>CM045749.1:9754228-9826728 GCA_024760905.1 Plotosus lineatus
TGGGATTTAGATGGAGCCTCACTTCCTCAAAGGGCACTTTAATGTTTAAAACTTGGTTTTAAGGATCTTGTTGAATTAGGTTAGGGTTATAATAAAGGTTGGAGTTGGGCATTTTAGTATTGATTTAGGTTAGGGTAAGGAGCTAGGGAATGCATTATGTCCCCCAAAGCAAGAAGAACATGATAATGTTTGTTGGGGGTTTGCTGTTTTGTGCATGTAAGGTTATATTTTTTGCATAAGAATGTGTGTCTACAGACTGCTGTAGTGTGTGTGTGTGTGTGTGTGTGTGTGTGTGTGTGTGTGTGTGTGTGTGTGTATAGGGGGTTATATGTGTGTGTGTGTGTGTGTGTGTGTGTGTGTACAGACTGCTGTAGTGTGTATGCGGGGTTGTGTGTGTGTGTGTGTGTGTGTACAGACTGCTGTAGTGTGTATGCAGGGTTTTGTGTGTGTGTGTGTGTGTGTGTGTGTGTGTGTGTGTGTGTGTGTGCAGACTGCTGTAGTGTGCATGCAGAGTTTTGTGTGTGTGTGTGTGTGTGTGTGTGTGTGTGTGCAGACTGCTGTAGTGTGCATGCAGGGTTTTGTGTGTGTGTGTGTGTGTGTGTGTGTGTGTGTGTGCAGACTGCTGTAGTGTGCATGCAGAGTTTTGAGTGTGTGTGTGTGTGTGTGTGTGTGTCTGCAGCCTACTGTAGTGTGCTTGTGGGGTGATACATGTGTGTGCATGTGTGTGTGTGTGTGTGTGTGTGTGTGTGTGTGTGTGTGTGTGTGTGTGTACACGCACGTGTAGATTGCTGAAGGGTGTGTGTTTATGTCTATTTATGTTTGTGCGTATGTGGGTGTGTATGTTTGTGTGTATGTGCAAATATGTGTTAAGCAGGTCAGTGAAGCCTCTGTGTGAGTCACAGCTTTGGCATGCTCTACAACCCCCAGCAACTCATGCTCGACCGGATACACACTCAAGGAGCCTGGAGCCCAAACCTTTGTGCACTTTATTGAGGTTTTTACTGTCTGCACTGTAAGATGGAGAGGCAAGAGACAGAGCAAGAGCTTGCAGTGGCATTGAATTAGAAGCAAATATTTTCTGGAAATACTGTAGTACATGAACATAAATGTGCTCTGACTCCATTTTTACAATAATATCAATATCAAAGCTTTATAATACTGTATATCTTATAATAAAAAAAAATTACTATAAATATAAGATCAATGCAGCTTTTACATTTAGAATATCAATGCATGCTAAGAAACCCAATCTGTTTCTATTGCCACATTTAAGTGAAATGAAACTCAGTGTAGATAAGATAAGATACAGCTTTATTAATCTCACAATGGAGAAATTCACTGTTACAGGCTCTTGAGACAATGTATAGAGACAATGTTGCCGTAATTATATGTAACCTTGGCTGGTGGCACAGCTAGTTTCCCCACTCATACAACAACAACAATAATAATAATAATAATAATAATAATAATTACTATTATTATTATTATTAGTAGTAGTAGTAGTAGTAGTAGTAGTGGTGGTGGTAGTAGTAGTATTAGTAGTACAGTGGTAGTATTATTATTATTATTAGTAGTAGTAGTAGTAGTAGTAGTAGTAGTAGTAGTGGTGGTGGTAGTAGTAGTATTAGTAGTACAGTGGTAGTATTATTATTATTATTATTAGTAGTAGTAGTAGTATTGGTCGTAGTAGTATTAATATTATAGCAGTAGTAGTATTAGTAGTAGTGGTATTAGTAGTAGTATTAGTAGTGGCTGTAGTTGTAGTAGTGGTAGTACAGTAGTAGTATTAGTAGTAACAGCAGTAGGATCAGAGGTAGTAGTCGTATTAGTAGTGGTAGTAGTAGTATTAGTAGTATTAGTAGTGGTAGTAGTAGTACTAGTAGTGGTAGTATTAGTAGTAGTACTAGTAGTAGTGTGTGTAACAGCACTATTAGTAGTAACAGCAGTAGTATCAGTAGTAGTAGTAGTATCAGTAGTAGTATTAGTAGTGGTAGTAGTAGTATTAGTAGTACAGTAGTAGTACAGTAGTAGTATTAGTAGTAGCAGCAGTAGTATTAGTAGTAGCAACAGTAGTATTAGTAGTAGTAGTGTTAGTAGCAGCGGGTAGTGGTATTAGCAGCAGTAGCTAGCAGTAGTAGCAGCAGTGCATTAGTGCAGTAGCATTAGCAGCATTAGTGGCAGCAACAGTGGTACAGTGGTGGTATTAGTAGCGTTGCAGCAATATTAGCAGTAGCAACAGTAGTATTAGTAGTAGTATTAGTAGTATTAGTAGTACAGTAGTAGTACAGTAGTAGTATTAGTAGTAGCAGCAGTAATATTAGTAGTAGCAACAGTAGTATTAGTAGTAGTATTAGTAGTATTAGTAGTACAGTAGTAGTACAGTAGTAGTATTAGTAGTAGCAGCAGTAATATTAGTAGTAGCAACAGTAGTATTAGTAGTAGTATTAGTAGTACTACAGTATTAGTACAGTAGTAGTATTAGTAGTAGCAGTAGTAGTATTAGTAGTACTGTAGTAGTATTATGTGAAAATCTGTACCCATAGTTCAGTTTAAAATTTCCGAAGCATTTCGAAACGTTGAGCCTGTTCTCATTCCTTCTCTGTAATAAAATGCCAGTGATTTTTAATTCTTCACATGTCTAGGAAAGATCGCTACACTGATTTGGTCTCAAGCTTTCATTCATGTTTAGTAAGCACTTTATCCTGATCAGGGTCATGCTGGATCATGCTGGATCCGGATTCCCAAAGCTTATCCCAGGAATTCAGGGAACATGAATGAGATGCGAAGCGACCGCAGAACACATGAAAGTATCTTATGTTGAATGAAAGTATTGAGTATTTTTGCCTGACAGAACAGCACTGTTGAATTCTTTATTCTGAGTGGCCCGACAGAACTTATTGAATACGTAATTGTTTCCATAGTAACAACTAACAAAGCAACAAAGCGCCTTGTGTACAGTAATTGCTGATACTCTGAAGGTTTCTCTGAGGAGACATTCAACTATAAGATTATTAAAAGTTCTAAATATAAGCTGTGCTGGCATTTCTTAAATGAACACTAGATAATGATGATATAAGAGGAGGAAAATACTTTGGTACACATTGTTATCGGAAAATAATTAGCTTCTGGGTGATAAGAGTCAATTTGGACCACATCGCACCATCCCATCAGTAATCTGATTATTTTTCTATAACAACATTCACAAAATGTTTATTGTTGAAAACTTTCCTCCAGGCCCGGTGGGAAGGTAATGGATTACCAATCCTAAGGTTGTGGGTTCAAGCCCCACTGTCAACAGGTTGTCATTGCCCCCCCAGTGTAGCCAACTGGGTTATCAAAGGTTGGCCATGTCTCTCACTGTCTATGGTGAGAGGTTCATGTAAAAGAACCATTACTGACTTTCGACAAGAGTCGCTACATAGCCGCCAGCATGTTTCTGCCCTGCAATGGCCTAGTGAGCCTTCCAAAGTGTACTCTGCCCTCACCCAGAGTCGGCTGAGATGTGCATTAAGCGGTTCAGAAAATGAATGAGTGAATGAACTTTCCTCTGCAAAACAAAAAAAAAAAAAAAGTTTTTCCGACACACATTTGAGTGTGTGGGATATTCTCTGTATGAGTGTGTGTTGACCTCTATTTAGTGTGAATGTGTGTTATTGTTTACATGATCACATCAGTTGTTTTGAGTTTTTCATAATCACATACTGTTTCTATGAAAACGTCGTTCATTATGTTTCCCTTCAGTCTAATTGATACGCTCATAATTGTTGTGGTATGACTGTCTAAGCTTCATTTGTTCTGAAACGGCACGAGTGTGTGGGTGTCAAGGCGTGTCTGTGTGTCATGCATTACAGTACTGCTGTGTCACATGTTTATCTGTGAAACCCTGTTCCATGGTAGGTGATTCGAAATTAGGACTTTTGCATGTATTGCTCAGATCTTGTGACTGTTCAGGATTTCTCATGCCTGGTGTGTTGCCATCTTTTGAGAGCAGAGAACAAGTGCAGGAAAATCTAGAGAGCTGGAGGTATGCCCTGGAAAGGAGGGGAATGAAGATTAGCCTCAGTAAGACAGAATACATGTGCATGAATGACAAGGACCAAAGAGGAACGGTGAGATTACAGGGAGCAGAGATAAGAAAGGTGGAGGATTTTAAGTACTTAGGCTCAACAATCCAGAGCAATGGAGAGTGTGGAAAAGAGGTCAAGAAGCGTGTGCAGGCAGGTTGGAATGGTTGGAGAAAAGTGTCCGGTGTGATGTGTGATAGGAGGGTATCGGCAAAAATGAAAGGAAAAGTGTACAAGACGGTGTTGAGGCCAACGATGCTGTATGGGTTAGAAACAGTGGCCCTGGGGAAAAGACAGGAGGCAGAGTTGGAGGTAGCAGAGATGAAAATGTTGAGGTTCTCTTTGGGAGTAACGAGGATGGATAGGATTAGGAATGAGCACGTCAGAGGGACAGCACATGTAAGACGTTTTGGAGACAAAGTCAGAGAGGCTAGATTGAGATGGTTTGGACATGTACAGAGGAGGGATAGTGAGTATATTGGTAATAGGATGCTGAGGCTGGAACTACCAGGCAAAAGGCCTAGAGGAAGACCAAAGAGACGATTCATGGATGTGGTAAAGGAGGACATGAAGGTCGTTGGTGTAAGAGAAGAAGATGCAAAGGATAGGGTGAGATGGAGGCAGATGATTCGCTGTGGCGACCCCTGAAGGGAAAAGCCGAAAGGAAAAGAAGAAGGTGTGTTGCCATCTTTAGCACCCCCCCCCCCCCCACACACACACACACACAGTACATCGAAAAACAACAAATTTAGCTTTTATAATTAAGTCCTGGATCTTTAGTAATAGAAAAATTTAAGGCTAGAAATTTTAGCTTCGGGCTTTTAGCCCTTCATCTTTAGGCCGGGAATGTAAATACAGGAACTTTAAACCAGATGGTTATGTTCTTCTTCTTCTTTTCCTTTTGGCTCTTCCCTTCAGGGGTCGCCACAGCAAATGATCTGCCTCCATCTCACCCTATCCTCTGCATCTTCTACTCTTACTCCAACTACCTTCATGTCCTCCTTCACAACATCCATAAATCTTCTCTTTGGTCTTCCTCTAGGCCTTCTGCCTGGTAGTTCCATCCTCAGCATCCTACTACCAATATACTCACTATCCCTACACAGTACTACAGAGGTACATGTCCAAACCATCTCAATTTCACCTCTCTGACTTTGTCTCCAAAACCTCTTACATGTGCTGTCCCTCTGATGTCCTCATTCCTGATCCTATCCATCCTCGTTACTCCCAAAGAGAACCTCAACATTTTCATCTCTGCTACCTCCAGCTCTGCCTCCTGTCTTTTCCCCAGGGCCACTGTTTCTGAACATCATTGCTAGCCTCATCACCGTCTTGTACACTTTTCCCTTCATTCTTGTCGATACCTTCCTATCACACATCACACCGGATACTTTTCTCCAACCATTCCAACCTGCCTGCACACGCTTCTTCACCTCTTTTCCACACTCTCCATTGCTCTGGATTGTTGAGCCTAAGTACTTAAAATCCTCCACCTTTCTTATCTCTGCTCCCTGTAATCTCACCGTTCCTCTCACAAAACTACAGTTCCTCTCTCGGCACCCTGTCATATGCTTTCTCCAGATCCACAAAGGCACAATGCAGCTCCCTCTGACCTTCTCTGTACTTCTCCATTAACATCCTCAAGGCAAACACTGCATCTGTGGTGCTCTTTCTTGACATGAAACCAAACTGTTGTTCACAAATGCTGACCACTTCCACTATTCTTTCCCAAAACTTCATTGTATGCTCATCAACTCTATCCCTCTGTAGTTGCCACAACTCTGCATGTCTCCCTTGTTCTTAAAAATGGGCACTAGCACACTTCTCCTCCATTCCTCCAGGATCTGCTCACTCCCTAAGACCTTGTTGAATGTTCTTGTCAGAAGATCTACTGCTACCTCGCCTAGACACTTCCATACCTCCACCGGTATGTCATCAGGACCAACTGCCTTTCCACTCTTCATCCTCTTCAATGCCCTCCTCACTTCACCCTCACTAATCTTTGCTACTTCCTGGTCCTCAACAGTCACCTCTTCTACTCTTTTTTCTCTCTCATTTTCCTCATTCATCAGCTCTTCAAAGTACTCTTTCCATCTTCCCAACACACTTCTGTCATCAGTCAATACATTTTCCTCTCTGTCCTTAATAACTCTAACTTGCTGCATGTCTTTCCCATCTCTATTTCTCTGCTGATATGCCCTCTGTTTGGCCTTTGACACCGCTACCTTTGTCTTACGCTGCGTCTCCCTGTACTCCTGTTTACTTTCTTCAGTCCTCTCAATGTCCCACTTCTTCTTAGCTAACCTCTTCCTTTGTACACACTTCAACTGCTCCTTGAAGACAACACGACACTCTTCCTTTTTCAGCTTCCACCACTTTGTCTTCTGCTCTGCCTTTACCTTCTTCACCTTCCTCACCATCAGCGTCATCCTGCACACCACCATCCTATGCTGTTTGGCAACACTCTCACCCGCTACTACTTTGCTACCAATGACCACTCTTTCACCTCTGGGGTTATTCTGCATCACTTCATCTAACTCACTCCAGAATATCTCCTTCTCTTCTAGCTCACATTCTGCCTGTGGGGCATAAGCACTAACAACATCGAACATCATGCCTTCAATTTCTAACTTGAGACTCATCACTCTGTCTGACACTCTTTTCACTTCTAGAACATTCCTGACAAACTCCTCCTTCAAGATGACGCCTACTCCATTTCTCTTCCCATCCACACCATGATAAAAACAGTTTAAACTCCGCTCCTAAGCTTCTAGCCTTGCTACCTTTTCACCTGGTCTCTTGAACACATAGTATGTCCACCTTCCTCCTCTGCATCATGTCAGCCAGCTCTCTACCTTTTCCTTACTTAGTTCCAACATTCAAAGTCCCTACTCTCAGTCCTAGACTCATGCCTTTCCTCTTCTCTCTCTGCCTATGGACATGTCTCCTGCCTCTCCTTCGACCAACAGTAGTCCACTTTCCATCAGCACCATGTTGGTTGACAGCACTGATGGCGGTTGTTGTTAACCCAGGCCTCGACCAATTGGCAAAAGTTTTACGCCTGATGCCCTTCCTGTCGCAACCCTCTGTATTTATCCGAGCCTGGGACCAGCGTGAGGGTGAACACTGGTTTGTGCCCACCCTCACAGCTGCATTTGTTATACTATTATATATATTTGTTATATGTTATACCCAATTTCACTGGAACACGGCATGCAAGGATCGTATAGCAGAAAGGCGCAGAACGCAGTCTACAGAAGAGCTTCGGCATTTTTACACGGAAAATGGGTTAAAATCCTATGAAAAATTGGAAATTCTTACACTCTCGGAACGTTCACAGCATGTGCAGAATACGCCAAAGTGACCCCATGGAACACTCACGTAATTTTTTTCTGTGAACATGCTTTTGAACAAGTTCAAAAGCACGTTCACGGAATATTTTGGCCTGCCGGAAGCATACGGAAGTGGAGGAAGACTTAAGGGATCACTACGGAATCACACGGAATCACATGGAAGATGAGGGAATAATTGCGGAGTGTTTGCGGATGACAATATTTTTGCTTCCGTAAGTCTGCCATGCTCCAGTGAAATGGGGGTATTAAGTTTAGACTAGATAGTTCAGTAATGTAGGAGAGGCATTTATGCTCAGGGTCTATAACCAAGGACGATAAATTTTGGAATATAAATACAGGAACCTAAGCCCAGAACCGTTTTTTTTCCCAGGAACCAAAGATCACAACCAATAGTCCAGGCAGGTGCACTAGCACAGGCACTTTTCGGTTGCACGAGTGTGCTCCCTGAGTTAATATTAGGAACCCATCTCAGGAACTTCAACACAGAAAATTTTCCCAGAATTCTAGGACAGACAACTTAGTTTACAAGTTGTGTTGCCTGCAACATACAAATGTATCTGGTCTAGACAGTCAAGCCCTGCTGTTTTTCAGCTACAAGAAGGGGTAAAGGTTTAAATATAAATAAAAGTGGGCAAGTACTGGTCTGCAAGAATGTTGTTCCTAAAGGGGGGTGAGGAGGGAGGGAAGGATTATGAAAGAGAGGCACACACAAAGAGCAGCACAGAGAGTGGAGAGGGGAGGACTGTGGCCTGATTGGCTAAAGTTGGATTAAACAGCCAGTCTGGTTGGTCGAGTCCTATCCCTTTCTCCTCTACTCTTCTTACTTGTGCGTATGAGTACAGAAGTGGGAGTGTGTGTGTGCATATGTATACATACATATAGATGCATGTGCCTGGGTGTGTATGTATGTATATCGTATGTTGTGTATAGGAGGTATTCAGAGAGCTGAGTGCTTCACAATTGGCTATAACTGCACAAATCTAATAAAGGAGAGACAACGTTCTCAGTTGTCTGCTCAGGTTAGAAGTAGTTGAAGAGAAAGGCATAGGAGATGAGCAGGGCCGTGGGTTGTGTATGCAGACATCTCCAAAACAAGGTAAGACGTACTTGAAATTGCTCTGAATTATTTTGCACTGCCTTTCCTGTGAATTTCAAGGTAACTTCGGTGGTTCCCCCCATTTGCATGTGCAAGTGTGTGTGTGCGTGTGTGTGTATTTTAGTACTGTTTGGATGTGAGTGCAAGAGCATGTGGATTCATATTTCAAACCACCCTCTTCCTCAACACACCAGTTGCTGATCTGTTTTACACCTTTTATGCATGACTTGCGGAGTTGTCTGTTTTTTTTTCCCACAGCTCCATCTGTGTCTATGTAAATGCGCAGGCGTGAGTGTGAATAGCACGTCATTGTGGCCCTAAGAAGCCCCAACAGTACTGTGGACTCAAATATTTATGCGGCCTGCTACACCAAATGTAGCATTCTCAGATGACACGTTGTTCCTTGGCAAGTCTTCAGATCGGTGAACCCTCCTTCATTAATGTGGGGGAGGACACGTAAAACAGTACAATGCCTGCTCGAACCTTCTGCTATGGCCCAGAGACCAGTCAGAATGTCATTCACTAAACCTGTGATGGTGCCACTTCCACCTACTTTCATTAGTGCAAGGGCATCAACATCTGTGCATAAACCATAAGCCATTAATCCTATCAGACTGTATAAAGAAGTGGGCCATACAAATATGACTGGTTCACTCTCTATGCATAATTCCAACGGAGACCATGTGGGTTTTGTATACTCGCCCCTGTTCTAGCATGTTATTCAGTATCAGAATCAAGCTTTATTTTGTTTTTGTATGTTGATATGTACAAGGAATTTGTTTCCAGTAGGAGTGGCACGGTGGTACAGTGGTTGGCACGTTTGCTTCATAGCAAGAAGTTCCCGGGTTCGATATCTGGGCTTTGCACATTTCTCACATGTTCTTACCATGCATGTGTGGGTGTCCTCTGGGCACTCCAGTATCCTTCCTCAGTCCAAACGCATGCACAGTAGGCTAACAGGCTGTTCCAAGTCATCCCTTGGTATGTGAAGGGTTGTTTGTTTCCTGTGCAATGTTCTGGTGAACTGTTCAGGGTGTACCTTGCCCTCGCCCAGAGTCGGCTGAGATGGGTGCAGCCCTCCCCATGACTCTAATTAAAATTAAGCTGCTTAGAAAATGAAAGAATGTTTTTAGCACTTGGTGTCTCTGTAGCAGAATTCTATAAGAAACATACTGATATAGATATACATATACACATCGTGGGCTCAGAACAGCTCAGAAAGCTCAGAAGCAGATGGGGTGATGATAAATTATAACACTGTTCTTATCCAATCCACCCAGGCATCACTTTAGGCAGGACTCTCTCTTCCAAAGAACATGCGTGTCACTGAAAGGCAAATTTGTGTCAAGAACCCTCAGTAAACTTGCCACCACAAGCTGGGGATCAGGCCCAATCAGCCTGAAACATGCGTCCCTAGCATTGTGCTATTCCACCACTGAGTACTGTGTTCCAGTGTGGGCCAGATCATGTCATGCATAAAAAGTAGACTCGGAATTAATTAAGTCATGCTGAATAATCAGTGGCACCTTAAAAGCAACACCCCTGCCAGCTCTACATAGACTGTCCAGCATTCTACCACCACACATCAGACGAGAGGCTGGCATGAATATCAAAAAGTGAGATGATGGGCTCCCGAGTGGTGCATCGACAAAGTGCATGACTATAAACCCAGAGATCACATGTTCGAACCCAGGTTAATGCCACAGCCACCTGTCAACAGAAGTCCATGTAACTCCCACAGGAGGCAAGGAAGGCATGCTCTCACTTCCCTGTCTCTCATAGTGATCGCCAGCCAATCATGGGCACCTGTGAGCTCATTTGTACGCGGGGGCGGATAGCACTTTTCCTCCGAGTGTTTTAAACTGCCTTCAAAATACGAATGCGCACAGTTTGAAAGGCTGGTGGTGAGCATTTCATGTCTTGGAGGGGGCGTGTGCATGTATTCGCCCCCTCTGGTCAGTGGTGGTCGTGTGATAGGGAAGGTAATACCTGATGGTTGGGAATGGAATACAGCTATATTAGGTAGCAAAATTGGGGGAAATAAATAAATAAATAAGTAAAAATGTAAACAAAGATCAAAGTCCCACCAAAGCTTCATCGCCATGGAGGGACTGGAGCCTTGCCAAGCTGTAGCATATTAACCCCATTTCACTGGATTACGGCATGCAAATATCGTAGCCGAAAGGCGCGGAACACAGTCTATGGAAGAGCTTCAGCATTTTTACATGGAAAACGGGTGAAAATCCTACGGAAAAGTGGAAATTCTTACACTCTTGGAACGTTCACAGTATGTGCAGAACAGGTATGGCAAGGTACACCAAAACACGTTCACGAAATATTTTGACCTGCCGGAAGCATACGAAAGTGGAGGAAGACTTGAGGAGTAACTACGGAATCACATGGAATGACACGGAAGATGAGGGAATAATTGCCGGACGTTTACGGCTGACAACATTTTTGCTTCCGTAAGTCTGCCGTGCTTCAGTGAAATGGGGATATATGGAACGAGCATAGAGGCTGGAACGCTGCCGTGAAAATGAAAGCTAGCAACAAGGCCCTACAAAGCCAGCTGAATCAGAAGTATATAGGAAACACTGAGTAACCCTGAATAGGGCAAGGGCAAAAATGGAGAAAAGCAGACACAACCTCCACAAATGGGGAATCACCACCTACCCTGAATGCCCGTGTGGAGAAATACAGACCATGAACCATGTACTCCAGGAATATTCCAATGGGTCCTCACTGCTCCGACCAAAATCTCAGGGAAGCGAAGAAACAGCCATCCAGTGGGTGCAATTCCACAGCGACAAGATATGATGATGACAATGTGGGCAGTATAGTAAGGACAACAACGACATAGTATTTAGTCATCACTCATTCACTTATTTGCTGAACTGCTTAATTCTTTGAGGGTGCAAGAGAGACTGGAGCCTATCTCAGCTGACATTGAACAAAGGGGGGGGGGACACCCTAAATAGTTCCACAGACCATTGCAGGGCAAACACGCACATTCACACTCCCATTTGGAACAGCCAATTAGCCTAATATATTTAAGCTGTTTTTTTCATGGTGTGGATGGGAAGAGAAATGGAGTAGGAGTCATCTTGAAAGAGGGGATGGTCAGGCATGTTCTAGAAGTGAAAAGAGTGTCAGAGTGATGAGTCTCAGGTTATAAATTGAAGGTGTGATGTTCAATGTTGTTAGTGCTTATGCCCCACAGGCAGGATGTGAGCTAGAACAGAAGGAGAGATTCTGGAGTGAGTTAGATGAAGTGATGCAGAGTACCCCCAGAGGTGAAAGCACGGTCATTGGAGCAGACTTCAATGGACATGTCGGTGCAGGCAACAGAGGTGACGAGGAAGTGATGGGCAGGTTTCGTATCCAGGACAGGAACACAGAAGGACAGATGTTGATAGATTTTTCAAAAAGGATGGAAATGGCTGTGGTGACTACTTTCTTCCAGAAGAGACAGGAGCATATGGGACTTATAAAAGCGGAGGTAGGCGCACACAGGTAGACTACATCTTGTGCAAGTGATGCAATCTGAAGGAAGTCAGTGACTGCAAAGTAGTAGTGGGTGAGAGTGTTGCCAAACAACATAGGATGGTGGTGTGCAGGATGACACTGATGGTGAGGAAGGTGAAGAAGGTAAAGGCAGAGCAGAAGACAAAGTGGTGGAAGCTGAAAAAGGAAGAGTGTCGTGTTGTCTTCAAGGAGGAGTTGAAACAGGTTTTTGGTGGTCAGGAAGTGCTTCCAGATGATTGGACAACTACAACTAATGTGATCAGGGAGACAGATAGGAGAGTACTTGGCGTGTCCTCTGGAAGGACAGTAGATAAGGAGACTTGGTGGTGGAATGAGGAAGTGCAGGAGTGTGCACAAAAGAAGAGGTTAGCTAAGAAGAAATGGGACATAGAGAGGACCGAAGAGAGTAAACAGCAGTACAGGGAGACACAGCGTAAGGTGAAGGTAGCGGTGTCAAAGGCCAAATAGAGGGCGTATGATGACTTGTATGCTAGGTTGGACAGTAAGGAGGGAGAAAATGATTTATACAAGTTGGCACTGCAGAGAAATAGAGATGGGAAGGACGTGCAGCAAGTTAGAGTGATTAAGGACAGAGTGGGAACCGTGTTGACTGATGACAGAAGTGTGCTGGGAAGATGGAAAGAGTACTTTGAAGAGCTGATGAACGAGGAAAATGAGAGAAAAAAGAGTTGAAGAGGTGACTGTTGAGGACCAGGAAATAGCAAAGATTAGTAAGGGTGAAGTGAGGAGGGCACTGAAGAGGATGAAGAGTGGGTAGGCAGTTGGTCCTGATGATATACCGGTGGAGGTATGGAAGTGTCTAGGAAAGGTAGCAGTAGATTTTCTGACAAGAACATTCAACAAGGTCTTAGAGAGTGAGAGGATGCCGGAGGAATGGAGAAGTGTGCTAGTGCCCATTTTTAAGAACAAGGGAGATGCGCAGAGTTGTGGCAACTACAGATGGATAAAGTTGATGAGCCATACGATGAAGCTATGGGAAAAACAGTGGAAGCTAGACTAAGGGCAGTGGTCAGCATTTGTGAACAACAGTTTGGTTTCATGCCAAGAACGAGCAAGAGTGTTTGCCTTAAGGATGTTAATAGACAAGTACAGAGAAGGTCAGAGGGAGTTGAATTGTGCCTTTGTGGATCTGGAGAAAGCATATGACAGGGTGCTTAGAGAGGAACTGTAGTTTTGTATGAGGAAGTCTGGAGTGGCAGAGAAGTATGTTAGAGTGGTGCAGGACATGTATGAGAGATGTAAGACAGTGGTGAGGCGTGCTGTCGGTGTGACAGAAGAGTTCAAGGTGGAGGTGGGACGGCATCAAGGGTCAGCTCTGAGCCCCTTCTTGTTTGCTATGGTGATGGACAGGCTGACAGACGAGGTTAGACAAGATTCCCCATGGACTATGATGTTTGCAGATGACATTGTGATCTGTAGTGAGAGCAGAGAACAAGTGCAGGAAAATCTAGAAAGGTGGAGATATGCCCTAGAAATGAGAGAAATGAAGGTTAGCCTCAGTAAAATAGAATACATGTGTGTGAACGACAAGGAGCCAAGAGGAACGGTGAGGTTACAGTGAGCAGAGATAAAGAAGGTGAAGGATTTTAAGTACTTAGGCTCAATGATCCAGAGCAATGAGAGTGTGGAAAAGAGGTGAAGAAGCGTGTGCAGGCAGGTTGGAATGGTTGGAGAAAAGTATCTGGTGTGATGTGCCATAGAAAGGTATCGGCAAGAATGAAAGAAAAAGTGTACAAGACGGTGATGAGGCCAGCGATGTTGTATGGTTTAGAAACAGTGGCCCTGGGGAAAAGACAGGAGGCAGAGCTGGAGATAGCAGATCAGGAATGAGTACATCAGAGGGACAGCACATGTAAGAGGTTTTGGAGACAAAGTCAGAGAGGTGAAATTGAGATGGTTTGGACATGTACAGTGAAGGGATAGTGAGTATATTGGTAGTAGGATGCTGAGGTTGGAACTACCAAGCAGAAGGTCTAGAGGAAGACCAAAAAGAAGATTTATGGATGTGGTGAAGGAGGACATGAAGGTAGCTGGAGTAAGAGTAGAAGATACAGAGGATAGGGTGAGATGGAGGCGGATGGTTTGCTGTGGCGACCCCTGGAGGGAAATGCCGAAAGGAAAAGAAGAAGAAGAAGAATTAGCCTAATGTACATGACTTTGGATTGAAGGAGGAAACAGGAAACCCATGCAAGCATGGCATGAACATGCAAGCTCCACTCAGAGACGGCCTCGCCGAGCCCAGGACCATGTTTCTTTGAGGTGAAGGTGCTAACCACTATGCCACCTTGCCGCCATACCTCACCATTTTATTTCATATTGAACTTATGATAAATATAATTTCTTGGCAGATTCCAGAGCTGAGTTTACATCATTATAGTTGAGACTTTGAACAAAAAATATGCTCTCAGATGTCAGACATTTAAAATGTTTCTAATTATTGACTATAGAAGAGGACGTGGCGCTGTCACTGTTTGCAAAGCTGATTAGTTTCTGGGAATGTCAATGTGCGGAAAGGAGACAGATGTTAACTTCCCAGTTCTGTACTGTATATAGCACTCAGTAGACAGTAAAAAGTGTGTCAGGATGAGATAGTGGTGTTTACCAGTGAAAACTCAGTGAAAGAACTGTAGCTTTGCAATTCCTTTGGTACAAGACCTGGACATTTTACTGCAATCATTCGCTATATCAATATGTAGACTTGCCCGGTTGAGTAATTTGTCAGGATAAAAAGTCTACAGACCAAAGACTCATTTAAATCAACAAGGAAATTAGTTGTTGCAGTCTACATTGCATCACAGTCCTAGATCCAGGAGGTCTTGGGTTTGAAACATGGACTCGGTGTGGGTGTTTCTCTGTAGAGTTTGCATGTTCGCTCCATGTTTGTGTGGGTTTCCTCCAGGTAGTCCAGTTTTCTCCCACCATCCAAACCCATCCAGTTTAGGCTAACTGGCTGTTTGAAGTTGCCCCTAGGTGTGACTTTGAATGGTTGTGTGTGTGTTGGTCCTGTGTTGAACTGGGAAGCTTTTCAGGGTGTACCCTGCCCTCACCCAGAGTCGGCTGAGATAGGCTCCAGTGTCCATGCGGCCCTGGAAGGATTAAACTGTACAGCAAATGACTACGGATTGAGTGATAACTAGATCGTGTGACCATAGGAATGATCTTGCGCAGGTGCGGCGTAAAGAAATGGAAAAAGATGTAAAGATTTTAGAAGGTGATGTTTACTAATCATTATTGTTTTCATTAGGCGTAGTGCAGGGGTCAATGACTCTTGTGTACAGTAGTAAACAAATAATTTCAAGCAAGAACGTGCGACTTTATTTCAAAACCGATATATTATTCTGTATTTCATGTTTATTGAATATTTCAGATGTGTGGTTCTAGTCAAAAGTCAAGTAAAGTCCACTCATGTCAAACGCTCTGTTATCCCCAAGGGGCAATTAGATGCACAACCAGCAGGAGACACACATGCATATACACTCATTCCTAGGTTTTACGGACTTCGCTTTAACGGATTTCGGATGCAATGGACAAAATCTGTAGCTTTCGACTTGTCCGGATCGTCCGGACGCGGGCCGTTGTTTCCGAAAGTGACCACCAGATGACCGGACTGGCTTGAAAAAATCTCACACATTTAAATCTATTCATCTATTTTCAATGCCTTGTCACTGTGGCGCGAAGCGGAGAGCCAATCGTTTCTGTATGCGGGCGGGTCCGATGCCTTGAAACTAATTTTATTGGACTCACACGCTGCAGTGTTTATGTGACAGGAAGCGTGTCCCAAGTTTTGGCAATCAGCTGCTCTGCGGGTTGAAGTTTTTCCGTGTCTGTCCATTTGTGTTTGCTTGCCAGCTGTGCTTGGCTTCGTGGAAATGAGCTGATCAAAAGGAGAGAAATTTACCTCTTTACTCAAAAACAACACGCGCAGTCTGTGGCTGTTGTTATAATCCTATAAAATTATAGTTTGAAGGTATCAGATCTGCCTACATACTGGCGTACAGAAAGGATTGGCTCTCCGCTGCGCCACAGTGATGTGGCATTGAAAATAGATGTATAGATTTAAATGCGCGAGATTCATCTGTTTTTGTTTTACTTGATGACTTTTTTGTATCTTTATTTAAATGATACTGAAATTATGTACTGTATTCGTTATTCTGTTAAGAAAGGCCACCTGATTTATCTGAGAGCCAGATACAGTCATCAAAACAGCCACATCTGGCTCCCAAGCCATAGGTTCCCGAGCCCTGATATATACTGTATATAATATATATGTATATAAGGCTCTCAGAGGATTAGATTTTGAAATATGTTTTTTTTTGGCTCTCTTAGTCAAAAAGGTTCCCGACCCTGATCTTATGGTGTACATTTACAGAGTATAGGTACAGTTTTTACATTTGCAGATTACATAGTGTGCTTAAGTAAAAGTTTTTCGTGTCATAATCGTTGAAATATATGGAATCGGAAACTTCAGACAATCGGGTACTTCGGACCAGTGTTCCCTCCATTAGTCCGTTAAACCAAGGCATGAGTGTATTTAATAATGAAATAAATGCAGTAATAAACACAACAATGTCCAACTAAAAAAAAGCCATGAAAACGACATCTAACAGTCAGAATGAATGACTTTGACAATTAGTTCAGCAGTGCAGTTGTTAACATCTGTGCTATGATCAAAGCCTCACAGCAAGCAGGTGCTTTGTTCAAGCCCAGGACATTTCTGTTTGGACTTGGCATGTCCTCCTTGGGCTTGCATGGATTTCTGCCTACGGTTCAAAGATTTGCACATTAGCCTAATTGGCTGTTCCAAATTGCCCCTGGATGTGAATAGTTGTGTGTATGTTGACCCTCTGGCAGTCTGGTTAGCTTTTCAGAGGGATACCCCACCCTCACTGAGTGTCGGCTGAGGTAAGCTTCAGTCTACCTGATAGGATTAAGTGGTTTGGCAAATGTGTGAGAATGACTAATTGTATACAAGTATTAATGAACTGTGCGCTGGGTATAATGATCCGAACAATGTTAACATGGTGCATACCTTCACTTCTGTAATCAAAAACCTCAACTAATTAAAATACGGATAAATGATACTGATACATCCCAGATACATTCGTGTGCTCATACATCAACGATACAGCAACATCTGAATGTTCACGCAGCTTCAGCCTTTAAGCACACCTACATTCATTCCCCTTCTAGGACCACCCTTGTTTTATCTCTCTTGGAATCTAATGAATTCTTCACATTCATTCTTGGACATTTCCGCTTTTTATGGATTTTGTTGCACTGCCCTTTCCATCCATCCTGCTTCTTCTTGTTTACAAGTCACACAAAATTGTTCTTCTGGTCATGTTTGGTATGCACGTAGGCTGGGAAACCTTTGAATTCAGCTAAAATGAACTGATAACAGAAGATAAAACAACAGTGGCTCATGTTTTTTTCATATTTAAAAGACAGAGGAGAGTTGCAACCCATCCAGCTGCACAACAGCTTTCAGGACTTCCGGACACACATCTTTTAGCTCAGGGGTCGGGAACGTTTTTGACTAAGAGAGCCAAAAAAAGACATATTTTAAAATCTAATTCTCTGAGTCCATATACTGTATATACAGGTTCTTCTCAAAAAAATTAGCATATTGTGATGAAGTTCATTATTTTCTGTAATGTACTGATAAACATTAGACTTTCATATATTTTAGATTCATTACACACAACAGAAGTAGTTCAAGCCTTTTGTTGTTTTAATATTGATAATTTTGGCAAAAAAGTAACGAAAAACCAAAAATCTCTCTAAAAAAATTAGCATATTTAATCTGACCAATAAAAAAGTGCTTTTAATACAAAAAAGTCAACCTTCAAATAATTATGTTCAGTTCTGCACTCAATACTTGGTCGGGAATCCTTTTGCAGAAATGACTGCTTCAATGCGGCGTGGCATGGAGGCAATCAGCCTGTGGCACTGCTGAGGTGTTACGGAGGCCCAGGATGCTTCGATAGCGGCCTTAAGCTCATCCACAGTGTTGGGTCTGGTGTCCCTCAACTTTCTCTTCACAATATCCCACAGATTCTCTATGGGCTTCAGGTCAGGAGAGTTGGCAGGCCAATAGAGCCCAGTAATACCATGGTCAGTAAACCATTTAGCAGTGGTTTTGGCACTGTGAGCAGGTGCCAGGTCGTGCTGAAAAATGAAATCTTCATCTCCATAAAGCTTTTCAGCAGATGGAAGCATGAAGTGCTCCAAAATCTCCTGATAGCGAGCTGCATTGACCCTGCCCTTGATAAAACACAGTGGACCAACACCAGCAGCTGACATGGCACCCCAGACCATCACTGACTGTGGGTACTTGACACTGGACTTCAGGCATTTTGGCATTTCCTTCTCCCCAGTCTTCCTCCAGACTCTGGCACCTGGATTTCCGAATGACATGCAAAATTTGCTTTCATCCGAAAAAAGTACTTTGGACCACTGAGCAACAGTCCAGTGCTGCTTCTCTGTAGCCCAGGTCAGCCGCTTCTGCCGCTGTTTCTGGTTCAAAAGTGGCTTGACCTGGGGAATGCGGCACCTGTAGCCTATTTCCTGCACACGCCTGTGCACGGTGGCTCTGGATGTTTCTACTCCAGACTCAGTCCACGGCTTCCACAGGTCCCCCAAGGTTCTTTCACTTTTTCCTTCCCACAGACGTCCCACTGAGGTGGCTTGATACAGCACTCTGGGAACAGCCTATTCACTCAAAGATTTCTTTCTGTGTCTTACCCTCTTGCTTGAGGGTGTCAATGATGGCCTTCTGGACAGCAGTCAGGTCGGCAGTCTTACCCATGATTGCGGTTTTGAGTAATGAACCAGGCTGGGCGTTTTTAAAAGCCTCAGGAATCTTTTGCAGGTGTTTAGAGTTAATTGGTTGATTCAGATGATTAGGTTAATAGCTCGTTTAGACTACCTGAACATGATATGCTAATTTTTTGAGATAGGAATTTTTGGTTTTCATGAGCTGTATGCCAAAATCATCAGTATTAAAACAATAAAAGACCTGAAATATTTCAGTTGGTGTGCAATGAATCTAAGATATATGAAAGTTTAATTTTTATCAGTACATTACAGAAAATTATGAACTTTATCACAATATGCTAATTTTTTTAGAAGGACCTGTATTTACAGACACACACACATACACACATAAGAAAAATATTTCTTATTATTAATGCGACTTCTGGTTTTGCATGGATTTGCTGATGGCTTTGTAATCTGGTTGATACATGCTGAGGTTCACCTTCATGCAGGCGTTTAGGCTTCCATCTATTACACGTGACCGCAGGTTGGTCTTGATGTTTATCAGGTGTGAGTAGAACTGCTCGCGTGCGCATGTGAAGCCAAACATGGTCAATACAGCACAACTCACACACTGCAGTGTTTATGTGACAGGAAGCTTGTCCCAAATTTTGCTAATCAGTTGGTTTGCGGATTGAAATTTTTCCATGTCTGTCCATTTGTGTTTGTTTGCCAGCTGTGCTTGGCTTTGTGCCAATGAGCCGATAAAAAAAACGAGGAAATGTACCTCTTTACTGAAAAACAACACGCAGTCTGTGGCTGTTATAATCCAATAAAAGTAGAATTTCAAGGGGGTCTGACCCGCCCACACACTGGTGTACAGGATTGGCTCTCGCTGCATGCCACAGCGACATGGCATTGAAAATAGATGTATAGATTTAAATGCGTGAGTTTTATTTTATGGCTTTTATTGTATTTTCATTTAAATGAAAGTGAAATTATGTATTCGTTATTCTGTTAAGAAAAGCCACCTGATTTATCTGAGAGCCAGATACAGTCATCAAAATAGCCACATCTGGCTCGAGAGCCATAGGTTCCTGATCCCTGTTTTAGCTGGAAGCCTATTTGTTCATCAGTTCATTTTCTGTAACCGCTTCATCCTAATTAGGGTCGCGGGGAGGCTGGTGCCCATCCCAGCCAACTCAGGGCGAGGGCAGAGTACACCCTGGACAGCTCGCCAGGTCATCGCAGGGTGGAAACACGCTGACGGCTTTGCAGCCTACTCTTGTCGAAAGCCAGCAATGGTTCTTTTACATGCCTCACACCATAGACAGTGGGAGACATGGCCGGCCTTTGATAACCCAGTTAGCTGCACTGGGGGGGGGGGACAGTAACAACCTTGTGGAGAGTGGGACTCGAACCCCAAACCTTTGGATCAGCGATCTGGCACCTTATACCACTAGACTACCACTGCCCCTGAAGCCTATTTGGTCAGTCAGAATTTCGTGAAATGGACTTTCTCTTAAGTGAAGTGGGATTGGCAGGCAGAGTGTGTTGGTAAGTTGAGGTAATTTGACGCTGTTCTTCGTCTCAGGTCACCACTCTGCTTTGTCACTGCTGGAGTTTGAGGAGTAATCAAATCTGTCAAATATGAGTAACAGATGTTTAATTTGTTTTTCTTTCTTACTGGTTTTCTGTCTGGATCTCTGTCTCTGTCTCCATCAGCCGCTTCGTCTGTCCTAGTCGCTCTCGTTTCCTCTCTCCTCTCTCTCTCTCTCTCTCTCTCTCTCTCAGAATGGAGTGCTGTGGGCTGACCCTGTGTGCTGTTTCTGCAGCTTTCGTTCTACTCCTCTTTTATTGGCTTGTACACAATGTGCAGCATAATGGCACGTGGGCATTACTATGGCATGACTTCATCACCGAGCGAGTACATGACACAGTTACTCGCTCCACTCGGCCTCAGGTGAGACTCTCTATTTCATTTTTAGACCTTCATGTAGACTTGACGTATAAAGGACTTATCTATGCCATATTACCACATTGGGGTTTTGGGTGAGTCGTAGACACGTTTCAGGTTCGGGGTTTTCTCTCTGCTAGCTTTATTTGTGAGTGTGAATAAATCTGTCTCCAGGTATACACAGTACAGTTTTGGTCAGGAATTTAGGCCTGACCATGTGACTTTCTGAATTCTTTATTGTGTGATTATAGCGCATGCTGAAGGCGGTGCAGAAAAACGCTGAGAAAGGAAATCCCCAGAGCGTTATCTCTGCTATCGATTACTTCTGCAAGCACTCAGAATGGGCCATGAATGTGGGTGATGAGAAAGGTGAGCACATTTACTCTCACTCTCGTTCTCACATATCATTATCGGAGCTACTGTTTGTTTTTTTTTTGTTTTTTTAAATCTAAATGGAAGATTACTGTTAGCTACTGGTTTTACATATCATCTCTTCATCCATCCATCTGTCACTCTGCTTTCCTGTTCTTAAAGGAAAGTCCTTGGGGCTGCTCATGCAATATGATCATAAACATGACGTGATGCCATTCGTCATTATGTTGGGTTAATGGGTTTTCCACATGACTACAGACACACACACACACACACACACACACACACAATCACACAATCAGGGCAAGAAGAGAGAGAGAGTGACAAAAAGTGACAGGAGGCAAAAGACTCTTCTTCTTTTCCTTTCAGCTGTTCCCTTCAGGGGTCGCCACAGCGAATCATCTTGCCTCCATCTCACCCTATCCTCTGTATCTTCTACTCTTACTCCAACTACCTTCATGTCCTGCTTCACAACATCCATGAATCGTCTCTTTGGTCTTCCTCTAGTCCTTCTGCCTGGTAGTTCCAACCTCAGCATCCTACTACCAATATACTCACTATCCCTCCTCTCTACATGGCCGAACCATCTCAATCTAGCCTCTCTAACTTTGTCTCCAAAACCTCTGACATGTGCTATCCCTCTGATGTGCTCATTCCTGATCCTATCCATCCTCATTCTTCCCAAAGAGAACCTCAAGATTTTCATCTCTGCTACCTCCAGCTCTGCCTCCTGTGTTTTCCCCAGCGCCACTGTTTCTAAACCATACAACATCGCTGGCCTCATCACCGTCTTGTACACTTTTCCTTTCACTCTTGCCGATACCTTCCCATCACACATTACCAATCATTCCATCCTGCCTGCACACGCTTCTTCACCTCTTTTCCACACTCTCCATTGCTCTGGATTGTTGAGGGAGCAAGAGAGAAACACAAAAATAAACTGGCAGAGCGAGTGTGAGTAAGATAGGGGGAAAAGAGCAAGAACAATAGAGCTATGGAAGGAGAGTGTGAGAAAGAAAAACAGTGAAAGAGAGCAGGAGAGAGAGAGAGAGAGAGAGAGAGAGAGAGCGAAGGTTGCCAAAATTTGTGTGATGCAATGAAATTCAGTAGTGAGAGATATGAGCAATTCGGTAGTGGCCACCTCTATCTCTTTCGTTCTTTTATTCTCCTGTACACTTTACCACACCCACACACAAGTGCCCAGCAGGAATGAACTCCATGCTCATGATAAGCGGCCATTTAGAGTCAGCTGATGAATAATCAATGGTGCAGACTTGATTGAGTGGTAAATGATGCAGAAAGATCATTAATGCTGTTTGGCTTATGCCACTCGCCACTAAATTTCATCTTCAACGATTTTACTTTGTGTGTGTGTGTGGGTGTGTGTGTGTGGGTGTGTTAGGCTCTATTCTAGATTCAGTGGTGGCTGAGGTGAACCCTAGCACTGTTCTGGAGTTGGGGACATACTGTGGATATTCCACAGTACGGATCGCCCGCCTGCTGTCCCCTGGCGCCAAGCTCATCACACTGGAGTTTGATCCAGCTACAGCCTCCATCGCCAGGCAGATCATTACCTATGCAGGCCTACAAGACAAGGTGTGTAAGAGTTCTCGGAAAAATTTCTGTAGTACGTAAAAATAATCTGAGTATCATGCAGTTATAGGAAATGGGAATAAATCTGTAAACATACTGTTCATTCAGTCATTCATTTTCTGAACTACTTAATCCTAATTAGGGTCACAGGGAGGCAGGTGCCCATCTCAGCCAACTGGGGGCAATTGCAGAGTACACCCTGGACAGCTCATCAGGCCATTGCAGGGCAGAAACACGCTGATGGTTTTGTGAGAGACATGGCCAGGCTTTGATAATGCAGTTAGTGCACTGGGGGGGACAGTGACAACCCATTGAGAGTGGGGCCTGAACCCCCAACCTTTGGATTGGCACCTTTCCACCAGGCCACCACTTCCCCATTAAATACACTATTGATTATAGTAATAAAAAATAATACAGTATTATAGATATTTTCCCGGGTGGCACTGTGGAGTAGCGGTCAGCATGTCCGCCTTACACCAGGAAAGTCTTGAGTGAGTCCCGAGCTCGATGAGGGTGTTTCCGTGTAGAGTTTGCATTTTCTCCCCGTACTTGCAATGGCTTTCCTCCGGGTACTTTAGCCTCCTCCCACAGTCCAAAGATAGACACATTAGGCTAGCTGGCTAGCTAGTCCCTAGGTAGATAGGCGCACACGTGTGTGTGTGTGTGTCTGTGTGTGTGTTGGACCTGCAATGGACTGACGAGTTGTTTACTCCAGGCCCCAGATAAGCTCCAGCGTCTTCACGACCCATGTAGGATTAAGCGGTTCAGAAATTAAATAAATATTTTCCCTTAATAAAATCTCCCAGAGTCTTTTATTTATTATGTAAATACATACATATATATATATATATATATATATATATATATATATATAATATCAATAAACAGTGGTACCTCACTTTACGAAATTAATCCATTCCAGAGACCTTTTTGTAACCTGGATTTTTCGTAAGTAGAATCGCATTTTACATATAAAACGCGTGATTCGTTTAAAGGCCCCCAATACTACTCATTAAAAATGATAAAAGCATACCTTTTAAGCTACTTACTTCGTGTTGACCATGTCTTCTGAGCAGAGTTATAATCTTACAACTGTTTATGCAAGGTTAAAAGCCTGAGCCAAAAAATAAAGTTGCAATGAGCACACTCGAAAAACTCACGAACAAGCTGATGTTCAAGGGAGCTGCGTCAACCCTCCTAGCCAATGGGAGGCCAGTGGAGCGGGATATTGGGAGCTAGCCAATGGGAGGGAGCTGTGTCATCCCTCCTCGCCAATGGGAGGCCAGCGGGGCAGGATGTTGGAAGATAGTCAATGGGAGAGCAGCTCGTGTATTGTTTGAATGGCGCATTTGGCGCGTTTCGTAAGGAGAACTTGTTTCGTATACAGAGACAAAAAATTTTGGAAAATGTTTTTCGTAGCCTGGATTTTCGTTTGCTGGGACTCTCGTAAGGTGAGGTACCACTGTATAATTATATTCGGGATTAGGAAGGTAAAGTATGTATAAAAATCTGTCTCAGTCTGACTTGTTTTAGACACCTGTGGCTTAAAGCTGCACTATAGATGGACTTATAATGAAGAAATAGCTTTATCATTATTATTATTATTATTATTATTATTATACTCAGTCAAAAAAGAAACTTCACACTCACAAACTGCTAAATATCTACTTGAAATTAGTACAAAATTATTATCGTTATTATTAGGGGTAAGTACGTTGACAAAGACACCATGTCACAACTTCCATGTGCACATGCACGAAGCACATGCGAGCGCACATTCAGAGAAAATCGTGTTTTCTCGTTTTTGTAGTCATGTGACCTTGTGAAACACGTGCATTTTTTGTTCAAGTTAGCACGACAGTGTGACTTATTGGAAAAACAAGTCTTTACCGACAATTACCCGGTGATTTTCAATGCCACGACTCTGAAACATTCAACGTGAATATGCCATTGACATGCTGAATATGGGAACGTCCGTCACTGACGTTGCCCGAGCTATGGGATGCTGTAGATGGACTATCCACGATCTACACATACGTCTCCAACACACAGGCACCACAGCAGACCGACCTCGTTCGGGAAGACCACGCGTGACGTCACGAGCAGAGGACCGTCAAATCGTCTCGTGTCATTTGCGAAATCGATTCGTCACTGCAACATCCACTCGGAATGAATTGTTTAGAGGTCATGCAGTGGCCCTCAAAGGCTCTCACCACCTTAACCCCATTGAACATGCATGGGATGTGTTGGGCAGAAGACTTCATTAAGTTTCCGTGGCATTTCCCGTGGAACTGATGAAATGATGAACTTGATTTTCATGGTGCGCCATCATTAATTGTTAAAGAATTAAATAAAATCATGATTTCCGACCCTTCTTTTCCTCTGTTCAATTTATCCACCACCAAACGAGTATGAAGTTTCCTTTTTGACTGAGTATATTATTATTATCATTATTATTATTATTACCTCTGTTTCTGATTCCAGGTGACTGTAGTAGAAGGCCCGTCTGGTGATTCGATCCCCAAAATAAAGCAGCGTTTTGGCATCACAACATTTGACTTCATCTTTTTAGACCATGCAAAGGACCAATACCTCCCTGACATTAAACTGCTTGAGGTAAGCGACATTAAAACAAGCACCAGGTTCACTGAGAAACTTGAAACATTCCACAATGTACTCTAATCCAGGACCTGATCGAAATCAGACAGGAAAATCACCATTAAACCAATCAGCTGGTCATCTCTCATCACATCACTCAGTGGCCTAACTGCTTGATCCTACTAGGATCATAGGGAGGCTGGAGCCTATCTCAGCCAACATTGGGCAAAGGCAGGGTACAGCCTAAACAGCTCGCCAGACCATCACAAGGAAACATGCACATACAACCATTTAATCTGCATGTGCTCAATGTTGTTTGTGTCTGGCCTACTTTAAAATAAATAAATAAATAAAAAACAAGTTTTATTTTTGTTTTTGTGAAGTATATACTAAAACGATTGTTTTTCAGGCAAGGTGGATATCGCAGAATTAAATATTGTATTTATTCAGTGACATCCACCTCACCCAGGGTGCATAATTGTTAATTATGGGGTAATCACACTAGAGGTGCAATTAAAAAAATGATGCAAATTGAGTTTTTATTTTTTTACAAATGTTGAAATCCGCATCAAGATTTGATTGGAACACATTTTACTAATTGAACAAAAGGATTGCGCACGAGTTAGCCAACTTAGTGAAACCCTCTCCACATATTACTTTAGCCAAATAACCCACTGTGCATGTTTTTGGGCTATGGGAGGAAACCGGAATACGCGGAGGAAACCCACAGAAGCACATGCAAACTCCACACAGAAACACCCAGGCCTGGATTCGAACCCAGGCCTTCTTGCTGTGAGGCAGACGTGCTAACCACTACGCCACCATGCTGCCGCATCAAGGTGTATTCCAAATTCACACACGAGAATATTCTGTAGCTTTAACTACACGTATGAAAGTCCAAATAAAGTCATGCAACTGATTTGTGATTGTTTTGCGTATGATTGTCCAAAAAAAAAAGCAAATAAAATACGAATGACTCCGCCACCAAGTGTCAAACTTTCTGCACGGAAGTCTTGAACTCCTTGTGAACAAAAAAAACCTAATACAGGGATTCCTCACTTTTCGCCGTTAATCGGGACCGAGATTCCCCCATGTGACCACCAAATTCCGTGAAGTAGGATCACTCCCCCAACCCCCCCTGACTGACATATATGTACATGTATATAATATCAATAAATACATATTCAATATTCAATTGGTGGTCTAGTGGTATAGGGCGTTGGATCGCTGATCCAAAGGTTAGGGGTTCGAGTCCCACTCTCCACAAGGTTGTCACTGTCCCCCCCAGTGCAGCTAACTGGGTTATCAAAGGCGGGCCATGTCTGTCACTGTCTATGGTGAGAGGCATGTAAAAGAACCATTGCTGACTTTCGTAAAGAGTAGCTGCAAAAGTCGTCAGCGTGTTTCTGTCCCTTGCTAAAAGGGTTGTGACAGGAAGGGCATCCGACGTAAAAACCTCTGCCAAATCAAAACATGCGAATCAGATGATTCGCTGTGGCGACTCCCGAGAAAGGGAAAAAGCCAAAAGGAAGACAGACAGACATATTCAATGCTATAAATGCTTCTAATAACAATTAAACATTCAGAAATAATGCATAAGATGCAAATCAAATATAAATACACACACATACAGACGCACGCGCGCACTCACTCAGATGTGCACCTCAAAAGTAAGTAGGTTTTGATGGGAGGTTTTGGGTTGTTTTTTGTTCGTTTCGGGTTTTTTTGCATAACCGGCCTTGTTTTTGAGGCATTTTCCTTCACTTTTCCCCCTATTCTTCCTTAATTTCCTTTTTTTAATTAGATGAATATTAAAAAAAAAAAAAACGCGATGCACTGAAGCCGCATGAATTGAAGCGCAAAGGGGATGTAATTTGCGAGCAAACCCACAACGTTGCGACTTTCACATGACATGTGCGGACCATCTGAGAAGACTCTGAGAATACTTTGCATCAGAGCCTCATTTTCAAGGAAATTTTAAAATGTTTTTTTTTTTTTGGGGGGGGGCAGGAGACCAAAACGTGATGCCATGAGACAAATTGGAGAACATTTTGAGAATGAAAACAGACAGCTGCGAATTGCCATTTGAGTCAGTCATTTTTCTATCTCACCCATCCACTTAGTATATTCTACACAGGAACAGCAAGATCTGATTGGTCCACAATCTCTAAACTATTAAATCATTACTCAGAGTGGATAATGCTTAAATCACAACTTATCATTGTCATTTCAAGCAGGTGACGTCTGTGGTGGAAATTTGCCTTTCTTTAGCAATAAAAGACCAGCGAGATATGTTTACAGCAAACATAAGAAGACATTATTAAAATACTGTGCAGGACATCTGTCTCAAAAACACATCTCGCGGTTGAGAGAGAGAGAGAGAGAGAGAGAGAGAGAGAGAGATGGTTCCCCTTTGGATGCTTCTTCTCTTAAATCCAATCATAAGGAAGAAAGCAGCCCCCATGTAACCGCTGAGTCAGATGTTCTTGTGGTATCAGCAGGGCGGGGTCCTGTTTGAAACATTGGGTCACTCTATCTTCATTATCCTTACCCACCAGGTGACTACACCCTGCACAGTGAAAACTGAACTACTTAAGGATAAGGTTCAGTGCAGGCCAATATATGCTAATGTAAAATTTCACCCACACGTCATTATCACACTTAAAAATGGAAAAAGAAACCATAAAAAGCTCATCTTAGTATTTCTTTTGTTGAACTGATTCATCCTGTGCAGACTATTCAGTAACGGCCTCCTCGCGTCCGATGCCTAGTCGTTATTTAACCCAGAGATAGGATCAGATTGCATTGTTCTTGTGTCACATAAGAATGTGGAACGTCCACGAGAAAGGTTTGATCCCATTATCGGTAACCTGCTCTCCAACCCATTTTCTCACTAAATCAGTCGTATACAATTCCCACCTATCAGGAATTGCCTTCCCTATCACCACCACCAGCCAACCAGGGAGGGGTGAAAGCATGCACACTCCATGACATGCAATGCTAGCCACCCATCTCTTTTTAAACTGCGGCCTAATACACTCGGAAGGAAAGCACTATCCGCCCTCTCGTACATATGAGCTCACAGATGCCCACGATTGGCCGGGGATCGCTGTGAGTGACATTGAAACGAGCCATCCCTTCCTCCATCGAGAGCTCGACCAGTTAACTACTATTGGACTCCTGGTGACGGACAGCTGTGGCATTAAACCAGATTCAAACTTGCAATCTCCAGGTTAATAGTCAAGCATATTGTCAGCGCGCCACTCCGGAGCCCATAGGTAACTTGCTTTTGTCATCTATAAACAACTTCCCCTCACCAACCTCTTGTTTTCCTCCTCTCCTCTGAAGATCTTCGCGGTGCAGGATAACTTAAAGTAACAGTTTTAAATCTCACTGTTACAAAGCACCGACACTGGAGACTCCTTCCAAAAGTGTTCACTAAACATCTGACGGAAATGTTTAGAGTCTATCCCTGTTGTAGCAGTTACTATAGAAACAAGCGTGTTTATATAATCCTACGATGTGCCTTGCAGCCAGAAAATTTGTCAAGAATCGATGTTTAAGTAATTTGTTTATTGGTGGGAGGCACAGTGGCATAGCAGGTAGCATGTCCACTTCACGTTAAAGTATTCCAGGCGTGTTTCTGTGTGAAATTTGCATGTTCAGGGTGTACGCCACCTTCGCCCTGTGTCAGCTGAGTTAGACACCAGTCTCCCAGCTGCCCTAGTAGGATTAAGCAGTTTGGCAAACAGGTGAGCGAGTGAGTGATGTATTGGTGTCCTGCTATGGATAGAACTGTGCAATCGCAGTGCTGAAAACCTTTTGTATCGTTACAGGAGTGCCGTTTGCTCAGGAAGGGCTCTGTTCTGCTGGCAGACAATGTGATTTGTCCTGGGACGCCGGATTACTTGGAGTATGTGAGGAACAGCCCTCAGTATGAGAGCAGATACTACCCCGCCCACTTGGAGTACACCAAAGTGGAGGATGGACTGGAAAAATCAGTCTTCTTGGGATGAAAAACAACAACAACAACAAGAACAACAACCACCACCACAACAACAACAACAACAATTAAGTTAGTGTCCTGTATAGGAGTACAGTATTACGGTAATATCCTATTTTATGATTAGTGTAGTATTTAGTAATCTTATTAAATGGTAGTGTGTGAAATTAACACACGGTTAATACCATCACCACAAATTCAAATCCGAACCTGAAACTAGTGTATTACATGTAAACATTTTCAAATTCAGAGCCAGAATTATTGGCACCCTTGCTCCTGTGACCACCAGCCAAGAAAGCAAACTCATTCTCTTTTTCTCATTTACCAAACTATTTAATCCTACTTGGATCACTTGACACTGGAGCCTATTTCACCCAACACTGGGTGAAGATGCGGTACACCCTGAGCAGGTCACCAGTCCACTGCAGTGCAACACACACACACACACACACACACACACACACACACACACACAAAACCATTCACACTCACACCAAGGGGCTTGTGTTTGAAGTGTTTGCGGTAACCCATATACCTGAAGGAAATCTTGGCAAACTTCCTACAGAAATGCACTTGCCATGCTTGGGACTTGAACCCAAAACATTTTGTGCAGTAAAGCGGATGTGCTACCGCTAACTCATTTTATGTGTACCAAAAGAAATTTCAAAGAATATGATTAGCGTACATTCTTTGCCTCAACCATTACCATGAAACCAAATTCATCATCCTTCCACTAGGTAGCAGCAGCATATTTCAAGAAATCAGCTAGTCTTCCATGACACAAGAAAAATTACATGTTAGCTTGTTGCTGTTAAGTGTTGGAAGATAATTCAAGTGATTAAAGGAAAAGAGGACAAATACCACAGCGAATAATTTTTCCATGTAGATTTCATGGCTGCCCTTTCGGAATAGACATTCAGTGATTGTTCGGCCCGCAGTCAAATTTAAATTCAGTGATGAGGCCCTCACTGAAAATTAATTTTCACACCCTTGGTATTGACATTCAAAACTAACAACCCAAAGAAATACAGATGAGTAGGAAGGCAGTATGACAACCACTTCTTCTGCTGCAAATACATTGTGTATTCTATAACATTCTATAAGGATGAGAATAACATTTCTAATGATATTTCTGGAAAGACAGTAAACATATCAAAAGTTCATCAGCTCTGAATATTTAATAAAATTACCAGTACTACTATTGGTCAAGGACATTGAACAGAGGTAAAACTGCATCTGAAATTACCACGGCTAAAGGAGGTTGTTTTTGTCTGCGTTAGTTAGTTTGTCACCACTTTACCCAAAAAAAAGTCTTTTTTTTTTTTTTTTTTGAAGGAATGGAAATCGACCCAAATAAAACTCCATGGGTATTTTGATGTGGATACATTTCTAGATCTAGGATTTGAAATAATAAAAATTAAATAATTAATAATACTGTGGTGTTACAGCAAGCCGGCAGGGGGTGCTGTGTACTAGATTTTTTTTGTTGTTGACAGTTAGAAATTTAAATACTTGTTAATCATATATTTGTTCTTTGTTTTAGACCGTGCAAGATTATTTGTGTAAAATCCTGCTGTATGGAAATAGGGTAATACATTTACCTGATTTTTTATGACTCCATCTCAACGTACATGACCATATCTGTGAAGGTTCTCATGGGCTGGGTTCCTACTTCAATCTCAGGCATCCTCCAATCAGAAAAATGCATTTAAAAATTGACAACGGGGAGGATTTCATGTTTTTGACTCACTGCAGATGCCTGTCCATAGTCCATGAGCTTAAATGATGTTTGTGATTTTCAGGTTGATATATGTTCTTACTACAAGTCCCGCCCCAACCAAAAGTTGTGCATATGGGGTGTGGAAACAGTTTTCTCAGAAAATATTTTAAAATCAGAAATACATGAAAAAGTGGAAGTTGATGTAAAATCATAAATAATGAGAATTTTGTATTTTTTTCAAAACAAACCAGTAAAATATTTGTAATAATGTCTATCTGTGAGCCATGTTAACGCCCATCACATGGTATTTGTCACAAATCTGAAGCCAGTGCTGCCAAGCGCCTCATTTCTTTTTCTCCACAGCAGTTAGTCTGTATATAACCAACCACCTATAAACATAAGAGTTCACAATCATGTATCATTGTCTGTTTTGGGAGAATCTTGTAATAAAATTTGTATGTTTCTTTTTCTTCTAACACCCGTCACACTCATAAAAGACACATTATCATAAAAGAACAGAAGCATCACTGGGTATCTTTTCTTCTCTGCCTGAAGACCTCAAGGCCAGAACTACACCCACCCACAACATTAGGGACTTCCGGTTTCAACACTTAGCATAAGACTGGTTCAAATAACTGAGACCTTACAGATGTAACCTCCGTCAAGGTAGAATTACTTGGTCATGTCTTCCTACACCTTTTTACACATGTACAGGTCCTTCTCAAAAAATTAGCATATTGTGATAAAGTTCATTATTTTCTGTAATGTACTCATAAAAATTAAACGTTCATATATTTTAGATTCATTGCACACCAACTGAAATATTTCAGGTCTTTTATCGTTTTAATACTGATGATTTTGGCATACAGCTCATGAAAACCCAAAATTCCTATCTCAAAAAATTAGCATATCATGTTCAGGTAGTCTAGTGTCTCTCCCCCTTATGCCGGTCCCAAGCCCGGATAAATGCAGAGGGTTGCGACAGGAAGGGCATCTGGCGTAAAACTTCTGCCAAAAAAAAAATGCAAATGATCAATACAGAATTCATACCGGATCGGTCGAGGCCCGGGTTAACAACGACCGCCATCAGTGCTGTCAACCAACAGGGTGCTGATGGAAATTGGACTACTGTTGGTCGAAGACGTCGAAGAAGGAGAGGCGGGAGGCGTGTCCGTAGGCAGAGAGAGAAGAGGAAATGCGTGAGCCTCGGACTGAGAGTAGGGACTTTGAATGTTGGAACTATGCAAGGAAAAGATAGGGAGCTGGCTGACATGATGCAGAGGAGGAAGGTGGCCATACTGTGTTCAGGAGACAAGGTGGAAAGGTAGAAAGGCTAAAAGCTTAGGAGCAGGGTTTAAACTGTTTTATAATGGTGTGGATGGGAAGAGAAATGGAGTAGGAGTCATCTTGAAGGAGGGGTTTGTCAGGAATGTTCTAGAAGTGAAAAGAGTGTCAGACAGAGTGATGAGTCTCAAGTTAGAAATTGAAGGCGTGATAGTCAATGTTGTTAGTGCTTATGCCCCACAGGCAGGATGTAAGCTAGAAGAGAAGGAGAGATTCTGGAGTGAGTTAGATGAAGTGATGCAGAGTACCCCAGAGGTGAAAGAGTGGTCATTGGAGCAGACTTCAATGGACATGTTGGTGCAGGCAACAGAGGGGACAAGGAAGTGGTGAGCAGGTTTGGTAGCCAGGACAGGAACACAGAAGGACAGATGTTGATCGATTTTGCAAAAGGATGGAAATGGCTGTGGTGAATACTTTCTTCAAGAAGAAACAGAAGCATAGGGTGACTTATGAAAGCGGAGGTAAGAGCACACAGGTCGACTACATCTTGTGTAGGCGATGTAATTTGAAGGAAGTCAGTGACTGCAAAGTAGTAGTGGGTGAGAGTGTTGCCAAACAGCATAGGATGGTGGTGTGCAGGATGACACTGATGGTGAGAAAGGTGAAAAAGGCAAAGGTAGAGCAGAAGACAAAGTGGTGGAAGCCGAAAAAGGAAGAGTGTCGTGTTGTCTTCAAGGAGGAGTTGAAACAGGCTTTGGGTAGTCAGGAAGTGCTTCCAGAGGACTGGACAACCACAGCCAATGTGATCAGGGAGACCGGTAGGAGAGTACTTGGTGTGTCCTCTGGAAGGAAAGTAGATAAGGAAACTTGGTGGTGGAATGAGGAAGTGCAGGAGTGTGTACAAAAGAAGAGGTTAGCCAAGAAGAAGTGGGACATTGAGAGGACCGAAGAGAGTAAACAGGAGTACAGGGAGACACAGCGTAAGGCGAAGGTAGCAGTGTCAAAGGCCAAACAGAGGGCGTATGATGACTTGTATGATAGGTTGAACAGTAAGGAGGGAGAAAATGATCTATACAGGTTAGCACAGCAGAGAAATAGAGATGGGAAAGATGTGCAGCAAGTTAGAGTGATAAAGGACAGAGAGGGAAATGTATTGACTGATGACAGAAGTGTGCTGGGAAGATGGAAAGAGTACTTTGAAGAGCTGATGAATGAGGAAAATGAGAGAGAAAAAAGAGTAGAAGGGGTGACCGTTGAGGAGCAGGAAGTAGCAAAGATTAGTAAGGGAGAAGTGAGGAGGGCATTGAAGAGGATGAAGAGTGGAAAGGCAGTTGGCCCTGATGACATACCAGTTGAGGTATGGAAGTGTCTAGGGGAGGTAGCAGTAGATTTTCTGACAAGAATATTCAACAAGGTCTTAGAAAGTGAGCAGATGCCAGAGGAATGGAGGAGAAGTGTGCTTGTGCCCATTTTTAAGAACAAGAGGCGATGTACAGAGTTGTGGCAACTACAGAGGGATAAAGTTGATGAGCCATACAATGAAGCTATGGGAAAGAATAGTGGAAGCAAGACTAAGGGCAGAGGTCAGCATTTGTGAACAACAGTTTGGTTTCATGCCAAGAAAGAGCACCACAGATGCAGTGTTTGCTTTGAGGATGTTAATAGAGAAGTACAGAGAAGGTCAGAAGGAGCTGCATTGTGCCTTTGTGGATCTGGAGAAAGCATATGACAGGGTGCCGAGAGAAGAACTGTGGTATTGTATGAGGAAGTCTGGAGTGACAGAGAAGTATGTTAGAGTGGTGCAGGACATGTATGATAGATGTAAGACAGTGGTGAGGTGTGCTGTCGGTGTGACAGAAGAGTTCAAGGTGGAGGTGGGACTGCATCAAGGGTCAGCTCTCAGCCCCTTCTTGTTTGCTATGGTGATGGACAGGCTAACAGATGAGGTTAGACAAGAATCTCCATGGACTATGATGTTTGCAGATGACATAGTGATCTGTAGTGAGAGCAGAGACCAAGTGGAGGAAAATCTAGAGAGGTGGAGGTATGCCCTGGAAAGGAGGGGATTGAAGGTTAGTCTTAGTAAGACAGAATACATGTGTGTGAACGACAAGGACCCAAGAGGAACTTTGAGGTTACAGGGGCAGAGATAAAGAAGGTGGAGGATTTTAAGTACTTAGGCTCAACAATCCAGAGCAATGGAGAGTGTGGAAAAGAGGTGAAGAAGCGCGTGCAGGCAGGTTGGAATGGATGGAGAAAAGTGTCCGGTGTGATGTGTGATAGGAGAATATCGGCAAGAATGAAGGGAAAAGTGTACAAGACGGTGATGAGGCCAGCAATGTTGTATGGTTTAGAGACAGTGGCCCTGGGGAAAAGACAGGAGTCAGAGTTGGAGGTAGCAGAGATGAAAATGTTGAGGTTCTCTTTGGGAGTCACGAGGATGGATAGGATCCGAAATGAGTACATCAGAGGGACAGCACATGTTAGATGTTTTGGAGACAAAGTCAGAGAGGCTAGATTGAGATGGTTTGGACATGTACAGAGGAGGGATAGTGAGTATATTGGTCGTAGGATGCTGAGGTTGGAACTACCAGGCAAAAGGCCCAGAGGAAGACCAAAGAGAAGATTTATGGATGCAGTGAAGGCGGACATGAAGATCGTTGGAGTAAGAGTAGAAGATGCAGAGGATAGGGAGAGATGGAGGCAGATCATTTGCTGTGGCGACCCCTGAAGGGAACAGCCGAAAGGAAAAGAAGAAAGAAGAAGTTCAGGTAGTCTAAACGAGCTATTAACCTAATCATCTGAATCAACCAATTAACTCTAAACACCTGCAAAAGATTCCTGAGGCTTTTAAAAACTCCCAGCCTGGTTCATTACTCAAAACCGCAATCTTGGGTAAGACTGCCGACCTGACTGCTGTCCAGAAGGCCATCATTGACACCCTCAAGCAAGAGGGTAAGACACAGAAAGAAATCTCTGAGCGAATAGGCTGTTCCCAGAGTGCTGTATCAAGGCACCTCAGTGGGACGTCTGTGGGAAGGAAAAAGTGTGGCAGAAAACGCTGCACAACCCGAAGAGGTGACCGGACCCTGAGGAAGATTGTGGAGAAGGGCCGATTCCAGACCTTGGGGGACCTGTGGAAGCAGTGGACTGGGCTACAGGTGCCGCATTCCCCAGGTCAAGCCACTTTTGAACCAGAAACAGCGTCAGAAGCGGCTGACCTGGGCTCCAGAGAAGCAGCACTGGACTGTTGCTCAGTGGTCCAAAGTACTTTTTTCAGATGAAAGCAAATTTTGCATGTCATTCGGAAATCGCAGTGCCAGAGTCTGGAGGAAGACTGGGGAGAAGGAAATGCCAAAATGCCTGAAGTCCAGTGTCAAGTACCCACAGTCAGTGATGGTCTGGGGTGCCATGTCAGCTACTGGTGATGGTCCACTGTGTTTTATCAAGGGCGGGGTCAATGCAGCTCGCTATCAGGAGATTTTGGAGCACTTCATGCTTCCATCTGCTGAAAAGCTTTATGGAGATGAAGATTTTATTTTTCAGCACGACCTGGCACCTGCTCACAGTGCCAAAACCACTGCTAAATGGTTTACTGACCATGGTATTACTGTGCTCAATTGGCCTGCCAACTCTCCTGACCTGAACCCCATAGAGAATCTGTGGGATATTGTGAAGAGAAAGTTGAGAGACACCAGACCCAACACTGTGGATGAGCTTAAGGCCGCTATCGAAGCATCCTGGGCCTCTGTAACACCTCAGCAGTGCCACAGGCTGATTGCCTCCATGCCACGCCGCATTGAAGCAGTCATTTCTGCAAAAGGATTCCCGACCAAGTATTGAGTGCAGAACTGAACATAATTATTTGAAGGTTGACTTTTTTTTGTATTAAAAACCCTATTTTTATTGGTCCGATGAAATATGCTAATTTTTTGAGATAGGAATTTTGGTTTTTCATGAGCTGTATGCCAAAATCATCAGAATTAAAACAATAAAAGACCTGAAATATTTCAGTTGGTGTGCAATGAATCTAAAATATATGAAAGTTTAATTTTTATCAGTACATTACAGAAAATAATGAACTTCATCACAATATGCTAATTTTTTGAGAAGGACTAGTATTTTTTAATAAACCAAACAGGATTCTCCAATGCTTCAAACTTGTGCTTCCTGCAAACATGACTTGCACTTTTAACACGTCAGCACAATCAGAAAAACAAACAAAAATCAAAACAAAACTTTATAGCATCTTGGTTGTCATCAGAGTATCTCCTTCCTGCGCCCCCCCCCCCCCCCCCCACACACACACACCCACGCTCACGCCCACATTAGGGGTCATGACAGCTAAACCTCATCCTTCTCCTACCAGCACAGTTCCTTTATTTTTTTTAATATATTCAATTCTAGTTCTGCCCAGTTTTGTCCCACCCAGAGAAAATCACAACATCTTTATCTCTGCCACATCCAGCTGCCAAAAAATATGCAGATCAGTCAGAAACTCATTTTACCTGGAAATGTGTTTCAAATCCAAATTCTAAAATTATTTGAGGACATCTTAAGAGAATTTCTCAACCTGATCAACACTGAGTCTGAACCCAGTGATGGTTTCGATTATAATTATCTTAGAAAAGCATAGACACACAAACAGGACATAAACAGTTTAATCCGGTAAAACTGTCGTTTCTTTATAATTCGCTTACTGACTCCTATACCTCAAATAAATGTTACAACCATTATGGCGAGATGAAATGTCAACATGTTCCGATATCATCTATGTACTGAGATATGACAAAATATGGCCTTTACATTAAAATACACTTATTCAGAATCCAGTGAGTGGAAAAACCTCACTCACTAACAATATTAGGGTCGCTGGGAGGATGGAGCCTATCTCAGCCAGCATGGGACAAAGAGAGGTACACTCTAAACAGTTCACCAGGCCATCACAGTGCCCACTCTCAAACCATTCACATTCATTCACACCAAGGGGCAATTTGGGACAGCCAATTAACCTAATGTGCATGTTTTTGTACTGTGGGAGGAACCTGGAGACCCATAAAGAGGCCTGTACTGAACAGCTCACCAGCCCATCACAGGACTAATACAACCATTCATGCTCACACCTGGGGGCAATTTGAAATTAGCCTTTTAGCTAAATGTGTACGTCTTTGGACTGTGGGAGGAAACTGGACTACCTGGAAGAAGTTCACAGAAGCATGGGGAGAACATGCAAACCCCACAGAAACGCAGGGAAATGGTCTCGAACCCAGGACCTCCTTGCTCCGAGTCGGACGAGCTAACCACTAGTCCATCGAGTCATTGTTTCTTTAATCTCATTGTCCGGATTAATTTTTCTTGAATCAAAAATCCTTCTAGAAACTTTCAGGAGCTTTGCTTCCTTCACCGCGAACACACAGTACAGTCTGTCCACTCCGTCTGCCTCAGTCCCGTGACGTCCCTTTACTGAAAATCTTCGCCAGCAGCGATACGTTGGACTGCGCTTTCTCTTGGATGTCTCTGCTCTTCTCCTGAGCTTTCTGGAGGTTCTTCTTGGATAGGCCACTCTTCTTCATGCGCATCATCCTCATCTCATCCTCTGTACGCCGCTGTGTGAAGTCCCAGCCTTTCTCCTCCAACATCTCTCCTTTCTTTGCCCTCTTCTTCCTCAACCTGTCCAGGGTCTGGCTCTTCTCCACGCTGGCCAGGTAGAAGTTAGTTTCGCGCTTGGCCTGCGAGATCTCCGTCCTCATACGCTGCTGGTACACTGTCTGCTCGTACGCCAGTCGCTCGCTCAGGTGACACCACTGGAACCTGTGCAGGTACTGAGACGAGACGGAAGAAAAGAGAGACTATACATAAGAAAGTAATGTACAAAGAGTCTGTTATGACTGCAAAATAAACCCCGACAGAAGGATCACGACCCTGACATGCAGTGTTGGGGGTCTTGCATCATTTTGAAGGGGTGTGTTTCACCATAACAACAGACTTTATCCCCTTTACATTAACCCGTTACACTGCTACGTATAAAATAACGAGTTTAAGGTAATTATAAAAATTAAGGGGGTAGATCATACTTTGCCTCTGACTGTGTTAGGACTAGAGCTGGGTATTGCCTAGATTTTTTGTATTGCGATGTACAGTCGGCCCTCTACTTACGAAAGTCTCTGAATACGAAAAATCCAGGTTATGAAAAACATTTTCCTAAATTTTCGTCCTCTTTTCATGAAAAGCGCCAAATGTGCCATTCAAAAATTCAAACGCACCATTCACAAATTCAAACAATGCACGAGTTGCTCTCTCATTGGCTATCTCCCAACATCCCGCCCCGCTGACCTCCCATTGGCCAGGAGGCAGCTGATCTGTACCCATACTTCCTGTACCCATACTTCCTGTTTGTCACATGCGTGAGAGAGGAGAGTTGAACAGGAATGTTGGATCGAGAGTTTATTTTGAGAGATCATTGCAGTGTTATATTTCGTTATCCATCATGGACCCGGAAAATACAGAAAAGCGGAAATACAGAGATGGAGGCGATTATTTCGGAATGATATTGAAGCAGAAGGAGGCATGAAAACAGAGTGCTCCATGGGACAAGACCTCCGATCTCGTAAGGAAGCAAGTTAATATCGAATCAGGATCTCTGATCTTTCAAACGGGTACTATAATGCCGTTTTAAATACAACATGTTGTCTTCCTTTCGGCTTTTCCCCTTTTACTCGGGAGTCGCCACAGCGAATCATCTGATCCGCACGTTTGATTTGGCAGAGGTTTTTACGTCGGATGCCCTTCCTGTCACAACCCTTTTTAGCAAAGGACAGAAACACGCTGACGACTTTGCAGCCTAAATACAACATCCCGTCCATTTAAACATTTAAATACAATTTCTCCGTCAGCTCCGTGCTGCGTGTGGGCGGAGCCCACATTCGGAAAAACACGACAGAGAGAGTTTTGTGTGTGTGTGTGTGAGAGAGAGAGAGAGAGATAGAGAGACAGTGTTGTGTGTGTGTGTGTGTGTGTGAACGTGCATTAATAAAAAATGTTTAAATGGTTTAATAAATAATTTTCTTTTACTTTCAACACATATTTCATACAAAATTGGTGTAGTTTTATCATTTTTAAATGGTTTATGGTGTAGTCTTGGGAGCCTTGGAACAAATTGTGTGTTTTACATGTAAAATGTGCCTCTACTTACGAAAACTCCAGGCTATAAAAAAGGCTCTGGAACGGATTAATTTCGTAAGTAGAGGACCGACTGTATTGCGATATCTAGCATGTATTGCAAGAAGAATTCTAAATTAAAAGTAAGCCTGTTTTTGACAATATTTATTTTTTTTATTTCAAAAAGAGAAATCAACATTAAAAACGTTGTTTTTAGTCATTAAAATAAAAATTCTATGCATCAGAAAAAAAATCTACTTATGAAAATTTAATATTTTAAACTTTGGCACAAACATTAACACTGAAATAGAAGTGCATATTGAGCAAGATAAGCTATTTAAACTTATTAAATACACATTGACATTAGAATAGTGTAAGTGCATCTAGAGCTTTTATTAGCATATTGTGAAGCCTTAATCATTAATGCATGCATATTAAATTTTTAAGGCGGGATTAAAGGAGGAGCATCATCCGCGCATGTGCAGAGCTGTATCATGCACGACAAGACCTAATCAGACCTGCGACCCTATGAGCAGTCGATTGATATATTTATATATAACAATATTAACATTATATGTATATACATATATTAATGCCATCATAATGATGCCCATAGGCCTGCTCAGTACGTGCCCGCGCATATAACACTTACAGTGACACTGACGGCTCAGGAAAGAAACTTTGGAACTTTACAATAATAACACACAATATCGTTTATCATATAAATCACATTAATATTAACATTATGCTGGAGGGAAGTGGAATGTAATTTACCGGAATCTGGGACCGATTTGGAGCATGTTGAGCCTGAGGCTGAGTCCGCAAGTTGTGTGACATCATTTTTTTCAGAGTCAACAGATATTATTGCTGCGTTAAACAAACAAAAAAAACCCCCAAAACAAAAAAGAACCCGAAAACAAAACAAAACATGCATAACATGAATAACATGCATGGTTAATGTGCCTTGTTGGAGATCAGGTTCATGGGAGCGCTTCCCTCTTCTGCTCATTTTAAAATAAATGTTGAAGTGAAAATCTAGATGCAGTAGGTCAGTAAATTTCTGAGCAATTAGCAACATGAACCGTGGTTTTGTTTTTAGCGGGAATTTCCGTCTCCTGTATAAAAACAAATTCTATTGGCTGAAGGCCTTCGTGACATCTGCACTGCCAGATCACGGCACGGCTCTTATTATACCTGGCTCTCCACGCACTGAATGACTGTAGATAAGAGGATGGAAACGCGATTGTGTCTGGATTACATGCTGGGACCTCTGCGGCCGCCATTTTTATTTCAACGAAAGCTTTACTTCCGGTTCAATTAGCGGGAATAGCAGAAGTTTTTTAACTGTTCCGAAGTTTTCCAAATGCATGTCAAAAAAACGGTTTTGCTTCAGAGTATCACAGTACATATTGTTTGCATGTTAGAACCAGTTTAAACCAATAAACCGGTTTTATCGCGCAGCTCTCTTTAGGACGCACCCAAATACACACGCACAGCAGTTTGAAAACAGACGGGCGGCAGCATTGCATATCACGGAGGGGGCATGCACACAAATATTCCTGCATGAGATCCAAGTTTGTCGGACAGCGAGATAAAGAGCTACAGAAATATTTTGAATTATTTCCCGAGTTATCCAAAACAACTGTTAAATACGAATACCATTAATTATAGTAAACAATTAGCTTAATATAGCACCATTGTTCCATCGTCATGGTAACAGCTCATTCTTTTGTTTTCTGATCTGCTTAATCTTGATTAGGTATGCGGGGAGGCTGGCGCCTATCTCAGCCGACTTTTAGCAAAGGTACCAACAGTATGAGATGTTTTTATGTTGAGATCACACAGCTCTTGATGTGTTGGATTAAACCCATATGCAAACAGATAAAGTACTGAACCGTGAAGATGTGCAGTGATGTTCTGGGACGTACTTTGATGCACCACAGGTCACTGCTGATGTGGCTTCTCTTGCGGTTGGTCATGGAAGTGTTGTGCAGAGACGCTGCCACTCTCTTCGCCACGCGCTTGTCTCTGAACTCCACCCAGCCTTCCACGTACCTCGAACCGTTGCTGCCAGCTTTCCTCTTCTTTCTTTTAATAGAGTGATCTGGAATATCAAACTAAGTAATTATTAATTGCATATTTTTTTAATTGGTGCTTGATTTGAATACGTTCTTTCCAAAGGAAACAGGCTGAGTTCTCAGAAGGAGTGGATGGCATACACTCACTACGAGGGATGTCAATGACACCCGGAATATCGCCGATATAATTATATTGATCTATAATCGATACCTATAAAAGGGATATCAATACTTGTAACATTATATAAAATTCAACATTTTATATTTCATACAAAGCTGTTTTAATTTAAATAACACTAGAGCAAGTGTATCTTTTAATAAATAAAATAATGTACGAAAACACGTTATATAGTTTCAGCGGAAAACCATCTTAGCGTAATGCCGAGTGTTCGTCCAAGCTTCCTGTGTTCATGACAGCGTATGTCGTAAATGCCATTGTCAAGGACTCCCCTAGTAAATGGTACGTCCCGCCTCTCTGTATAGTAAATGGTACGTCCCGCCTCTCTGTATAGTAAATGGTACGTCCCGCCTCTCTGTATAGTAAATGGTACGTCCCGCCTCTCTGTATAGCAAATGGTACGTCCCGCCTCTCTGTATAGCAAATGGTACGTCCCGACTCTCTGTATAGCAAATGGTACGTCCCGCCTCTCTGTATAGCAAATGGTACGTCCCGCCTCTCTGTATAGCAAATGGTACGTCCCGCCTCGCTGTATAGCAAATGGTACGTCCCGCCTCGCTGTATAGCAAATGGTACGTCCCGCCTCTCTGTATAGCAAATGTTACGTCCCGCCTCTCTGTATAGTAAATGGTACGTCCCGCCTCTCTGTATGGTAAATGGTACGTCCCGCCTCTCTGTATGGTAAATGGTACGTCCCTGCTTCTAGTTTGCCGTCAGAGCGCGTGTTCTCAACAGCACAGAACATTTTGAACAAGAAGAGACACTTATCACCGGATAGTGCAGATATGTGCATCTTATTGCATCATAATTATGAATTGTAAAAATGCATATCTCTTAAACTTTTCAATTGACAAGTGTTTATAGAATAGAAACTACTTGCTTGAAATGATCTAATAAACAAGTGTTTATAGATTTGTTAAATACAAAAAGGTGTTAATTAAAATCTTGTCGGTGGAAAACTATTTCTATATATAATATGCAATGCATTATACAAATTACTGTAATATATCTTAGTCTGTTCTATTTAATGCATTTATGGAACAGTACAGCAATATTCCAATGTATCGATACATCGGAAATTTTTTTTAGCAATGTATCGATACCAAATAATCGGTTTTCAATGACACCCCTACTCACTACCCTTGTGACTCACACATGTGTGGTCATGCATATGAGCGGTCAAATAGTGCTATCGGCTGAGTGTGTGATCCCACACCTGAATACGCATGCAAAGCAGTTTGGAAATATGGGGATGATTGGCATCATGTGCCTCAGAGGTCTGTGGTGGATGGCAATTGACCGCATAAAATTATGAGAAAATCTTGGCAAATGTTAAGTTTTTAATAATAAAAAAGAAACCAAGAAAGTGAGAGAGGTTTATAGCTTCTGCTCCTTCACTCACCTTCGGACTGAAGGAAGACCCGGCCTATCTCTCCGTACACCGCCAACATGTTGCGCACGTGCTTGGGTCTTATCCTTGGTGGAATGTGACCCAAATACACTATACCTGGGACACACTTCTTTGTTTTGCTGAAATCATCCTCCTGATCTCCATCTTCCTCCTCCTCCTCCACTTCTTTCTCATTATTATCTTCCATATGGCCATCATCTACTTCCTTTTGTTTAAGCCCATCCTCCTCTTCATCATCAGACATGTTCAGCTCCTCACCAACAGCTGCCCTGTTAATGTCCTGTTCCAATTCGGCATCTGCTTGACTTGCCATGATGTCCACACAGCCTGTTAGTTGGACAAAGACCGATTCAATCATTCATTCCCTGAGATTTCCTTTCAGTGTTTTCCATTTTTTCAGGGGTCACCACTGCGAATAATTGCCATGTTGGATTTGGCGTAGGTTTTTACGTCGGATGCCCTTCCTGACACAAGGGGGGGCAGTGACAACCTTGTGGAGAATGGGACTCGAAACCCCAACCTTAGGATCAGTGATCAAGTACCCTATACCACTAGGGCACCACTGCCCCATTCAATCATTCATTCCCTAAACCGCTTAATTCTAATTAGGGTTGTGGAAAGGCTGGCATCCATCTCAGCCTACTCTGGGCGAGTTTGGGGTACACCACGCCATCACTCACATTCATACATTAGGGGCGATTTAGAACAGTCAATTAATCTACTTTGCAGCTCGGGAATCGAACGTGAACTCACAATTCAAGCAATCACGATGACATGTGTGCAAAAGAGGGGAAAAAAAGAAGAAAAAAAAAGGGGTGTACACATCATCTGCAACCAATCAACAGGAGGGAGAAACAAAAGCTCTCAGCCATTGGCTAAAATTGAATCACGTGCCAGTAATTTCTGGGGCTGTCACTAATCCGTGAGTATGCGGGTCTGCGACCGGTGAACTGCGAATGGGCGTGGGCTACTGTAATAGATTTCATTCACTCCTGTTAAACTGCACTGGAACTATGGTACTAATAACAACAAGGCCCGGTGATGCCAGTGCAAGCCAGCGCCACGGACTTCCTCCAGGAGCACTGGATTGTTTTTTTTTTTTAAAATACAGTGGTACCTCACCTTATTATAGTCCTAGCAAACAAAAAAAAAATCCAGGTTACGTAAAACATTTTCCAAAATTTTTCGTCTCTGTATACGAAACGAGTTCTCCTTACGAAACGCGCCATTCAAACATTCAAACAATGCACAAGCTACTTTCCCATTGACTATCTTCCAACATCCCACCCCATTGGCCTCCCATTGGCTAGGACGGATGACGCAGCTCCCTCTCATTGGCTATTATGGAACACCATAATGCTTTTCGTGTAAAGGACAGAGTGACTGTGGTTTCATGAGTTTTTCGAGTGTGCTCATTGCAACATTTTGGCTCAGGTTTTTAACCTTGCATAAACATTTGTAAGATTATGACTCGGCTAAGAAGACGTGGTCAACACGCGCGCGTGTGTGTGAGTCCCAGTGCAAGTGAAAAGAAGCAGCGGGCTCGTGGGATGATTGAGTTGAGTGATATCGCAAAGGAATGTGGCCAAACCCATTTACCATTGGTACGATATTGAAGCAGAAGGAGGCCTTAAAACGAATCACGCATTTTACATGTAAAAGGAAGTTCAATTTACGAAAAATCCAGGTTCCGAAAAAGGCTCTGGAACGGATTAATTTCGTAAGGTGAGGTACCAGTGTACACACTTTGTTCTAGCTTTTGATTTGATAACTTGTACATTAGTATGTCAGTGAAAAATAGTTTTAATTTAGAAATATTTCTTTTCCTGCACAAAATGAAATGTTCCAGAATAATGTTAAAAAAGCAGCACATGAAAGTTTCTTTTCTTTTCTTTTTTTTTTAAACATAAAATATTCTTCTACATAAACAGTCACTTCAAGGACAAAAATAAAGGCTGTTGGAGTTTCTTGCAAAATCAAGAAGCAACTGCAGCAGTCAAAACCTCCAGAAGACCTGTGACTGGTTTGAAATACTGTATTAATCCCACAAGGAAAATGATTGCCTCCACATTCAACCCATCCAAAGAGACACATGCTCGGAGCAGTGGGCTGCCACACACATGGGGACACCCAGAGAGCAGTTGGGGTCAGGTATAGGTGGGGTACCTGGCTCAAGGGCACTTTGGTCATGAAGGTGGAGAAAGGCAAGGTGCAGCTTGCAGTTCACCCCAACACCCATTTTCCCAGCTGGCCTGGGAATCGAACCAGCAACCTTCCAGTCCTGAAGCTGCTTCTCTAACTATTAATCTAAGGCTGCTCCCCAAAGACTACTCAGTCAGTGAAGGCGGATTACAATCCACCCACACACACACACACACACACACCTAGAGGCAATCTGGAACAGCCAATTAGCCTAATTTACATGACTGTGGGAGGAAAATAGAATAACTTTTTCCACCAAGCACGGGAAAAAACATGCAGTGGTTCTTTTTAAATGCAGAAATATTTAATTTGACTGTTTAAATCACTACAGTATGTACTGTACTGGCATGTGTCTAAGACTTGTGCAAAGTACTGTATGTACCTGTAGTTCAATAAAAACAGATCTCATGTGGTCAGGGCTGGAGGATTAAATGTACAATGATACTCAAACACAATCGTTGCCGTTCCTGTAATAATTCATAACAAAACATAAATGACTACTGATATGTAATTTATAAGTGTTTTAAAATTACACATCCACAGGTCTCGGACAGGCTGTACTTTACAAACATTATGATCAGTTTGTTGTTATAAAGCTATTGTTTCAGCTAAAGTAAACAATACTAATATTGCACTACGAATTTGCTAATATAAAGATTTTTTTTTACCTGTTTGTGGTATTATTAAGTATACTTGAGCATGTCACAGTTTACAACAGTAAAATAAGAAACAGCGCTTGTAATACAAGCCACATGTGACTCGGCGCGCTTTGTTGACGTCATATTAACGCGCCCAAAAAAGTCGAGAGGCGTTAACGGTGCAAAGGTTTCAATACTGAACTGATTTCAAATTCCAAAGTATGACAAGCACTGAACGTTAAACGGTAACTAAACGAATTACCGTGTATACCCATTGCAATATGTTATTTTTAGTTCCCAATGTGTTTGATGATTTCATTCAATGTTCATTGAAGGTAATAATAATAATAATGATAATAATAATAATACATTTTGTAGACACATAGACCAGAATTTACGGTAATGTAGTTTAATGGTGATGGATTTGTAGTAGTTTTTATGTGTATGTAGCACAATGGCACAGTCCTGGGTTGGATCCATGGCCACAGGTGGGGTAGTTTCTGTGTTGAGTTTACATGTTACCCCCCATGGCTGAATTGATTTACTCCAGGTACTCTGGTTTCATCCCACAGTCCTAAGACACAAACATTAGGCTAACTGGCGGTTCCAAATTGCCCCAGGTGTGTGTGTGTGTGTGTGTGTGTATAGGGTTTTGTGCTTGTATGGGCCCTGTAATTCGCAGGGCAGTGGATTGTCAAGGATTTCAGGGTGTACACTATCAGTGTTTTGTCCACCCAAAATGTTCAGAGCCATATTGGACCAAATAAACTTAAAACAAATCTGTCTGGAGCCGCAAAAAATAAAACCCTCATATAGGCCTTATATGAAGGCAACACAGGCTGTAAGTGTATATTATTCTACTATCAAAATGACTAAGTAGGCTACAAATACATAATGAGCATTCATGATTAAATGTTTATTTTCCCTTCAGCGTGTCCTGGTGAGAATGACACCACGTGACTACTCTGTTGTACGATATTTTGTGCTTTATGTTTAACTTTGATTACTATATGAATGTACTGTATTATGTTTTGTTGCATTGATGAAATCATAGAAATTCAATAAAGAAATCAGCGGCCCATCAGAGTTTACATACCTGCACAACAGCGCTGTCTGTTCAATGTCAATCACATCACATGACATCACAGGCGATCGAGAACAAATATTGTTTGTCCCTCCTGCTGATTGGATTGCAGATCATGTGTACACCGATCCTTCCCGCACATGTTATCAACATGATTGCTTGAATTGTGAATTCACATTTTTAAGTGTGTTTTTAATGATTATTTAAGCCCTATGATGTCACTCAAACGCTCTAAGCCTAAGCGCTTTATTCATTAATTAAATATTATTACAGTACAAAATTAAAAACTTTTAATCATTACTACATTTCACTGCATTATTTTATACTTCCGGATTAGCGGCAAACCCGGAAGTTACTCACACGTGATGAAAATGTAGCCAATGGCTGAGAGCTTTTGTTTCTTCTTTCCTGCTGATTGGTTGCAGATGATGTGTACACCTCTTTTTTTCTCCTTTGCGCACATGTCATCAATATGATTGCTTGAACTGTGAATTATCGTTTTTTTTTTTCGTGTGTTTTAACGATTATTTAAGACCTATGATGTCACTCAAACGTCCTGCATCTTTCCTAGCTGTATTCATTAATAAATATGATCACAGTAGAGTTTGGAGATGCAATCCACTTCTTAAATCTATCTTTGCGCTCCTCTAATTTCTCCAGTAATACTGCAATTGCAATTTTTTGCTCTCAATCCGAACTGGGTGGTCGGCTGGCTGCAAAGTTAACATGCCTTCCCTGGAAATGTCTTTCCAAATTACTCTTTTTGTTATTTGACAGCTTCTCATTACACAGCAAACATGCAGGCAATCCTTTGGCATTGGCAATGAAAGCAAATGAGTCGGTCCAATCTTCCCCGAATCCTCTGTTCTCATTTGCTATCTTTCTCTTTTTTCCTTTGGGATCCATGTCCCATCAAATACCTCCCGGTTTGTTTACAACAGCATCCTGCCTGGCAATGGATCGCGCTGAAACATGTGTCACAGGCTATGAAGCAAATCTTCATTGACAGAAATGTTGACATGTAGGACTAATATTTTTTATACAAATTTATTAAACTTTGGAAAACGTTAAAAATGTTTGTCAGGCTTGTCCTTCTACAGAAACCATTAAAAAAAAAACCTATCTTTTTCATTTTCATATATTTTTGAAACAGCTCCAGGGAACCACCAGGGTGGCGCTAAAGAGCCACATGCGTGAGCCGCGGAATACTGAACCCTGGTCTAGTCGGCAGAAATATATTTATGGTGCATATATGGAGCATATACAGTATGCTGCACCAACCTCCCTGTAACCCATTAAAGCAGTTCAGCAAATGGCGAAGGGCAGTTATGGCCTAGTGGTACTGTATAGGGCACTGGATCGCTGATCCTAGGTGGGAGGTTTGAGTTCTATTCTCCACAAGGATGTCACCGTCCTCCCAGTGCAGCTAACTGGGTTATCAAAGGCCAGCCATGTCTCTCACTGTCTATGGAAGGGGTGTCAAACTCATGCCACAAAGGGCCATGTGGCTGCAGGTTTTTGTTTTAACCAAGCAGCAGCACACCAGACTTCGCTCATTTAATCAACTTCGCTGAGTGTTCAGGCAGTTGATTGGTCAGTCTCTGTACAGAGCACACAGATTGACCAATCAGCTGCCTGAAGACGCGAATGAGTTGATTAAATGAACCACCTCAGGTGTGCTCCTGCTTGGCTGAACCCCCCTCCCAGCAGCCACATGGCCCTTTGTGGCACAAGTTTGACACCCCTGGTCTATGGTGAGAGGTTCATCTAAAAGAACTATTCAGCATGTTTCTGGATGGCCTGGCGAGCTATCCAGGGTGTACTCTGCCCAAGCCCGGAGTCGGCTGGTATGGGCACCAACTTCCCCGCGACCCTAATTAGGATTAATTGGTTACAGAAAATGATGAACTGAGCAAATGACTAAATGAATGTTTACTTTGTCAGGTAAATAACATGAATATCTCAGCAGTAGGGTGAGACTTCAGTGATTCATTCATTTTCTGAGCCACTTAATCATAATCAGGGTCACAGGGAGGCTGGTGCCTTTTGCCTTTACAGCTCGATAGGCCATCTCACAGGGTGAGTCTTCAATTATAAAATAAGTCATTGAGTTTCTGGAATGTTAGAATAAGTTATGTGGACCTCACCACGAGATGCCTTTAGATACCAGTGACACACACACACACACACCCACACACACACATGGACATTCAGCCATACGGTTAATATTTCAAAAGTGCATCTAAATACAGAAAAAGGAGTGTATTATACATGTCTGTGTTAATATTCATGCCAGATAATTATTTTTATTCAGTGAAAATATTCAGTATAAATAGTATGAAGTCGAGGGAACAGCTTGCCAGGCCAATATGCATTGTCTTTTTGTAAAATTTATTTCGGCCCCCAAAATTGCAGAATTGTTTGTAATATCAACTGCCCACCAGTAGGGGACGACAAAACCTCAATAAAAATGATCCCTCAACACAGTACGTGCATTTAATTGAATCAACTAAAAATACATAGGAATCTTTTGAGCGCAATTGGTGGGGGTGTTATGGTGGGGGCTATTACTAAATAATAGATAATGTGTTTCATTATTGAGTGGTGATGACACAACTACTACTACTACCACTATTACTAGTACTACCACCACCACCACCATCACTACTACTACTAATAATAATAATTCATGGTTCAGATGCATGTCACTTACAGTGGATCAAATATTCATCAAAGTGTCGAGCCCTCATTATAGGTGTGTGTGTGTGTAAGAGTGAGAGAGAAAGAGAGATTATGCTGGGTATGCATCCATGCTGGGCTGCTCTCTATAAATATGTATGGGCCCTGTATCCCTGCATTACACATGTGAGTTCCTGCATTATATACGAGGGTAACTCAAGTTGGTTCAGAGCACTCTGCTTGTCCCAGCCTGAGGTCTTATCAGGTTCGAAATGGTCATGAACACAAAGATCATGCCCCTGGAACTAAGCACTGATAATGACATGTTTCCTATTGTGACGGTGCGCTCGCTGTTTTATAAAGCAGGAGTGGTGGATGAGGAATAAGTGCACTGTATCTGTAGGAGAACCATCCGTGTCCACATTAATAAAGAAACTTACTAAAGGCTGAGCAAGACTGAAAGTACGTGTGCAATCATAAATACACGTATAATACTCAGTGTATGATAATTAGGGCAGTGGTGGATTATTGGTCAAGGCAACGGGTTTCTGATTCAAAGGTCGGCGGTTCTATCACCACTGTTGGGCCCTTGAGCAAGGCCCTTAACCCTCAACTACCCAGTTGTATGAAAATGATGATTGTGAGTCACTCTGGATAAGAGTGTCTGCCAAATGCTGTAAATGTAATTATAAAGATTAGTGTTTTGTCAAATTATTACAGTGCATGGGCGCATATTTTCTTCAGCACTTAGAATTCTTAAATATCAATGTAATCAAACTTTATTATGAGGCTTAGTAATAAAACCTTACTACTAAAGTGATGAAATGTTTTAAGCAATAAAAACATACTTAGGGAGCGTTACATAAATAATCTCAGTAGCTTGAACTTCTTCGGTTGAAATATAAATAATAAAAAATAAAGGATGAAGCTGTACTTCCAAATTTTCCCTAGTTCATGAAAGCGTGTATTTACTGATGCTAAAATTATTCAGCTATACTGAATCCCCTGAAGTGTGCTGGAGCACACAGTAAGCAAGCAGTAAATAAACTAGCCACACTTATATGCAGATAATTCAGTTCAGTAACTTGAATGGTGTGGTGAGCTGTCCACGGTGTTCCCCGCCCTGGCCCAAAGTCAGCTGAGACGGGGACCATCCTCCCCGTGACCCTGATTCGGATTAAGCTGTTCAGAAAATCTGCCTTGTCCATTCCAGGATCTTCTTCTTCTTCTTCTTCTTCTTCTTTTTCTTTTCCTTTTGGCTTTTCCCTTCAGGGGTCGCCACAGCAAACCATCTGCCTCCATCTCACCCTATCCTCTGTATCTTCTTCTCTTACTCCAACTACTTTCATGTCCTCATTCACCACATCCATGAATCGTCTGTTTGGTCTTCCTCTAGGCCTTCCGCCTGGTAGTTCCAACCTCAGAATCCTACGACCAATATACTCACTATCCCTCCACTGTACATGTCCAAACCATCTCAATCTAGCTTGTCCATTCCATGATATGCTTTCATATAGACTGAGAAAATCAGACTTTGATAAATTCCTGTCCTTTAAATAAAGCAGGGGACGTATCGACTGTTACATGATTATCCCACTGACTGAAAACACCTGACTATAAAGTAAAAACCACCCACTCACTTGTATACAAGGATAAAAACCACCCACTCCCCTGCATACAAAAGTAAAAACCACCTACTCACTCCCATACGATGGTAAAAACCACCCATTCCCTGCCATACTAGAGTAGAAACGGCTCATTCGCTCCCACAGGAGGGTAAAAACCACTCAGGCACTCCCATATGAGAGTAAAAACTGCCCACTCACTTTCATCAGAGGTTAAAAACCACAAATTCACTTCTACACAAGGGTAAAAAAATGCCTATTCCCTCCCATATGAAAGTAAAAACCACCCCCTCACTCCCATACAACGGTCTCTATGTCTACATCCAGTCACAAGGAACGGACGGCGATCCCTGAAGCTTGAATGATGCTCATACGGGATTGTCATGGCTGTGATCACAATGATCTACCGTATGGTTCGCCAGGCCACATACGGACACACTCATACCTACGGGCAAATTGCATCAGCCAATTAACCTACTGTGCATGTTTTTGGACTGTGGGAGGAAACCGACGCAAGCACAGGGAGAACATGCAAATTCCACACAGAAATGCCCAGGCCGGGAATCGAACCCAGGCCTTCTTGCTAGTGCTAACCACTACGCCACCGTGCCACCCACATACAATGGTAAAAACTGCCCTCTCATTCCAATACAAGGGTAAAAATCGTCTATTCCTTCCCGTATGAAAGTAAATACCACCCACTCCCACCCTACATACCACCCACACCCTCCTATACGAGAGTAAAAACTGCTCATTCACTCCTCCTATACAAATTCAGAAAGAAATTCTTCTATCAGTGGCAGTTGTGGCATGGTGATAGGGTGCTGGATCACTGAGTGAAGGTCGGTGGTTCAATCCCACTCTCTCTTAGATCGAAAATCATCCTATAGCAGCCGCCCACTCACTTCCACATACGTGTAAAAACCGCCCACTTCTTCCCATATGAGAATAAAACCAATCCAGTCTTAGTACGTGAGTAAATATTGATGGTTTTTATCAGGTTCTGACGATCTCAGTCCCAATTCACACCTGTAAAAGACTGCCATTAAAACACACGTCAAATGTAATACATACCGTATGTGCAACATTTACAGGTTCAACAAAAATAACACCATTTTTTCACAAAATTTTTCTGTATTTAAAGCCAAAGAGCAAATGGATTCTGAGAGGGTAAATCAGCCAAAGAGACATAAAGGCATTAAGACATTTAATGTTTCTTGCATGTAATTGTTGAGGGTGATTTGAGATGCAAGAACAGCGTGACAGACGTACGTGAAATGCCTCACCGAGTATGTTTGCTCTGCTCTCAGAGTGAGTGACAGCGAAAGACATGCTTTTGACAGGCCGCTGTCCACCAGATCCATGCACACACCAAACAACTTTACAAATCAACTGGTATGAATCGGTTGAGACAAGCTGTGAAGGAAGTCGAGGGGTGGGAGAGGGAGAGAGAGGGAGAGAGAGAGAGAGAGAGAGAGAGAGGTAAAAATAGAGGCAGCAAAATCCTCACAGCATTTTTTTCCCTCTGGATGTCCTAATTCAGCCCCGAGAACACTAATATTTATACAACATTTCTGATTCAGACCAGAGTGTTGATCCGAGATCGGCTCACGTGAGCATACAGCATAAAGGTAAATGAATTTATCCCTTGAAACACACAAACGCACAGAAATGAGCATGACCAGCACATGACCACAATTTGTGGCGCTCCTGTGGGGGGTCATTTATATGAGTGTTGTTTGTGGTTGCTCATGAGAATGGTACACTCAGGACCATTGCACTTAAAACAAATAAACAAATAGACAGATGGAAGAACTTCCGAGGTAGTGGTGGCTCAGTGATAAGGTGCTGGATTACTGAACGAAGGGCGTGGTTCAAGCCCCACTATCAACAGGTTGTCACTGCTGTCCACCAGTGCAGCTAACTGGGTTATCAATGGCCGGCCATGTCTCTCACTGTCTGCGGTTAGAGACTGTAAAAGAACCATTGCTGACTTTCGTGTGCAATGGTTTGACGAGCTGTCCAGGGTATAATCTGCACTCGCCTAGATTCGGCTGAGATGGGTGCCAGTCTCCTTGCAATCCTACTTGGGATGAAGCGGTTCAGAAAATGAATGAATGAAATTCTCTGTTATAAAATTACAGATGGCGCACGATTTAGCTTGTCTGATTTACAGTAAGAAGGTCCTGGGCTCAAGTCCTTGGTTAAGGGGTTTCTGTGTGTGGCTTTCATGGGTTCCTCATTCTTGCACGATGTTCTGCCATGTTCTCCAGTTTCCTCCTGCAGTCCAAAAACGTGCACATTAGGCTAGTTCAGTGTTTCAGATTACCCCAAGGCATGAGTGTGATTGTAAATGACTGAATGGGCGTGTGAATGGTTGTGTGTGTGTTGGCCCTTCAACGGACAGGAAAGCTGTTCAAGGTGCCGGCTGACATGGATTCTAGTCTGCTTGCGTCCCTAGTAGGATAAAGTCGTTCAGGAAATGAATGAATGACGTCATGAATTGATTGTGATTGGTCAGTTACAATATTCACTGGTCAACTTATTTCTTTATTACAGACTTGCTATTGTATGCGTACCTCACCTTACAAAATTAATCCGTTCCAGAGGCTTTTTCTTAACCTGGATTTACATGTAAAACGCGTGATTCATTCCAAGGCCCCCAATATTACCCCCTAAACCCTTTAAAAATGATAAAAGTATACCTTTTAAGACCTCCTTCTGCTTCAATATCGTACCGATGGTAGACGAGTTTGGCCATATTCCTTTGCGATATCACTCAACCGCATGCCATGAGCCCACTTCTTCTTTTCACTCGCACCGGAAATCACACGCGTGCGTGTGTGTGTGCGCGCATGTGCTGACCATGTCTTCTTAGCAGAGTTATAATCTTACAAATGTTAATAGAAGGTTAAAAGCAAGTAACTCTGTCCTTTACACGAAAAGCATTATGGAAGATGCAGCTCCATAATAGCCAATGGGAGGGAGCTGCCTCAGCCCTCCTAGCCAATGGGAGGCCAGCGGGGCGGGATGTTTGTAGATAGCCAATGGGAGGCCAGCAGGATGCTGGAACATGTAGTCAGTGGGAGAGCAAGTCGTGCATTGTTTTAATGTTTGAAAGGCGCGTTTCGTAAGGAGAACTTGTTTTGTATACACAGACAAAAATTAGGAAAATGTTATTTGTAAACGGGAATTTTCATATTCTGGGACTATCGTAAGGTGAGGTACCACTATAATTATTAAAATTATGTCAATAAAATTTTTGAGTCAATATTTTGGAAAATGGGCAGTGGTGGTCTGGTGGTATAGGGCGCTGGATTGCTGATCCTAAGGTAGCAGGTTCAAGCTCCACTCTCAATGGGTTGTCACTGTCCCCCCCAGTCCAGCTAACTGGGTTATCAAAGGCTGGCCATGTCTCTCACTGTCTATGGTGTGAGGTTCATGTAAAAGAACCATTGCTGACTTTTGACAAGGGTAGCTGCATAGCCGTCAGTGTGTTTCTTCCCTGCGATGGCCTGGTGAGCTGTCCAGGGTGTATTCCTCCCTCGCCCAGAGTCCGCTGAGATGGGCGCCAGCCTCCCAGCGACCCTAATTAGGATTAAGCGGTTACAGAATGTATTTTGTGTGAGTCAGAGAATGGACAGCGAGCTGGTCGTTATCATTAAATGAATGCATTAAGGGTGATGCAAGATCTCTCCACCCACTTTGGGGTTCTGCCTCCCCACCTCCCCACCAGCATCCCCTCCCCCTCCCTATCAGGGTTTATTTATACTAGCTGTACATGATCAATTATATAATCACGTACTTATACAGTGATGATGAGTCCATTAAAGCACACGAGGAAGAATCTGAGAATCTGACCATCACCACATCCCGATCAAACAAATGGTCAACATCTGCATTCACAGTTTAATCTATTTTACATTAACCTTGGGTTAATGATTGATAAAATGCTCGGGGATGTGGATTAATTCATCAGTGACAGATGCAGACAATGTCACCGGTGCTGTGAGGCAGATCAATGAACGGCTGAAGGAGATCAACAAATACCGACTCCCTGCTAAAGATAAGATAAGATAAGATAAGATACAGCTTTATTAATCTCACAATGGAGAAATTCACTGTTACAGGCTCTTGAGGTACCATCAGTAGGGGGTGCAAAAATAGATACAAATACAAACATACACACGTACATATATATTATATAAGTAAATAAATAAGTAGATACATAACCCAAGACCTTTGCCATGCAAAGACTAAGAATAAAACTACGTAAATAATTTAGTTTGATGTGGATTGTTGCTGGATCTGGCAACCAGTTCGAGTATATTAAGCTAAAGTATTAAACAGTGTTGTACACAAGCTGTACTTCATCAAATCTCAACCGCCTACTTTAACAAAATCTCCGAGATAGTTTAACCTCTCGACTTGGTTCCGTTTAAGGCTATGCTGGTATTAAATCCATTCTTTTCAACTAGCCACAAGCCACTTCCGTTTAAATGTTTCCTGACAAAAATGGCCATAAAAAATAAAAGATATTCCTGATGCGATCACCTCAGATGTCAAACCGTGAACTATCATTAAGGAATCACATGTGAGGATCGTGATCGTGATATCACTGCGTTGTTAAAGTTCTGTATGAAATGAACGTAAGGCATATTTTTCAGACGTGGGAGGAAACCGACGAACCCAGGCGGACACCTGGTAATCGTGTGAAACCCTGGACGTGCGAATGAGCCTCCTAACGCTATGTACACAGTTTAAATCTAGCATGCTAGCTAATATTGATTTCAATACAATCAGAATCCCTGCACTTGCTTCTGTCTCTCTGTATCATGGCCATACTGTAGACTGAGTAAATGGGTCAAAATGAAAGGGTCATGGGGACGCTGGACTCAATCTGAGTCGGCAATGCACAAAGGCGGAGTACATGCTGAATAGCTCGGGAGTCCATTGCAGGACCAAGACAAACAACCATTCACAATCACACGTACACCTAGGCGCGATTTGGAGCAGCCAGTTAGCCTAGTACGCATGTCTTTGTACTGGGGAGGAAACCGGAGTACCCAGAAGAAACTCACGCAAACAAATTGAGAACATCCAGACTCCACACAGGAACGCCCCCGTTCAACGCCCCCCCTGATCCCCAAGGTATATGATGTAGACGTACTAATCACTATGTCATTGTACTCCGCGCTGCTGCAGTGCCACACTTCCAAAATTTCCACAACATTAAAGAATCTTTTAAAAAATTCCCATAAAAATAATGTGATCTCCAAAATCATCTGCAAGATCGATTGGTATCAGAAATAAACGAAAACACACACACACACACACACACACACACACACAACCACACACACACACACACACACACACACACACACACACACACACACACACACACACACAAACGGTCCTGATTTTTACAAGCTACAGATCTGTTAAAATTCTTCTTAAAGACAACATATGTACTGTTTAGTGTTGAGTGGAATGTTGCTCAGTGACAGTTTCAAATCACCCACCCACACACACACACACACACACACACACACACACACACACACACACACACACACACACACACACACACACACAATAACAGCCACTTGGCTTCTGTGAGTGAATGCTTCGGTTCCTGCTGAGCTCCAACCATTAAAGATTTATTTGGTGATTTGAAATATTGATTGAGTGAAAAAAGCAGAAGAGGGAATGAGCAGCAGGAGCGTCTCATTGCTCCCACGACCAAACGCATAATGTGTCTCTCTCTCTCTCTCTCGCTCTCTCTCTCTCTCACACACACACACACACACACACACACACACACACACACACACACACACACTCTTGAAACACTGATTAACACAGAAAGCAAAGAGAAGACATGCTCTTGGTTCAGTGCTAAATCACGGAGTCTAATCTAATGAGGGGAAACGTGGGAGAACTTACATTACAACACCTAGTCGATGTTGCTGCATCACAGCTCCAGGCTTGATCTTGGGCTCAGGTTTTTTTCATATAAGTTTCTTCTGGGTCGAATGGTTTCCTAACACTGGGGAGAATTTCAATTAGCCTGTCAAAGGAGACAGATTTAGGACTGTTGGAGGAAACTGGAGAACCCGTATGAAACGGACATGCATAGAAACTTCACAGAGCAGAGCGACGGCAGTGCTACCTGGCACCATGCACGTATCCCTGTTCTTATTTGTTCATTCTTCAGTGAAACACGGATTAAGTCCATGCTGTCAGTAGCCTGGCTACAAATCAGAACGATTTCTCCAAAGGAGATGAATGTCCAGATGCCAAATGAGAGCAAGGGAAGCGTGAAATTATCATTCTGAATCTTGTTAGGCCAAGAGGCATTAAGAGTTCTAATCACTGCCAGGTCTGGTGTCATAAGAACAGACCGATTGAAGCCTCCAGCCCTCCCAAAGCTCTCTGACTGTATGTGTGTACATGTGTCTGTAGTGATATCGCTAAGATGAGAGTCCTGAGGCCGTGTAATCAGCCAGGAAGCCAAAAAAAGGTGCAGATTTGTCTTGGTGTCATGATGCTCCTTTTGGGGGGACGGGGGACACCAAGAGAAGACCATTCCTTTCAGATACAGTCAAGTTTTGCTTTTAAATTGACTATCTATATATAGGTATATTTAACCTCACTTCCTTACTATATCATCAAAACAACTGTGCTTGTACAGCTGATGACGCTCATACTGAAGCACTATCTTGAATGCCGAGAACCCTCTCCACCCCATCTACCAATGCACCAAAATTGCTCCCACTCCATCCCTGCATGCCTCAGAAACCACCATACATAATCTTTCAATGCCCCCATCCCTGTATACCCAATATCACCCCTGACCCCCATCCCTGTAGACCATAACATGAACAACTCCAGCAACACTTTCTTACCCCAGTCTTCAAATGCCACTGTCAATACATTCATTCGTTCCTTCATTTGCCGTTTAATCGTACTTGGGTCTCAGAGAGGCTGGAGAATATCTCTGCCAACTCCAGGCAGAGGATCGTTTACAGCCCACCATCCAATGCAGGTCCAAAACAAATATAACCATTCGCACATACACGCACACCTAGCGACAATTTGAATCAGCCAAGTGGCCGAAATGTGCATGTCTCCGGACTGAGGGAAGAAACTGGAGTACCCAGAGAAACCCACACAAATATGGGGAGAACATGCAAAATGCACACTGAAATGTCTCTCTTGGACCTTCACAGGACCTTCTTGCTGTGAGGCCAATGTGCTAATCATTACACCACTGTACCACCTGCTGTCACTACACCATACCCAAAAACCCCATACACACTGCATTTCCAAATGTCCCAGTACAGTCTCCATGCCATCCATACATGCCCAAACATTGGCTTCATTTCAAATGCTCAACCACCCGCTCCAGCTTATCTTCGAATGCACCAAATCTACCCCCACTTCACCCCTGCATGCCTCAACACCATCACCACATGATCGTTCAATGCTCCGAATATGTTATCTATCCCCAGATACCCCAACACTGTTATTAGTTCATGCCCTAGTACTTATTCTACCCCATCATTGTTTGCTTCGACATCAACCACACACCCCTGGTTTTCTGGAAATATCATGAACATTCATTCATTCATTCACAGGGAGGCTGGCGCCCATCTCAGCCGACTCTGGGTGAGGACAGAGTACACCCTGAACAGCTTGACAGGCCATCGCAGGGCGGAAACACGCTGACAGCTATGCAGCCTACTCTTGATGAAAGTCAGCAATGGTTCTTTTACATGAACCTCACACCATAGACAGTGAAAAACATGGCCGGCCTTTGATAACCCAGTTAGCTGCGCCAAGGGGACAGTGACAACCTGTTGAGAGCGGGGCTTGAACCCCCAACCCTAGGATCAGTGATCCAGCACCTTTACCACCAGGCCACCACTTCTCCATGCACATTGTGTACATTAATTTTTCCCTACATTTACTATCTCTAATGAAGGACAGTATATTCTGGTTTCGCGAAATTTGAAATTTTTTTTGTCATAGAAAATACAGAAATACATACAGTATAATGAAATGCCACCTACATAGCAGACTTTGAAGCGTTGGAGTGTGAAAGCCTAAGAAAGTCTAAACAGCTTTTGTTTGTAGTGAAAGTATGTGGTGTTTCTCAGAGTTATAAGATGTGAGGAAGAACATAATCCTTTCATGGATATGCCCCATTGATTAGATCCTTGTTTTGAAAAAACCCAGCAAGTACAATAATCACTGATTAACATCTGCTGTGGTTTCAGGGGATTATTGCACATAGAGACCGAGTTCCTTTCATAACTTCCGAGCTTTCCGGTTTTCACAGAACATCTGTATCCATCGTCGCATGTTCTTCATCATGCCGGGATTCTGCATTCATTCATTCATTCATTCGCTGAATCAGTTTGTCCTAGTTGGGTCGCAGGGAGGATCAAGCCTATCTCAGCCAGCCCTAGACCATCACAGGGCAACACACATACAACCATTCATACTCAAACTCACACCATAGGGCAATCTGAAAGAGCCAATTACAGTGGTACCTCACGTTATGAAATTCATCCGTTCCAGAGCCTTTTATGTAATCTGGATTTTTCGTAAGTAGAACCGCATTATACATGTAAAACGCGTAATTCATTCCAAAGCCCCAATACTACTCTTTAAAAATGATAAAAGCATACCTTTTAAGGTCCTTACTTTGTGTTGACCATGTCTTCTTAGCGGAGTTATAATCTTACAAATGTTTATGCAAGGTTAAAAGCCTGAGCCAAAAAATAAAGTTGCAATGAGCATACTCGAAAAACTCATGAGACATGAAACAACAAGCTGCTGCTCAAGGGAGCTGCGTCATCCCTCCGAGCCAATGGGAGGTCAGCGGGGCGGGATGTTGGGAGATAGCCAATGGGAGGGAGCTGCATCATCCCCCCTAGCCAGTGGGAGGCCAGCAGGGCTGGATGTTGGGAGACAGCCAATGGGAGAGCAACTCGCGCATTGTTTGAATGGCGCGTTTTAATGTTTGAATGGCGCGTTTTAATGTTTGAATGGCTCGTTTGGCGCGTTTCGTAAGGAGAACTTGTTTCGTATACAGAGACAAAAATTTAGGAAAATGTTTTTTGTAAACTAGATTTTTCGTTTTCTGGGACTATCGTAAGGAAAGGTACCACTGTATCTTAACGTGTAGGTTTTGTACTGTTGGAGAAGACTGGAATACTTTTTAGGAGACCCCCCTCAATCATAGGGAGAGCATCCAAACTCCACACAGAAATGCCCTCGCCAAGCTTAGGACTTGAACCCATCCCCTTCCTGCTATGAGGCCATCGTGCTACCTACCACGCCACAACGCCACCCAGAATTCACCATATGACTCATAAATAACGCTTCTTGCAATATATTAATTTTTATTGCCGTCTTCATGATGTCACCTTTACAAATGAACAAACAGGAACAGACAGACAGGTTGTCATTATGTGGAGTGCCATGTCTTGGCCTCATAAACCAAAAACTCACATTATTAAGCTCAAATTTGATCAGACTAATAAGACCAGAAATAACCCACTTTTCCTTTATCTATCCCTGATGGGCCTTTTGTCTGCCCTTCCTTCACTCTGTCTAGCTTTAACTGGTATTGTTGTCTAATTTTAGAAAACAAACCCAAATAGAACGTCTGTGGAAAATTTCTTATCATAACTGAGACATAAAGAAAAATAACCCAAAAAACACAAAACTTCTTCATCTTCTCATGTGATTGTATGTGTAATATGTAACTGATAGGGGTATAACACCAAATTCTGGCAAAACTTTTATGGCTGAATCCCATATCTGACACCAACCCTCAAGAATAACCATGAATTCATACTCGGAATGACCACTAGGGGAAATTTGGAATAACCAAAAGGAAACCAGAGCACCCAGAGGAAACCTACACAAGCACAGGGAAAGCATATGAACCCCATACAGAAATGTCTGTCACTACTCTTTTTTAAAAATCTGGATCATTTATTTTTATTTGTTTCATTTGGTTTGAATTTCCAAAATATAAAACAATTCAATATAAATTTTAATCTGTTCATTTCTAATAGAAACTGAGTGACATTTCCCCACTCATTAATAAATAAATAACTGTACACCCTGCCCCATCATAAAATAAATTAGTCGGGCACTAATATTTTCATGGAGAGAATTTAGCTTTCATCTCGGCATCTCCATTGTAATTGTTGATCCAGTTGTTCTGGTCGAGGCTCAGCAACATTAATGTGGCAAAAAAATGAAGCAGCTGATGATCTGAATGTACCGAATGAGCAGCTTATCACATCAATGCACTTTTTCCTCCTGATGGCTCGGATATAAAATGGGGACTTGAATAAATGAAAGAGTGGTTCAGGGCGTATGAAGAATTATTTTCACATAACACATATGTATCCCTCCTAAGTCCTGACCTAAACCCTATTGAAAGTTTTTGGGATGTGCTGGAGAAGATTTTATTGAGTGGTTCAGTTTTCTGTCATCAATTCAAGACGTTGGTGAGAAATGAACCGGATACTGGATGGAAATAAATGCTCTGTTGCTCAGGTTTAGCAGGAAAAATGTGGGGTGCTGCAGGAGTGAGCTGCACCTTCCCTTCCTCCACATTAGTGTCTGAAGTACCCTTGAGGAAGGCACATAACTCCCAACTGCTCTCCAGGCACCACCAATGTGTGTAGCAGACCACTGCTCTGAGTGTGTGTGTGTGTGTGTGTGTGTGTGTGTGTGTGTGTGTGTGTGTGTGTGTGTGCTCACTTTGGATGGGTTAAATGCAGAGGAAATAATTTCCCTTATGTGATTAATATAGGAGGGCAGTGGTGGTCTAGTGGTATAGGGCGCTGGATGGCCGATCCAAAGGTTAGGGGTTCGAGTCCCACTCTCCACAAGGTTGTCACTGTCCCCCCAGTGCAGCTAACTGGGTTATCAAAGGCCAGCCATGTCACCCACTGTCTATGGTGTGAGGCATGTAAAAGAACCATTGCTGACTTTCGTAAAGAGTAGCTGCAAAGCCGTTGGCGTGTTTCCGCCCTGCGATGGCCTGGCGAGCTGTCCAGGGTGTACTCTGCCCTCGCCCGAAGTTGGCTGGGATGGGCACCAGCCTCCCCGCGACCCAAATTAGGATTATGCGGTTACAGAAAATGAACTGAACTGATTAATATAGTACAGTATATACAAACCAGATTCCAAAAAAGTTGGGACAATATTCAAATTATGAATAGAAACTGAATGCAATGATATGGAAGTGCCAAATTTAAAATTTGATTCTGTATAGAACATAGATGACAGGGTCAAAAGTTTAAACTGAGAAAATGTATCATTTTAAGAAAATATGTTGATTTTAAATTTCATGGTGTCAACAAATCTCAAAAAAGTTGGGACAGGTAGCAATAAGAGGCTGGAAAAGTCAATTGCACTTATAACAAACAGATGAAAGACCAATTACCACTAATGAGGTCGATTGGCAACATGACTGAGTATAAAAAGAGCTTCTCAGAGTGGCAGTGTCTCTCAGAAGTGAAGATGGGTAGAGGATCACCAATTCCCCCAATGTTGCGCAGAAAGATAGTGGAGCAATATCAGAAAGGTGTTTCCCAGCGAAAACTTGTGAAGAGTTTGAAGTTATCATCATCTAAAGTGCATAATATCATCCTAAGATTCAGAGAATATGGAACAATCTCTGTGCGTAAGGGTCAAGGCCGAAAAACCATACTGGATGCCCGTGATCTTTGAGCCCTTAAACGGCACTGCATCACAAACAGGAATGCTACTGTAAAGGAAATCACAGAATGGGCTCAGCAATACTTCCGGAAACCATTGTCGGAGAACACAATCCACCACACCATCTGCTGTTGCCAGCTGAAACTCTACAGTACAAAGAAGAAGCCATTTCTAAACAGGACCCAGAAGCGCAGGCGTTTTCTCTGGGTCATGGGTCATTTAAAATGGAGTGTGGCAAAGTGGAAAACTGTTCTGTGGTCAGACGAATCACGATTCGAAGTTCTTTATGGAAAACTGGGACGCCATGTCATCCGGACTGAAGAGGACAAGGACAGCCCAAGTTGTTTTCAGCGCTCAGTTCAGAAGCTGCATCTGTGATGGTATGGGGTTGCATGAGTGCGTGTGGCATGGGCAGCTTACACATCTGGAAAGGCACCGTCAATGCAGAAAGCTATATTCAGGTTCTAGAACAACATATGCTCCCATCCAGACGTCGTCTCTCTCAGAGAAGACCTTGCATTTTTCAACATGATAATGCCAGACCACATGCAGCATTAATTACATCATCATGGCTGCGTAGGAAAAGGATCCGGGTATTGAAACGGCCAGCCTGCAGTCCAGATCTTTCACCTATAGACAACATTTGGCAAATCATAAAGAGGAAGGCGCAACAAAGAAGGCCCAAGACAGTTGACCAGTTCAAGGCCAGTATTAGACAAGAATGGGACAGCGTTCATATTTCTAAACTTGAGAAACTTGTCTCCTCGGTCCCCAGATGTTTGCAGACTGTTGTAAGAAGAAAAGGGGACACCTCACAGTAGTGAAAATGGCCTTGTCCCAACTTTTTTGAGATTTGTTGCCACCATGAAATTTGAAATCAACACATTTTTCCCTTAAAATGTTCTCAGTTTAGATTATTGACTCTGTCATCAATGTTCTGTTCTGAATAAAATATTAAAATTTGGCACTTCCACATCATTGCATAAAATTTTTATTCACAATTTGTGTAGTGTCCCAAATTTTTTGGAATCCGGTTTGTACACACACACACACACACACACACACACACACACACACACACACACACACACACAGACACACATACATCATATATATATATATATATATATATATATATATATATATATATACATACATACACAAAAATAAAAGAACAGGACAAAGACTTTCTATTGAAACTCCATTTATCACTACAGATCTGTTTCGAGGGGTGGTGAAACCATCCTCTCTCTTCAGGTGATTATAGAAGAATTCTATATTCTTATATTATATTCTTCTATAATCACCTGAAGAGAGAGGATGGTTTTCACCACCCCTCGAAACAGATCTGTAGTGATAAATGGAGTTTCAATGGAAAGTCTTTGTCCTGTCCTTTTATTTTTGTTTATTTGCTCTACCAAAAAGTATTGAGCACTCTCCTACGGAAGGATCTACTCAGAAAATCCTATATATATATATATATATATAGATATATATGGTCGTGTGATAGGGAATGCAATACCTGATGGGTGGGGATTGGATATGACTAAACTAGGGAAAAAAATGTGGGGGGGTTTTACAAAAATGTATATATCTTCAGTCTCTGAGAGATGTTTGTAGAGGAAATGTCGGAAATTAAGTGGCCTGATGAAACACTGACCTTAACCAATAGAGCCGCAGTCTTGACATTTACAGTTACTGTAGTCATCACCCAAGCTTTGTGAATTGAACTCCTCTGGCTGTACTGAGGCTTGGAGTGTGCTTTCCAATAATCTACTTGTCTACAATTCTAATATGAAAGCCGATGTTACTGACTCGAAGATTTTCATTAGTCAGACCTCTGGAAATATTGACGCTTGCTTTCTGTTATGCGAACTCGATAGCATGATAATTGATAACAGAATAAGATATTTCTAAGCAAGTGGTAGCACATTTAAGACTATCCTTATAACTACAAACAATTAAGGGTTAGTAGGACCGATAGGGATGAAACTCTGTCCTCATCCCATGTCCAGATATCCAGAACCATCCCTACCCCATGTCTATATACCGTGATAATATATACGGCGACATTCCAATATTAGATGTACTAACACCATCCATACACCCAACCTTGTCCCAAACACCCAAATTCCCCCACACCATGCACGCTGCATGCACAAATTTCCGAGTATGTAAATACCCCAAATCTGCACCCACCCCTCCCTAAATGCCTCAAATCCACGATATCTCCATGTTTCAACCTCATCTCTGCACAAATGCCCCAACACTGTTACCATCCCATCTCCCCTTACCCCAGCACCTTTCCCAACCCATCATTATTTGTCCCAACACCGTCCACACCCCCATGCAATAATACTACAACACTATTGACATTGAATGCTTGTGTGCCTCAACTCTATCTTTGCACCATCCCTAGATGCGCTGTCACATTGTGATGCTTTATTGACTTTGTAGTGTTGAGTCATATTGATATAATCAATCAAACCTGCTAGGGATTACTTACCAAATTTTATACAGAGCTGTTAAAACATTGAAAGGGGCATAAAGATGACAACTAAGATTCCCACAAGGGGAAATGATACACGGAATAATGTGAGAAAAGCAGCCAGCATGAAGTTGTCATTGATGGTTTGGTGGTTAAAGCTTCAGGCCACTGAACTCAAATCCCAGCAGGACCAAGCTATTGGGTCATTGAGCAAAACTCTCAAACCCCATTTATTTTCTGGAAGTTGGTGTAACATACCAGCCAATGAACAAATGTACCATGTTGGGAAACTAGCATGCTAATCAGCTAGCTTTTGAATTAGAAGTGGTATATTTGTTCATTGGCTGGTATGTTACACCATTTTGGTAAAAATGAACGAATTAATGAATGAACCACCTGCATCCATCCAGGTTTGATCGAACTAGATATTTAATTGATACTTATGCCTCATCTTTGTTCATGATAATAGAAGAGTCCAGTTCTATAAGGTCATATAGCCCATTCTAAGTTGGGGACTCCTGCAAGATGTGCTGTTCGGTTTGAGATATTCCATGAAGGCAGGTATCATCTTCACAGACCCTTTAGGTACTAGTGTGTCCTACGGCCGTCCGTCTGAAGGCAGTTTAGTAGTACCCAAACCTCATGCCCTAGATGGTGGTTTCTGAGCTTCAAAGAGAAATCGTAATTAAGTTCTACACTTTGGTCCAGTATATGATGGGCAGTAGTGGCCTGGTGGTTTATGGTGCTGGATCGCTGATCCTAAGGTTGGGGGTTCGAGTCTCACTCTCCACAAGGTTTGTCACTGTCCCTACCAGTGCCGTTAACTGGGTTATCAAAGGCCGACCATGTCGCACGCTGTCTATGGTGTGAGGCATGTAAAAGAACCATTGCTGACTTTTGACAAGAGGAGCTGCAAAGCCGTCAGTGTGTTTCCGCCCTGTGATGGCCTGGTGAGCCATCCAGAGACTACCCTGCCCTCACCCGGAATCAGCTGGGATGGGCGCCAGCCTCCCCGCGACCCTAATTATGATTAAGTGGTTACAGAAAATGAACTGAATTTTGTATATGATGTTCTTCACTTTTCTTACCATCTATCCTCAACCCAAGTGGTCGGCATCAGTAAGTGCCTTCAAAGCACTGCATCTCAGATCGTGATTTGCTGCTTCGGGACGTTGGGGGACAGCTGCGTTATCGACGGAGGGGACCAGGTTGTTCTGCTAGCTTTTCAGCTAGCTTCAACACTTCCTATCCTAATACAGATTGCTTACTAACCACTCAGACAGAAATGTTATACCTTCTGCCCTTCAAAACAAGTTAAAGTTCTGCATGTAATAATGAAGAAGAAAAAAAAATAGAAAATGGCGAAATTTGTCACATGTACATTACAGCACAGAGAAATTCTGTTCTTCGCATGTCTAAGCTTGACGGAATTTGGGGTCCGCCATGATACAGAGTTCCTGGAGGAGGGAAAATTAAGGACCTTGCTTTAGGGCCCAAGAGTGTCAGCTTGGCAGTGCTGGTGCTTGATCAGTGACCCTGTAAGTGTAAATGTAATAGAAGATGCCATGATGATAGGAAACGTCCCACCTGAATGCGGTAAAATCCTATTTTATTTCTGAAATTTTATTTCACCTGTTTACATTTACAATCCCGATCCTCCAGTCACTATTTTCTCACTGCTTTAAATTCAATCATGCTGCATTGCAATGCCTTGTGGAAAAAGTAATGCTGCTGAAGTCCATAGTCATGTTGACTCGGTCAATTGAACCTCTAAGGGGTTATCTAACAAACTTCACTTGAGCTGATAAAGAATTGGAACAGCCTTTAAGAGTGCGACAGGGATTCCCTTGAGGGGATATATCAGGAGGAAGTCAACCAGAATGTGATAAAAGCAGTTCCAAAGCACAGCCAGCAATGAGTTATTACACTTAGTATGCTACAAACCTAGAAATCAACATAACACACAAAAAGTGCCATCTACCTATGAAACCTTCCTGAGCCTATAAATGGCTAAAAAAAAATTCCACGAATTTATGCAAAACATTTATCTATCTATCCTTTCAATTCACCAAACAATTTAATCATACCAGAGTTGCAGCTGATTTTAGGTGAAGGCATGGTACACCCTGAACAGCTCGCTCGTCCATCAGAGAACCAACACACACAACCATTTACACTCAGACTCACACTGAGAGACAACATATTCAATTAGAATAATGTTCATGTCTGGGGTTGAAGGGACCGGTGGCGTCGTGGTTAAGGTGCTGTGCTCATGATCGGGAGGTTATGTGTTCAAATCCCAGTTAGACTCCACTGTGCTGAGACCCCTGGGCAAGGTTTTAACCACAAGTGTGCCTCTGCTCACCCAGCAGTATAAATGGGTGCTAATTACTGGGAAGGTAACCTGAGATGGACGAGCCTCCCATCTAGGAGGAGTTGTACTCTTGGTCGCGTCACGCTACGGAAACCGGGGATAAACACTGGCCTGATGAGCCACTATGGCTCGGGTGTAAAAAGCCCAAAAAGACTTTACCTTTACCTGGGGAGGAAACCAGAACCCCAAAAAAAACCCATGCACAAGAAGAACATGCAAACTCCACACGGAGACACTCTCTCCGAGCCTGGGACTCAAACCCAATTTCCTTTTGGTATGATTCGGACATGCTACCCATAAGCCACTGTGCTGCCTAACTGAAATATAATTTCAGAAATGTAATTGATTTTATAAAAATAACATGAAATGAACGAATGAGTATAACTAACCAACCAATCAGACAACAGATGAATAGAAATCAAAGGTTAATAAAGCTCCATTGGCTTCAGCTCTGATGGAGCACCAAAATTGTTCCTATCACCAGAAACGCAATTGCAGTCATGCTGCGTGAAACTTTTATGGTGTTATATGAAAGTGTATGAAATTGGGAGCAGCTCCAATTCTCTGATACTGATTTATTTTGGGTTATCAGGTCAGTATAAAGTGATTTCTATTGTCCCAATAATACACAAGAAACCCGGGAAGAGGAACATACAGATGCCGTTGCTTGAAATGGATGCCTTGATGTCATCATGCATAAACACCGTCAGGGTTTTATTTTTAACAGCAGTGAACATTCTTTATTGGCTGTGAGTGTATTAAAATTGTATGTGGTCGGGGAAGAGACTGCATCACAACCAGAGCCGATGGCTATACATGTGCATTGCACATTTGAATTCAAGCTGAAGTGTCTCCATTGGGGGTTTGGCTTCGATCAGGCATGTTGATCTAGCGTTGGCTTTGGGCAATGGCCATTCCTTGGTGACCCTGAGTTGCTCTGAGGTACCTGAAATCTATAGTAACAGAGTTTGTGTTCTTAACTGAACGCAATAGACAAATGTTCTCATTATATTGCCGCACTTAGCCAGAGGACTACCTATACACAGACATTTTTGTAGCGCTCGAGAAGAGATTATTGAAGAACTTCTGGACAGAGTAGAAGTTTGTTGAATGTTTTAAGATTAAATGTATAGGATTTGTTGGTAATATATTTAAAGGGGCCCATTCACTAACCAGGTGTATTAAATAAACATTGCATACAGTGTTATCTCATGAAATAAACTGAAATCTGGGCTCCCAAGCAAATGGTGCATCGACAAGATGTTTGACTATTAACCGTGAGATTGCAAGTTCGAATACGGTTTAATACCACAGTCCTCCATGGCCAAGAGTCCATGGGAGCTAACTGGTCGAGCTCTCACGTGAAGGAGGGATGGCATACGCTCACTTCCCTGTCACTCAAAGCAATCATCAGCCAATCAGGGGTGTCTGTGAGCTCATTTGTACGAAGGGGCGGCTAGAGCTTTCCCTCCGATTGTGTTAGACCATTCCCCAAATGTGCATGCGTATGCGCAGCAGTTCGATAAGAGGTGGGTGGCTATCACTGCATGTTACAGAGGGAGTATGTGCATGTTTTCGCCCCTCCCTGGTCACTGCTTGGTGGTGTTGTGTGATTTGGAAGGCAATACCTGATCGGTGGGAATTGGATACGATTAAATTAAGGCAAAAATGGGGGAACCCCTCCCCTAAAAAAGCTTCAGTCTTCAGAAATAAACTGAAATCAGCCATGGAGTCTTTCTAAAGCCAATCGTTTACTTCTGTACACGAGTGTCAGTCACCCTGTCATTACGCATTTTGATGATATTAGTAGATGTTACAATTCTGAGGTGAGCAAGAGTGCAGAACACTTGATCACATGCTTTTCCACTTTGTATGAATCAGTGTTGTGCTAATCGCACATGTGCAAGATGTTGATGCTCCTTCAGTCATGCAATCTTGTCATTGTTATTACTTCATTCACTGTTTGTTTGCTTATTTGTTTTTTTTTTTTTTAGAATTACCCAAAAACCACTGAGCTAATTTTTACCAAACTTGGACGCGTCTGTCAAGAACCCACAACTTGATTTTGTAGCGGATCCAGGGCATGATGGGAATTTATTAAAAAGCTTTTTAGCAAGCATTTATGAAAGGATTTTCCCCTGTTAACAGGATTATGAAAAAAACGACTTATTTGATTTTCATGAAACTTGGCAGAAGGGTGAGACCTGAGTGTGGAAAGAACCTATTATATTTTGGAGGTGATCTGTTCAAGGGATCGTTTTGAAAAAAAAAAATCCTATTAAACCTCCTCTTTCAAAATAAATATCATCCAATATACCACTAGGGGGCGACATCTCATTATAACTATACCCGGTCATAATAATCCATTCGTTCCTAAACTAGGTAGCTTGCACTCTATGATGCCATTTATCATTAATTTTTTTAAATGTTTATTCCTAATTAGGGTCAAGGGGATGTCATCACAGCTGACTCTGGGTGAGGGCAGTGTACACCCTGGACATCTCACCAGGCCATTGCTGGGTCCCTATAGTAGTGAGTGAAAACACACAGAACCAAAACATGATACAAAACAGGTGGATAAGAGATACTATGCCTACATACTATACTATGACTATGAGCTGAAGTGGGTTTTCCGATAAACCTTTGTGTTCAGCCATAATGAACTGGTAGTGGTAAATAAATACATAGACTGTGAGTGAATGGACATTTTATTTTACTTTTCTTAAGGGACTCATCAGTTTTTCAGGTCTAGATCCCCCTATAAAGTGGTAGTACGTCTTATTTTTCAGAGATACCAGTACAGTGGTACCTCGCCTTACGAAATTAATCCGTTCCAGAGCCTTTTTCTTAACCTGTTTTTTTCATAAATTCAACCGTATTTTACATGTAAAATGTGTGATTCGTTCCAAGGCCCCTAATACTACCCCCTAAACCTTTTAAAAATTATAAAAGCATACCTTTTTAGACCTCCTTCTGCTTCAATATCATACCAATGGTAGACGGGTTTGGCTGTATTCCTTTGCGATATCACTCAACTGCATGCCACGAGCCCGCTTTTTCTTTTCACTTGCACCGGAAATCACACGTGCGCGCATGTGTGTATGTGTGTGTGTGTGTGCACGTGTGTTAACCATGTCTTCTTAGCAGAGTTATAATCTTACAAATGTTTATGGAAGGTTAAAAGCCTGAGTCAAAAAATAAAGTTGCAATGACTCAAAAAACTCATGAAACAACAGGAACTCTGTCCTTTACACAAAAAGCATTATGGGAGATGCAGCTCCAGAATTGCCAATGGGATCGAGTTGCATCATCCCTCTTAGCCAATGGGAGGCCAGTGGGGCGGGATGTTGGAAGATAGCCAATGGGAGGCCAGCGGGGCGGGATGTTGGGAGATTCAATGGGAAAGCAAATCGTGCATTGTTAATGTTTGAAAGGCGCATTTGAACGTTTGAATGGCGCAATTGAATGGCACGTTTGGCGTGTTTCGTAAGGAGAACTTGTTTTGTATACAGAGACAAAAAGTTTTGGAAAATGTTTTTCGTAATCTGGATTTTTTGTTTGCTGGGTCTATCGTACGGTGAGGTACCACTGTATTATAATTAGTGATTGTTTACTGGCTGGTATTAAGAATGTGTACTGTACTTTCCTTTAATCTTTCTTTGACTTAAAACACAAACCACTTCTGAATTGTTTCTGATTTGAGAATCTCCAATTTGACTTTGTTTTAAACTGTGTGAAGAAACTGGAATGCCTGGAGGAAACCCACACAAACATGGGGGAACATGCATCTACCACGCAGAAACGCCCTACACAAATCCGGGACTTGAACCCAAGACCTTTTTATTATGAAGCAGATGTGCAAACCACTCCATCACCATGCCACATTTATGGAATGTGTCTTCAGTATGCAATCTATCAGCAAAAAGTTAGAGGTAAAGCTGTCACTTTAACATATTATAACTTTAAAATAGTATAGTAAGGACATCCCTGTGGTTGATTGGCTGCATGACAAGGTGCAATTTCCCAAGAGAGAGACAATACACGGGAGACACAGTGATAAGTAATTAATACTGTCGCCTCACAGCAGGAAGGCTCTGGGTTCCAACCTCATGACTGACTGGAGTATTTTTATATGAAGTTTGCATGTTTTTCCTGGGCTTCATGAGTTTCCTCTTACTAATATGGTCTGTGCTGGTTGGCGGAATTAACTCTTCTTTAATTCGTTGCAGGCGCTGGCGAGGGGCGTGGCGGATGCCGGTAATCGAGTTCCAAGCAGAGCGGACCTCGTCCCTATCTGCAATCAGCAGCAGCCAGCTATAAATGGGAGAGGCACGCTTCCCTCCGATATCAGAACATTGTTTCCCCCGATTCTACTACTCGACTTTCTCTTTGACCCCTAGTTCTTGCTTCGTGCTTGACCAGTTCCCTTGACTTAGTATTCCTGTAATTTACTATCCCTAGTGTTTAATAAATCGTTTGACCCTTC
>CM045749.1:9831728-9861728 GCA_024760905.1 Plotosus lineatus
TGGTAGTGGCACCTAATTCAAAGCCTGGCCTTGACTTCGATTATTTTCTCTGAGTTTGTATTTTTTCAATTTTTAATTAATTTTTTTATTTATTTATTTTTATTATTCCACTGCACAATTAATTTCTTAAACGGATTTTTTTTTGGTCAAAAGTTTCTTCATTCATTCATTTTCTATAACCGCTTAATCCTAATTAGGGTCACAGGGAGGCTGGCACCCATCCCAGCCAACTCCAGGTGAGGGCAGAGTACATCCTGGACGGCTCGTCAGACCATCGCAGGGCAGAAAAACACTGACGGCTATGCAGCTCCTCTTGTCGAAAGTCAGCAATGGTTCCTTTTACATGAACCTCTCACCATAGACGGTGAGAGACACAGCCGACCTTTGATAACCCAGTTAGCTGCACTGAGGGAGACAGTGACAAGCTGTTGAGAGTGGGGCTTGAACCCCCAACCTTCGGATCAGTGATCCAGCACCTTTACCATCAGGCCACCACTGCCTGGTAAAACATTTATTTCAAGAAAATTGGTCATTAAATTAATACATTATAAATGATAAATTGAATAAAAGTGGGCAGTGGTGGTCTAGTGGTATAGGGCGCTGAATCGCTGATCTAAAGGTTAGGGGTTTGAGTCCCACTCTCCACAAGATGGTCACTGCCGCCCCCCCCCAGTGCAGCTAACTGGGTTATCAAAGGCTGGCCATGTCTCTCACTGTCTATGGTGTGAGGCATGTAAAGGAACCATTGCTGACTTTCGACAAGAGTAGCTGCAAAGCCGTTAGCGTGTTTCCTCCCTGCGATGGCCTGGCGAGCTGTCCAGGGTGTACTCTGCCCTCGCCCGAAGTTGGCTGGGATGGGCACCAGCCTCCCCGCGACCCAAGTTAGGATTAAGCGGGTACAGAAAATGAACTGATGAACTGAAATTGAATAAAAAAAATACCTGAAGTGTTCTTCTAAGCCTCAAACCCACCCAACCCCAAATTTTTTAATTACCAAAATGTTTTCCCCAAAAGGCCAAATTGAAGAACACTCACCAGCGTCCCTTAGCATATATGGAAGCAGGCCTGGCCTAGGGTGAGTGGGTAGTGATATATGGAGAACCAGGCACGTGCAATTTGTGAATTTTATTGGCTCCAGAAAGGTCTTTGTTGGTTGTTCGCTCTGGCGAGGGCGTGCTGCGGTCTACTAAGGTGTGGTTTGATGTTTAGCGCTAATGCAAGGTTAAGGCAACTGATTTCCTTTAATGTTTCTAGGCTACAGTCAGCAGCAGTAAGAGGTTTGGCTGTAACTTTTCTTCAGGATGGAGGTCTTCACCTTTCCATTTCCATTTCCTCTGTAACACGATACGCGCTGTCTTTTAATCTTATTAGTTTTAAAGAGAAAAAAAAGAGAAGCTAGTGAGAGGTGAATGTTTATCACTGCTATGGTATAGGTGTAAGTATTAAGTATTAACCGGACCCAAGATATTTTAATGGTTCTGTCATCTTGTTCCCACATTAATTGTAAACATAGATAGTCAAAAAGTATGAGGTGTGATACTTTTCAGTGCTACCATTCGTTAGCGTTTGACAATTAAACACTTCCTGCAGGAAATGCTGTTATAGGAAAACAATCAAGCTTGGCGTCAGAACAATAACGATATTATATATATGCTCCAATTGCTCCCTCATTATTGATGATGATTTTTATTGGCTACTTCTCAAGCTGAGAGATTCAGGAGATCAACAATCCATTGTATGTGCAGAGTTGTGAATGTTTCATTTTGAGATTTTGCGTAAATGGTAAGTTTACTCAGTAACGATATAAAATAATAAGGGAAAATAATTCCGTGTTTTGAATTGACACCGGGGCAATTTGGAAAAGCCGGTCAGCCTAACGTGCACCTCCTTGGATAGTGCGAGGAAACTGGAGTACCTGGAAGAAACCCACACAAAGGGAGAACGTGAGAACGTGAAAACTTTACACAGAAACGCCTGAGGGCGGGACACCAACCCAGGCGCTTCTTGCTTCGAGGTGGATATGCTAATCACTGCACCGCTGAGCCTCCCTATAAACCAAACTAAACTCAACTCATTCATTTTCTTCGCTCTTAATCCTAATTAGGGTCACGGGAATGCTGGCGCCCATCTCAGCCGACTTGGAGTAAGGGCAGGGTACCCTGAACAACTCGCCAGTCTATACCAGGGCAACAAACACACCCAACCATTCACACTGACACTCAGGGTCAATTTGAAAGAGCCCAATGTGTATGTCTTTGGAAGGAAACTGGAGTACCCAGAGGAAACCTACACATACACTGGACCCACACTTCACACTTCACACTGAAGCCCAGGTCTCAAGCCCAGGACTTTGTTGCTGTGAGGTTGATGTGCTAAATATTTATATGAACATTTACAGCATTTGGCAGACGCTGTTATCCAGACCCACTAAAAATTATCTTTTTTTTTATACAACTGAGGGTAAAGGGCCTTGAGCCGCTCACCTTCGGATTGGCAGACCATTTCCTTATCCACTATGCCACCACGCCCCCCCCACATGGAGACACAAGTAATGCAAACTAAACTGATATTTTTATTGGTTTATATTTTTTTTCTAAAGTGTGATAATGATAACCCTGCTCATTATTGTGACTCCGTTAAACCCGGATTGTTCAAGCATCACCTACTCTGGATAATGTCTATTAACTCCTAGATAGCGGACCAATCGTTTTAGCAGACCAATCAGTGCCCACGTGGATGATGAAATGAAGTATGAAGTATAATGAATGCCTCATCGTGTAAAACAAGTGTCAGTTCAGTCAATTTCCAACTGTCATTGCTCATTTTCATCTGATAAAAATACACTCCTTTGTTCGCTCTAACTACAGAGCATCATAAGCGTCACAAAAATCTTCTGAGCCCTGCCATTTCATTTAATTCATCTCGTTCACTTAGGACTGGATCAGAAAGTCCTACCGCACCTGTTCTGGCTTCAGGGACAGAATGATCAGGACTTAATGAGGCTCACGTCCTCAGAGGCAGTAAACTCAGAGCAGTGATAGAACACGGGGTCTTTCATCTTTTTTCCCGATTCAGAGGAGGCAAACTGTGAAGATGAAGAGTCATGTGAGATATGTTTAGGTGAACATTACACTAGATCATATGTAAATGGTTCATATATATATATATATATATATATATATATATATATATATATATATATATATATATATATATATATATATATATATATTTATATATATATAATGGTGTTATTCAAAGAGAGGACATGGTGCACCTATGAGAAAGTCAAGGCGGTGTGGTGGTGTGGCGATTGGCACATTCGCGCCACTGCAAGAAGTTCCTTGGTGAGGGCGTTTCTGTGTGGGGCTTGCGTAGGTGTTATCAGGGTACTGCGGTTTCCTTCCACAGTCCAAAAACATACACGTTAGGCTAATTTGTGGTTGCAAATCACCAATATGTGTGAGTGTGAGTGAGAATGGATGTACAAGTGTTGGTCCTGTAATGGCCTGGCGAGCTATTCAGGGTGTACCCTTGTACATTCAGGGTATACTCTTTGTAAGCAGCATAATCCTAATTAGGTGTAAATTAAAAAAAGATTCCAAATTGCCCCTAGATGTGAGTGTGAGATACTACTACTACTACAACTACTACTACTATTACTACAACTACTACTCCTACTACTACAACAACAACAACAACAACTACTATCACTACTACTACTACTACTACTACTACTATGACTACTATTACTCCTCCTCCTCCTCCTCCTCCTACTACTACTACCACTACTAGTACAACTACTACTACTATTACTACTACTACAACAACAACAACTACTATTATTACTACTACTACTACTATTACTACAACAACAACAACTACTACTACTACTTCTATTACTACTCCTACTACAACTACTACTAGTATTACTACTGCTACTACTACTACTACTACTACTATCACTACTACTCCTACTATAACTACTACTACTACTACTACTACTACCACTACTACTACAACTACTACTAGTATTACTACTACTACTACTTCTACTACTACTACTACTATCACTACTATCACTACTATTCCTACTACAAGTACTACTACTACTACCACCACCACCACTACTACTACTACTACTACTATCACTATTACTACTACTACTACTACTACTTCTACTACTATCACTACTATTACTACTACTACCACTACTACTACTACTACTATCACTATCACTATTACTACTACTACTATCACTACTACTACTACTACCACACTACTACTACTACTACTACTACTACTACTACTATCAGTATTACTACTACTACTACTACTACTACTACTACTACTACTACTACTACCACCACAATTACTACCACTACTACTATTACTACTATCACTACTACTACTATTACTACTCCTACTACCACCACAACTACTACCACTACTACTACTACTCCTAGTACTACAAATAGTACTACTACTACTACTATTACTATTACTACTACTACTTCTATTACTACTACCACAACTACTACTATCACTATTACCAGAACTACTACTACTATTACTACTCCTACTACTACAACACCAACAACTAGTACTACTACAAATACTACTACCACCAGTACTACTACTACTACTATTACTATTACTACTACTACTTCTATTACTACTACCACAACTACTACTATCACTACTACTATTACTACTATCACTACTACTACTATTACTACTCCTACTACCACCACAACTACTACCACTACTACTACTACTCCTAGTACTACAAATAGTACTACTACTACTACTATTACTATTACTACTACTACTTCTATTACTACTACCACAACTACTACTATCACTATTACCAGAACTACTACTACTATTACTACTCCTACTACTACAACACCAACAACTAGTACTACTACAAATACTACTACCACCAGTACTACTACTACTACTATCACTACTCCTACTACTACTACTACCACAACTACTACTATTACTACTCCTACTACTACCACCACTATTATGACTACTACTACTACTACTACTACTATCAGTATTACCAGAACTACTACTACTATTACTACTCCTACTACTACAACACCAACAACTAGTACTACTACAAATACTACTACTCCGACTACTACCACCACTACTATTCTACTACTACTACTACTACTGCTAATAATAATAATAATTACAAGAAGAATATCTTGTGGTAGCACGGTGGTGAAGTGGTTAGCACTTCTGTCTCACAGCAAGAAGGTTCCCGGATTGGTTCCCGTGCTGAAGGCATTTCTGTGTGGAGTTTATATGTTGTCAACGTGCGTGCGTGAGTTTCTTTCATATATTCCGGTTTCCTTCCTCAGTCCGAAACATGCACAGTAGGCTGATCGGTGCTTTCAAATCACCAGTAGGTGTCAGTGTGAGTGTGAGTGAGAAGGGTTGTATCGGTGTTGGCCCTGCAATGGCCTGGCGAGCTATTCAGGGTGTACCCTCGTACATTCATGGTACACATCCCTTTGTAAGCCGCTTAATCCTAATTAGGATTAAGATGCTTGCAAATTGAATGAATTAATAATAATAAAATGATAATAATGATGATAATAATAATAAATATGTCTTCTTGTTTCACCGCAAATACCCCCCACCCCCAAACCAGTGCAGTGTTGACATTCTGAATCGTAGAGACCTCACACTGATTTTATTGTTACATCCCGACATGTCACATTTTATTCCTTATCTGTCGTATCATATTAACTCAGCAGGCATTTTGATTAAAGTCTTTTTCATCTCTCCTTCTTTGCCATATATTTTGGCATTAATTATTAACGCGCATGATTTCACTGATATATTGGCGCATTTTAATGTTTCTGTGTATGCTTTATGAAAAGAGACAGATGACACCATTAGGATAATGTTCAAAATTATAATAATCACTTTGCTGTGTAAGGCTCAACACCTGACAGAGGGAGAGAGACCAGAACGTGTGACTAAGAGTTGATAGTAAAGACTCTGGGGACTCGTTTCCAGTTAATGGGAATTACAGAAGCACAAATAGGCTTCATTACACTCTTTACATGTACTATATTACTTCACAACATTAAAGCAAGCTCTCACTGTTCAAGTTTGCTTTGATTAGAAGTAGGGCAGGTCATGAATAGAGCAGCACTTTAATATTTGTAGACATAGTGGGACATTTCTTCTCTAAATATGGATATGATAATTAATCCCTGTTGACTGCTAACACAGAAGTATGTATGCATGAGAGTATAGAAAGACAAACTGAATATACGACCAGAAAGGTGAAAGGTACTTGAGTGGATTAATGTATTCACATTTCATTCAAAATTCATGCAAACTGGACCCCTCGTCATAACCGTAACCCTTTGTTGTCTGTACACGGTCGCTTGGGACGACTTCGGATCTGTTAGCAGATTCTAATGGTGCTCATGTTCCATAAATACCAAAACAGCTACATTATTCACACTGCCCGAAGCATAACTGCTGGGATTTACAAGTCTGATGGCCCCATGCATGAACATGATAACCCACATGCTCCCAAAAGTTTGAGCTTGACATGTCTGTGAAGAGTCCATAGCTAATCCGTTCATTTTCTGAACCACTTAACATTAATTACTGTCAGGCTAGGGTCAATCAAGCTCAGACTTAAAGTCAATTTAAAACAGCCAGTTATCTTAATGGGCATGTTTTTGTGCAGTGGGAAGAAACCGCAGTACTCCGAGGAAACTCATGCAAGCGCGGGAAGTACAGGGATCCCTCACTTTCCGTGGTTAATTGGGACCGAGATCCCCACGCGACTGTCGAATTCCGCGAAGTAGGATCGACCCTCCCCTGACTGACGTATACGTACATGTATATGTGTATGTAATATCAATAAATAAATATTCAACGCTCGCTCTAAATGCTTACAGTAACAATTAAATACGTAAAAATAATGCATAAGATGTAAATAAAATATAAATACAGACACATACAGACTTGCGTGCGCACACACAGATGCGCATGCAAACACTCAAATGCGCACCTCACGTAAAAATGTAAGTAAGTACAGTGGTGCCACACCTTACGAAATTAATCTGTTCCAGAGCATTTTTCACAACCTGGATTTTTCGTAAGTATAACCGCATTTTACATGTTAAACGCGTGATTCGTTCCAAGGCCCCCAAATACGTCGTGTTGACCATGTCTTCGCAGAGTTATAATCTTACACATGTTTACGCAAGGTTAAAATCCTGAGCCAAAAAATAAAACTCCATGAAACTGCAGTGTCATCTGCATCATCCCCCCCTAGCCAATGGGAGGCCAGCGGGGCGGGATGTTGGGAGATAGTAGCCAATGGGATGGAGCTGCGTCATCCCTCCTAGCCAATAGGAGGCCAGCGGTGTGGGATGTTGGGAGATAGTAGCCAATTGGAGGGAGCTACATCATCCCTCCTAGCCAATAGGAGGCCAGCAGTGCGGGATGTTGGGAGATAGTCAATGGAGAGCAACTCGTGCAGTGTTTGAATGTTTGAATGCCGCGTTTCGTAAGAAGAACTTGTTTTGTATGCAGAGACAAAAAATTTTGGAAAATGTTTTTCGTAACTTGGACTTTTCATTTGCTGGGACTATTATAAGTTGAGGTACCACTGTAGTTTTGATGTGAGGTTTTGTGCTGTTTTTTTGTTTTTGTTTGTTTAGGTTTTTTTTTTTTTTCTTTCCATAATTGGTCTTGTTTTTGTGGCATTTTCCATAACTTTTTCCCCAATATACTTAATTTCCTTATCTTTCAATTCAATGAATATTAAAAAAAAATGCGATGCACTGAAGCCACATGAATTGAAGCGCGAAGTAGCAAGGGATCCCTGTACATGCAAATTACACACATACATGCAAAAGCCTGGGACTCAAGCCTCGGACCTTGTTGCTTTGAGTTGGAAATGCTAACCGCTATGCCAACATACCATCCTGCTCATCATTCATTTTCTAACCAAGTTAATCCTAATTAGGTTCGCGGGGAGGCTGGCGCTCATCTCAGCTGACTCTGGTCAAGGGTGGGGTACACCCTGGACAGCACGCCAGGCCATCGCGAGGAAGAGTCCATAATAATATCTGTTTTCATTGACATTGGGGAGAAGATGAATGTTATTTCTATAATGGCAGCACTTCCTGCTAAGCATATTGCCAAAGCAGTTTTCCAAGTGAGAAACTGACAATCAACAGAATTCAACATGGCAGCGCCTATGGGAACATGTGGAAAGGCAGCTGCGAGAAAGCTTTCATTTCAGCAAATTATCAATAAATTCAGAAGAGATGTGTAAACATATTTATCATCTCAGAACAATCAACCGGCAGTAGAACTGCGTGGAACACTTTCTACAGAATCTGGGAATTCTGTAGGCTTAGTGTATGTTGATGTCCTGGCCTTACATGTATGATAGTCTGTCTCAGGTACATTACACCCATATCGCACTGATTACGAGAATAATTTCAGTGTTGTTAGATGTGGACCGCCTACATAAAAATCTTTTAATTTAGATAAACGGAAATTATGGAAAGGAAAAGCTGGAAATACAGCTGTTGAGGGACGTCAAGCTTTGTGCACGGAAATCTGTTTTATAACCACGTTTCCTGTTGTAGATGATACCAGTGGTGATGATGAACTGGAAACATAAGATTCTGAAGACAGTTGGATTCCCTGCATGATCTCGCTGGATGTGAAACTGGTGATATAATTACAGATGAGAATAACAAGGGTAGAGCAACTCATCAGCTAAGTCAAGGTGATTGAATACCTACTGCCACTGGGGAAGCCGGTGTTGATAATATGAACGATCGTGCTGATGTAACTGGACAAGATCATGGAGATGATGTAACTGAAGTAAAACGGAGCCGTCACCTGAAGCGTGATGAATCATCCTGGAAAAAAACGAGATATAAATGTAAGCAGAGTAGTGAGAGGCGAAAAATATGTTTAAACAAGTGGGAAGACACTTGGGATTGTAACGAAGGCAGTGTTTGCAACTTCTGTAAACAGTGTTTTGTTAAAGTCGAGACCGATTCAAGGGCATTTCTGCAGAAGAATTTTTTCGATTTCATGATTTTACAGCTCAAAGGCTAATTTTCAGAAAGGAACTAGTAAAGCATTTCTGGAAACCATTGTATTGGATGCATGTCTTTTTGGGGATGTCTGACTTATTTACACACACATAGACACACAGCACACAGACACATAGACACCACACACACACACACACACACACACACACACACGCACACACACACACACAAACACAGACATGTATATACATATATATATATATATATATATATATATATATATATATATATATATATATATATATATATATCAGGGGCAGTGGTGGTCTAGTGGTATAGGGCGCTGGATCGCTGATCCAAAGGTTGGGGGTTCGAGTCCCACTTTCCACAAGGTTGTCACTGTCCCCCCCCCCAGTGCGGCTAACTGGGTTATCAAAGGCGGGCCATGTCTCTCACTGTCTATGGTGAGAGGCATGTAAAAGAACCATTGCTGACTTTCGTAAAGAGTAGCTGCAAAGCCGTCAGCGTGTTTCTGTCCCTTGCTAAAAAGGGTTGCGACAGGAAGGGCATCCGACGTAAAAACCTCTGCCAAATCAAACGTGCGAACTCCCGAGTAAAAGGGAAAAAGCCGAAAGGAAGACAGATATATATATCTTCTTCTTTAATCACCTGAAGAGAGAGGATGGTTTCACCACCCCTCGAAACAGATTTGTAGTGATAAATGGAGTTTCAATAGAAAGTCTTTGTCCTGTCCTTTTGTGTATATATATATATATATATATATATATATATATATATATATATATATATATATCAGGGGTCACCAACCTTTTTGAAACTGAGAGCTACTTCTTGGGCACCAGTTAATGCAAAGGTATATTAGGTTGATACACACCTCTGAAATTACAAATTTTCTCAATTTACCTTTAATTATATGTTATTATTAATAATTAATGATATTCATCTATGTGAAGATATTGATTTGATATAAAAATATATGCAAAAAAATTAGATGCAGCTCAAAGGAGAGTGGCGCTATGGAGCTGTGGGTCTGTCCTAAAAATAGCAGTGAACAGGTCCGCAGGCAACTCATATTGTCCTTGCGGGCTACCTGGTGCCCACGGGCATATATATATATATATATATATATATATATGTATATATATAGTAAGGTAAGGTAAGTCTGTTGGGTTTTTTACACCTGAGCCTAGTGGCTTAGCCTCGTGGCTCATCAGGCCGGTGTTTATCCCCGGTTTCCATAGCGTGAAGCAACCAGGAGTTCAACTCCCCCTGGATGGGACGCTAGTCTTTCGCAGGTTACCTTCCCAGTATATTTTACTGGTACCCTACTGCTGGGTGAACAGAGGCACACTTGTGGTTGAGACCTTGCCCAGGGGTCTTAGCACAGTGGGGGTCTCAGTGGGATTCGAACTCACAACCTCCAGATTATGAGCACAGCACCCTAATCACTACGCCACCGGCCCCACATATATATATATATATATATATATATATATATATATATATATATATATATATATATATATATATATATATATATATATATATATATATATATATATATATATATGTATATATGATATATATATATATATATATATATATATATATATATATATATATATATATATATATATATATATATATATATATCACTACCAGTCAAAAGTCTGGACACAGTTTTTAGTGTGTCTGAACTTCATTCATTCATTTTCTGTAAACCCTTAATTCAAATTAGGGTCGCGGGGAGGTTGACCCCATCCAAGCCAACTCCAGGCAAGGGCAGAGTACACCCTGGATGGCTCATCAGGCCATCGCAGGGCAGAAACACGCTGACGGCTATGTAGCTACTTTTGTTGAAGGTCAGCAATGGTTCTTTTACATGAACCTCACACCACACTCAGTGAGAGACATGACCCGCCTTTGATTACCCAGTGAGCTGCACTGGGGGGGGGGGGGGGGGGGGGGGGGTCTGAACTTTTAGCTGATAGTTACATTTATAACACCAAGAGTCGTCGCTGTACCAAAACTCACATTCTAAAATCACTGAACTAATTTCAGCTATTATTAATTTTATGGACACATACGTACAGAGCTATTTATAAATATATTGTATTTTACTTGTACAGTGTACTATATGATTTACATTAGCTGTTTAAATCAGCGGACAGTGGTGGCACGGTGGAAGGGTGCTGGATTCTTCATCCCAAGGTCGAGGGTTCTAGATCTACTGTCACCAGATTGTCACTACTGTCCCCCCAGTGCAGCTGACTGGGTTATCAGAGGCCAGCCATGTCTCTGTGGATAGAGGCTGTAAGAGAACCATTGCTGACCTTCGTAAAGAGTAGGCCATTGGATTGCTGTCAGCGTGTTTCAGCCCTGCGATGGTCTGGCAAGCTGTCCAGGGTGCACCCTGTCCTCGCCCAGAGTCGGTTGAGAAGAACGCCAGCCTCCCAGCGACCCTAATCAGGAGTAAACAGCTTAGAAAATGAATGATAAGCAGGATGGTACGTTGGCATAGTGGTTAGCATGTCCACAGCAAAGCAAGAAGGTCTTGGGTTTGAATCCCGGGCTTTTGCATGGAGGTGTGGAGTTTGCATGTACTTCCCATGCTTGCATGAGTGTCCTCGGCGTACTCCAGTGTCCTCCCACTATATGAGAACATGCACATTAAGATAACTGGCTGTTTTAAATTCACCTCAAGTGTGAGCCGTACCCTGCCTTCAACCAGTGTCGGCTGAAATGGGCTCCAGCCTCACTGCGACCCTAATAAGATTAAGCGGTAGAGCATAATACATCTTTTTAACTTTCCAACATTTGTCGAGAGAGATCCATCTTCAACACAACATCATTTTTTTAAAAAGTCTTTCCACTGAATTTGACTACGGGTGTGTTTTGAAGATTCGCATGAAGATTCCACCTAAAAGCTTTCGGGTTCTTTTCTCATTCCGCTGAACCCACTCGTCCAGAAAGTCTGTTCCGAAAACAAATAGCACAAACTATTCCTCATCGCTACTGTATTTATTCAGGACTCAGTGCTTTATTTTATTATTTCCTTTTCTAGGCCACTGTAGATGCGAAGCTATTTCCGAATGCAGCCACAGTCTGCGTGTGACACGGTGTGAAGCTTTTGTTGATTGTAGAAGGAGGAGGATGGATGAATGGGCCCCATTTCTGAAACAGCTACCGAGCAGAATGTCATATAATCCTGAATTAATGCATCATCTGGGGATAGTCACCATCGAGTCAAAGTGTGTGAGCTATGCGCAGGCTCGTTTTATAAATTTCAGAGTCTATTAGCTGTGAGGTCCTCGGCGCCGTTCTCAACGGCCTCGTTCCAAATCCGTTTTGTTCTCACAGCTGCTGATTACATCAGGTGTGTTGTGAGGTACCATAGATCAACTTTTTGATGGGCGACTTTTTTATTTATACTTTCTTATATAGCACATTTTATGATTTTGAAAGCACTTAACTTTATTTATAAAAAAAACTCCCAAAAAGTGTGAAATTGAATAACGATGCGTGAGAAAACAAGGGGCACCACGGTATCGTAGTGGTTAGCACTTTCACCTCACAGCTGGAAGGACCTGGGTAAGAGTGATGGGCCAGACAAGGGTTTTTCTGTGTGAAGTTTGGAGGTTCTCCCCCATGCTTCCATGAGTTCCCTCCGGGTTCTCTGGGTTCCTCTCGCAGTCCAAAAGACACTGAGTCAACTCGCTGTTCCATATCTTCAATAGGTGTGAGCACGAATGGTTCTTTGTGTGTTTGTTGGCGTTGCTATGATTCGACGAGCTGTTCAAGGAACCCCCTGCCTTCACCCCATGTCAGCTGAGATAGGTTTTAACCTCCTCATGATCCTAGTAGTATTACGCAGTTTGGCAAATGAGTGAGTGAGGAAAAAAAAAATCATCCTTATGGTGTAAGTAATCCTTAGTCATTCCTGAGAGCTGTACTGGATCTACTCACGCACCACTGATCACCACACACCTTGGTGAAGGGAGGTTCTTCAAACGGTTCCAGAGTCTCTGGATACCGTTGCAGTAAATGTCAGCTTTCTCAACTTTAGTCATAGCTGGTTAGAGCAGCCTTTTTTTTTTTTTTTTTTTTTTTTTGCACGATCCATGAGGAGATTAGCGGTAGTCTGTACATTTCTTGAAAGGTGAGGTATGATGACCAGTGTATTTGCTGGACCCAACGCAGAAGGTTTGTGTATGTGCTGTGCAGTCACTGTTATTGCTGCCCTTTCAGGGTCCAGGTTGCAGCATCAGAGAGAAGAATGAGCTCAATGGAAATTGTTGTTCGAACCAGAGCGCCACACTTTATCAAGGCCGTTGCTTCAAGTAAGAGCGGAGTAACTTGAGAGTCGTCAACACGCTTGATCTCCTTTTCAGGCAGACAGCTAATATTGGAGGGATCGGGAACTGTGGAAATATTTTCCGTCTTGACTTCACTTCAGTAGAGTCTGAATAAGGATGCTGACATAGTGAGAGCGTGAAGGAGGAATTCCGTGTCACTGAGGTTTTGTGAGGTGATCACTATGTTACCAGTATAGTGCAGATTTGTAGGTATCCGTAATACTATAAACCAGGGGTCACCCACCTCTTTGAAACTGAGAGCTACCAGTTAATGTGAAGGGATACCAGATCGATACTCAACTCTGAAATTATAAATTTGCACAATTTACCTTTAATTATATGTTATTATTAATAATTAATGATATTCATGTACATGAAGATATTGATTTGATTTAAAAATATATTTAAAAAAAATTAGATGCAGCTCAGGGGGCAGTGGTGGTCTAGTGGTATAGGGCGCTGGATCGCTGTTCCAAAGGTTGGGGGTTCGAGTCCCACTCTCCACAAGGTTGTCACTGTCCTCCCCAGTGCCGCTAACTGGGTTATCAAAGGCCGGCCATGTCTCTCACTGTCTATGGTGTGAGGCATGTAAAAGAACCATTGCTGACTTTCGACAAGAGTAGCTGCAAAGCCGTCAGCGTGTTTCCGCCCTGCGATGGCCTGGCGAGCTGTCCAGGGTGTACTCTGCCCTCGCCCGAAGTTGGCTGGGATGGGCACCAGCCTCCCCGCGACCCAAATTAGGATTAAGCGGGTACAGAAAATGATGATGAGATGTAGCTCAAAGGAGAGTGGCGCTATGGAGCCGTTGGCCTGTCAGAAAAATTGCAGTGAACAGGTCTGCAGGCAACTCATATTGTCCTGTTGGTGATCCTTGATATATATATATATATATATATATATTGTGTGTGTATATATATATATATATATATATATATATATAGTGTGTGTGTGTGTGCGTGTGTATGTATATATATATATATATATATATATATATATATATTTATTTATTTCTATATATTCACACACTACTAGTCAAAAGTCTGGACACAGGTTATAGTGTGTCTGAACTTCATTCATTCATTTTCTGTAAACGCTTAATTCTAATTAGGGTCGAGGGGAGGTTGACGCCCATCCCAGCCACTCCAGGCAAGGGCAGAGTACACCCTGGATGGCTCATCAGGCCATCGCAGGGCAGAAACACGCTGACGGCTATGTAGCTACTTTTGTTGAAGGTCAGCAATGGTTCTTTTACATGAACCTCACACCACACTCAGTGAGAGACATGACCCGCCTTTGATTACCCAGTGAGCTGCACTGGGGGGGGGGGGGTCTGAACTTTTGGCTGATAGTTACATTTATAACACCAAGAGTCGTCGCTGTACCAAAACTCACATTCTAAAATCACTGAACTAATTTCAGCTATTATTAATTTTATGGACACATACGTACAGAGCTATTTATAAATATATTGTATTTTACTTGTACAGTGTACTATATGATTTACATTAGCTGTTTAAATCAGCGGACAGTGGTGGCACGGTGGAAGGGTGCTGGATTCTTCATCCCAAGGTCGAGGGTTCTAGATCTACTGTCACCAGATTGTCACTACTGTCCCCCCAGTGCAGTTGACTGGGTTATCAGAGGCCAGCCATGTCTCTGTGGATAGAGGCTGTAAGAGAACCATTGCTGACCTTCGTAAAGAGTAGGCCATTGGATTGCTGTCAGCGTGTTTCAGCCCTGCGATGGTCTGGCAAACTGTCCAGGGTGCACCCTGTCCTCGCCCAGAGTCGGTTGAGAAGAACGCCAGCCTCCCAGCGACCCTAATCAGGAGTAAACAGCTTAGAAAATGAATGATAAGCAGGATGGTACGTTGGCATAGTGGTTAGCATGTCCACCGCAAAGCAAGAAGGTCTTGGGTTTGAATCCCGGGCTTTTGCATGGAGGTGTGGAGTTTGCATGTACTTCCCGTGCTTGCATGAGTTTCCTCGGCGTACTCCAGTTTCCTCCCACTGTATGAGAACATGCACATTAAGATAACTGGCTGTTTTAAATTCACCTCAAGTGTGAGCCGTACCCTGCCTTCAACCAGTGTCGGCTGAAATGGGCTCCAGCCTCACTGCGACCCTAATATGATTAAGCGGTAGAGCATAATACATCTTTTTAAATTTCCAACATTTGTCGAGAGAGATCCATCTTCAACACAACATCATTTTTTTTAAAAGTCTTTCCACTAAATTTGACTACGGGTGTGTTTTGAAGATTCGCATGAAGATTCCACCTAAAAGCTTTCGGGTTCTTTTCTCATTCCGCTGAACCCACTCGTCCAGAAAGTCTGTTCCGAAAACAAATAGCACAAACTATTCCTCATCGCTACTGTATTTATTCAGGACTCAGTGCTTTATTTTATTATTTCCTTTTCTGTCCTAAAAATATCAGTGAACTGGTCCGCGGGCAACTCATATTGTCCTTGCGGGCTACCAGGTGCTCATGGGCACCACGTTGGTGATCCCAGCTATAAACATAGTCTGGATGGCGTTAACATTTTTAAGCCGGATATTGGCCATCTTGGTGAGCCCATCGTGCTGTAATATCGTGTCTTTACTTCATATAACTTTATCAATCATTTCACAAACTAAGTTCATAACAAGCTGTGTGAGGAATATTAGCTGCATCACCTCACAGGTCACAGAATCTGGTTCAAACTTCACCACTTGACTTGTGCCATTTTTATGTGGTTCATGGGCACAACATGTTCCTGACAAAAGAACAAACAAACAAACAAACAAACAAAAAAACGGTCAAATTCTAAGACAGCTGTGAGTGTGTTATATGAAGCTGAATGCTTGTGAGATTGAAAATAATGAAACACCTGTACCACAAATAATAAAAATAAGTCTGTCCTATCGGTAATTTTTGAGGTCAGGTTCGTTTCCCAGCTCTGTTGTGCAGTGCCTTACGACATAGTCTAGTAAACATTAGTAGTTGTGAAGCCCTGTACAGAAGGATGTCCCGTGGGTTTAACACCAAGCAATTATAAGACTATTGTAAGAAAATCACACAGTTCTGAGTGCATCAGATGTTCCAGTGGATGATAATATGCAGTGCATTGCTCCCAGGTGTTAGCATTACTGCTAGCACTAGCTGTTGGCAGCGAGTGTTTCATTTTAAGATCATTAAACATTACAAAGGCTTTTTTATGTTGTACTTTGCTTCTAACATACACAGTCGGCACTTTGGCCTACATAAGAATGCTGGTTTTGTTTCGCCCAGGGGTCTCCAATCACCGATCCGTGGACCGGTACCGATCCGCGGCTCAACAGGTACCGGTCCGGAGAAAAAAGAATTAATTATTTCTGTTTTATTTATTATTTGAGTCTGAACGATCTTTATTTTTGAAAATTCTTTTATTTTGAAAAATGACCGGATTCTCTTGGTTACATGTTGATCATTTGAGTGCTAAAATGTAACCCACAAGAACAGAGGTGAGTTGGACATGTTTCAAACAATAGCGGGGATTTTAGGTGAGACTGAGCCTGAGCCATCATGGTGCATCATCACCTGTGGATTTTTTTTTTTTTTTTTTTTTTTTAAGAAAAATTGAAGCTCTACTTCCCAACCAACTTTATTTCAGCTGATGAAAAATAACATTCATGGAGTGCTTATTATTATTATTATTACTATTATTATTATTATTATTATTATTATTATTACAACTACTACTACTACGACTAATAATAATAATCCGGGCAGTGGTGGTCAGAAGGGAAAGTGTACAAGACGGTGATGAGGCCAGCGATGTTGTATAGTTTAGAGACAGTGGCCCTGGGGAAAAGACAGGAGACAGAGCTGGAGGTAGCAGAGATGAAAATGTTGAGGTTCTCTTTGGGAGTAACGAGGATGGATAGGATCAGAAACAAGTACATCAGAGGGACGGCACATGTTAGATGTTTTGGAGACAAAGTCAGAGAGGCTAGATTGAGATGGTTTGGACATGTACAGAGGAGGGATAGTGAGTATATTGGTAGTAGGATGCTGAGGTTGGAACTACCAGGCAGAAGCCCCAGAGGAAGAACAAAGAGAAGATTTATGGATGTGGTGAAGGCAGACATGAAGGTCGTTGGAGTAAGAGAAGAAGATGCAGAGGATAGGGAGAGATGGCGGCAGATCATTTGCTGTGGCGACCCCTGAAGGGAACAGCCGAAAGGAAAAGAAGAAGAAGATTGGTGGCCCAGTGGTATAGGGCGCAGGATCGCTGATCCTAAGGTTGGGGGTTCGAGTCCCCACAGGGCTGTCACTGTCCCCCCAGTGCGGCTAACTGGGTTATCAAAGGCGGGTCACGTCTCTCACTGTCTATGGTGAGAGGCATGTAAAAGAACCATTGCTGACTTTCGTAAAGAGAAGCTGCAAAGCCGTCAGCGTGTTTCCGGGGACAAGTAACAAGTGTTCCTGCGTCTCAGTTAATCTTCTCTGGAAGAGACCAATTGCTACACTACCCTACGGGGATAAGATCGGATAATAATAATAATAATATTTTATATAAATAAACTATATTTACAGTATAAACCTACGAGTGAGGGAAGGATGGAGCGAGAGATCGACAGACAGATCGCTGCAGCCTCTGCTGTTAAGCGGTGCCTGTACCGGTCCGTCGTGGTGAAGAAGGAGCTGAGCCGCAAGGCGAAGCTCTCAATTTACCAGTCGATCTACGTTCCAACCCTCACCTATGGTCACGAGCTTTGGGTAGTGACCGAAAGAACAAGATCACGGATACAAGCGGCTGAAATGAGCTTCCTTCGCCAGGTGGCGGGGTTCTCCCTTAGAGATAGGGTGAGAAGCTCCGCCATCCGGGGAGAGCTCGGAGTAGATCCGCTGCTCCTCCGCATTGAGAGGGGCCAGTTGAGGTGGCTCGGGCATCTGGTCAGAATGCCCCCCGGACGCCTCCCTGGTGTGGTGTTTCGGGCATGTCCAACCGGGAAGAGACCCCGGGGTCGACCTAGAACACGCTGGAGGGACTATGTCTCTCGGCTTGTCTGGGACCGCCTCGGTGTCCCCCCGGGAGAGTTGGAGGAAGTGGCTCGGGAGAGGGACGTCTGGACCTCTTTGCTAAGGTTGCTGCCCCCGCGACCCGACCCTGGACTAAGCGGAAGAAGATGATGATGATGATGACCTATGACACCCCCCCCTCCTCGGTCCACAGTGAAATTGTCAAGCGTTGGTCTGTGGTGATAAAAAGTTTGGGGGACCCCTGGTTTAGCCGACGTCTTTTGCCACACCGCAGCCATTTATCCACGACTTTACTGACTGCTGCCTACAGTAATTACTAGCGGTAAAGGTAATTGACAAGACAACGACACGATTATCTGGTCTTCTTCTTTTCTTCTTCTTTTCCTTTCGGCTGTTCCCTTCAGGGGTCGCCACAGCAAATGATCTGCCTCCATTTCTCCCTATCCTCTGCATCTTCTACTCTTACTCCAACGACCTTCATGTCCGCCTTCACCGCATCCATAAATCTTCTCTTTGGTCTTCCTCTGGGCCTTTTGCCTGGTAGTTCCAACCTCAGCATCCTACGACCAATATACTCACTATGACACGATTATCTGGTGAAACCCCTATTATGTACACGCGGGCATCATGTGACATTTTTCTACTGTGAAGTGGAGCATATGTATGTTTATGGAGGATCACAGGACTGTCATACATTTTTTGTTTAGTTTTTGCAACATTTGCGTTATTTTTGTACCGTATAATCATTGTACTCCGGCCTTCAACGCAAATTTGTGTACGAGAACACAGCTACGCTGCTTTCAAATTCAGAAAACGCAGGTTGTTTGTGAAAGGGGCTTTAATGACTTTCGGGTGTAGTAAATCACGACAGGACGAATCACATTAATTTGCATATTTATTAGGTCCAACGTGTAAAAAAATAAACGGCATTCTATTTCATCAGGTGAAACCGCAATTCCCCGAAGACCTTCTTAAAAAAATACTATCAAGTCTGAACATGTTTGTACACATATACAGATGTTATATATAGCACATACAAAGGAAAAGCAAAGACAAGTGAGGAATAGGAAACTGACTCAAACTGAGCCGAAGACAAGTCTGAGCGGGTAACTAGGTTTCCACATTGATCGTTCTTCCTACAGTCCTGAGAAGCTGGAGGTAATTGTATTTATTAATGGAACAGGAGAAAGGTTTTGATGGATTAGTCTGAAATGTGTTCTAAAGCTTGGCGCTCTGCCATAACTGTATTATTGATGGTTACCACTATTATTGACTTCTGGCTGTCATGAATGTAAACACTGGTCTTTATCATGTAGTTTTTATGTGGAATGAAAGCCATTCCAATTTGACAATGATAATGATGCTGCTATTGATTACTCGCTTGTTGATGGTTTTTGGCCTCCAGAAGACGACCAAGCGACGATATATTTCACGTCTGAGGGCCTGTCTAAGAGGTTTGTCAGAGGAGTCTATGAAGAGAAGACAGTGCGGTGTGTACTTCTCCCGTGTAACGAATGGATTGTAACCCAGTCAATATTCAGACTGTTATAAACCTCGTTTCGCGTCTTTGGAACCTCACATTATGTTTAGCAGCTCCGAGCAATCTTCTATCAGCAGGAAAATCATATTTGTGAAAGTGCGCTCGACTCGCGTCTCCTCACATTACTGTCTGGTTGTGAGCCTCTGCCAGTTGGTAGAATTAAATTACGCCTCTGCACGCGATGAAACCTCTTTCTAAACAATTAGTTTGTATTATAACGTGGAGCATTTTAAAACTTATGCAAATTATGGCAGATTTGATTGTCCTGGAAACATCAACACATCAATCAGCACAAAAATACACACACACACACACACACACACACACACACACACACACACACAGAGCACATGCACCCATCATAGCTCTAGTATGATACGGCAGATATAACAAATGAGAGTAAAGCAGACGTAACACTTGACAAATTTCACGTGAGATTTTTCAATTGGACATGTATCAGCTGTGTGATGAGAAAGCAGCGACTTCTGGCCAGCCAGGCTGAGAACGCAAGCAGTGGAAAATGCGATAATATTGGGGAGATTTGGTTTTGCTGACAAATGTAATATTCACTGCTTACTGAAAATGCTATCAAAGCCCAACATGTGCAGAAGTGCAGGGAAGCTCTGGGTTCCTGCCGGGAATACAAAGTGTAAAAACTCCACCTCGCAGCAACCAGCGAAAATCCGCTAACATCATCTACCATAACACACATTACTCACAGTGCTCACAGGAACACACACACACACACACACACACACACACACACACACACACACACACACACACACACACACACTCACAATACCACACTATAACAGACACTCACAGTAACAAAATCAAACACACACTCACAATACCACATTATAACATACACTCACGGCAACACAATCTAACACACACTCACAGTAACACAATCTAACACACACTCACAATAACACAATCTAACACACACTCACAGTAACACAATCTAACACACTCACAGTAACACAATCTAACTCACACTCACAATACCACACTATAACACACACTCACAGTAACACAATCTAACACACACTCACAGTAACACAATCTAACACACACTCACAGTAACACAATGTAACTCACACTCACAATACCACACTATAACACACACTCACAGTAACACAATCTAACACACACTCACAATAACACAATCTAACACACACTCACAGTAACACAATCTAACACACTCACAGTAACACAATCTAACTCACACTCACAATACCACACTATAACACACACTCACACTAACACAATCTAACACACACTCACAGTAACACAATCTAACACACACTCACAGTAACACAATCTAACTCACACTCACAATACCACACTATAACACACACTCACAGTAACACAATCTAACACACACTCACAATAACACAATCTAACACACACTCACAGTAACACAATCTAACACACTCACAGTAACACAATCTAACTCACACTCACAATACCACACTATAACACACACTCACAGTAACACAATCTAACACACACTCACAGTAACACAAACTAACTCACACTCACAGTAACACAATCTAACTCACACTCACAATACCACACTATACCACACACTCACAGTAACACAATCTAACACACACTCACAATAACACAATCTAACACACACTCACAGTAACACAATCTAACTCACACTCACAATACCACACTATAACACACTCACAGTAACACAATCTAACTCACACTCACAATACCACACTATAACACACACTCACAGTAACAAAATCTAACACACACTCACAATAACAGAATCTAACACACACTCACAGTAACACAATCTAACACACTCACAATACCACACTATAACACACACTCACAGTAACAAAATCTAACACACACTCACAGCAACGCGATCTGACACACACTCACAGTAACACAATCTAACACACACTGACAATACCACACTATAACACACACTCACAGCAACACAATCTAACACACACTCACAGCAACACAATCTAACACACTAATAGTGACACAATCTAACACACACTCACAGTAACACAATCTAACACACTCACAATACCACACTATAACACACACTCACAGTAACAAAATCTAACACACACTCACAGTAATACAATCTAACACACACTCACAATAACAGAATCTAACACACACTCACAGTAACACAATCTAACACACACTCACAATAACACAATCTAACACACACTCACAGTAACACAATCTAACACACTCACAGTAACACAATCTAACTCACACTCACAATACCACACTATAACACACACTCACAGTAACACAATCTAACACACACTCACAGTAACACAATCTAACACACACTCACAGTAACACAATCTAACTCACACTCACAATACCACACTATACCACACACTCACAGTAACACAATCTAACACACACTCACAATAACACAATCTAACACACACACACAGTAACACAATCTAACACACTCACACTAACACAATCTAACACACACTGACAATACCACACTATAACACACACTCACACCAACACAATCTAACACACACTCACAGCAACACAATCTAACACACTAATAGTGACACAATCTAACACACACTCACAGTAACACAATCTAACACACTCACAATACCACACTATAACACACACTCACAGTAACAAAATCTAACACACACTCACAGTAACACAATCTAACACACACTCACAATAACAGAATCTAACACACACTCACAGTAACACAATCTAACACACACTCACAATAACACAATCTAACACACACTCACAGTAACACAATCTAACACACTCACAGTAACACAATCTAACTCACACTCACAATACCACACTATAACACACACTCACAGTAACACAATCTAACACACACTCACAGTAACACAATCTAACACACACTCACAGTAACACAATCTAACTCACACTCACAATACCACACTATAACACACACTCACAGTAACACAATCTAACACACACTCACAATAACACAATCTAACACACACTCACAGTAACACAATCTAACACACTCACAGTAACACAATCTAACTCACACTCACAATAACACAATCTAACACACACTCACAGTAACACAATCTAACACACTCACAGTAACACAATCTAACTCACACTCACAATACCACACTATAACACACACTCACAGTAACACAATCTAACACACTCACAGTAACACAATCTAACTCACACTCACAATACCACACTATAACACACACTCACAGTAACACAAACTATCACACACTCACAATAACACAATCTAACACACACTCACAGTAACACAATCTAACACACTCACAGTAACACAATCTAACTCACACTCACAATACCACACTATAACACACACTCACAGTAACAAAATCTAACACACACTCACAATAACAGAATCAAACACACACTCACAGTAACACAATCTAACACACTCACAATACCACACTATAACACACACTCACAGTAACAAAATCTAACACACACTCACAGCAACGCGATCTGACACACACTCACAGTAACACAATCTAACACACACTGACAATACCACACTATAACACACACTCACAGCAACACAATCTAACACACACTCACAGCAACACAATCTAACACACTAATAGTGACACAATCTAACACACACTCACAGTAACACAATCTAACACACTCACAATACCACACTATAACACACACTCACAGTAACAAAATCTAACACACACTCACAGTAACACAATCTAACACACACTCACAATAACAGAATCTAACACACACTCACAGTAACACAATCTAACACACTCACAATACCACACTATAACACACACTCACAGTAACACAATCTAACACACACTCACAATACCACACTATAACACATACTCACAGTAACACAATCTAACACACTCACAATACCACACTATAACACACACTCACAGTAACACAATCTAACACACACTCACAATACCACACTATAACACATACTCACAGTAACACAATCTAACACACTCACAATACCACACTATAACACACACTCACAGTAACACAATCTAACACACTCACAATACCACACTGTAACACACACTCACAGTAACACAATCTAACACACACTCACAATAACAGAATCTAACACACACTCACAGTAACACAATCTAACACACTCTCACAATACCACACTATAACACACACTCACAGTAACACAATCTAACACACACTCACAATACCACACTATAACACATACTCACAGTAACACAATCTAACACACACTCACAATTGATTTTTGATTAACTGTTTGGGTTTTTACACCCGAGCCTAGCGGCTCATCAGGCCGGTTCTTATCCCCGGTTCCCGTAGCATGAAGCGATCAGGAGTTGAACTCCTCCTGGATGGGACGCTAGTCCATCGCAGGTTACCTTCCCAGTATATTTTCACTGGGTACCCATTTATACTGCTGGGTGAACAGAGGCACACGTGTGGTTGAGATCTTGCCCAGGGGTCTTAGCACAGTGAGGGTCTCAGTGGGTTTGAACTCACAACCTCCCGATCATGAGCCCAACACTCTAAGCACTACACCACCGGCTCCACAATACACTCCACAATACCACACTATAACACACACTCACAGTAACAAAATCTAACACACACTCACAGTAACACAATCTAACACACACACACACACACACACAGCGACACAATTTAAAACACACTCACAGTACCACAATATAACACACACTCACAGTAACACACTTTAACACACATTTACAGTAACACACGTTCACAAACACACACTCAAAGTAGCACACTCTAACACACACTTACAGTAACACACTCGAACAAACACACACTCTAAGTAACGCACTCTAACAGTAACACACTCTAACACATACTTACAGTTGTTATTGTACAAACACACACTTACAGTAACACACTCTAACAAACACACACAGTAAACACACAAACGCACACTTACAGTAACACACTCTAACAAACACACACAGTAAACACACAAACACACACTTACAGTAACACACTATAACACACATTTACAGTAACACACTTTAACAAACACACACTCAAAGTAGCACACTCTAACACACACTTACAGTAACACACTCTAACACACACTTACAGTAACACACTCTAACACACACTCAAAATAACACAGTCTAACAAACACACACTCACAATAACACACTCTAACACACACTTACAGTAACACACTCTTACAAACACACACTCAAAATAACACAGTCTAACAAACACACACTCACAATAACACACTCTAACACACACTTACAGTAACACACTCTAACAAACACACACTCACAATAACACACTATAACACACACATTTACAGTAACACACTTTAACAAACACACACTCAAAGTAGCACACTCTAACACACACTTACAGTAACACACTCTAACACACACTTACAGTAACACACTCTAACAAACACACACTCACAGTAACACACTCTAACACACACTTACAGTAACACACTTTAACAAACACACACTCAAAATAACACAGTCTAACAAACACACACTCACAATAACACACTCTAACACACACATTTACAGTAACACACTTTAACAAACACACACTCACAGTAACACACTATAACACACACACTCACAGTAACACACACACACACACACTCAGTGATAAAAATATGTTCAGTCCTACAAAACTGAACCAAAATGTAGAACTTTATAAATTATCTTCTCGTGTCTTTGCACTTTAGTGTATTTCCGTACAGTATATCTATATTCGGTGTATAAATATTTACATATTGTAAAATTTGACACAAATAATTAACCAAAAAATACACATATCTGGGATTAACTTTGTTCATGCATCCGATCTTTCAAACATCCATCAGATTATTTATCAATTTTTCCCAGTATTTATCTCTCTGTCTTCCTGAGAATGTGTTTATTTAATGATATGGTCCATTTTACTACTCATTTCAGTCATTCGTCACTTTATCTGTCCATCCATATCTCTCTCTCTCTCTCTCTCTCTCTCTCTCTCTCTCTCTCTCTCTCTCTCTCTCTCTCTCTCTCTGCCTGCCTTTTTGGTATCTGTTTATTCATCTATCCACCGATGTCTTTATCTGTGCATATCCTCATCTGTACATTCTCCATCCATCCTTCAATCTTCTTTATTTAACCAAATTTTATTTATTATTCCTCCATTCATGCATCCGGTCTGTCGAACCTACTACTGAATTCTTTTGACATCTGTCCATCCATCCATCAGTCTATCTATTGATCTATTGATTCTAAGAGCTCTGAGATGGCCTGGTGAGCTGTCCAGGGTGTACCTTGCCCTCGCCCAGAGTCGGCTGAGATGGGTGAAGCCTCCCCGCGAACCTAATTAGTATTAAGCGGTTCAGAAAATGAAATAAATGAATGAAAGATTCCTAGATATATTTTACACCAGATTATTTAACATGTGATTTCTCTTCCTCTTTTGAATAAAGATATTTTAATGTTTATTACACCTTTACGCTTTTAGGTTGCTTGGAATTTTATCTCGATCATGTTTCATCTGGTGTACATCCAGAAAATTATTTCAAATCCTCCATTATTTCTTTCCTTTTCATCAGTCTCTTTTCTTCACTACATGTCAATTTTTCTGGCCTCCATGTTCCTTCCCCTTTCGTGTTGTCGGCCCTCCTCTTTCATTTACACCCAGTCGATATTGCGACTCTCTGTAGACCTCAGTGAAAAGCAGTTGCTGTGCACCTGGCCTTGCCATCGCTCTAAATCAGACGAGAATGTTTACCTCTGCTCCCCAACGCTCTGCCATCTGCCATCCCATAATGCTCTCCATTCATTCAGACTAACCTGCTGATTGCAGGCTGGCGGCTGGAGGACATACCTGCAATCTGTAGGCTACAGACTAGCTCCTATCATCTCAGTTTACAGAGTCACCTCAATAGCTTCCCAATTTCATGCATGGCTTACTGTGAATGTGCGAAAGTGTGTTATGATGCTGCCATAAGGATGTTCCAATCAAAGTAATACGTTTTTCTAACAGATAACCAAGTGGTTTTAGCAGAAGCTTGGCTCCAGTTCTTGATAGGAATGACTTTGGCATTCTCGTCATGAAAAATTAACGCAACTCATCGTTTTTGTTATATCATTGACAGGTTCTTTGGGTCGTGGATGAGCACTTGCCGTAAATCACAAATGGCGTCCCACTTCCCACCATCCCTGTTATTAGATCTCAGACTGCACCCAAGTGGGATCAGTTGGCACTCACCTGCATGGCAATGCCTCCTGTGGATCTTCTGTGTGTGGATCAACCCAGCTCTCATGGCGCACCAGCACTCGCACCCTCATTCAATCAAAATTGCCGGGGACATCACGCTTGGTGGGCTCTTCCCCATGCACTCCAAAGGACCCTTGGGTCAAGCATGTGGTGAGATTAAAAAAGAAAAAGGAATCCATCGTATGGAAGCCATGTTGTATGCACTGGACCAAATCAACAGTGACCCTGAGCTGCTTCCTAACATCACACTGGGTGCACGGATTTTGGACACATGCTCACGAGACACGTACGCACTGGAGCAGTCGCTCACATTTGTCCAGGCACTTATTCAGAAAGATACATCTGATATCCGTTGCTCCAATGGGGAGCAACCGATTATACGCAAGCCGGAGCGTGTGGTGGGCGTGATCGGGGCATCAGCCAGCTCTGTCTCCATCATGGTTGCCAACGTTCTTCGACTCTTTGAGGTAGGTCAAGCGGGTATACGTGTTTCTGCTTATTATTTTCAAATAACACTATTTGCCTGTACTAGAACCTGAAACCTTTGAAACAGGGAGAGGCTGGAGGAAAAGTGATTGGCTAGAGGAACTCAACGTATAATAATAATAAAAAAAACAATCATATGAGGACTTTAAGGAACTGGTAATAAATTTTGATATACCAATACAGTACCATTAATAGTTCACTCGTATCATATACAGTGGTACCTCACCTTATGAAATTAATCTGTTCCAGAGCCTTTTTCTTAACCTGGATTTTTCGTAAATCGAACTGCATTTTACATGTAAAACTCGTGATTCGTTCCAAGGCCCGCAAAACTACCCCTAAACCCTTTAAAAATGATAAAAGTATACCTTTTAAGACCTTCTGCTTCAGTATTGTACCGATAGTAGTCGGGTTTGGCCATATTCCTTTGCGATATCACTCAACTGCATGCCACAAGCCCGCTTCTTCTTTCCACTGGAGATCACACATGTGTGTGTGTGTGTGTGTGTGTGTGTGTGTGTGTGTGTGTGTGTGTGTGTGTGTGTGTGTGTGTGTGTGTGTGTGTGTGTGTGTGTATGCGTGTGTGTGTGTTGACCATGTCTTCTTAACAGAGTTATAATCTTACAACTGTTTATGCAACGTTAAAAGCCTGAGACAAAAAATAAAGCAATGAGCACACTCAAAAAACACAGGAAACAACAGTAACTCTGTCCTTTACACAAAAAGTATTTTTGGAGAAGCAGCTCCATAATAGTCAATGGGAGGGAGCTGCATCATCCCTCCTAGCCAATGGGAGGCCAGCGGGGCGGAATGTTTGGAGATAGTCAATGGGAAAGCAGCTCATGCATTGTTTAAATGGTGCGTTTGAATGTTTGAATGGCGACTTTGGCGCGTTTTGTAAGGAGAACTTGTTTCGTATACAGAGACAAAAAAATTTGGAAAATGTTTTTCATAACCTGGATTTTTTGTTTGCTGGGACTATTGTAAGGTTAGGTACCACTGTATTTGAAAATTATCCTGTTGTACAATAACCAACCGCACATTGTAGTGGAACTCCTGATTGAAGGATTATAGGCATGAAAACATTGATGTTAATCCTGTGTCTGTGACACAGGAAGCCCAATACGGCTGCTGCATTGCTGAGCTGATGCTCATTGGCTGCTATGTATTGCTGATGATGGCCAGCAGTAATAATTTAAAAAAAAATCAAATGAATGTGAAGCTACCGTTAAAAAAGTCATTGTATGATATTTCTGTTACGTGGTTGGTGGAAGACCTCAACCTAACCTTGTGGTTAAAATGTCATATGATACATTATGGGTATATAAGGAAGTCACATGGGTTTAACGTAGGGAAATCATACGACTACTGTAAGACTATTCGTAGAGCATCAGATGACTTAAAAAGTGTATAAAATTTGTATATTTATCGTAACCCAGCTGTATATCATCATAGCTCAACACACAACAGACCTAAGAAACAGACCTGATGTTGAAAATAACCTTTTTAAATATCCATTCATCCAAAATTATCACTATAAATATATTTAAAATACAGTCGGCCCCCTACTTACGAAGCCTCCTGGGTACGAAATCCCCGGGTTAAGAAGATAATTTCCCCAAGTTTCTGTCCCCGGATTACGAAAACAACCCCCTCTTACGAAAAGAAATTCAAAATTCAAACGCGCCAATCAAAATTTGACACAACGCTCGAGTTGCTCTCTCATTGGCTGTCTCAAAACATCCCGCCCCGCTCGCCTCCCAGATAGAGACAGAAGGAAGCTAAACTCTTTAGTTTTTAGTTTAGTTTTTTTAAGTTGTTTAATTCGATAAATGTTTAATAAATATGGGCGCATTTGAGCTCATCTGGAATTCCGATCCCTCAAGGAATCAAATTAAAGTTATTATATATATATAAAGCAGGGAATGCGCTTTGAATTCCATGTCTTGTGGGCATGGCCCGCTGCGCTCACGCGTGCGAGAGAGAGGTAGCGAGAGAGCGATAGGTGTGTGTGTGTGTGTGTGTGTGTTAATAAAAAATGTTTAATAATGGTTTAATTAATAAATATGTTCATAAAATGGTTTAATATGTTAATAAAATGTTTAAATTGTTTAACAAATAATTTTCCTTTATTTTTAACACGTATTTCATACAAAATTGGTGTACTTTTATCATTTTTAAAGGGTTTATGGGGTTTATCCAGTCCAAAGACTGGAGCCTTGGAACGAATTAGGCGTTTAACATGCAA
>CM045749.1:9866728-9894228 GCA_024760905.1 Plotosus lineatus
TGAGCGCTGATAACAACTTGGGTTGTCCTTGTCCTCTTTAGTCTGGATGACATTATGTCCCAGTTTTCCATAAAGAACTTTGAATCGTGATTTCTCTGACCACAGAACAGTTTTCCGCTTTGCCACAGTCCATTTTAAATGACCCCTGACCCAGAGAAAACGCCTTCGCTTCTGGGTCCTGTTTAGAAACGGCTTCTTCTTTGTACTGTAGAGTTTCAGCTGGCACCAGCGGATGGCGCAGTGGATTGTGTTCACCGACAATGGTTTCTATAAGTATTGCGGAGCCCATTCTGTGATTTCTCATACAGTAGCGTTCCTGTTTGTGGTGCAGTACCGTTTAAGGGCCCAAAGGTCACGGGCATCCAGTATGGTTTTTCAGACTGGACCGTTACGCACAGAGATTGTTCCAGACTCTCTGAATTTTTGGATGATGTTACGCACTGTAGATGATGATAACTTCAAACTCTTCACAATTTTACGATGGGAAACACCTTTCTGATATTGCTCCACTATCTTTCTGCGCAATATTGGGGGAATTGGTGAACCTCTACCCATCTTCACTTCTGAGAAACACTGCCACTCTGAGAAGCTCTTTTTATATTCAGTCATGTTACCAATGGACCTAATTAGTGGTAATTGGTCTCCCTGCTATTCCTTATGAATGCAACTGACTTTTCCAGCCTCTGATTGGTACCTGTCCCAACTTTTTTGAGATTTGTTGACACCATGAAATTTAAAATCAACATATTTTCCCTTAAAAATTATACATTTTCTAAGTTTAAACTTTTGACCCTGTCATCTATGTTCTATTCGGGAAAAAAAAATTGAAAATTGGCACTTCCACATCATTGCATTCAATTTTTATTTACAATTTGTATTGTGTCCCAACTTTTTTGGAATCCCGTTTGTACATCTTACAAATATATTCTGCACCATTTTTTAGGCCAGAATCTGTGAATAAAGTGGTATTATTCATATTACTTGCCTTGTATAAAAGGTCAGTGTTTCCTTGTGCTTCATCTCTTCTACTGTAGTGTGTGTTCAGATGCCACTACAGGGGATTCGAGATAAAATGAATCATCTTGTTTTATCCAAACTCTGGGGGGGTTTGGTGTTGGCTCTAGTGCACACTATCATTAAAGCAAAAAAGGACAAAACAAATACGAAGAAAAACTCACATATTCATGTTTTTCATGTAAATATTACAAAGATTTCAATTTTAACTCAAGTTGTGATCGAGTATATAATTTATAATGAAATTCATTGCATTAAATTACAGGATAAAATAAAATAAAAGGATTCCCACTCATGCGATCAGACTTGTGGACCTCACTTGCACATGCATGAATCTGATTGATCATAAATTGTTCACTAAAATAATAATATTAACAACAACAACAACAACAACAACAACAATATTCATTCATTTTCCGAACTGCTTACTCTTAATTAGGGTTGCGGCGAGGCATTGTGGCCACCTCAGCTGACTCTGGGTGAGGGCAGAGTACACCCCGGACAGCTCGCAAGCCCATCACAGGACAGAAACATCATGATGGCTATGCAGCTCATCTTGATGAAAGTCAGCAATGGTTCTTTTATATGCTCCTCACCATAGACACTGCAGAGACAACCTGCTGAAAGTGGGACTTGAACCTTGAACTTTGGATGAGTAATCCAGCATCCTACCACCGATCCACCAATAATAATAATAATAATAATAATAATAATAATAATAATAATAGGAAGACGAAGAAAGTTTTATTGAGATAAAATCTCCTCCTCCTCTTTCATTTTATTTCTCTTTTTCTTTATGTATTTTCTTAATTGTGTTTTTCTCGGGTGGTAAGGTGGTGTAGTGGTTAGCACACAGAAAGAATGTTCTGGGTTCAAGTCCCAGACCTCAGGAATTTCTCTGTGATGCTTGTGTGGGTTTCCTCCTGTTTCCTCACACAGTCAAAAGATATGCACGTTAAGCTACAATAACTGTCTGCTCCATATTGCCCCATGTGAGAGTATGAATATGTGTATTGGTCCTGCAATGGACTGGAGAACTGCGACCCAGCCTCCTCCTGAAACTTGTAGTATTAAGCGGCTCAGCATGTCAGAGTGAGTGAGTGTGTTCTTCTTGCGATTGTCGTTCTTCACTTCATTCTTCCGCTTCATTTTCTTCTCTTTTTTTGTAGGTTTTTTTTTTGTTTCCCTCTTTCTTTCTTTTTTTCACTTCTTTTTCTTTTACCGAAGAGGAAGTGCATGGTGCATGCCGGGTGTCTCAGATTCTATTAAATACAGTATATGTTTTTTTTTTCAACATTTTATATTAGCCCATTTTTACATTTTATTCACTCGCTCACTCATTTGACAAATCGCTTAATCCTTTTAGGGTTGAGGAATGGATGTGCATCCTGTCTCAGCTGACACTGAGAGAAGGTGGGGTACATCTTGAACAGCTCACCAGACCATCGCAGGGCCAAAACACACACCCACACACACACACACACACACACACACACACACACACACACACACACACACACACACACACACACACACAGACAGAGTCATGCCTAGGAGCACTGTGCTGCAGCTAATTAGCCTAATTTGCATGTCTTTGAACGGTGTGAGGAAACTGGAGTACCTGGAGGAAACCGACGCAAGCACAGGAAGTACATGCAAACTCCATCCTGCAACCATGCTGCCCACCTACATTCTTGAATACTTAATTTTTCAAGGCTCTTAACACAATCGACATCAATGACAGATTGCCTTTATTGAACTTTGAAAAGACAAAAAACAAACTTGAAATAATTCAAAGTTTTCGTAACTAATTAGACACCTTGGATTTAGTCATATTTTCCAGTTAACTCTCGCCATGTCTGTGAACATTTTATGTCTTTTATGCAAAGTTTCGCAGCTTTACCCATGGAGTTCTGCTATACTGTACTTAATAAAGCTTTAATTTCCCAGTGAGTACCATTAGGATATGAGAACGAGTTAATAAGTTCCACCAATAAGTTTGACCAAGATTGAACTTTCTTCATTTAATTGCTTTTTGGTGTAATTTTGTGGGCTGTGATGAGAATCGTGATTAAACTAAATGAAACAATAAAACACGGTAACTGTCAGTTCACCTGTGATTAGGAATTTTTTTATGTGTGTGTTATACACGGGCTCACAGAAACGGTCATGCGAACTGTCTGACCTCTTGCACTGATGTAGATCCTGTAAATCAGGTTTGACATGGACGGTGGTGAGGGTCGGCTCCAGGAGCCCAGGGCGGCTGCTAATTGACGAATATGTAATCGGTCAGGGTAACTAATCACGGCGACTATTCAGCCTCTCTTCTGTTTTCCATTCCGTCAGGCTTCAGCTATTGGGTTGTTTTTTTCTCTTCGTAATAGTGACACAAGATTAAGTGGGAAACACTATCTTTTTTTCTAATTCACAAATTTTCCCTTCAGCAACATTTACAATACTACGTACTTCTTAATGTGGAACTTTTTATTTTTCAGTATTAGCTCATAAGGATTTTGAAATGTCCAATCTGGCAGACAGACTGCCGAAATAGTGCGAGACATCACAAAGCAGCCCGGTGCATATTGACAAGTGTTTGATCTACATATCAAAAAATAGGCAGCCTTTTCCAGAGAGCGCCAGCTGGCTGAATCACGTTCATGGCCAAAGCTGACAGCAGCGTAAAACTACAAAAGATCGCCTGAATATTTTATCCAAAAAGGTCACCGCTATTTCAGAAACAGAGCCTGTCTTCATCGCTGCAATAAAGGGTGTGAATGCAGTGATCACTGATTTAACATTTCAAATGGGAATCATTCATTACATATGTTCATACTGCACCGATACCGAATTCGCCATCCTGAATGCTTCGAAAAAACAACAGCTTTGACAGAATTTCTTCCTACAACTCAAATCTTCTTCTTCTTCTTCTTTTCCTTTCGGCTTTTCCCTTCAGGGGTCGCCACAGCGAATCATCTGCCTCCATCTCACCCTATGCTTTGCATCTTCTTCTCTTACACCAACGACCTTCATGTCCTCCTTCACCACATCCATGAATCGTCTCTTTGGTCTTCCTCTAGGCCTTCTGCCTGGTAGTTCCAGCCTTAGCATCCTATTACCAATATACTCACTATCCCTCCTCTGTACATGTCCAAACCATCTCAATCTAGCCTCTCTGACTTTGTCTCCAAAACGTCTTACATGTGCTGTCCCTCTGATGTGCTCATTCCTGATCCTATCCATCCTCGTTACTCCCAAAGAGAACCTCAACATTTTCATCTCTGCTACCTCCAGCTCTGCCTCCTGTCTTTTCCCCAGGGCCACTGTTTCTAAACCATACAACATCGCTGGCCTCATAACACCGTCTTGTACACTTTTCCTTTCATTCTTGCCGATACCCTCCGATCACACATCACACCGGACACTTTTCTCCAACCATTCCAACCTGCCTGCACACGCTTCTTCACCTCTTTTCCACACTCTCCATTGCTCTGGATTGTTGAGCCTAAGTACTTAAAATCCTCCACCTTCTGTATCTCTGCTCCCTGTAACCTCACCGTACCTCTTGGGTCCTTGTCATTCATGCACACGTATTCTGTCTTACTAAGGCTAATCTTCATTCCCCTCCTTTCCAGGGCATACCTCCACCTCTCTAGATTTTACAATTCAAATGATGGGTTGATATTAGGACCCCTATGAGGCCCATCGTGACATTGTTCACATGATTTTCATTTATTGGACAGTTGGTTTGGGCTCCAGAGGAGGAAACCAAGATTATGTAGGAACTTCATTCATTTGCCAAACTGCTTTACTCAGGTTGCAGGGAGGTCGGGGCCAACTTCATCTGACTCTGGGCAAGGGTGGGGTGCAAAATGAATGGCTCGCCAGTATATAGCAGGGCCAACACACACGACCATCTATATTCACAAGGGCATTTCAAAAGCAGCGAGTTTGCAAAAACGTGCATGTTTAGATGGTGGAGGAGACCAGAGTACTCAGAGGAAACCCTGATCCTCAGACTTCTGCATTAAGACATTTCCAAAAATCATCAGCCTTTCTCAAAATGTTAAAGAATCCTTTAAAAAATGTATTTGAATTTGATACAGATGATTTCCAGAATTAAACAAACCTCTTGCAGTGCCCCTCCTCTGATAGAAATTCCATCAAAATCTGTACTTCACTTTTTTGTGAACAAGTAATCCTAACAATCAAACACAGACTGAGGGGAAATGTAACTTTCTTGATGGGGGTAATTTCATTGGTTCCACACTGAACTGGTGGAAATGGGCAGGGTGCTTCAATTTCCTCCCAAAGTCCAAGGTGTAAGTGTGGGTGTGAATGATTGTGCGTGTTGGTACTGCGGTACAGGGACTACCCTGCCTTCGCTTACAGTTGGCTGAGAGAGGTTCAAGGCTCCCTGTGACCTTATAGGATTATGTGGTTCTACAAATGAACGAATGAATAAATGTACGTACAGTAGTACCTCACCTGACGAAATTAATCCGTTCCAGAGGCGGTTTCATAACCTGGATTTTTCGTACATGTAAAACGCGTGATTCGTTCCAAGGTCCCCAATACTACCGCCTAAACCCTTTAAAAATGATAAAAGCATACCTTTTAAGGTACTTACTTTGTGTTGACCATGTCTTCTTAGCAGAATTATAATCTTACAAATGTTTATGCAAGGTTAAAAGCCTGAGCCAAAAAAATAAAGTTGCAATGAGCACACTCAAAAAACTTATGAAACAACAGTAACTATGTTCTTTACACAAAAAGCATCATGGGTATTATGGCGATACAGCTCCATAATAGCCAATGGGAGGGAACTGTGTCATCCCTTCTAGCCAATGGGAGGCCAGCGGGGTGGGATGTTGGGAGATAGCCAATGGGAGTGAACTGGGTCATCCCTCCTAGCCAATGGGAGGCCAGCAGGGCGGGATGTTGGGAGATAGCCAATGGGAGGCCAGTGAGGCTGGATGTTGGGAGATAGCCAATGGGAGACCAGCAAGGCGGGGTGATGGGAGATAGCCAATGGGAGGCCAGCGAGGCAGGATGTAGAGAGATAGCCAATGGGAGGCCAGCGAAGCAGGATGTTGGGAGATAGCCAATGGGAGGCCAGTGAGGCTGGATGTTGGGAGATAGCCAATGGGAGGCCAGCAAGGCGGGGTGTTGGGAGATAGCCAATGGGAGGCCAGCATGGTGGGATGTTGGGAGATAGTCAATGGGAGAGCAACTCATGCATTGTTTGAATTTTTGAGACGGTGCTTCGTAATGTGAACTTGTTTCATATCCAGAGACAAAAATTTTAGGAAAATATTTTTTGTAACCTGGATTTTTAATTTGCTGGGACTATCGTAAGGGGAGGTACCACTGTATCTATAAATGGATCTTTGCTTTTGCAAAAAGATTTGCATATTACGTACCATTCCTTAGTTAATAAAATGAGAGCATTGACCAATCAAGTCATGTAGAGAAATAGAACACTCCTGTCATTGGGTACTGCGGGGAAACCCCACATGCTTTTGAACATGCTGGAGAATGATCAGGCTGAGGATGCATCACATCATGGCATGATTGATTATTTTCCCATAACTGTATGTTTCAAGTGTTCTTCGCTATGTCTCACCTGTATGTGTTTCATCTGATACAAGTCAGTCTGCTGGCTTATACATTAGCTGCTGGTTCGAGGTGTATTTTGGTTTGTGTGTAATAGTGCATTTGGAGAGGAATTCATTTAGCCTGCAGCAAACAGACAATTTTTTTCAAGGATTTCCTTTACGTTTGGGCATTGCTGCCAAAATAATTGCTCACTGAACCATGACCAACACCAGGCTCTCTCGGAAAAAAGAAAAGGAACATGAGATATGGAGTATTTGTTGGAAAATAAAAGTATCTTCAGGGTAAACAAGACATCGAGCTCAGCTCGGCTGCACTATCCAAATAAACTCTCCTCTTGCTGACAGCCATGTTCGGGGGCTCGGCTCTCTCTGTGTTCTTCTGGTGTGGTGGCTAACAAAGAAACTACAGAATCCCTGTGACAAATGTGTTGATTTTCACCCCAGTAAAAGCTCATATCTCAGCTGTTCCTGACTGGACTTCCTCTACACGCTAATCCATCCTACATGGGTCTTATATAAGACATTGAATTAGAAAAAAGAAAATTTTAGGAGGGACAGGGACTGGGCACATGTACAGCTCTACTCTGTTTACCTTCAGTTTCTTCATAAGAAAAAAGGGAGAAATTGATTTGATGAGAAACTAATCTGTTCTAATGGAACATGAAGGCAGTGTCCGTGCCGGATGTTAGCATCAGGGTTACTCTTTTGCAGACGTCTCTACTTAAGCTCTGCATCATTTCATCGCTTCTATAAATGTCTCATGGGAACATCTGTTATAGCACATTTCAGAATGCCAAGCAGTTATACAATAATCATATACAGCTATGTGCACAGGACCGCCATATAGTGGGGCGTAAACGGGAACAAGACCCATGCAACCAGTGGTGAGTCCAAAATTGCTTTCTCAAACAGTCTTTTATAAATGTGTGGGTGGTGCTTTGTTATATTTAATGCCATTAATTACATAAATGGTGTCACCGAGCCCTACGATGGACTGGTGAGCTTTTTAGGGTGTACCCTACCTTCTCCCAAAGTCAACCCTCGTAGAAATACAGTAATCCATAGCTACTTCGCATTTCAATTAATGTGGCTTAAGTGCATTGCGTTTTTTTTAAAATATTAATTGAATTAAAAAATAAGGAAATTAAGGAAGAATAGGGGGAAAAGTTAAAGAAAATGCCACAAAAACAAGGCCAGTTATGCAAAAAAAAACCTAAATAAACAAAAACAAAAAACCTCAAAACCCCCCAACAAGACTAATTTCATTTTTATGTGAGGTGCGTATCTGAGTGTGTGCACGCACATCTGTGATGCAGCTCACATAAAAAAATGTATGCGTATGTGTGTGTATTTATATTTTATTTATATCTTATGCATTATTGTTGAATATTTAATTGTTATTATAAGTATTTATAGTGTTGAATATGTATTTATTGATATTACAGACACTCCCCGACTTACGTTTTTAATTGGTTCCGGACGGCCGAACGTAAGTTGAAAGGGAACGTAAGTTGTTACAGTGACGTATGACGTGTGATCCATAAATACCATTACCGTATCTCATGAAACACCCCTAAATCAATTATTATTAAGATAACATTGTAAAATAATATCAAATATATCAAATAAAATCAACATTATTTTCAAATAACTCGCTTATTTATACCCAGTCACTTTACATGAAGCTTAAAACAGCCAATCAACGCTTACAATATGTGAAGCACTCAATACCGAAAGTAGTGTACTTGCGAAAGTAGTGTACTTGCTGTGGGTTTTACAGACTTCCGGTCTTTCAAGTGCACAAGGCTGTCGTTGAACTCGTTTAGAACACAGCCTGCACTGATGTGAATCCCAGCAAAGCGGAGAGTTCTTTCTTTTGTGTAAGTAAGTAAACTTTATTCAAGAGATGCATACAAAGAACAAGTACAAATCCTAATGAATATTAATATAAAAATAAGTATACACTCTTGGGATTCTGCTAAAAGATAATAAATATCTGTAATTGCTGATCTGAGCAGATAGTTAAATCATCTCTGTGTATGAAACTTGCACCCATGCTAGTAGGCTTACACTTCTCACCAACCATATTTGCTTAGGGTTACAAAAGTCTGCAAAACAGTGTAAACACAAAGATCACAGAGACAACGTCTTAACACAACAGTAACACGCTATATAACTGAGCTATATATATATATATATAGAGCCTGGGTTGTAGGACGACCATTGGTGGCCTTCAAGGATAACGCTCTGGTTACCATCTTAATGGAGGTTTTCTTGGCAGGATTAGTGCAGTGGTTTGCCATTGCCTTCTGCACGATGCAAACCTACGGGCAATTTAGAACAGCCAATTAACCTACTGTGCATGTCTTTGGATTGGGAGAGGAAACCGGAGCATCCAGAGGAAACCCACGCAAACATAGGGGGAACATGCAAACTCCACACAGAAATGCCCATGCCAGGAATCGAACCCAGGCCTTCTTGCTGTGAGGCGGACGTGCTAACCACTACGCCACTGTGCCGCCTAGTCTGTAGTTTGTAAACAATGAATGCAGCGTCATTACGTCAACGTACTACGTAGGTCCGTCTAAACTCAAAATTTGACTTAAAAAAAGAAAAAAAAAGTAAAATCGAAAAAACGTAAAACGGATGAACGTAAGTTGGGGAGCGTCTGTATATACACATATACATGTAAGTATACGTCAGTCGGGGGGGGGGGGGGGTCGATCCTACTTCACGGAATTCGAGGGTTGGGTGGGTGGGGGGATCTCGGTCCCAATTAACCGCGGAAAATGAGGGATCCTTGTCCACGGTTCAGCAAATGAATGAAAAGTAGAGCCAGTGGCATAAACCTGTAATGTTCATCAGTAACAATACATTTGATCGTTCCGCCGTGCTTTAAAAAACAGGAAAATATTTCGTTGGGTTCTCTTGTTAAATGTCCAACAACCGATGAACCATTAGAAACTGCTACAGCAAAATTATGGGATGCTCTGAATGAATGGAGCGATGAGCCAGATATGGACCAATCAGAAAGTGATGATGAGTATTCTTCACCTGATTCTCCTGCTCAATAACTTCATAAATTTAAGCACATTCTTGGCCATGTGCTTTGTTTATGTTCTTGTTGATTGGTTCAATGTGCCATGTGCTAAAGTTGACATTCGTGTTGATTGGCTTGATTTTACTTCTGGGAAAATGTTTAAAGGAACAGCACCTGGAGGGAAAAGTAATTTTTTTTTGTTTTTTTTTTAAATTATGTTGATTTCTGTTTATTTTCAGCTTTCATGTAAGTAAATTGGTTGATACCACAAAATGAATAATAAAAATACCAGTAAAACTCTTTTATTGTTCTGTTATTATTCATATTTTCCACCTCCATGTTAATAAGCACTTACCGTTCCACTCCGCTGGTAACATTTTAATAAGCGCCCTTGGGCGCTTATCACGTCAAATACGGCATTTGTGGCTCTTTTGAGATAAAAAAAATCTGTATGAGCAACTTCATAACCTAGTAACTTAATTTCTGGTCAGATAAATATTTTATTCATTCTTTCCTTTGGTTATTTGCTCATCCTTTTACCCCTGCTATTGTTGGATGAAGGTTTGAGCCTATTTCAGTCGACTCTGGGCAAAGGTGGAGTACACCCTGAACAGCTGCCAATTCATCACACGGCTAAAACACACACACACACACACACACACACACACACGAAAACTAATTCTGACAACCCTGGCCAAATTGGAACAGTCGTTTAGCAAATGTACCACAAAATGGTGCTAATAAGGATATCACAATTTTACATCCAGCTACACGTGAGGTTGTATTATTTGGAATAGGAGTGCTCAGTAATCCTTCAGAAATAACAAATAATATATTTCTTGCATTAAAAACCTGAGAATTCTGAAGAACACTTACCAGAATAGGTTAAGTTTGGTGGAGAAAAGCCATCAAAATTACATTCAAATCAAAAAGTGAGCCAAAAGAATTTTACCTAGACAAGTTGCATGTTTATCTCCAGTTGTTTAGTGTTACCATATATTACCAAAATTAAACCTTTTGCTGTGCAGTAGACAAAAAGACAACAAGAAGGTTAACAGTCTCCTATCTGGCTTGACTGCTCGTTGTTTAAAAAACTCCATTGCGACCGTGACGCCATCCAGTCTGTTTGCCTTCGATGGAAGGTTCCACCGGAGGAATCTTTTCAGGAACTTTGTAAATGAGGTTTCCAACTGATAATCCTTTTCATAAACCAGAAAACTTTACAATTTACCCGAAGAACCCTTAGAGGAACCCTTGAAACTGTTTCCCCACTGGACAAACTTTTCCAGATACATGGCAACTGTAGAGGAGAGTTTCCACATATTATTTCTGGAGCTATTTATGATAAACATTGAATCAGGTTTTCTCCACCGGTTCTATGGAACATTATGCTATAGATTGATGAACATTCAAGTTTTTTCTTTGTAGGCTATTCTAAAAAAAGAACAATGTCCTACTGGTTCAGAAGAAATGCAAATAAGGGAGACAGTGGCACTTGTCCTTACGAGAACATCTGTCTTTAGCAAAGCCTCTAATTAGACGTCTAAAATGTACAGCTACAAGCAGAAAAGAGACAAAAGCAAGGAGTCCAGCAGAGCTGAGGACCAGAAGCTTCATTAAACCAGACCCCTTTTATGTCTGAGTACAGAAAAGGGCCGAACTGCTGCCTGTCATTATTCCGGTTCGAGGCCTGCTCGTTCAAGTGTGGCAAAACCTCAGCAATCGTCTCGTTGTGTTTATCAGGTGTGCGTTCTCCCTGTTTGCTGCTTTAATGTGCACAAAGCATTTATTCGATGTGCGTTTAGCATGACAAAGGGCTTGGTGCTGATGTTCGCTGGAGTGTTCAGCTGTGCCACTCAGCTTTGAATACCACAATATCATAAAACAAATCGTGCGCACTCAAAAGTGACAATATTGCTGAATTTCACAGCCTTTGATGTTTTAGGGACAGGTGTTCGGGTGCCACACATCCTTCATGCCAATCTGTTAAGCCATTTTCGCTGTTAATGTTTATTTAATGAATTTGCAAAGCATTGTTAAACTTTAGGAGTGGTGCACTAGTCAGCGGGGCCTTTCTGCATCGATTTTGCCGGGCATGTTCTTCTTGCATCTGTGTGGGTTTCCTCTCAGTGCTCCGGTTTCCTCTCACAGTCCAAAAACAATATGGGCGACACGTTTATTGTATTATTGAAAGAAAACTAAACTACCAGCATATTGAGTCGGGAACATGTACATTATTTAGGATTACTATCTGTTCTAGGTTAATTTGCACATAGACAAGTTCAAGTTAGGGCAGTGGTGGTCTAGTGGTATAGGGCGCTGGATCGCTGATCCAAAGGTTGGGGGTTCGAGTCCCACTCTCCACAAAGTTGTCACTGTCCTCCCCAGTGCAGCTAACTGGGTTATCAAAGGCCGGCCATGTCTCTCACTGTCTATGGTGAGAGGCATGTAAAAGAACCATTGCTGACTTTCGACAAGCCGTTGGTGTGTTTCTGCCCTGTGATGGCCTGGCGAGCTGTCCAGGGTGTACTCTGCCCTCGCCCGAAGTTGGCTGGGATGGGCGCCAGCCTCCCCGCGACCCTAATTAGGATTAAGCGGTTACAGAAAATGAACTGATGATGAACAAGTTCAAGTTTCCGCGTTGTAATTACGACATTGCATTGGTGGTATGTTGCCTTCATGTGCTAGTGGGAAGATCCAACTTTCTACTTTTGAAGTTAGAAATTTGAGTACAGGGATCCCTCGCTACTTCGCATTTTAACTCATGCAGCTTCAATGCATTGTGGTTTTTTTTTTAAATTAATCGATTTAAAAAAATAAGGAAATTAAGGACAAATCGGGGGGGAAAGTTAAGGAAAATGCCGCAAAAACAAGGCCAATTATGCAAAAAAAAACAACAACAGAACCCCTAAACAAACAAAAACAAAAAACAACCCAAAACTACTTACATTTTCATGAGGTGCGCATCTGAGTGAGTGCACGCACATCTGTATGTGTGTGTATTTATATTTTATTTACATCTTATGCATTATTTTTGAATGTTTAATTGTTATTATAAGCATTTATAGCATTGAATATGTATTTATTGATATTATATATACATATACATGTACATATACATCAGTTGGGGGGGGGTGGTTGATCCTACTTCATGTAATCTGGTGGTCGCAGGGGGATCTCGATCTCAATTAACCACAGAAAATGAGGGATCCCTGTACATCATTTTAAAGTTTTGTTTTTATCGCAAAATGAAAAATGGTGAAGGTTATGGTCCCTGCTCCCATGACAACCACTTTACTATTATAACTTTGCATTTTTCTTTTATCGGTTTTGGTCCAAAAATTCTAATAAGTCTGTTAATTCAATTAATAAATTAAGTGAGCTTCTAAGCCTCGGGTCCCTTAACTTGTTTAAATGAATTAATTTATTCATTGAGTTATCACAACACAGTGGGTATAAAGTAGAAAATTATTCATTTTCGGTTATTGGTGCCAATTTTTAGCTGATATCATAAACCTCTAAATGATACCATTATAAAAACCTATTTATCTAGTTTTGGAGGAATCAAAAACTTTTCAAGAATGTTCAACTTTTTAAGCAACTTTGGAGAAAATCGCAAGATATCGAGATCTTTACCGTCAACTGTTCCATGTATAATAAAAATCAGTTGAGCAGCTCTTTGTTTAGCAGCGATTATAAAAAGAAAGTGCACAAAGGACGACGAATGAACTACACAAATCTATACACTTGCATATACCTACATACATATATATATATATATACACATAGCTATAAATACACAGGTATACATACCGTATGTATACCGTACACATACCACATACGCCTGTATATCTATCCACATATTCACACATATACTGAATGGTGAGTGATATGTTAAAGGTGCAGGATGTTCACCCGGTAAGACAGGGGTCGGGAACCTTTTTGACTGAGAGAGCCAAAAATAAACACATATTTTAAATCCAATCCTCTGGGAGCCATATATTAATACTGAATACAACTAAATTGAAAAAGAAGACCAACAATTTTAAAGTATAATAAGACTCTGAATTTATTTCAAACCACATTGTTATAACGAAGTTATTTATTATTGAGAAAAGTACTTCTTACTATTAATGCGATTTCTGGTGCTGCATGGTTTTGCTGATGGCGTTGTTGATACGCGGTGAGGTTCATCTTCATGTAGGCGTTTAGGCTTCCATCTGTTAAACGTGACCGCAGGTTGGTCTTGATGTTTTTCAGGTGTGAGAAGGACTGCTCGCGTGCGCATGTGGGGCCAAATATGGTCAATACGGCACGACTGACACAGTGCAGTGTTTGGTCGATGTGACAGGAAGCGCGTCCCAAGTTTTGGCAATCAGCTGGTCTGTGGGTTGAAGTTTTTTATGTCTGTCCATTTGTGTTTTGCTTGCGAGCTCTGCTTGGCCTCGTGCAAATGAGCTGATCAAAAACGAGGGAAATTTTCCTCTTTACTCAAAAACAACTCGTGCAGGCTGTTGCATATCATCCAATAAAATTAGAGTTTGAAGTTATCGGACCCACCCACACATTGGAGTACAGAAAGGATTGGCTCGCCGCTGTGCGCCACAGCGACACGTGGCGTTGAAAATAGATTTATAGATTAAAATGTGTGAGATTGACATCTGTTTTTGTTTTATTTGATGGGTTTTTCCTGTATTTTTATTTAAAGGACAGTGAAATTAAGTAATGGGCAGTGGTGGTCTAGTGGTATAGGGCGCTGGATCGCTGATTCAAAGGTTGGGGGTTCGATTCCCACTTTCCTCAAGATTGTCACTGTCCTCCCCAGTGCAGCTAACTGGGTTATCAAAGGCTGGCCATGTCTCTCACTGTCTATGGTGTGAGGCATGTAAAAGAACCATTGCTGACTTGCGACAAGAGTAGCTGCAAAGCCGTCAGCGTGTTTCCGCCCTGCGATGGCCTGGCGAGCTGTCCAGGGTGTACTCTGCCCTCGCCCGAAGTTGGCTGGGATGGGCGCCAGCCTCCCCGTGACCCTAATTAGGATTAAGCGGTTACAGAAAATGATGATGATGATGATGATGATGAAATTAAGTATTAGTTATTCTGTTAATAAAGACCACCTGATTAATGTGAGAGCCAGATGCAGTCATCAAAAGAGCCACGTCTGGCTCGCGAGCCATAGGTTCCCCGACCCCTGCGGTAAGAGGTTGAGCTTTTAATTAGAAGGTGCACGTTTATTCAGTCAGTGTGTGATGGTTGTGGTGGTGGTGGTGGTGGTGGGGATCACAAGGTTAACAGTTTGTGGGGAAAAATCCGGGTGTCCAGGGTGTGTGGGGTCCCTGATAATTTAAAATAAATTACATTTAAATTATCAGGAACCCCACTGATAATTTAAATAACCTGAGCTCATTGTGGGGCTGGTGGTGTAGTGGTTAGGGTGCTGGGCTCATGATCGGGAGGTTGTGAGTTCAAATCCCACTGAGACCCCCACTGTGCTAAGACCCCTGGACAAGGTCTCAACCACAAGTGTGCCTCTGTTCACCCAGCAGTATAAATGGGTACCAGTAAAAATATACTGGGAAGGTAACCTGCGATGGACTAGCGTCTCATCCAGGAGGAGTTGAACTCCTGGTCACTTCACGCTACGGAAACCGGGGATAAGCACCGGCCTGATGAGCCGCTAGGCTCGGGTGTAAAAAGCCCAACAGACTTAGAGGTCAGTGTGTGGTGTTACATGGGTCAACATGCATGTGCAATGTAGAATTTCTGAGGGATCTTTAGAAGCTTGTATAGGTACTTTGCATCGACTACCAATAAAAAAAATATATAATAAATAAATAAAGCGTTGTGAAATTGGAACAGAATTTTTTTTCTTTCTTTTTGGAACAGTTTCTTCCGAATTAAGGCTGACGCCTATTTCAGCCGACTCTAGCTGAGGGCAGAGTACACCCTGGTCAGCTCACCAGACGATCGCAAGTTGGAACAGAAAAGGAATAATAATAATAATAAAAAAAGAATCACAACAAGCCATTAAAGTTTAGACTGAAAACAGGTGGGAAAATATAAGAGTTCATTAGAGAACACATCACAGTTCTGCCATAGCCAGGGGTGAGCAGTGAGGCCATAATTGAGCACCCTCTGGAGACCGAGTAGGGTCAGATAGAACCAGCTGGAAGAATGTTGATGTGTTTTATTTATGTGTATTGACCCGCACCCTATTTGTGTTTTTTTTTTTCTCCGTCGGATGTCCTTCCTGACACAACCCTTTAGCAAGAGGCAGAAACACGCTGATGGCGACGCAGCTACTCTTTACGAAAGTCAGAAATGGTTCTTTTACATACACCTCTCACTATAGACAGTGAGAGACATGGCCGGCCTTTGATAACCCAGTTAGCTGCACAGTGGGGCTTGAACCCATACACTTAGGATCAGCAATCCAGTGCCCTTTACCACCAGGCCACCACTGCCCATAGAATATAATATTCATTCATTCATTCATTCATTTTCTAAACTGCTTAATTCTAATTAGGGTTGTGGGGAGGCTGGCGCCCAGCTCAGCTCTCTCTGGGAGAGGGCGGAGCACACCCTGGGCTGCTCGCTCGGCCATCGCAGGGTCAACACTCACACAACCATTCATACTAACACTCACACCTAGGGGCAGTCTGGAACAGCCAGTTAACATACTGTGCATGTTTTTGGACTGTGGGAGGAAACTGGAGTACCCAGAGGAAACCCACACAAGCACAGGGAGAATATGCAAACTCCACACAGAAACGCCCGAGCTGGGAATCGAACCCAGGACCTTCTTGCTGTGAGGCAGACATGCTAAGCGTGCTGCCTGTATAACATTTTATAAACATTTAATTTCATGTATTTCACAATAACAGAATAAAATTTAACTGAATATTATTTACACCCAGCCACATGACTGACTGACTGACTGAGTGCTCTCTCTCTCTCTCTCGCTCTTTCTCTCGCTCTCTCTCTCTCAGTTGCTCTCTGTTTGCCAGCATACAAAAGAACACAGATAAATATACAAGGTACTGATAATTACACACAGTTGAAACTCATCAGCATATCACCTGCTGGTTCTACCTGACTCTCTGTCTGCAGAGGGCACTGAATCACACCTCTGCTTCCACACCAGGGTTGAGACCGGACCAGAGTCCTTGTTTAACAACTAAATTACACAAGTGTGTGTGTCATCCTGGACTATGGAGGAGCAGTGGTGGTCTAGTGGTATTGGATGCTGGATCGCTGATCCGAAGGTTGTGGGTTCGAGTCCCACTCTCCACAGGGTTGTCACTGCCCCCCTAGTACAGCTAACTGGGTTATCAAAGGCCGGCCATGTCTCTCACTGTCTATGGTGAGAGGTTCATGTAAAAGACGCATTGCTGACTTTTGTAAAGAGGAGCTTGCAAACCCTTGCTGAAGGGTTGTGTCAGGAAGGGCATCCGACGTAAAAACCTACGCCAAATCAAACGTGCGATTCATTCGCTATGGCGACACCTGAAAAAAAGGGGAAAAGCCAAAGGGAAATCTCATCTCATGTCTGTGTCCTCCTGCAATATGCTTGAAAAAATATTCTCATCAATAGCGTTGCACGTCAATGTTGTAAATCATGTGTTTTTTTAATTGACATTTTATTTATATGATTACTGCAGCTTGGGAAACACATTTGCATGCATTCCAGAAAGGTTCCACATTGCTTGAAGGCAGTGTTTGGTACCATCGTTGGGTCTGATTGTTATGCAATTGTTAAGCTGAGTGCAGATTGCTTGTGCATTGAGGTTGATTCGAGGTGAAACAACCTCATGCCGAGCTCTGTCGGGGATTTCGAGGCTGAAATCACTCTGAGGTTTTTATCACTTCCTTTGCTAAGCTAACATCAGGGTGATGTCCTCACAACACACACCATCATGACACAATGATAAGTAATATATCTAAGACTTAAATGAACTGCACACACACTGAATCCTTCATTCTCATACAGTTGCACATTTACCGCTGGGTGTAAACACCATATATACACACACGTGACAGTAATGTCATACCAGTTGAACGGTGCTCTGTACCCGAGAGCGAAAGAAATCATTCGGAGAGGCTCTCGCTCCAGGACACACAATGTTTTTTGAATGAGACATTTGCACTTCGGTCCAGGGCCTCAGGGTCCTCCATTTTTCAACAAGCTGTCATGTGTCCCAACACCTCAGTGATATCCATCTCCATCTTTCATCTTTTAGGGGCCAGATGTAGGACATTGTTGCATAACTCTTGAGAGCTATTTGAATCTGACAGTTTAAATACCTCTGAAGGTAGAAATTCAAACCATGAAAAAATATATGCAAAAATAATAATACTTTTGGTTTTTGTTATTCCCAAGAAACTACTAAACCTGGTTTAAGAGTATCTCTATATCATTACTCTCATAAAAACAGGTCCCAGGGCAATGAATATGCATGAGTTTGCACTTTGAAGGCCCCCATGGCCTTTTGCCATTGCTAATAACTAGGCTGCCATTTAATTGCCAGTTGTAAGGCAGATTTCTAGCTGTTCCTAAAGAGGCTTCCTCACGAATATGAAAAGGCCATTTGACTGACATCCCAGAAGAACATCGGCTCTTTAAAGCTTCAGGCTCTTTAGGTGTATCATGCTATTTATAGGTGATAGGGGCAGTGGTGGTCTAGTGGTTAGGGCACTGGATCACTGATCCAAAGGTTGGGGGTTGTCACTGTCCCCCACCAGTGCAGCTAACTGGGTTATCAAAGGCGGGCCATGTCTCTCACTGTCTATGGTGAGAGGCATGTAAAAGAACCATTGCTGACTTTCGTAAAGAGTAGCTGCAAAGTCGTCAGTGTGTTTCTGTCCCTTGTTAAAAAGGGTTGTGACAGGAAGGGCATCCGACGTAAAAACCTCTGCCAAATCAAACGTGCGAATCAGATGATTTGCTGTGGCGACTCCCGAGTAAAAGGGAAAAAAGCTGAAAGGAAGACAGAATGCTATTTATAGGGGAACAAGCAAATTATGTCAGATAGACATTGTGGCCAATTTCATTTTATTTCTAAGAAATGGCACCGTACAGTGGTACCTCACCTTACGAAATTAATCCGTTCCAGAGCCTTTTTCATAACCTGGATTTTTCGTAAGTTGAACCGCATTTCACATGTAAAACGTGTGATTCGTTCCAAGGACCCCGATACTACCCCCTAAATCCTTTAAAAATTATAAAAGCGTACCTTTTAAGACCTCCTTCTGCTTCAATATCGTACCGATGGTAGACGGGTTTGGACATATTCCTTTGCGATATCACTCAACTGTATGCCACGAGCCCGCTTCTTCTTTTCACTCATACTGGGAATTACACGCGTGCGTGTGTGTGTGTGTGTGTGTGTGTGTGTGTGCTCGTGTGTGTTGACCATGTCTTCTTAGCAGAGTTATAATCTTACAAATGTTTATGCAAGGTTCAAAGCCTGAGCCAAACAATAAAGTTGCAATGAGCACAATCGAAAAACTCATGAAACAACAGTAACTTTGTCCTTTACACAAAAAGCATTAATAATAGCCAATGGGAGGGAGCTGCGTCATCCCTCGTAGCCAGTGGGAGGCCAGCGGGGCGGGATGTTGGGAGATAGCCAATGGGAGGCCAGCGGGGCGGGATGTTGGGAAATGTAGTCAATGCGAGAGCAAGTTGTGCATTGTTTGAATTTTTGAGATGGTGCTTTCGTAACATAAACTTGTTTCATATCCAGAGACAAAAATTTTAGGAAAATGTTTTTCATAACCTGGATTTTTCATTCGCTTGGACTATCGTAAGGTGAGGTATCACTGTGTTTCATTCCTTCATTAATTTTCTGAACCAATTAACCCTAATTATGGTTGCGGGGAGGCTGGTGCCCAACTCAATCGACTTTGGGCGAGGATAGCATACACCCTGGACAGCTCGCCAGGTCATTGCAGGGCAGAAACACGCTGATGGCAACCCAATGGCCTCTTTACAAATGACAACAATGTTTGTTTTGCTGGCCTTGGACAACCCAGTTAGCTACACATGTTGATCAGTGACAACTTGGTGGTAGTGGGGCTTGAACCCCCCACCTTCAGATCAGTAAGCCAGCACCTAAACCACCAGGCCAATATTGTCTGAATGGACTATACAAAAAAATATCATCTCTGATATCTCTTTACTGGTAGCTAGTACCTTTTGAATAAATACGGGGAAAATAATGCATGGTCCTGATTGGTTAATCCTGTTTCTTTCTAAAACAGATCACCGGTCTAAACATTATTGTATAAAACCAACCCATAAATAAACAAAACCAAGAAGAATGCAAGTTTGACATGCCTGGTGGGGAAAGCACACACGTTCACTGACCTTTTGAGTGTTGTGGGGACTTGAACACACGTGTACGCTGTCTAAGTTGAATATGAAATTGAACCTATCTAATTGAATCTTAATGAAGGCAGTGGTTCCCAACCTTTATATCATAATGGACCAATCAACATTTGACAATTTTAAGAGGGTAGATTGGTAGAGGGTAGAAGGGTAGAAGGGTAGAGGGGTAGAGGGTATTGGTAGAGGGTAGAAGGGTAGATTGTTTATATTGTAAATACGTATAATAATATACGTCAATCCACTGTGTGCTTGCATGCAACTTCATTAGCAGTTTCCTCGTAACATTACGCCAACAACATAACATGAGTATAATATCTAAATCTGTGGCAACACTCTCTCTCTGCGCGAAAAATAAATAAATGACAAGAACCTGCAATTACACATTTCTTTCTCTGGTATGTAAATGCTACGATGGCCTGGCGGGCTGTCCAGGGTTTACCCAGCTCTTGTTCAGAGTCACCTGAGGTGTGCGCCAGCCTCTCTACGATCCTAGTTAGGATTAAGCGTACTCACACAATATTATTATTATTATTATTATTATTATTATTATTATTATTATTAAGAAGAAGAAGAAGAAGAAGAAGAAGCACTACATGAATGTTATTTTTCAACAGCTGAAATAATGTGTTGGTTGGGAAGAAGACCATGAACTCTTCTTAAAAACAAACAAACACACAAACAAACAAACAAACAAACACACAAACAAACAAACAAACAAAAAAAACACAGTTGATGGTGCACCAGCTGGGAGAATGAAGGCTCAGGCTCAGTCTCACCCAAAATTCCCACTAATGTTTGAAACCTGTCCAACATGTTCTGTTCGCATGCCGTCTCCTTGTGGGTTACATTTTCGCGCTCTAATGACCGACATGTAACCGAGAGAATCCGGTAATTTTTCGAAATAAAAGATTTTTCAAAAATAAATGATAGTTCAGACTCAGATAATAAATAAAACAGAAGTAATCAATTATTTCTTCTGCGGCCCGGTGCCAACTGATCCTTTGACCAGTACCGGTCCGCAAGGTTCTTGCCAATGATTTAAGAATTTCTGAATTAGATTCCCATCTTCGACCTATTGCAAAGTTCCTGTCCATATAAATATAATGATTATCATAATACAGTGATCCCTCGCTACTTCGTGCTTCAGTTTCTGCGGCTTCAGTGTATCACAGGATTTTCAAAAATATTCAATAATAATCGAAAAATAAAAAAAATAAGGAAATTAAGGAAAAATAGGGGAAAGTTAAAGAAAATGCCACAAAACAAGGCCAATTATGCAAAGAACCCCAAACAAACAAAAACAAAAAACAACCCAAAACCCCCCAACAAAACTACGTACATTTTTATCTGAGATATGCATCTGAGTGTGTACGGGCAGTGATGGTCTGCTGGTATAGGGTGCTGGATTGCTGATCGTTGGGGGTTTGAGTCCCACTCTCCACAAGGTTGTCACTGTCCCCCCCCCACAATTGCACTAACTGGGTTATCAAAGGCGGGTCATGTCTCTCACTGTCTATGGTGAGAAGTTCATGTAAAAAATTGTACATGTCCAAACCATCTCAATCTATCCTCTCTGACTTTTTGTCCAAAACCTCTTACATGTGCTGTCCCTCTGCTGTCCTCATTCCTGATCCTATCCATCCTCGTTACTCCCAAAGAGAACCTCAACATTTTCATCTGTGTATTATAAGCATTTATAGCATTGAATGTGTATTTATTGATATTATATACACACATGTATATATCTCAGTCAGTCTTTGAGCCTACTTTACGGAAATCGGCGATGGCGGGGGTGGTCTCGGTCCTCATTAACAGTGGAACGTGAGGAATCCTTGTATTACTTCAGTACAATTCCCGTAAGTTCTCAAATGTCTAGTAATAATAATAACAATAACAATATCTAGATCACAGGTACATAAAGGTACTGACTTACTCGCTCGTGGACTGTGGACAGATAAGCACACACAATTTAATGCCGAACAAAATTGTCGCATCATGGTACCGTCTGTGTAGCTCACTTGAAAGGTTATGCTATCATTACAATTACAGAACAACAACACCAACAAACACCAACAAACCCAATCTGTTCATGAAGCAATCAGAAACAGGGTACATTTGGAGTGTGCTGATTGGTTGGAATCATGTTGTGTGGATAGCATTGAGTCACTTTCGAGCCAGGGTCGTGAACAAGCAATGCATTTGTCCCAGGACATCCACAGAACGTCCAGCTAGCATGCAGTTTGGGGATTTTTGCATAATTTTACAAACAGAGGATTAGATTAGAATCATATTAATTAGAATGAGTGCGTCTTTAATCGAATTTGTGATTTTTGTCAACTTGTGATTTCAATTTGTTGCTATAATATAAACCACTGCTTTACTCTACATCTTATTTTTTATTTTTATTTTTTGCAAACAAACATCAAAGGAGGGTTTTACACTCCAGGGATATAAAAACTGGCACATTTGTGACGACTCCCCCGAGAGTTGTGCGAATTCAGTGTATTCAAGGGGTTTCACTGGAAGAGACAACAGGCTTCATGCTACATGAGTTTTTCAGTTCCACCATGAGACTAGACAAAGCCCTATGCCTCAGTTCACTTCTCTCTCGCACACAAACACTGACAGGTCTCAAGTCGCGCGGCTTAATGACATCGTCTTCATCAAGAGCTGTTGAACAGAGGCTGAGGATCAAGATAAACCATCAGGCAGCTGATAGCTGGAGAATTAGAGAAACCCGTCGGGATATTAAGCCTTTCAGGCCTGTAGCTAAATTTACTGCAGTACACACAAAGAATATATATATATATATATATATATATATATATATACAGTACAGTATATATAATCTACTGCCCAGCGTCTCCGGTGTTTTACAAATTCAATTTCATTCCTTTCCAGTTATAATAATCTCAGTCCAAGTATCTCTAATTTGTCACATGATCAGATCAAATACTGGTTTCACTTTTTTGATTCACCTCTTTTTTTTCATCATCAGTCCATTATTAGAATTCTCACCAGTTTCATGTCTGTTTAACCCTCAAGCGTCCAAACTATTTTGGCAACTAATATGACCGAGTGGGGTCATTTGTGACTCCATTGACTTTCTAGAGGAATATTTCTATATAAATGATTGTTTTACGGTTCTTTATATTTGTTTCACTCTCTAATATATTTGTCCATCATCTTATGTAATAAGGGATGGGATTTGCTATCCAGTGGTAACTCACCTTACGAAATTAATCCTTTCCAGAAGTGATTTCGTAACCTGATTTTTTTGTAAGTTGAGCCGCATTTTACATGTAAAAGGTTTCATGATTCGTTCCAAGGCCCCCAATACTACCCCCCTAAACCCTTTACTACCCCCTAAACCCTTTACAAATTCTAAAAGTATACATTTTAAAACCTCCTTCTGCTTCAATATCGTACCGATGGTAGACGGGTTTGGACATATTCCTTTGCAATATCACTTAATCGCATGCCACGAGCCCGCTTCTTCTTTTCACTTGCACCGGGAATCACTTTCACCGGGAATCACACGTGTGTGTGTGTGTGTGTGTGTGTGTGTGTGTGTGTGTATGTGTGTGTGTGTGTGTGTGTGTGTGTGTGTGTGTTGACCATGTCTTCTTAGCAGAGTTATAATCTTACAAATGTTTATGCAAGGTTAAAGGCCTGAGCCAAAAAATAAAGTTGCAATGAGCACACTCAAAAAAACTCATGAAACAACAGTAACTCTGTGCTTTACACGTGTTAGAACTCTGTGACGAACAATGGGTCGAAGGCACACGAAAAGCATCATGGGTATTATGGAGACACAGCGCTCTCCTAGTCAATGGGAGGCCAGCGGGGAGCAATGTTGGGAGATAGCCAATGGGAGGCCAGCAGGGTGGGGTGTTGGGAGATAGCCAATGGGAGAGCAACTCGCGCATTGTTTGAATTTTTGAGATGGTGCGTTTCGTAACGTGAATTTGTTTCGTATCCAGAGATGGAAATTTTATGTAAATGCATTTCGTAACCTGGATTTTTCGTTTGTTGGGTCTTTCATAAGGTGAGGTACCACTGTATTTTTACAAAAAAGCAAAAACACACAATGATAGAATAATATTACATTTATTTACACAACCCTTGTCTGGTACATTTTGTAATATGCATGTGACCTTTTATTTCTTTGTATTTTTAAAATTTGCATCAAAAATGACAACAAATCATAAAAACTAAAGTGACTTTGCATAAAATATGTATTACAATGTGGTAGGATAATTTAGATATGGTAATATAAATAATAATTATACGGCTGAACTATCTGAAACATGTAACTGACAGAATGAAGAACCATCAACACCATCTGAAGATATAATCTCAAACATCTCATAGATCTTCCCGGGCTCATAAGTGACCTGCACAAGTTTGGATTATACTCGCCACACGGATTGGCCAATCCTTACAAAATTCTATCAACAAATGCAGGACAAATAGATCGACAAATACTTGGTAGGAAACTTTTTTCCGTTTAAAATTAGAAAAATGGCGTCCGAATATAACTCGGCCGGTTGAAAGTTAAAATGATGAGTACTTTATCCTGGGCAGGTGATCACTGTGAAGCAAAAATAACTCTGGATGTGAGGCCAGTGTATCACAGTATGCTATGGAGGTTTTCTTAATCTTCTTCCTTTCATTTTGGCTTTGTTCCCTTTTCAGGGGTCGCACAGTGAATCATCTGATTCGCTTGTTTGGTTTGGCAGAGGCTTTTACGTTGGATGCCCTTCCTGTCACAACCCTTTTAGCAAGGGACAGAAACACGCTGACGGCTTTGCAGCTACTCTTTACAAAAGTCAGCAATGGTTCTTTTACATGAACCTCTCACCATAGACAGTGAGAGACATGGCCCGCCTTTGATAACCCAGTTAGCTGCACTGGGGGGGACAGTGACAACCCTGTGGAGAGTGGGACTCGAACCCCCAACCTTAGGATCAGCGATCCAGTGCCCTTTACCACTAGACTGCCACTGGCCTATGCAGGCCTTCTTAATCACCTAAGAATAATATAGCAATTTAGTAATTGAACCCAACCACCGACTGTCATGTTTTTGCAAACTGAAAAGAAAGTAGCGAACCAGGAAGGAACCCACACTGACAACATTCCAAACTGGTCCAGACAGAACCTGAGCTTCATTCCCAAAACCCCTTCATGATCCCGTAGGACAAGTAAGGTTTAAGATTTCTCCGATAGTGAATATGGAATCCTCATGCATTATCATTGTAATATTCATCTCCTCCGACCTCTTTTTCCAACTCAGCAGCTTTGGGATCCTCTCCGTTGTAAATTTTGTCCCTGAACATCTCTGTTTGTAACTCACTCAGATTGCTTGGCTGACCTTCGCTCCTGCTTCTTGACTTTTCTGTTATAATTTGCCAGCTTCCATCCTTCTACAAATAAGGTCATGGAGACAGATATTGTTGTGACAAACCTTTGACCTCTTTTTATTAGTTCAATTTAAATTATTTTTGGGGGTTTTCGTGAAATGGGGGTGTCCCAGTGGGAGTATGCTGGATTACAGATCTCAAGGTCTTGGATTCAAGTCCCACTGTCACCGGGTTGTCACTGCTGTCCCCCCCAGTGCAGCTAACTAGGTTATCAAGGGCCGGCAATGTCTCTCACGGTCTATGGTGGGAGGTTCATGTAAAAGAACCATTGCTGACTTTCATCAAGATAAGCTGCATAGCCGTCAGCACGTTTCCGCCCTGCAATGGCCTGGCGAGTTGTCCAGGGTGTATTCTGCCCTTGCCTGGACTCGGTTGAGAAGGGTACCAGCCTCCCCGTGACCTTAATTCTGATTAAGTGGTTCAGATAATAACTGACATAATGTTTGAGTTGTCAGCTTGTTGCCGGACACAGGCAGATTTAATTTTTTTAAACTCTTCATCGTTTTTGGAAATTCAATTCAATTCAGCGTCATTCGTATAGCACTTTTTTATTTGTTAAATTTGTTAAAATTTTCATATTGACATACAATTGTCACCACAAAGCAGCTTTACACAGTAAAAGTAGAAGTTTATAAAGTGCAAAACAGTTGAAACATCTTATACAACCCCTAGACATCCCTAATGAGGGCTGCCTGTGGCAAAGAGAAACGCCTTCAGTAGATGTGATGAAGAAACATTGAGAAGAACCGGGTCCAAAAGTGTAACCCATCCTCATTTGGGTGAAATGATAATGCTATGGTTTTGCTACGGTGATGGACAGGCTGACAGACGAAGCTAGACAAGAATCTCCATGGACTATGATGTTTACAGATGACATTGTGATCTGTAGTGAGAGCAGAGAACAAGTGCAGGAAAGTCTGGAGAGGTGGAGGTATGCCCTGGAAAGGAGAGGAATGAAGGTTAGCCTCGGTAAGACAGAATACATGTGTGTGAATGAGAAGGACCCAGGAGGAACGGTGATGTTACAGGGAACAGAGATAAAGAAGGTGGAGGATTTTAAGTACTTCGGCTCAACAATCCAGAGCAATGGCGAGTGTGGGAAAGAGGTGAAGAAGCGTGTGCAGGCAGGTTGGAATGGATGGAGAAAAGTGTCCGGTGTGATGTGTGATAGGAGGGTATCGACAGGAATGAAAGGAAAAGTGTACAAGACGGTGGTGAGGCCAGCGATGCTGTATGGGTTAGAAACAGTGGCGCTGAGGAAAAGACAGGAGGCAGAGCTGGCGGTAGCAGAGATGAAAATGTTGAGGTTCTCTCTGGGAGTAACAAGGATGGATAGAATCAGAAATGAGTACATCAGAGGGACAGCACATGTAAGATGTTTTGGAGACAAAGTCAGAGAGGCTAGATTGAGATGGTTTGGACATGTACAGAGGAGGGATAGTGAGTATATTGGCAGTAGGATGCTGAGGTTGGAACTACCAGGCAGAAGGTCTAGAAGAAGACCAAAGAGGAGATTTATGGATGTGGTGAAGGCGGACATGAAGGTCGTTGGAGTAAGAGAAGAAGATGCAGAGGACAGGGTGAAATGGAGGCAGATGATTTGCTGTGGCGACCCCTGAAGGGAACAGCCGAAAGGAGAAGAAGAAGAAGATAAGGATATAAACTATCTATGAGAAAGTTCATTCTTCTTCTTTTCCTTTCGGCTGTTCCCTTCAGGGGTCGCCACAGCAAATGATCTGCCTCCATCTCTCCCTATCCTCTGCATCTTCTACTCTTACTCCAACGACCTTCATGTCCGCCTTCACTGCATCCATAAATCTTCTCTTTGGTCTTCCTCTGGGCCTTTGCCTGGTAGTTCCAACCTCAGCATCCTACGACCAATATACTCACTATCCCTCCTCTGTACATGTCCAAACCATCTCAATCTAGCCTCTCTGACTTTGTCTCCAAAACATCTAACATGTGCTGTCCCTCTGATGTACTCATTTCTGATCCTATCCATCCTCGTTACTCCCAAA
>CM045749.1:9899228-9979228 GCA_024760905.1 Plotosus lineatus
TTAGCCCACTGTGCGTATTTTTCGACTGTGGGAGGAAACCGAAGTAACCGAATGAAAACCACGCGGAGAACATACAAACTCCACACAAAAATACCCGAGCAAGGAATCAAACTTGAGGTGAAGCGGTCGTGTAAGCCACTGAGCCCCTGTACAAGAACCATAAAAATAATAGCCGCAATTCACCATATCAGCTTTAGCTATATTTGGACTTGTGAAGATTGTGGTAATCCGAAGGTACCTGGTGTTTAATCCCGACATTCAGTTGAATCTGTGATCTGAGATTTCCCATGCAAACAAATTTAATCCCCTCCAGCTGACGACTTGAAGGGGAATTATGTCGTGGTGCCATCTGTCCGTCCGTCCATCCATCCATCCATCCATCTATCCATCCATAAATCTTCTGAAATAATCTCCTCGTTCATCTTTTTTTCTGAATTTCTTCAAACATGGAAAATATTTTGTACACATACTGAGGATCTTCTTCTTCTTCCTCTTCTTTTCCTTTCGGCTGGTCCCTTCAGGGGTCGCCACAGCGAATCATCTACCTCCATCTCACCCTATCCTCTGCATCTTCTTCTCTTACGCCAACTACCTTCATGTCCTCCTTCACCACATCCATACTAGTACATCTTCTCTTTGGTCTTCCTCTCGGCCACTGTGGCTCTTTCGATGACTGTATCTGGCTCTCAGATAAATCAGGTGTCCTCTCTTAACAGAATAACGAATACATAATTTCACTGTTTTTAAATAAAAATACAAAAAAACCCATCAAATAGAACAAAAACAGATGAATAAATCTTTCATTTAAATCTATACATCTATTTTCAATGCCACATGTCACTGAGGCTTGCAGTGGTGAGCCAATCCTTTCTGTACGCCAGTATGTGGGCGGGTCTGATACATTGAAAGTCTAATTTTATTGGATTATAACAACAGCCACAGACGACGCATGTTGTTTGAGTAAAGAGGTAAAATTCCCTCATTTTGATCAGCTCATTTGCACGAAGCCAAGCACAGCTGGCAAGCAAACACAAATGGACAGACATGGAAAAACTTCAGACCAGCTGATTGCCAAAACTTCCTTTCACATAAACACTGCAGCATGTGAGTCTTGCGATATTGACCATATTTGGCACTATATATGCATGCGAACCGTCCTTCTCTCCTGAAAAACATCAAGACCAACCTGCGGTCACGTTTAACAGATGGAAGCCTAAATGCCTGCATGAAGCTGAACCTCTGCACGTATCAACCAGACTACAAAACCATCAGCAAAACCAAGCAGCACCAGAAGTCGCAATAATAATAATAAGTACTTTTCTTATTAATAAATAACTTCGTTATGACAATATCGTTTAAAATAAACTCAGAGTCTTATTATACTCTAAAATTGTTGGTCTTCTTTTTCAATTTAGTTGTATTCAGTATATATATATATATATATATATATATATATATATATATATATATATATATATATATGGCTCTTAGAAGATTAGATTTTAAAATATGTCTTTTTTTTTGTCTCTCTTAGTCAAAAAGGTTTCCGTCCCTTGCTCTCGGCCTTCTGCCTGGTAGTTCCAACCTCAGCATCCTACTACCAATATATTCACTATTCCTCCTCTGTACATGTCCAAACCATCTCAATCTAGCCTCTCCGGCTTTGTCTCCAAAACCTCTTATATGTGCTGTCCCTCTGATGTCCTCATTACTGATCCTATCCATCCTTGTTACTCCCAAAGAGAACCTCAACATTTTCATCTCTGACACACAAACTGAGAATATGCATATTATTATATAATTGTGATTGAGTAATTCTTACCAGTGCTACTGCGCTTGAGACTGGAAGCTTCGCCATGTCCTTAGGTGCCTTCCTTCTGAAATCATCTCCTCTTTAATCTTTGTAGACATGCTGGACATGTTCCAAGGGTATATCTGATATTATATAATGCTGATTAGGTGATTTATAAAATATATATATATATATATATATTTAGTAGAGTTACCTGAGTTTTTCACTCTTGGTACTATTATTCAGTTTCATAAGCTTAAAAATATGGGGTTGGGGTGTGCTCATTTTAACTCTTGTTCAAAATGCTATTCATTCATTTTCTGAACTGCTTAATCCTAATTAGGGTCATGGGGAGGCTTGTACCTATCTCAGCTGACTCTGCGCAAGGGCAGAGTACACCCTGGACGGCTCACCAGGCCATCGCAGGCTAGAAACACGCTGACGATAATGCAGCTACTCTTGTCAAAAGTCAGGAATGGTTCTTTTACATGAACCTCGCACCATAGAACGTGAGAGACATGGGTGGCCTTTGATAACCCAGTTCGTGCACTGGGGGGACAGCAGTGATAACATGTTGACAGTGGGGCTTGTGGTTTATGAGAACATTTCTGCCTAGCATTTTTACAATCATTAAGGTTACACAGCTTATGATCTCCATGATTTGAGGGACTCATGGTGTCCGTGAAGGGTTGTGGGGTAAAGTGGTAATGATCTCAAGAAAACTTTGTGGATTCGTAATGACCCTGAGGGAACCTGGTGGATTTATGACAGTCTTGAGGGAAGTTGGTGGATTTGTGATGATCAAGCTGATTGTGGGTAAATTTTTGACCGTCAATAATTTTGTCTCTTGTTATGATGTATTATAATTTTATGCCAATTGAGAGAGAGAATGTGGGAATCGTAGTAGAATGTACTATGGAATGCTTAACAGAACATAGGAAACCTTGGTGCACCATCTTCGAGGATCTTGAAGAACCTGGAAACATGATTCCTTGAAGTTTCATTTTCCTGTATGCACCCTGCCTTTTTAAAAAAAATTTATTTATTTATTTATTTTTTTATACCTCAGTCATGTTGTAAGCATGCTCATAAACCATGGTGTTCCACGCTTTTTTGAATCATACGGATTGCGGACATTGTTGCCCCAGCATAAGCTCGAGGTTATCTACACAATAATACAAACGCTTCGATTACATTCAACTTTATCTAAAACCGGAAACGTTTGCAAAGAGAATGTTCTGTGGTACATTACCATACTGTTCATGCATTCACTTTCCAAACAGCGTAATCCGACTCGGGTCATTTTTGTATCTGCATAAAACGCACAGAAATGTTAAAGAGACTCGACCCCAGGGCCTTCGTGGAGTGAGGTGGTCATATATTATCGTGCAGTTCATTTTCTGTAACCGCTTGATCCTAATTAGGGTTGCGGGGAGGCTGTTGCCCATCCCAGCCGACTCCGGTCGAGGGTAGAGTACACCCTGGACGGCTCACCAGACCATCGTAGGGCGGAAACACGCTGACGGCTTTGCAGCTCCTCTTGTCGAAAGTCAACAATTGTTCTTGTACATGAACCTGTCACTGTAGACGGTGAGAGACATGGCCGGCCTTTGATAACCCAGTTAGCTGTACTGGAGGGGGCAGTGACAACCTGTGGTGAGTGGGACTTGAACCCCCAACGTTAAGATCAGTGATCCAGCACCTATATCACTATACCACTATCACTACCCTCTACATTATTGTATACATTAAAACCAGAAGCTAGAAAAAGGAGAGAAGCAGAGACAGTCTGTATGATTTTATTCTTTTCAGTAAAAGAAAACTTGTTTTTTTATGGTCTGTCAAGTCCATGGTGACGAGTTGAAGATTTAAAGTTTAGTTTGTTTACTTTTATGAAATCACGGCGCTACAAAGTGGGTTGTTAACTGCATGCAAAGCCTCTGATTAGACGAACTGTCTAATTAATTATCACAACTCCAGCACTGGGGTGAAGCTCATGATTTGCTTTGAGCGTGCTCAACTTCCCGTGAACCTCACTTCGCCTCGATATGTTGATGAAGCTCACAGAGTGGACAGTTTGATCAGCTTGAGGGAATGTTTGCAAAATGGAGAGGAACATACATGTAATGTTGATGGATTGCTTTATTAATGTTCATAAAGATAACTGTCACAAAGACAAAAAAAAAAAAAAAAAAAAAAAGATTATTTGTGGTTCACATACTGTATACAGACTTTCGACAAGAGGAGCTGCAAAGCCGTCAGCGTGTTTACACCCTGCGATGGCCTGGCGAGCTGTCCAGGGAGTACTCTGCCCGCGCCCGGAGTCGGCTGGGATGGGCGCCAGCCTCGCCGCGATCCTAATTAGGATTAAACGGTTACAGAAAATGAAATGAAATGAAATGAATACTGTATACATGCACAAAGACACACCTCAAAAGCACTAAAGAATGTAATTCCAACAGGAAATGCAGATCTGGCCTGCGTTTTGTACCCCTCACACCCCCAAAAAAAAAAAAAAAAAAAAAAAACCAAAAAACAGGTAAACACCCATATCAAAATCATCATATAAAGTATACGTTAAAAATAATCCAACATTATTTAATATGATTCAAAAGATGACTTTGGGGTACGGCTCCCCAACCTTTTTATCACCGCAGACCAGTCAACTCTTGACAATTTTATCGTGGACGGGGGTGGGTGGGGGTTGGGGGGGGATATTCATAGATTATTTATATTGTAAATATCATTTATATATATATAAAATATTATTATTATTATTATTATTATTATGGCAGTGGTGGTCTAGTGGTATATTGCGCTGGATCACTGATCCAAAGGTTGGGGGTTCGAGTCCCACTCTCCACAAGGTTGTCACTGTCCCCCCCAGTGCAGCTAACTGGGTTATCAAAGGCGGGCCATGTCTCTCTCACTGTCTATGGTGAGAGGTTCATGTAAAAGAACCATTGCTGACTTTCGTAAAGAGTAGCTGCAAAGTCATCAGCGTGTTTCTGTCCCTTGCTAAAAATGGTTGTGACAGGAAGGACATCCGATGTAAAAACCTCTGCCAAATCAAACGTGCGAGTCAGATGATTCGCTGTGGCGACTCCTGAGTAAAAGGGAAAAAGCCGAAAGGAAGACAGACATTATAATGATATATTATTATTATTATTATTCTTCTTATTATTAATAATAATAATAATAAAGACTCCATGAATATTATTTTTCAAAAGCTGAAATAAAGTTGATTGGGAAGTACAGCTTGAACATTTCTAAAAAACAAACAAAAACAAAAACCACAGGTGATGGTGCACCAGCGGGCAGAATGAAGGCTTCGACTGAGTCTCACCCAAAATCCCTGCAATTGTTTGAAACCTGTCCAGCTCGCCTCTGTTCATGTGCCGTCCTCTTGTAGGTTACATTTTAGCGATCAAATGACCGACATGTAACCGAGAGAATCCGGTCATTTTTCAAAATATACGATTTTTCAAAAATAAAGATAGTTCAGACTCAGATAATAAATAAAAAGGAAATAATTAATTATTTCTTCTGTGGACGGGTACCAATCGGACCGGTGGCTGGGGACCCCTGACTTAGGGTACAAGACAAACGAGTTTACTTATTTAATTGTTATCACCATTAAAAACTTCTTGCTCCCAGAAGGTTATCAATAAGTTAGCGGTTAGTTCTATGAGGGTGAGGAGCACAAACATCAGTGGTGGGATCTCGAAGTAAAGTCGCTGCTCAGTGGAATCAAAAGTAGTTGAGGTGGCTTGGCTCTCATTATAATTCCTCCTGGTTTCCTCCCTTTAGAAGTGTTCCAGGGACATCATAGTGGGAGAAGGCCCTGGGGCGGACCCAGAGCTCACTAGAGGATTTATATATCCCGTCTAGTCTGGGACCCCCCCCTGGGATCCCCAGAAGGTTCCTGAGAGTGTTGCTGGAGAAACAGATGCTTGGGCTTCCTTTTTAGACCTGTTCCCTTCACAACCCACTCTCAGATAAGTGGAAGAAGATGAATGGATGAATAGATGGATGGATGGATGGATGGATGGATGGATGGATGGCTCTCTATATATTCTGGGCCTCATGAATACTGTAACTTCTTATAGAAATTAACACACACACACACACACACATCAGAAATATTAATAAACTCAGAAAGTTAAAAAAATTACAAGTTTTCTGCTAAATTATTGGCAGCCTGCAGAAGAAATTGACTTGAAGTTCTGTTTGCACAAGGATGTCCAAAATAATCTGAAATTGGGAACCACAGACTCTCGCATGCACACACACACACACACACACACACACACACACACACACACACACACACACACTGAGCAGAATCTAGCTCTCGGTTTTTTTTTTTTTTTTTTTTTTTTTCAGTATCTTCTATAAGCATTCCTCCAGCTTGTACATCATGCATTATACAAAATCCCTGGAGTTGATTTAACACCTAATGTTCATATAAAACCATCCAGATAAAAATAAACAGTGAATTCATCACCGGGGATTTGGCAGTGCACAGTGATGCACCTCCATGTCTCCATCACATATGGTGTATATAGCATATTGTTCACGACATACTATGAATGCTAATAACTTTCTGGGCACGAGTTGAAAGCTGAACTGTGAGATTATCTGAGAAGTAATTAAAATTGATCACAAACAAACTCCAGTTTCTCACGTACGCTCATAATCTATAAACATGAAGGAAAACCTCACGGGGTAAATAAAACACTGACTTGATATCGAAAGAAACATTTCCACACAGATTTTCTCTCATTTTTACAGTAAATTAACATCTTCGGATACGAATTGTGGAGCTCAAATCAGTGATTTAATATGTTATGGATGATAGTGTTAAATATTGACATATTACTTTGATTCATATGTTTGTGGATAATGGATAGGATCAGAAATGAGTATATCAGAGGGACAGCCCATGTAAGATGTTTTGGAGACAAATTCAGAGAGGCTAGATTAAGATGGTTTGGACATGTACAGAGGAGGGATAGTGAGTATATTGGCAGTAGGACGGTGAGGTTGGAACTACCAGGCAGAAGTCCTAGAGGAAGACCAAAGAAGAGATTTATGGATGTGGTGAAGGAAGACATGAAGGTCGTTGGAGTCAAAAAAGAAGATGCAGAGGATAGGGTGAGATGGAGGCGGATGATTTGCTGTGACGACCCCTGAAGGGAACAGCCGAAAGGAAAAGAAGCAGACTTTGATTCATATGTTTAGAGGCAGTGGTGGCCTGGTGGCATAGGGTTCTGGATCGCAAGGATCTGGATCGAAGGTTGGGGGTTTGAGTCCCACTTTCCACAAGGTTGTCACTGCCCCCCCAGAGCGGCTAACCGGGTTATCAAAGGCGGGCCATGTCTCTCACTGTCTATGGTGAGAGGTTCATGTAAAAGAAGCATTGCTGACTTTCGTAAAGAGGAGCTGCAAGGCCGTCAGCGTGTTTCTGTCCCTTGCTAAAGGGTTGTGTCAGGAAGGGCATCCGACATAAAAACCTATTTTTTTAACGGCCTCTTAGATTTTTTTTTATTTTTATTAGATTCGCTGTGGCGACCATTGATAAAGGGGAAAAGCCGAAAGGAAATCTCACTTTGATGCATGTTTCTTTTAAGAAGTTCATCCATTTGACGAAACCGCATGATCCGTCTAGGGTCAAGTGCAAGGAGGCTAATGCTTCTCAGATGACACTGGGTGAAGGCGTGGTACTCCTTGAATTGTTTGAGAGTCCATTGCAGGACTTACATACACACACACACACACACACACACACACACACACACACACACACACACACACACACACACACACACACCCTTTCACTCTCACATCCACATCTAGAGGCAATTTGGAGCAGCCAATTCACCGAATTAGGACACTGGGAGGAAACCCATGGAAGCATGAGGAGAATGTGACAGCGGGAGGATATGAGTCGGACCCAAAGCTGCAGGGGACCATATACAAAGGTTCAACGACTTTATTTTTTGCACAGGGGAATCCAAAATCACTGGGAATAATTCTTAAACGGAAACTGGTTGAGCACGAAGCAGGATACCAGGAGTCAGAGAGATCACAGGGGAACGGAAATCACATGGAAAGGACAATCTTCTGACGCCGGAGGGGAGCGCGTCGCTCCTCTTTATAGCTCGCTGATTGCTGAGTGAATTCAGGTGCGCTCTCTGGATTTCGCCTGCAGGTAACAGGCACGCCCCTCGCCAGTGCCTGCAGTGTATGGGGAAAGAGAGAGAGAGAGCGAGAGAGAGAGAGAGATAGAGTTAAAACACCACCAGCGAGCACAGACCATAACAGAGAACATGCAAACTCCATCAGAAACGCCCGAGACTGGGACTTGAACCCAGGACCTTATTGCTGTGAGGTAGCCATGCTAATCTCTATGGTATCACATAGATTTTGTAGGAATTTTGTGGTATGTCATAAGTTTTGTGATAATTTTATGATATCCTACGAGTTTTTTGGGAAGTTTATGGGATCCTAGAGGTTTTGTAGGAATTTTAGTGTATCCTATAAGCTTTGTAAGTGAAGCCGGTGGCATAGAGGTTAGGGTGCTGCGCTCATGATCAGGAGGTTGTGAGTTCAAATCCCAGTTAGATCCCCACTGTGCTAAACCCCTGGGCAAGGTCTTAACCACAAGTGTGCCTCTGTTCACCCAGCAGTATAAATGGGAACCAGTAAAAATATTCTGGGAAGGTAACCTGCGATGGACTAGCATCCCATCCAGGAGGAGTTCAACTCCTAGTCGCTTCACGCTACAGAAACCGGGGATAAGCACCGGCCTAATGAGCCGCTATGGCTCGGGTGTAAAAACCCAACAGACTTGACCTTTACTAAAATTTTGGTGGAATCCTATAGGTCTTGTGGGAATTTTATGGGATCCTACAGCGTTTGTTGATATGTTGTGGGATCCTATAGGTCTTGTAGAAATTTTGGTTCATCCTGTAGGTTTTGTGGGAATTCTGTGGTATTCCATGGATCTTTTAGGAATTACTGTACATACTATGCTTTGGGATTTTATTGGGATTATGTGGCGTTCTATATATATTGAGTAACTTTTGTGGTATTCTAAGGGTTTTGCGGGAATTTCATGGTAGGTTATAAGTTCGGTGGAAATTTTATGGTATTCTTTGGGTTCTCCGATGTTCTATTTCAAATACAAGTGCTTTCTTTCAGATCTGCAAGTGAGTTCAGATTCCAAACACAGCCTACGTACATTACATAGGTTGAATGATGCTCAGTAAAGTCACCCACGATCTGCTCCAGTCTGGCTGAGTCCCTAATGTGAGACAGTGTGTGTGTGTGTGTGTGTGTGTGTGTATGTGTGTGTGTGTGTGTGTGTGTGTGTGTGTGTGTGTGCGCGCGCGCTAATCTAATCTCTGCTTTTTGATGATTCAGGGATGTGAATGAAGAGTTAAGCCGGTTGTTGAATGTGAAGTTTTTTTCGAGGCTGTGAAATGGCTTTGCATCCCTCTGCGCATCACTTCATTGGACTAAAACCACTCTAATCCTCGATGGATAATCTGTCAAATGGCTTCCTCCCGTGTCCTTCTCTCCACACACTCTGCCTGTATTACTCTTCGCACTGTACCTTCGTTATAAAACTTCGAAAATTACAAACATACATCCTAATGTACAGTTCTATAGACAGCTATACAGAAAGTGAAACCCGGCCCCTAAATCCCTAATTACACGCTATTTTATGACTTGTGATAAATTTGAGGCTTGTGGGTGTTTTCAAAGAATTGAGTCATTTCAGCTCATATTTTTTTCCACTCGACAAACAGCTGCATCTGGAATGTCCTGACAGAGATTTATCTGAGCATATTAGTATGCAGAAGCTGAGCACGGCTGGATTAAAACCTATCAAAGGAGAATTATCATACTGAATTACGGTCAGTGTGATTAACAGAAACCTGCTAATCCAAACACTTTTTAGGACTTAGGAGAAATGGGAAAGGTTCTGTTTATTCTCGGGATGAAAAGGCCAGATAAATAGTTATGTAAGCAACTAAGTAGTTATGCAAATGAATCACATCCACCTGCCTGAAGCCGCTCTAGACCATTGGCAGGTACATTAGAAATTTTTTAAATATTCCTTTAATGGAAAATTACTTATCAGTGTAATTAAAGCCATGACCAGCCTGAACCTGTGTCTGAAAATATGGCTTTAATGAGTCAGGAATAAATGTGTCTACAGCTTCAAGTCGCGTTTTAACCCCGTTTTAAATTAGGAAATTCCAAATCAGTTTGATGTGAGAAGCAGATCTGTGATGTAAATTACACCGGTTTGAGTAAAGGCTACAGCGAAATGCACCAAGGTGCACAATACCAGATGGCAACATTCATACTTCATTTTTTGTAACCGCTTAATCCTAATTCAAGGGTCACGGGGAGGCTGGAAACCATCCCAGCCAACTCCGGGCGAAGGCAGAGTGCACTCTGGACAGCTTGCCAGGCCATCACAGGGCAGAAACACACTGACGGTTATGCAGCTACTCTTGTCAAAAGTCGCCAATGGTTCTTTTACATCAACCTCACATCACAGATAGTGAGAGACATGGCCGGCCTTTGATAACCCAGTTAGGGGCATTGGGGTGAAAGTGACAACCCGTGCAGAGTGGGGCTTGAACCTCCAACCTTAGGATCAGTGATCCAACTCGATAGGTATTTAGAGTATACTTCGTATATATTTTAAACAATAACGAGGTGGTCAGATACCAAAGAGACGATTCATGGATGTGGTAAAGGAGGACATGAAGGTCGTTGGTGTAAGAGAAGAAGATGCAAAGGATAGGGTGAGATGGAGGCAGATGATTCGCTGTGGCGACCCCTGAAGGGAAAAGCCGAAAGGAAAAGAAGAAAGAAGAAGAACGAGGTGGTCAGATGAGCTCCCTTAGCTCCAAGCAGTTCAGCAGTTTGGAGATAATGGGTTCTTTTTTAATTTAAATTCAGAACTTAAGTACAGTGGTACCTTGACTTACAAAATTAATTCGTTCTGAGGGCGAGCTCGTAAGTCAAAATGTTCATTAGATAAAACAAAAATTCCCATAAGAAATAATAGAAAACCAATTAATCTGCACCAACCCCCTCCCAAACTCATATAACCTGCCACAAACATGTATAGTTGACCTAATATATTAAAGATAAACGTGCAAAAACAATAAACATTTCATAATAATAATAATAATAATAATAATAATAATAAACATTAAAATTAATAATCATTAATAATAAAACAAGAATAAATAATAAGAAAACTAACCCTCCTGATCATCAACTGTGGCAAAGATGTCACGTGGGTGTGAAGATGTCACGTGGGCAGGCATAAGGTAGTGCGTAAGAGAAGGAGAAGGAGGAGGAGGAGAATTTTGTGCATTTGCACGCTATGAATGCCAATGAGGAAAGGCTCGTGGTGAGCTCCCACAAGGCCAGTGCTTCTCAAATAGTGAGGAGTGTCCCCCTTGGGGGTTGTGATGTGATGCCAGGGGGGGCGCATATGACCCTGGTGAACATGCTTTTTTGTCATACTGTACTAGAATTAAGTGTAATTGCGCACCCTCTACAGTAGTTGGCAGTGGCACTCTCACTGTGTTCCCTATGGTGCAGAGGAAAAGCAGTGAGCAAATGAAATGAAGTGAAGTAAACACTATTTATAGTCGCACTTTGGGATTTTTTTTCTTACTATAGGGGGCATCACAGAAAATAATTGAGAAGCACTGCACAAGGCATTTTCAGAGTGCAGAGGAATACACGCGGAAAAATACAAGGCTAATCGGCCTGGAAAAGCCATTTCCCTAGCAGGGGCAGTGGTGTAAATCAGTGGGCAGTGGTCTAAGGCGCCGGATCGCTGATCCAAAGGTTGGGGGCTCGAGTCCCACTCTCCACAAGGTTGTCAGTGTCCCGTCCAACCCCCCCCCCCCTTGCAGCTAACTGGGTTATCAAAGGCCGGCCATGTCTCTCACTGTCTATGGTGTGAGGCATGTAAAAGAACCATTGCTGATTTTCGACAAGAGTAGCTGCAAAGCCATCAGCGTGTTTCCGCCCTGCGATGACCTGGCGAGCTGTCCAGGGTGTACTCTGCCCTCGCCCTGAGTTGGCTGGGATGGGCACCAGCCTCCCCGCGACCCTAATTAGGATGAAGCGGTTACAGAAAATGAACAGATGAACAGTTTGTAAATCAAAATTTTGCTCAGTGGATGGAGCAGATTTTTGGTGGGATCGAAACTCATATCATGGAAAATTCGTTATAAAAGACACTCGTCAGTCGAGGTACCACTGTATACAACTTTACTACACAAAAATTGTGAAAAAGCAGATTTAAATGACCATTTTATGATTTATTAATAGGGGGTAGTGTTCAGCTTGTTCGCCTCACAGCAGGAAGGCCTGCGTTGCATTCGGAGCTCGAGCGTCTCTGTGTGAAGGTTGCATGTTCTCCCCGTGCTTGCATGGGTTTCATCCAGGTACTCCGGTTTCGTCCCATGGTCCAAAAAATATGCACAGTACTGTAGACTAACTGGCTGGTTCCAAACCACACCTAGGCTGTACAGGGTGTACCATCCCTTTGCCCAGAGTTGGCTGAGCTAGGCGGCAGCCTAACTGTAACCCTAATTGGGAATATGCGACTTAGAAAATTAATGAATGGATGAATATTTTTACCATGACAGAGCCAGGTCAGGTGAGCTCCACGCACTCTGTGAGCATAAACGGTGTGTTTTAAACTTTATTCAGAATTTTTTTATGTACTACAGAGACGTATAAATAAACCGTAGTGATGTTATTCTCAACATTCAAAGGTTTAGTATATACAACACAGAAACATAATTAAGACAAACTATAATTAGATTTTTGGGTTTTTTTTTTACTTGTTTTTTTTTTTTTTTTTTTTTTATTTAAAGCATGATAACGATGATGTCAAAAGCTTCGAGTGACGGTAACAAACTAAAAATGTCTGTCCTTCTGACTCAATCATTATCTACTCTGGATAACATTTTTAAATCTCCAAATAGCAAAACAAAGGGGCAGTGGTGGCCTGGTGGTAAACTTGCTGGATCACTGATCCCATGGTTTGGGGTTCAAGCCCCACTCTCAACAGGTTGTCACTGTCTCCCCAGTGCACTAACTGGGTTATCAAAGGCTGGCCATGTCTCTCACTGTCTATGGTGAGAGGTTCATGTAAAAGAACCATTGCTGACTTTCGACAAGAGTAGCTGCATAGCCGTCAACTTGTTTCTGCCCTGCGACGGCCTGGCAAGCCATCCAGGGTGCACTCTGCCCTCACCCAAAGTTGGCTGGGATGGGTGCCAGCCTCCCCGTGACCTTAATTAGGAATAAGCAGTTCATAAAATGAATGAATGAATGAATGAATAGCAGAATAATCAGATTGTCCTATTCCCATTCAGTGTCCAGGTAATGTTACCAACGCAGAACATGTTTACGTATTTGGATGAAGAAATTTACACATTTTTAAAAACAGATTTTCCCTTATATCAGAATAAACCACAATCTGTACTATATGAGAACTTTTGTTACATTAAAATTTGCTCTTAAAATAAGAAATGAGTGAATACTTGCAATGGCTTGGCATTCCATCTATGGGATTTCATGAGCACAGTTTCTGAAACTTTGAGCACTGCAGTCGTGAGCAGAATAAAGCACTTAGATGAATGAATAGAAAACACCTAACGTATAATTATGTAGAGATTTGAACATTTTGAAAAACGTGTATAACATGCAGCGGGTCATAAACAAGCAAAGCTATTTGTGCCCTGTGGGGCTAGCCACTGTATCTATTTACACCACTGAGAGTGTGCATAGCTCCACTCAGAGACAACACACGCACTCACATGCTGATACCCGACAATTTTATTTACACCCAAACCCTAACTTTCTGTAAATACCAGAATAGCTTGTAAACAGCCGCGTATTGTAGCTGGCGCGCCGGTCATCGCCGAAGTGAACGGAGTGGGAGCTATAGAAATGACTTATGTCTGAACGTCCAACTTCTTAATGCTGTAACTTAGGAAGGAAATGACATCAGATCCCCAAAATTGGTGAATGACTCACCTGCTAAAGCTCAATGGCGGGATTGTATATGGCTCACCTTGACTTCTTTCAAGGTGACATGGTCACTTTTTCTGTATTCGTCTTGTCGATGCTAGTAAGCGCAATAACATTGGAAGGAAATGATCTCCAAGGCGCATGCCGCCCTATTAGGGGCCAATAGGGTGAGATTGTATATGGCTCGTCTTGACCTTGTTTCAGGGTCACAGTGTCACTTTTTTCATATTCAGCTATACAGTGATACCTCACTTTTTACGGAATTAATCCGTTCCAGAGCCTTTTTCGTAATCTGCATTTTTCGTAAATTGAACCGCATTTTATATGTAAAACACGTGATTCGTCCCAAGACTTCCAATACTACCCCCTAAAACCTTTAAAAATTATAAAAGCACACCAAGTTTGTATGAAATATGTGTTAAAAGTAAAAAGAAAATTATTTACCTTTTTTAAATCTCTCGAACCAACCATGCGACCCTTTAAAGTCTGGGAGTTGCTGCTCTGAAGAACCCTCCCCCCTCCCCCACCTTCCTTCACGAGGTTCTTAAATATGGCGGTTGCTTTTTCCGAAATAATCGCCTCCGTCCCTGTATCTCTGCTTTTAATGCCTCCTTCTGCTTCAATATTGCCCTGATTGTAGAGGGGTTTCGGCCATAGTCCTTTACGATTTCACGTTCAAAAAAAACCTCACGGAAATCACGAACCAACAGAACAAATATCCTTCACACGTGTGTGTCGAACAATTGATTGAAGGCACATGCAAAGCATTATGGGTACAGTACTGTATTATGGAGATTCAACTACCTCCTAGCCAATGGGAGGCCAGTGGGTGTTGGAAGACAACCAATGGGAAAGCAGCTCGCGTATTGTTTGAATATTTGAATGTCGCATTTGAATTTTTAAAATGGTGCTTTTGTAATGAGAGCTTGTTTCGTATCCAGAGCAAAAAAATTAGGAAAATGCGTTTCGTAACCTGAATTTTTTGTTTAGTGAGACTTTCTTAAAGTGAGGTACCACTGTACAAGACTTATTAGTACGATTACATAGGATCACCAAATTTGGTGGATGGGTTCCAATCATCAGGGTCTCACTTGGCATTGTATCTGGGTCACCTTAACCTTCGTTCAAGGTCACAATAGTCTTTTATATTATCATATAATGAAATAGTAGGCTTTTTTGTGGGAGCATCTACATCCCCATGGTCAATTTTCCTGTAAATGAAATTTATTTAAATAGAATTTTTATTTAATTTATGTATATGCATTTAAGAATACTATGTGTTTAGTAACTGGACTAGCGTGTGAATGTGTGAAACAGCCGATAAACAGCAGAATCCCAGCAAACAGATGATCTTTCAGCATGAAATATTACTTCAGTGAAGGAAAAGTCTATGAATCCGATTGCTGAGCAGTATGCTTTAAAACTATTTTTAAAAACGTCTGTTTTACGTGAAAAAATATGATTTGTTAGACATAGCCGGGATAAAAATATATATGAAAATTAAATATTTATATGAGTAATGATCTTCGTTTTACACATTGATTGAGTGTAAAAGTTACTGATTGAAATTATTTAAAACTTAGCATTGTAATATTGCCTTAAAATGAATAGAATACCAAATAAGCTCTTTTCATTTTTGAAACAAAATAACCGCGACTATCATTTTAAACATCAAGCGTTTTTAAACAATATTTAATAATTTCTGTTCTGTGTGTCTCCTCTCTTCAGATCCCTCAGATCAGCTACGCCTCTACAGCGCCGGAGCTCAGTGACAACAACCGCTACGATTTCTTCTCACGAGTGGTTCCTCCAGACTCCTACCAGGCCCAGGCTATGGTGGACATCGTCAAGGCTTTTGGTTGGAATTATGTCTCTACGCTGGCCTCTGAGGGCAACTACGGCGAGAGCGGTGTTGATGCCTTTATTCAGATCTCTCGAGAGGCAGGTACAGTAACTCCCACAGCTGATTCTGTGAAAATAATCTACTGAAGTTTGTGAAGTCCTAAACAGGGCTTCATTTTTTCCTCTCAACAGTTCAGGGCTACCAAACTCACATTCTGTCCAAACCACATCAGCACCTAATGCACTTTTCAATTAACTGAAGCTATAAACGGTAAAAATTCTAACTGTAACATTTACACTTAATTCTACTCTAATTTTATTGTATAAAATATCTAACAAGATTTTTATTATTTTTTTGTTGTTTTGTTGAAATGTTATTACAGTGATACCTCTGCTCACGAACATAATTGGTTCCCAGAAAGTGTGTGTGAGGCGAAAAGTTCGTCTTCCGAACATTTATTTCCCATAAGAAACCATTAAAATGAGAATAATCCGTTCCCAGGTCCCCATAAAACATAATTTTCTACTAAATAAGCCTTAAAACTACACAAAAATATACCTTATTTTATGTATAATAAATGTGCTATTGTATTGTAATTAAAGAAATAAACTGTACTGTATAATAAAGTGGTTTTATTTACCTTTGTGATGGTAGATGATGGCTTGATGGAATGGAGTGGGAGGAGCAGAGAGGGAGGGACTTACTGTTTGGAAGGAGAGTTTGGAAACGCCTACTGTTTGGAAACACCCTTAGCCACACACGCACCCTTAATAGCTTCCTTGTTCTTAAGGATGGGAGCAATGGTAGACTTAGCGTACTGGTACTGGGACGCTGAGTCACACAAACGCACACCTCGTTCTTGTTTTTCAATGATCTCCGCCTGTGGTGGGTCTTTTTCGGTCCCATAATAGCAAAAGTACACTCAATATGGTCCAAAATGTCTAGCAAACACAAACCATGTCCGCACTCAAAGAAAGGGGTGATTTAACTGGGACGCCCGTGAGCGTGCGTCAGCTTCTCGTGGCCGCCACCGTGGCGCTGTTCGACCGCGTGGTTTGATTCGTCCGCCGAAAACTAGTTCGTCAGCAGAGACTATATGCTCACAAATTTAATGTTCTTGAGGCGAAAAGTTCGTGAGCTTAAGCGTTCGTCAGCGGAGGTTTTACTGTACTTTGTATGGATTGTGGCGGCCATGAGATAAACTGGTGACCCCGTCTATCATCTAAAGTCTGTTGTGATTGGCTCCAGCTTTCAGTGCCACCCGTACGGATCTGCGATACAGATAATGAATGGCTGGATGAAGGATGTAGTGAACAAATACAATTTTTTTTTCTTTAACTATGGAAGAGATTTGTTATCTAGGCTGTCCACCCCACAGCAAGGAGGTCCTGAGATCAAATCCCTACCTTGATCATATCCGGTTGGAGTTTGCATGTTTGCCTCATGTTTGTGTGGGATTACTCTGAGTTCTCTGGTTTTCTCACACAGTCCAATGAAACATGCACATTAGGTTAATTTGCAGTTCCAAATTTCCTCGATGTGTGAGTGTGAGTTTGAAAAGTTTGTGTGTGTGTGTGTGTGTGTGTGTGTGTGTGTGTGTGTGTGTGTGTGTGTGTGTGTGTGTGTGTGTGTGTGTGGATGTTGGCTCTTCAATGGAATAGCAAACTGTTTAAGATGTACCCCGCTTTTTCCTTATGTTGGTTGAGATAGGCTCCAGCCTCCCCATAAGTGAGAATGAGGGTTTCCCTTTAACTCTGTATGCTGTAATAAAATGTCATCGTTACAAAAAAATAAGGATAAACCATGTTTTATATCAGAAAAAAAATATTGAATAGGTTTTGATATGAACAACATTCAATTACCGACATGTACCAAACAAGGAACTTGGCATTTATCTTATTTTACAGCAAAGCTCCTCAAATATTGAAAAGAAGGGAGATTTAAGCACAAGTCTCTGAATTCCATCATCTATGCTGAGAATATACTGTTTGTCCCTCGTCCCCTGCATTTCTTCTGCTCCATCAGTATTCAAACTTAATTGTGGGTGATTCATGTTGAATTCGGAGTCAAACACAGAGCCACGCTGAAAACTAATACTGGGATGCGTTTCTGAGTCATTTTAGAGAGGTGTCTAACTTGTTATTGGTTTCAATGTTGTCAGGGTTTTGCATTATAGTATTGCTTGGAATTCTGGAAACTATTGAGTAACAGTTACAACGGACCATATTTCAACATTTTTGAAAGAGCCGGTGATCCAGTCAGATATTATGGGTTTATCAGAACCTGGTAAATGGTATATGTAAATGCTACAGAGTTGTTGAGCAATATGAAAAAACTGTCATGTAATGCTACTGGATGTATGTGATATAGCAACAATGATGTCACCATATAGCTTAGCTCAGGTGACCCCAACATTTTTATCACCGGTCATCACTTGGCAAACTTACCGCAGACCGGGTGGTGGTGGTGGTGGTGGTGGGGGGGTCATAGATTGTTTGTATTGTAAATACAACATTTATGTAAAATATTATTATCATTATTATTATTATTATTATTATTATTTAGTCTCAGTCTCACCCCAAATCCCCGCTATTGTTTGAAACATGCCCAACTCGCCTCTGTTCATGTGCCGTCCCCTTGTGGGTTACATTTTAGCACTCAAACGACCGACATGTAACTGAGAGAATCCGGTCATTTTTTCAAAATAAAAGATTTTTCAAAAATAAAGATCGTTCAGACTCAGATAATAAATAAAACAGAAATAATTAATTATTTCTTCTGTGGACCGGTACCAATTGAGCCACGGACCGGTACCGGTCCGCGGACCGGTGGTTGGGGATCACTGGCCTAGCTATATTCTACACTTTAAAAATATGATACCTGCAGAGTATGTCTAATCAGATGGCCACCTAGACTTTCTGTGGGGTTTTAGAATCTGTGTGCGAGCCTGGCTCACTCGCTAACCTCGTTTATTTTAGAATCTGTGTGCTAAGCCCACTTGCTAGCTCACCATTCTGACTTTCCCTGCTAGGCTCTATTTTAGCAGATTTGGCTACTACTTATTTATTAGCCACTGAATATATACTAATACTTGATGAAGCAAACAAACAAAAACAAACAAATGAACAAAAAAAAAAAATACATCTGAGATGTGCTGTGGCAGACATTTCAACTCACCAGAAATGTTGGTTCAAAATTAGCAACAATTTTATTCCAAGTGAAAACTTAGCAAAGCTTATTCGCAATTCAACACAAAAGTGTGACCGTCAAACGAGCATTCAAAGCTTCAAACCTTTCTAGAGCAAGAGCGTTTTACTCTAGTTAGTTCTGCCTTACTGTTTGCAACTATAAATTCCTGGCTTACTGAATAACAAAACGGCTGACAGATAGTTTTCTACAGGCTTTCTCACTATGTTGAGGCTAGGTTGGCAACATTGGGCCATTTTCCCATTGTTCTTGAATGCTCGGCGAAAGGCCGTCGTTTAGACGAGTAGGTCGTTCTAGTAGTTCTGTAGTGCCGTAGTTTTGTGCTACGTAGAACCAATTGTTGGGGTCCCGTCCGGGGAGAGGTTTTCTAGCGCATCACTTTAGATGCTATTTATGCAGGCTTATAATTATTCTTAATGCCTCGTGTCATCTTGTTTCACCATAATCACCGTTTAATCATTTACCGAACTCACATCCTATACGTCTTCTTTCTACAGATGCTAAGATTTTTATAGTGTCCTGTTTAATTGACTAGCAGTTAACCAGCTCGCTATTTCCAAAGTCAAGAGGACATGAGGGCTTCTAATTTCCAAACGATTTTCGAAGCTAAATGTACCAGCAGGTAAATACAGTGATACCTCAGCTCACGAACATAATTGGTTCCCAGAAAGTGTGTGTAAGGCGAAAAGTTCGTCTTCCGAACATTTATTTCCCATAAGAAACCATTAAAATGAGAATAATCCGTTCCCAGGTCCCCATAAAACATAATTTTCTACTAAATAAGCCTTAAAACTACACAAAAATATACCTTATTTTATGTATAATAAATGTGCTATTGTATTGTAATTAAAGAAATAAACTGTACTGTATAATAAAGTCATTTTATTTACCTTTGTGATGGTAGTTGACGGCTTGATGGAATGGAGTGGGAGGAGCAGAGAGGGAGGGACTTACTGTTTGGAAGGAGTGTTTGGAAACGCCTACTGTTTGGAAACACCCTGAGCCACACACGCACCCTTAATAGCTTCCTTGTTCTTAAGGATGGGAGCAATGGTAGACTTAGCGTACTGGTACTGGGACGCTGAGTCACACAAACGCACACCTCGTTCGTGTTTTTCAATGATCTCCGACTGTGGTGGGGTCTTTTTCGGTCCCATAATAGCAAAAGTACACTCAATATGGTCCAAAATGTCTAACCACTTCCGCATTCAAAGAAAGGGGGTGACGAACTGTGACACCATGAGCGTGCGTCAGCTTCTCGTGGCCGCCACCGTGGCGCTGTTCGACCGCGTGGTTTGATTCGTCCGCCGAAAACTAGTTCGTCAGCAGAGACTATATGCTCGCGAATTTAATGTTCTTGAGGCGAAAAGTTCGTGAGCTTAAGCGTTCGTCAGCGGAGGTTTTACTGTATTGAGGTAATTTTTTGTGTGTGGAAAGAATAAAGGCCAGAAGGGCTTCTTCCAGATCTGAAAATAGTTCCTAGGTTATATGAATTAGCACATACATTAGCTTAGCCTTGGCAAATTATGGCTTTTGGTAATTTCCCAAATAGATACTTGGGTGAATGTACCAAGATGTTCCTGTACCATTTTCAGCATTAAATAGATAATGGTTTATAACCATTATACGTACTGGGATCCTTTTAAAGTAGGAAAAAGCAAGTATGTGCTTGTGTGGCATCAGAAGAGGAACTGAGAACCACTTATCTAACATCACTTACTCGAAAATTCACTCAAACCTCCGACTGGGTTACTGCTGGAGGCATTTTGGGCAAGAGACATCAACTAGATAGATGTGCATTCTGCGCTCATCTTACGGAATACAGCTGAGTGCTGTTTTAACTCATCTTCATTTCACTCTATTATTGACTTTTCAACTCTGGTAGTTTTACTTTCCTTTGGGATTAATGTTGTAAATACGTCATATTTATTACTGTAAGTGCTATAAGCAATATTTATGAACTTATTTTATATTTCTGCCTCACTGACTGGGAGTCATATATGACTTAGTAATAGGAAATGAATTGTGGAAAAAAGATGGTAACACTCACATTTGAAAATATTAATATAATAACTAATATTAGTGTGATCAAATTTTGAGCAGAGGGATACATCGCTTTTGTAATCATTTTATAATTACTTATAATAAAAATAAAAGATTCATGAAATATTGATTAGTAAGAACTAAATATTGTTGTTTATATGCTTATGTACAGCTGTTTAATAAAAATAATATATTCTTTATACACATAAGTTATATACACTGGCTTTAATTTCTCTGTTAACAAAATACACAAAGAGGAAGAAGAACAAAACAAAACAAAAATTTTTTTTTTTTTTTTTAAAAACAGGGAGAAAGAGAATGAAAGAATAAGATAGAATAGGTTGAGTTTTTATTATACAGTATACCCTTTTAAAATGATTTTTCTATTAAAACAAAAATCATTTTACATATTTTAGAAACCTCTCATTTTTTTGTTGTACTATATTTTTTGTAAATTGTATTGCATACCTGTGTATTGTGTTCTATTCCTGATCACCTTTACCTTATTTTACCTCTAACACTTCATAGTTCACTCCCAAACTAATTATATGGAAGTGGATTGAGCTACAGTAACACTTCTCTCCAGGCCCAAATCAGATCTGACCCCCCTTAACCTTCAGTTTCTTTTTTTTTTATCTCAACTGAACCAAATTAGACGGTCTATTAATATCACATCCAGTACTGTACGTCCCAAAGAGTCAAAAAAAAAAAAAAAAACCCAAAAAAAAACATGGCTCGGACATCAGTATGCATTTATACTCGTCTTCTTGAAACTCCTCTATGATCATTAATATAGATTGGAGCTGGTCAACATCAGTGAGACAAATTTTACCATCAGTGTCCATCTTCTTGTGAGACAGGAGGCCTGTGCATTGCTCAGTCTATGAAGATTCCCCGAGACCCCAAAGCCGGAGAATTTGACAAGATCATTAGGAGATTAATGGAGACCCCAAATGCTCGAGGCGTCATCATCTTTGCCAATGAAGATGACATCAAGTAAGTCTATTTATGCTCATGTATGATCAGTACTGCTATCCTACTGCGTTCTCCTTCTATGGCAACCGCATGAGGTGGAAAGTGAAACTGTGATTTTCCATTATATTTTATGAAAGTATTTTACACAGGAACGGGGCAATCTGATGTGTCTGCTATTTCTGGATTTAAAAAATATTATACAAAATTGGTTAAAAATTGAAGCAAAATGGCAGACACTCAATGACAGTTTGTCAGGGCCATTTGGCGCAGGTGACATCACCACTTTCATGCTTTAGAAATTAAAAAGTCAAATAAATTGTAATTTCAGTTTGCTTTTCTTGTGTTTTATGTAGTACAGGGATCCCTCGCTACTTCCTGCTTCAGATCATGCGGCTTCAGTGAAATACAGTATTCATTGAATTTAAAAAATAAGGAAATTAAGGAAGAATTGGGGAAAAAGTTAAAGGAAATGCTGCAAAACAAGGCCAATTATGCAAAAAAAAAAAAAAAAAACCCCAAACAAACAAAAGCAAAAAACAACCCAAAACCCCCCATCAAAACTATTTACATTTTTATGTGAAGTGCACATCTGAGTGTGTGCATGTGCATCTGTGTGTGTGTGTGTGTGTGTGTGTGTGTGTGTGTGTGTGTGTGTGTGTGTGTGCGCGTCTGTATGTGTATTTATATTTAATTTATATCTTAAGCATTATTTTTGAATGTTTATTTGTTATTATAAGTATTTGTAGTGTTGAATATGTATTTATTGATATTATATACGTCTATACATGTACTTGTACATTATTCAGGGGGGTTGATCTAACTTCGCAGAATTCAGCGTTCCCGGGGTCCCAATTAACCGCGGAAAGTAAGGGATCCCTGTATACTATACTAAAATGCTTGAAGAACAGTTTATTTTCATTTCTTTACTTAAATTTTGTTTTAGAATGTGTATGATAAAACAATTTAAAAAAATATCTATTTTGTGTGCTTTATTTACTTCAGTTCACAGGTAATATATATTATGACAATTATCTGCCTCACCTTTGGCATATAATTGGTAATTATCCTTGAAAACAACTGTTCTATATCTGCATAATAATACCAATGATTATGTGCCTCCCAAACTCCTTCAATTTTAATTTCATTTTACCTTATTAGTCTCGAGATTCATACAGGTTGATTCTGGTAAACTTTGAATGTCAAATATTATAAAGATTTTATTTTGAACATCAATGGAGCACCAAAGTACGTCTGCTAATTTAAAAAGTGTTATAGTTCTTCAGGAGGCTGCTTCCCACCTCCAAATGAAACATCGATTTTGAGTGTGCATGCTGGACAGCCTGTTTGGCTTCCTCCTCCTATTTATGCACCTTCCATTATCTATGCATGCACTGCTCTGATTGGTCATTTGAAGTTTCCATGCAGAATGGGATGGGAGAAAAGTCTGCTGTGCATGGGAGCAGTGTAAGAAGGCCACCTAATCAGAGGGCCCAGCACACTGTGACACAGCAAAAGGCCAAAAAGAAAACAAACAAAAACACATATTGCAATAAAATTTGTATTGAAACGTGCACTAAACGAATTAGTATTTTCCCCTCTGGCATCTAACACACCTATTTAAGACTTGAACAAGATTTATGGGTTAAAAAAATGAAAAAGCATCGTATCTCCCCTTTGAGGTCCATAAGGACTGTATTAAAGGGAGTGAAATGTTTACGTGTTCAAATATCTTCAAGAAATGAACAGTTTTCACGAGAAGTGTGTTTTTTTTTTCACATAATCTACTGTATTTGTCAAGATAATAGAAACAAATTTCATCGTTCAGTTTCACAACATATTAATTCAGCAGTGTGATATGCAACAGCATTACCATGGATATATGGATATACACACAGTTATTTATATAACCCTGATGTTATAAGTCTACTGTGCATTATTTGGCTGTCTTCCGTTATATCTGCGTGGGGTGTTTGTGGGTGTATTCTTTGAAAAAAGAGGAAGAATTGGCTTGAAATCATTACAAGTATAATTGAAATGGAGTCTTCTTGATGCTTTGATAGGTTTAATGGGGGGGTAGGAAAATTAAATTAAGTATTGAGCTGTGAAGCAGATTGAATTGCATGATGGGTAAAATCTTTGGACTGTGCGTTAAACGGAGAATCCGATAAGTCCATGTAGATTTGGGTCTATAAATATCGAAACGTATTATGTTGGTAATGAAACAGTAGACACTTGGATTCTTGGACACATTAAAAAAAATTGACGGAAATGTATTACACGTTTTATGTCCATATTTGACCCAATATACAGGATGTTGCGTATATCACCTGTGTTTATGTAGTGTATGATGAGATATTTAATATTTTGCGAGCTTGACTTGTGTAATGGAGCTTGATCCACTCTACAGAATGTTCTGTATCTGCTTTTAAAATGTCACTTTAAGAGGGCAGAGGTATGAAAGCTGTCACAGATTACAGCCTTCCTGATGTTATCTCTGCCACTCAATGACTTTTCATACACAACACAGGCACTGGGATGCTGTCATCTCGACAGCGGTTTCGTCGAAGCCTTGACAGACTCCACGGCCAATGTAGCAAAGGATGAAAAGCCGTAAGTGGAGCTAGCAGGATGTAAAACATTTACCTTCATCTCCAATGTTGAGAAGTGACAGACTGTCAGTCTGTAGGTTAATGGATTCAAAGCCTCAATCTTGAATGAAGAAGGTCATCATTTCATACAGCTGGCCACCTGAGCCATGGAGCGGAGTGGAAGAACATTTTATGAATAGTGTGGTTCAGTGGAAAAAGTTTCATTTCTAACTCCTGCTGTCATTAAACGTGTCCGGAAAGCAGCAGCTTTTGCAGGGTGCATTTTTCTCCTTCTGAGACCAGATGAGCTGCTCGGTGTGTGATCGATGGTCCTGCGGATGAGGTATAAACATTTTAAGTGGACAAAGAGTCAATATTGTGAAATTTATTGATGTTTCTATGCACAAGCAATAAATAAAAAAAAGTTAGTTTGAAGGAGGACACGCCTCCACCATTACTCAGGATGTCACACACAGAGGTCAAGCTTTCTTTTCTGGGACTGCCATAAACAAAAGCCACACCTTCCTCATTATTCTGACTGCTTGATACCTAGAACACGCCTCCATCTTTACTCTGACTGCTTAATACCTAGGCTGCGCCTTCATCTGTACTCTAACTGCCTGATACCTGGGCCACGCCTTCTTCTTTACTCTAACTGCCTGATACCTAAGCCACACCTTCTTTACTATAACTGCCTGATACCTAAGCCACACCTTCTTATTTTACTCAGACTGCCTGATACTTAGGCATTCCCTCTATTTTTTTTTACAACCCATCCAACGAGCAAATTTTCTACTTACAAGCTCTGCTGGGGAAATGGCTTTTCTGGGTGGATTAGCCTCGTATTCTTCCGCGTGTGTTCAGCTGTGCTCCGAGAATGCCTTGTGCTTCTCAATTATTTTCTGTTATGCCTCCTATAGGAGGAAAAAAATATATCCCCGCTCTGTCCGTGACTATAAATAATGTTTACTGTACTATTGTTTGCCCGGTGCTTTTTCCCCTACACCATAGAAAACACTGAGAGCACCACTGCCATCTGGTGTAGAGGATGTGCAATAACAATTATAAAGCTGGTCCACCAGTACGTTAAAAAAGCCAAAAGTTTTTATTTTCTGTGGTTTGGATTTTCTAACTTTTGTTTTTATTGTGCATATCCCACTGTTTGTAAGATGGGTCCTAAGAAGGTGGCTGATGTATCCACGAGGAGAAAATCGATTTCTCTTGTAACGAAACTTGAAATCATAGCTAAACATGAAAAAGAAGTCGGCGTGACCGATCTGTGTAAGGAGTTTGGGAAGAGCGCATCGACCATCTGTACAATTCTCAAACAGAAGGCCATGTTGAAAAGTGTTAAACCAGCAAAGGGGGTTCATGTTTTATCTGAGGAAAGATCCCGACTCAGTGATGAGATGGAGAGGCTTCTCCTATTGTGGATCAAATCGAAAGAGAACAACGGCGATGGGAGTGCGGCCAAGCAGCAGAAGACAAGTGATCAAAATTGGTGAATTTAAATAAAACAGTTAAGGAATCCAAAATATGAAATAAATAAATAAATAAATAAATAAATAAATAAATAAATAAATAAAAAGTTAAAAAATAGTAGTGTAAGTTAATGTTAAGTGCTATTCTTAAGATCAGATGCACTTACTGTATTGTTTATTGACTTATTATTTATTCTTGTTTTATTATTATTTACTGTAATTAACAATAAAGAACAATAAAACAAGAATAAATAGTAAGTCAATAAACAATATAATAAAATACATGTTCGTGTCAGGTTATATGAGTTTGGAAGGTGGTTGGAACGGACTAATTAGTTTTCTATTGTTTCCAATGGGATTTTTTTCTTTCATCTAACAGAACATTTCCACTTACGAGCTTTCCCTCGGAACGGATGAATTTCGTAAATCGCGGTACCGCTGTATAGCCAGCTACAGGGACCACATCTCTTTCTTTACAAGAATAACCATATACAGGGGCCACGACTTCTTTTTTACTAGAACTGCCAGTAACAGAGGTCATGCCTTATTCTTCACTAGAACTACCAGAAAGTGTGTCCAGGCCTCCGTTTACACATGCATTGACAGAAAGAGTGGCCACACCACTTTATTAACTCGCACTGACAGAAACAAAGGCAATGCCTCCATTGTCATGCCTATGTGTTATAGCTGACAGGTTCAAATTTATGGCCACCATTAATGTTGCAGTCTCTCACAAGCTAATGTCACCCTAATAGACTTGTTAAATGGTTATGTAAAGATTAATGGTGTACTCAAATTACTTATTTACTTACTTACAGCTAACACAATGTGCAGGATTTATCATACTATATCCCTATGTATAATAATAATAATAATAATAATAATGATAATTTTTAAGCCTTGTATCCAGCTCAGAGCTGCACATTATTACCCTGCAGGAATATATTATCAAGGCTGCTACTAAGCGCCAAGCACAACCATATAGGTCCATACACCTGTTATTCAGGTACCCATTTAACAGCTGGGTGGACTGAGTGCAACGTGGATTAAGTGCCTTGCCCAAGGACACAACACAGCTTCAGACCCAGGTCACAAATGTATTTGGTGTCTCCACCTGGATTCGAACCCGGGCCAGCAAGCTAACCCTGAGAGTCCAGCAAGCTAACCCTTACACCACCGTGCTCCAATCTGTCTTCCTTTCGGCTTTTTCCCTTTTACTCGGGAGTCGCCACAGCGAATCATCTGATTCGCACGTTTGATTTGGCAGAGGTTTTTACGTCGGATGTCCTTCCTGTCACAACCCTTTTTAGCAAGGGACAGAAACACGCTGACGACTTTGCAGCTACTCTTTACGAAAGTCAGCAATGGTTCTTTTACATGAACCTCTCACCATAGACAGTGAGAGACATGGCCCGCCTTTGATAACCCAGTTAGCTGCACTGGGGGGGACAGTGACAACCTTGTGGAGAGTGGGACTCGAACCCCCAACCTTTGGATCAGCGATCCAGCATCCTATACCACTAGACCACCACTGCCCCACACCACCGTGCTCCAATAATATCTATATCCATATATATATATATATATATACACAGTGGTACACACCTTACGAAAATTAATCCGTTCCAGAGCCTTTTTCTTAACCTGGCTTTTTCGTAAATTGAACCGCATTTTACATGTAAAATGTGTGATTCGTTCCAAGGCCCCCAATACTACCCCCTAAACCCTTTAAAAATTATAAAAGTATAACTTTTAAGACCTCCTTCTGCTTCAATATCATACCGATGGTAGATGAGTTTCGCCGTATTCCTTTACGATATCACTCAACCGCATGCTACGAACCCGCTTCTTCTTTTCACTCGCACCGGAAGTCACACGCACGTGTGTGTATGTGTGTGTGTGTGTGTGTGCGCGCGCACGTGTGTTGACCATGTCTTCTTAGCAGAGTTTTAATCTTACAAATGTTTATGGAAGGTTAAAAGCCTGAGTCAAAAAATAAAGCAAGAATCTCATGAAACAAGAGTAACTCTGTCCTTTACACGAAAAGCATTATGGGAGATGCAACTCCATAATAGCCAATGGGAGTGAGCTGTTTCATCCCTCCTAGCCAATGGGAGGCCAGCGGGGCAGGATGCTGAGAGATAGCCAATGGGAGGTAGCTGCGTCATCCCTTTTAGCCAATGGGAGGCCAGTGGGGCGGGATGTTTGAACGTCATTGATGGGAGACCAGCTCGTTCTTTGTTTGAATGTTTGAATGGCGCGTTTGGAGACAACAAATTTTGGAAAATGTTCATCGTAACCTGGATTTTTCGTTTGCTGGGACTATCGTAAGGTGAGGTACCACTGTATGTATATATATATATATATATATATATATATATATATATATATATGTATATATATATATATATATGTATATATATATATATATATATATATATATATATATACACACACACACACAGAGTTACTCAGTATTCGTTATTTGTGATTTGTACACAGTACTCGTTTCTTTCAGACCTGCTGCTCTGTAACTGAATTATCACTTCAGTCACTTCTGCAGCCTTTGTGGTGGGTCATGCGGCTGCTGCTGCAATCACGATTATATTGACTTGCACTTTTCGCTTACCTCGCTCTCACTTTAAGCTTTAGAGATGCAACAGTCATACAATCTTTACTAGAACTTTCAGACGCTGAGGATATGACTACAACACTGAATCACATGCACAAAGGCCACACCTCCTTTAATAGGACTTCCAGAAGCAAAGGCGACCCCCACTTTGTGTGACAGGAACAGCCCATATAATCCGATATATTTAAGAAGTGCACAGTGCCAAGAAAATGAAAGAAAAATGGTATTGATGTAATGTTTGTAGCTCAGTGTAGCTGTGCAGTAAATATCGAGGCCCATACATTGATTGGAATTAGTGCATCTTTAAAGCTCTTCATACACAACCCAGCGCCTGCCAGTATTTACTGATGAAGAATTTAGTCTACGTGACACGCTGCTGACAGCCTTTCCACTACGTCAGCATGGACAGACGTGTGTACTGAAGTTTCACACTCATTAAAGCTCGCACCACTAAACAAGCGCTGAGTGTTGACATAGCGAGAAGCGCCACTCACCCTGCTACTGGAACAGAATTCGAATCAGAAATAATTAGGGGCTGATTTTAAAGGAATTGCTGTCTCCTGTATTGAGAAGTCAGAAGGTCAGTTACAGATTTGTTAACAAGCTCTTGTGACTGTTTTACTGGATCACAGTTCAGTCGGTTATTCGGCTCGAAGTGGTACACGTTAATGAGGCAGGACACAGTGGCCCACCGGACATGCTCTGTAAAGCCATCAATGCTCCACTTCAATGTGAGGGACTCTGATGATGATATTCAAAAACTGGGTCTAAGACAGAAGCTTCTGGATATTAATTTTACTGTTCTGTATGAAATAATATTCTGAGTCACAAGCATAAGCTATTAATAGGATTAATTCAGTCCTGATTTTGTGTGACTGTATATGTGTGACGTTCTGTGTTCTGTTTTTCTGAAGGATTAATTGAATGAATTTGTCATAAGAAATGGGGAGAGTTCATCAAATATTTTTCTTAAATAGGATTAAAAAAAATTCCTCACAAATTTCTTCTTGCAGAGTGAAAATGTATATTTAAATATTATTATTATATCACTACCCCCCCCCAGTGCAGCTAACTGGGTTATCAAAGGCAGGACATGTCTCTCACTGTCTATGGTGAGAGGTTCATGTAAAAGAACCATTGCTGACTTTTGTAAAGCGTAGCTGCAAAGCCGTCAGCGTGTTTCTGTCCCTTGCTAAAAGGGTTGTGTCAGGAAGGGCATCCGACATAAAAACCTATACCAAATCAAATGTGCGAATCAGATGATTCACTGTGGCGACTCCTGAGAAAAAGGGAAAAGCCAAAAGGAAAGGAGAAGATAATAATAATAATAATAATAATAATAATAATAATAATAATAATAATTTTTCAGAAACACGCTGACGGCTTTGCAGCTACTCTTTACGAAAGTCAGCAATGGTTCTTTTACATGAACCTCTCAGCATAGACAATGAGAGACATGGCCCGCCTTTGATAACCCAGTTAGCTGCACTGGAGGGACAGTGACAACCTTGTGGGGACTTGAATCCCCAACTTTAGGATCAGTGACCCTGCGCCCTATCCACTAGACCACCACTGCCCCAATAATAATAATAATAATAATAATAATAATAATAATAATAATAATAAATTAGATTCCTTAACTGACATAAGTATATTATGTGGGAATGACACAATCTGATCTGATCTGCTATGTCAGAAATAATGGATGATGCCTAAATCATAATTGAACTCATAGTTTGTCACAATCACTCGGGGCAGGCATCATCATCATCATCATCATTATTGCTAAAGTGGAAAAATAAATCATAAAAGTCTTGATTAAGTTGTTTTTATTGTGTTTCCATGTAATTTTTTGAGTTCTTCATGAAGCTGCTTCTCCATACAGATCCCTCTAAGACTGATGTTTGGCTTCCTCCTCCCATTTATGGCTTTTTCACTCTCTCTGCTCTGACTGGTTGACTTAAATCTTTATGCTCATTGCTCTATGAGGCAGATGAGAAAGCATGGAGATACTATTTTGCATGGGGGGAAGCAACAATATGTATTATAACACCCTTACAGAGCACAGTTTAATATCAGAAGTAGGTTACACAGATGCAAGCAATGAATCATTAATATTGCAAAATTTATTTCATGCAGCCTGTGTAACATTTGTCAAATATAAAATATCAAAGAGACAATTTAAAGATAAAAACAAACAAACAAAAAAAATAACATGATGATACATCCTTGTCTTCATCCTTCATCCTTCATCCAGTTCAGTTTAATTTCTCTGTCTCTTTGGCATAGGCAGGTACTAGAAGCAGCTAAAAGGGCAAACCTGACAGGCCACTTTAAGTTTGTGGGCTCAGACAGCTGGGGAGCAAAGAGCGTGCCTATTCTGGACAATGAGGAAGTGGCTGAGGGAGCCATCACCATTCTGCCCAAAAGAGCCTCTGTGGAAGGTAAAGATGTCTGGAAAAATGTTGAAAGGTCACAGACTGACATTACTGTAATGAATACATCATGATAGCTCAGCTAATGCTTTGGCCAGATAAGGCTAAATATAGCTAAAAGGGTTTAGTTAGCATAGCTTTTATGATAGATGATCCATCACCTACTGTATGAAAACCTTAAGACTAATGTCACAAAGAAAGCAATTTGCAAAGCACTGACACTGGAGACTCCTTCCATAATGTATGTTAGTTTATGAATGCAGGCATCATACTGTCAGTGCTGCTCTTGTAGAAAATGAAACACCTTCTGACCAATCAGGTTACAGAATTCAGTAGCAATCCACTGTAAGGGGCTGGGTCTGGGCAGCACTGTAGCATAGGAGGTAACTCATCTGCCTCACAGCAAGAAGGTCCAGGGTTCAAGTCTGGGGTTTGGCAAGGATGTGTCTGTGTATAGTTTGAGTTTGCATGTTCTATGATGTACCAGTTATGAATACTCAATTCTGATTGGTCAGACACTGCATTCATTGTCCCCCCCCCCCTGCTATGTTGTTACAGTAAGTGTAAAATAGGCTTCATTAGTGGAAATACAGAATAAGATGGATTACTGATCTCAAGATCAGGGCTTCAAGCCCTACTATCACCGGGTTGTCACTGCTGTCCTCACCGTGCAGCTAACTGGATTATCAAAGGACGGCCATGTCTCTCACTGCCTGTGGTGAGAGGCTGTAAAAGAACCATTGCTGACTTTCATCATGAGTAGGCTGCATAGCCATCAGCTTGTTTCTGTGTTTCTTGGACTGGTGCGCTGCCTAGGGTGTACCCTGCCCTCGGCCACAGTCGGCTGAGATGGACGCCAGCCTCGCCGTGACCATAATTAGGATTAAGCGGTTCAGAAAATGAATGCCCATGGGGGGGGCAGCAATGAAAACCTGGTTGTTGCGATTAGTAATTCGGCACCCTACCACTGGGCCATCACTTCCCCGACAATCAATACATTTTTGTTATTTTCTAACCACTGGGTCTGGGTTTCAGCTGTGCTGGGTCTCTGTGTCTTTTTCTCAGGGTTTGATCAGTACTTCATATCCCGCTCTCTGGAGAACAACCGCAGAAATATCTGGTTTGCTGAGTTCTGGGAGGATGAATTTAGGTGCAAGCTGACACGTCCAGGCATCAAACTCGATCCGGAGAAGAAGAAATGCACAGGTGAACCCGTGTTCTCTTTTTAAAAAGCTAATCTCTACTTCATGGGGCCTGGTCTAACCCTACAGGCATGAAACTCTGCTTTTCTTATGTGTGATTCCTCTGGATACTCCGGTTTTCTCCCATAGTCCAAAGACATCCACTTAATGAGTGTGTGATGGAATTGTCATCTCTGTTAAGGGAGACATGTTTTCATTGCCATGGGTTTGTTTGTTTGTTAGTCTGTCAGTGTCTCTGTCCCTGTTTCCTCTTGTCCAGAGTTTTTGACATATCACTATAAATTTTTTTTATGATGAGAAGGTGATCACCCATGAATTTCTCCATTAAATTTTGGTAGGTATTCGCGTACTGATGACGTGTTAAAATGATTATATATATCTCTCTGTCAAAAACACGAATTTAATACATTCAGAATCAGAATCAGATGTCAGGCCAAGTATCAACCTGATCTAATCCAGAATGTGTATTTGGCGGTACAGTCGGCCCCCTAATAACGAAATTAATCCGTTCCAGTGCCTTTTTCGTAACGTGGAGGTTTTGTAAGTAGAGGTGTATTTTACATGTTAAACGTCTAATTCGTTCCAAGGCTCCCAAGACTACCCCATAAACCCTTTAAAAATGATAAAAGTACACCAATTTTGTATGAAATATGCATGAAATATGTGTTAAAAGTAAAAGAAGATTATTTATTAAACCATTTAAACATTTTATTAACATATTAAACTATTTTATTGATGGATAGGATCAGGAATGAGCACATCAGAGGGACAGCATATGTAAGACGTTTTAGAGACAAAGTCAGAGAGTCTAGATTGAGATGGTTTGGACATGTACAGAGGAGGGATAGTGAGTATATTGGTAATAGGATGCTGAGGTTGGAACTACCAGGTGGAATGCCTAGAGGAAGACCAAAGAGACACGGATATGGTGAAGAAGGACATGAAGGTATAGTTGGTGTGAGAGAAGAAGATGCAGAGGATAGGGTGAGATGGAGGCAGATGATTCGCTGTGGCGACCCCTGAAGGGAAAAGCCGAAAGGAGAAGAAGATTAAATAATTAGATAATTAAAGATAATTAAACCATTATTAAACATTTTTTATTAATGCACATACACGTTCGTTCGTTCGTTCGTTCGTTCGTCACTCGTCTTCGAGTATGACCACAGGCATCACTTTAGGTATTCGTGCTGGACTTATGTGACCGGATATGATCCTGGCAAGAAAGCCTCTCCCACAAGTAAGGCAGGAGTGGGTAGGAGCTGTGTTTTTGGTTCTAGCTGCTCTGTCCTTCTGAAGCTGGCGTTTCTATTCAGCTTGCTGGACACGTTGTTCCTCTGCTCTTTGGGCTCCTGACAAAATTACACAGCGCCAGGAAGCGCGGTCGACAGCAAGCCTCTCCCATGATTCGATGTCAATTGAAAAGGCTTTGAGGTTGACCATCAGATTGTCCTTGAAACGTTTCTTCTGCCCTCCAGCCTTGTGCTTCCCTTCAGTGAGTTCTCCGTAGAAGAGCTGTTTCGGGATGCGGTCATCTGACATGTGGGAGACATGACCTGCCCATCTCAACTGAGTCTTATGCATGGTGGTGGTGGCACTTGGAATATCTGCCTGCTTCAGAACCTCTGTGTTAGGTACTTTGTCTTGCCAGCGGATGTGAAGGAGGCTGCGAAGACACTTGAGGTGGAGGTGGTTAATCTGCCGCTCGTGCCTTCTATATAGTGTCCAAGTTTCTCAGCCATAAAGTAATGTGGCAAAGACGATTGCACGGTAGACGTTCAGCTTTGTTGTAATGATGATCCCTCTCCTCTCTCAGATATTTTTCCTGAGTCATCCGAAGGCGCTACTTGCTTTGGCGAATCTGTTGTTGACCTCGGCATCAATGGTTGCACTACGAGAAAGAGTGCTGCCCAAGTAGATAAATTTCTCCACTGCCTGAAGAGTCTGTCCATTTACTTGTATCTGTGGCTCACGATACTGGTTCCCTGGAGCTGGTTGGAACATCACTTTGGTCTTCTTGGTGCTAATGGTAAGGCCGAAATTTTTACAGGCCAAGGAAAACTTATCCATCTGCAGCTGCATCCCTTGCTCATCACTGGAATTGAGGGCACAGTCGTCAGCAAACAAGAAGTCTCTGAGGACAGTTTTTTTCACCTTTGTGACCGCTTGTAGACGCCTAAGGTTGAATAGCTTTCCATCAGACCTGTACCTGATGCCAATGCCGGTCTCACAGTTTCTGAAGGCATCTGAGAGCATTGCTGAGAACATCTTGCTGAACAGCATTGGGGCTAGGACACAGCCCTGCTTAACTCCATTAGTCACTGGGAAGGCCTCGGAGAATTCGCCGTCATCAAGAACTCTGGCTGTCATTCCGTCATGGAACTGGCGGAAGATTGTGGTGAATTTGCGAGGACAGCCAAATTTTCCCATGATTTTCCAGAGTCCCTCACGACTGACATTGTCGAAGGCCTTGGTCAGATCAACAAAAGTTGTGAAGAGATCTTGGTACTGCTCAGTGCATTTCTCCTGGAGCATTGGCTTTCAGGGAGGAGACCCTGCTCCAGATGTTCCAGCAAGCGGTTGAGAAGGACTCGAGCCAGGATTTTGCCTGCTATGGACAGGAGTGAGATCCCTCTGTGGTTGTCGCAGGACTGTCGATTTCCTTTCCGCTTATATATATGAATAATTATAGCATCTCTGAACTCCTGAGGCAGCTGTTCCTTGATATGTTCTGATACAGGCCAGTGAGCTGGTTTAGTATGGCTGGACAGCCTGTCTTGTATACTTCTGCAGGAATGGCATTGGAGCCTGGAGCTTTCCCAGTGGACAGCTGCCTTATAGCTTTTCTGACTTCCTTTTCTGAAGGGGGAACGTCAAGCTCTTGATTTGTGGGCACTTGTTCGAGGCGGGCGATGGCTTCATCGTTGACTTGGGCTGGCCGGTTAAGCACGCTGTTGAACTGTTCTTCCCATCTATCTAGGATCATCTTCTTTTCTGTCAGAAGGGTAGAACCATCAGCACGAAGGAGCGGGCATGACGCAGAGGACCGAGGTCCATAAACTGCCTTCAGGGCGTCATAGAACCTCTTCGTGTCATGCCTGTCAGCAAAGCTTTGGATCTCGTTGGCCTTAGCACTAAGCCAGGAGTCTTGCATATGGCGTAGTTTTGTTTGTACTGTGCTGTGGATGTTTGTGTATGCTGCTTTTTTTTATCGTGCAGGTAGGGTCATTCTGATGGGCCCGCAGAAGGCTTCTTGACTAGGAGCTCCTGAATTGCTGGGTCATTTTCATCGAACCAGTCCTGGTGGTTTCTGGTGATTGAGCCTAAGCATTGTAGAGCAGCAGAATAAGTAGCATCCCTGAAGGTTGCCCACTGATCTTCGATACATGACTGGTTGGGATGGAGGTCTGCCAGTTGGCTGTGTATGTGTTCCTGAAAGTCATGCATCTTTTTTGGGTCTTTAAGTTTCATGACATTTAATTTCTTTACGACTTTCTGGCCTTTGTGGTCTCCTCCTAGGCTGAGTTTGAAGGTTCATCTTTGAGATGATCAGGCGGTGGTCTGTCCAGCAGTCGGCACCGAACATAGCCTTGGTTACTCTAATGTCCTCTTTGTCCCTTGCCCTGACAATGACATAATCAATCAGATGCCAATGCTTCGAGCGAGGGTGCATTCAAGATGTTTTGTTCCGGGTTGGAAGGCGAAACATGGTGTTAGTGATGGCTAGATCATGAGAGGTGCACAATCTAAGGAGGAGGTGACCGTTGCTGTTTCCAATACCATGTTTTCCTAGTACCTTGTGCCAGGTGTGATGGTTGGCCCCGACTCGAGCGTTAAAATCGCCAAGGATAATAAGCTTCTCGGACCTTACTGAGGCTATAAGAGAGTCAAGTTCCTCATAAAACCCATCCCTGACCTCTTCAGGATGCGTCATGGTTGGAACATAGACACTGATGATGGTTGCACTTTTCTTTCCAAGTGGGAGCTGCATTGTCATCAGACGGTCATTGAGACCCACAGGGATGCTTGCTAGTTTCTGCACAATGGTGGATTTAATGGCGAACCCAACACCTGCCTCATGCCTCACTTCACTGCTACGACCACTCCAGAAGAAAGTATATCCGCTGCCAATTTTTGTAAGCTAGCCTACATCTGCAAGGCGGGTCTCGCTTAGAGCGGCGATGTCAACATTGTAGCGAGCCAATTCTCTGGCCACCAGTGCAGTCCGTCTTTCTGGTCTGTCTGCTTTTACGTTATCAATCAGGGTTCTTACGTTTCATGCTGCTACGGTGAGCGCCTTTGTTTTCTTTTTTCTTGTGTTTCGACAGCTAAAAGGGATCCCTGCCTGCCGCGGTTTGCAGACCAGTGTGAGGTGAGACAGACTATGTTTGGGGCACCTTTTCTAGCCCCTTCCTCTTTCTAAGGAGGCGAGCAGAGCGATCCTAAAGAGGGCTGCTCGGTCTCTCAGAAGGCTGCCGGACTCCATTATTAAAGATAATTAAACCATTATTAAACATTTTTTAATTAAAGCACATACACACACACACACACACACACACACACAAAACACTGTCTCTCTCTATCTCTCTTTCTCTCTGTCTCTCTCACTCACACACACACAGACACACACACACACACACACACACACACACACACAGACACACTCAATACACATGCGCTCCATTGAATGTGGGCTTCGCCCACATGCAGGACGCCGGAGCATTTTAAGACGGAGAATTCAAAGCGCATTCCCGGCTTGACAGATCAGAGGTCCAAACTCAACTTTAACTTATATCTTTGAGGAATCGGAGGTCCAGATGAGCCGCGTTTTTTCTCTCACATTCGGCGGAGCGTGTCACATTTATTAAATATTTACTGAATTAAACAACGTGAAAGAGAGTAAATTAAAAAACTCGAAAGAGAGTAAAGAATGCCTCCTTTCATCTCTGACTGACTCTGTACGCAGTCTCTCGCTATCTCTCTCTCTCTCTCTCTCTCGCTCTCTCTCTCTCTCACACACACACTCTCACACACATGCACACGTGCGCGCACACACACACACACACACACACACACACACACTGTCTCTCTTTATCTCTCTCTCTCTCTGTCTCTTTCTCACACTCACACACACACACACACACACACACACACACACACACACACACACACACACACACACACACACAAAACTCTCTGGTGTGGCCACGTGGCCCAGACGAGAAATTGTATTTAAATGTTTAAATGGATGGGATGTTGTATTTAAAGCGGAATTACAGTACCTGTTTGAAAGATCAGAGATCCTGATTCAATATTAACTTGCTTCCTTGCGAGATCGGAGGTCTTGTCCCTTGGAGCATTCTGTTTCCATGCTTCTTCTGCTTCAATACAATTCCGAAATAATCGCCTCCGTCACTGTATTTCAGGTTTTCAGTATTTTCCAGGTCCATGATGGATAACGAAATATAACACTGCAATGATCTCTCAAAAAGAACTCATGAGCCAACAGTCCTGTTCAACTGTCCTCTCTCATGCGTGTGACAAACAGGAAGTATGGGTACAGGAAGTATGGGTACAGTTCAGCTGCCTCTTGGCCAATGGGAGGCCAGCGGGGCGGGATGTTGGGAGACAGCCAATGCGAGAGCAACTCGCACATGGTTTGAATTTTGAATGGTGCGTTTGAATTTTTGAATGGCGCATTTGAATTTTTGAGTGGCGCGTTTGGCGCTTTTCGTAAGAGGAGGTTGTTTTCGTATACAGAGGACGAAAACGTAGGAAAATGTTTTTCGTAACCTGGAGTTTTCGTACCCAGAGGGTTTCGTAAATAGGGAGCAGACTACTTTAAATTAAACATGGGAAATCCGTTTCTAGGCGGCACTGTGGCTTATGTAGTTAGCACGTCTACCTCACAGCAAGAATTTCCAGGCCCGGGCATGTCTCTGTGGACCTTGGATGTTCTCCCCATGCTTGGCTGAGCTTCTCTGGATATTCTGGGTTCCTTCTACAGTCCAAAAACATGCACAGTAGGCTGTTCCAAATTGTCCTTAGGTGTGAGAGTGAGTGCGAACTGCTGTATGTGTTGGCCCTTCAGTGTTGTGACGAGGCAGCTTAGAAAATGAATGACTGAATGAGAAATCCCTTTTTTGGGAAGTGTGGTAGTACAGCAGGCCCAGCAGGGGGTGCTATATACTTTACTTTTATGGCTTGGTAGAGATTTACACTCCACAAATGCTATTGTCTGCGTCTGTGTTAGTCCTGAAATAGACTTGTAACCTGTTGAGTATCACAATTCTTCTAAATTCATCTGGGATTGGCTTTAGCTTCAACTTAAACCCTGACAGATAAGTACTAGATGGACAGACGGGTGGATGGATGGATGGATGGATGGATGGATGGATGGATGGTCCTCTCTTCGGATTGTGGTCTTCTTTGATTGGAAGTAGCTACCCAGGAGCATAGTGTCACCAATATGGCAGCTTGGTGGGTAAACTTGACTATAAGCACTTTACAGAAATGAAGTTACAAATTATGGTTTGGTCCTGATTTAACTTGGTTTACAATTTTTTTTTTGTTTTCTGTTGCGCCTTCTCTATACGATTACCCAGCTGTATTAAATTTATCCATGTGGTCACAAGATTTCTCAATCTTGATAATAAACCTCTCGTGTGGCTACAAAATTGCATTTCAGCTGAGCACGACCTATTCCTGTTTCTGCTGGGGTGATCAGTCAATGCTGTCTAGCCACGGTCATCAGATGACGAATGTATGATGTTTTCCTTCTGTCACACATTGTGGACAAGCCTGGACACCCCAATGCAGTGTTTATCTCAATTGCTGTGATTTTATTTCGAACATTTCCACATGAAAGCACCTCTGACACTGATCTAAACTCATTTCTAAAACTAGATGAATAGATTATATGAATGGATAAGCAGATCATTCACTGGTGCGATTAAAAAATAAATTCATTCAAATCCTGTTACCTGAGAAAAATAGTTCTTTCCTATTTGTCCACCATCCAAGGCAACAGAGCTCGGAGGGAAACCCAGGCATTCCTTGCTCCAGCATTACTCTCTAGCTCCTCCTGGGAGATTCTGGGAGTTCCCAGGCTAGATCTGATATAATCCCTTCAATAACTTTTGGGTCTACCCTGGGGTCTTCTGCCAATTAGATATGCCCAGGACACCTCTACAGGGAGCAACAAAGAGGCATTGTAATCAGAAACCCAACCCACCCTGAGCTTCCCCTGTATATCTGAGCTCCTCCCCATGGTTCGCACTTCCGAGACTATTAAATTTTTTAATATATATTTTAAGGTAGGGGTCGGGAACCTTTTTGACTAAGAGAGCAAAAAAAAAGACACACATATATATATATATATATATATTAATACTGAATACAACTAAATTGAAAAAGAAAAAAGAAGACCAACATTTTGAGAGTACAGTATAATAAGACTCTGAATTTATTTTAAATGACATTGTCATCATGAAGTTATTTATTAATAAGAAAAGTACTTCTTACTATTAATGCGACTTCTGGTGCTGCATGATTTTACTGATGGCTTTGTGGTCTGGTTGATATGTGGTGAGGTTCAGCTTCATGCAGGCGTTTAGGCTTCCATCTATTACACGTGTCCGCAGGTTGGTCTTGATGTTTATCAGTTGTGAGAAGGACTGCTCACATGCATATATGTAGAGCCAAACATGGTCACACTGCAGTGTTTATGTGACAGGAAGCGCGTCCCAAGTTTTGGCAATCAGCCGGTTTGCAGATTGAAGTTTTTCCACGTCTGTCCATTTGTGTTTGCTTGCCAGCTGTGCTTGGCTTCGTGGAAATGAACTGATCAAAAACAAGGGAAATTTACCTCTTTACTCAAAAACAACACGCGCAGTCTGTGGCTGTTGTTATAATCCAATAAAATTAGAGTTTGAAGGTATCGGACCTGCCTGCATACTGGCATACAAAAAGGATTGGTCTCTGCTTCTCGCCACAGTGACGTGGCATTGAAAATAGATGTATAGCTTTAAATGCGCGAGATTTATTCATCTGTTTTTGTTATATTTGATGGCTTTTTTGTATTTTTATTTAAATGACAGTGAAATTATGTATTCGTTATTCTGTTAAGAAAGGCCAACTGATTTATCTGAGAGCCAGATACAGTCATCAAAAGAGCCACATCTGGCTCGTGAGCCATAGGTTCCCGACCCCTGTTTTAAGGGATGGTCTCCATGTAGCTTCTTGAAAAGTTACAAAACACTTAAAGATGCCTATTCACTACTAAATATCCGATGAGTTTTGTCTTCCATTATCAGTTCATTTTAGCTGAACACTGTGCAAAGAAGAAGAAGAAGAAGACTGTGCAAAAGTTTCCTGGTGATGCAACACCAGCTTACTGGCCCAGTATTGCTTATGCATCTGTTTCACATTTTGTTTCAGTTCTGTGTCTGTTCACAGCAACATTAACAGTACCACATGAAGGGAGGAACGATTTTGAGCACATGCACTGCAACACCTATTCCTAGAAAGCAGCAAAGTCTGAAATCCCGTGTTAAACAGAAGAGGGCATCCTATTTAAAGAATACAGGGATCCCTCACTTTCCAACGTTAATTGGGACAGAGATCCTCACGTGACCATTGAAATCTGTGAAGTAGGATATACCCCCCATGACTGACGTATATGTACATGTATATGTGTATATAATCTCAATATATACATAGTCAATGCTATAAATGCTTATAATAACAATTAAACATTAAAGAATAATGCATAAGTAAAATAACATATAAATACACACACATACAGATGCGCACCTCACAGCAATGTAATGAGTTTTGATGGGAGATTTTGGGCTATTTTTTGTTTTGTGTTGGTTTAGGGTTTTTTTTTTTTTTTATTTGTTTGTTTTGTTTTGTTTTTTGCCTAATTGGCCTTGTTTTTGTGAAATTTTCCTTAACTTTCCCCCCTATTCTTCATTAATTTCCTTATTTTTTAATTCGATGAATATTTAAAAAAAAAAACCTGAACAACAAAGTTAGTGCATATTTAAGTTTTCCCTCTGGTGTGTTGATGCTAGCTTGTTTTTTTTTTTTTTTTATGGAGGGTACTGCATACTATTATGTCATGTTATGTCGGCCTTCCCCCACAGCACACCATTGCACAGTGGTATCTCGGCATATCCCAGTCTGCCTCCTATAGCACTGAAGCTTTCAGTCATGCAATCAGATCAGAGAGGATAAAAATCCATAGATAGGAGGAGGAAGCCAAACATCAGTATTTCAAGGGAGGTGCATGGCGAAGCAGCTTCCAGAAGAACTGTGGATTTTTTTTTTTGTTTGTTATTTGGAAGCGCTATACAGGACATTTCACTTTAAAGTAGAACTTCATCAAAGAGCTTGAGCCATTTATAGCCATCTGAAGAACGTTGAATGAACCCCACTGTCTCCTATTTTCTTATTCTGTGCAGACTAGTTTGTACTTTGTTTGGATTTTTTTTTGTTGTTGTTGTTGTTGTTATTTTTTTCTCCACATAAAATTATTCGACCAGAAAAGAGTCTTCTTGTGTTTTTTTCCAGATTTTTCTCCTCAAACTTTATTTGTTATATCAACCTTCTTCTTAGTTATGCATCATAAAAACAGTTTGAAGTTTGTTGACATCTATGAAGTAATGTGATATTTTTATGGTATTTTGTGGCTGATTTATTTTTAATTATCTAAAAAACCCTCTATAAAACAAGTGCACTGGTGCTGCTATGCGATAATTCCGAGCAAGTGAGGGGAAGAAAGAAACAGTTGGTTTCCGAGTGCTGATTATGGCAGCGTAACAGTGACAGGTGACTTCAATGGCCATTCATTCTCTCTTTGTCGTATTCTGCTGATGCTTATTCATTCCATTTCACCTTTTTTGTGTGAAATTTATATCTTGTTTCTCCCTCACCCTCTCTCTTGCTTTATCTCTCGAAGGTAAAGAGCGAATCAGCCGTGACTCTCCGTACGAGCAGGAGGGGAAGGTGCAGTTTGTGATTGATGCCGTTTATGCCATGGCGCACGCGTTACACAACATGCACCAGAACTTGTGCCCCGGGGTGACGGGACTCTGTGGTAAAATGGATCCTGTAGAGGGACGTTTACTGCTCAGTTACATCCGCTCTGTAAACTTTAATGGTGAGTTTTTCATATATTTTTTAAGTAATTAGACTAATTATTCATTCTAACTTATACAGTTTTTTTTTTTTAATTTTACACTGACAAACTTTATTTTTCTTGTTTCTTCCTAGTTCCAAAGCTTGCACGCAGTTAGTCAGGATAATGAACTGTGAAACCGCACCAAACTGCCATTATTTTCACGTTTTGATACAGAATGCACTCGCTGAAAACTCTTTTTTAAAATTCCTGCATTCATTTTGCACTCAAGCTTGATAATCAGCGAAGTTGCAGACTTCTGAAGCTTAATTTATCATGCCTTCTCATATGTTGTTACAAAAATGTTATAGCGCAAAAAAAATAGAAATAAAAAGACTAACATTAGCCAGGCAAGGGCTATTCACATTTTTAATAGCAAAACATCAACTTTCATCCACACTCAGCCACAAACAATTTATCATCCAATCAGCTGATTGTCAACAACATGTAAATCACCATGTTTAAGCTCGGGTTGGTAAATCTTTAGCTGTCACAGCCTCCATAGTCGGGAGTCGATGTGAGCTAATTGACTGAGTTCTAATGAGAGGGAGGGAGGGACGGCAGACACTCACTTTCCTGTCACTCACAGCAAGCACCACCCAATCATTCATGGGCATCTGTGAGTTCATTCGTACAGGGGGCTCATTGATAGAGTTTCCCTCCGAGTGTGTTAGACCACAAACAAATACGCATGGCACGCAGTTGAAAAATCTTTATCTATATACACAAACTGTTATACAGGGATCCCTCACTTTGAGCGGTTAATGGGGCCCGAAATCCCCCTGCGACCACCGATTACCGCGAAGTGGGATCGACACCCCCCCCCCCCCGACTGACGTATACGTACATGTGTATATGTATATAATATCAATAAATACATATTCAATGCTATAAATGCTTATAATAACAATTAAACATTCAAAAATAATGCATAAGATGTAAAATATTAATACGCACATGCACAGATGCACACCTCACATAAAAATGTAAGTAGTTTTGTTGTGTTATTATTTTGTTTTTTTTTTTGTATGTTTTTTTGCATAATTGGCCTTGTTTTGCGACATTTTCTTTAACTTTTCCCCTATTTTTCCTTAATTTGCTTATTTTTTTATTTTTCAATGAATATTTTTGAAAAACCCGCGATGCACTGAAGCCACAGAAACTGAAGCACGAAGTAGCGAGGGATCGCTGTATTAGCTAAAAACCCCACTTTACAGCCACTGACAGCAATCAACAACTTGTGAGACCTGAAAAGGTGTGAAAAAAATCCATCGTCTGTGGTCGCCATAATCCTCGAAAAACACCAACCAATCACTGCCTCACAGTCCACTGGGAAATATCCAATCAAATGCTTTTGTGCCTTGCTGCTCATGTGTAACCCCTCCATGCTTGAACCTGCAGTCAGGGTGCATGCGAAGGGAGGTGTAGCTTTGAACGAGCCTCCAAGGGCCGGGGAGGGTTCAGCCAGAGCCCTGAAGAGATACTTTCAAATATTGCAGGCTTTCCTGAATACCAGCCCTCACTTTAAATTTTTTATTATATTTTTCAACTTCATGCTGTTAAATGAGTTATTTGTATTAAAAAATTGTAATAAAATCAAGTGGTTTTTAAAATAAAGCCTGAGCTGAGATTATAGTCTGTAAATTATTTTTGATCAATATTGCTGGTGTGCATCAGTGATTCTGTGGAGCAGAATCTGTGACTTTCATTTCAAGTTATTATAGTTATTATTCATTCATTTTCTGAGTTATAAATAAATTCACATCTTTAACATATCCATACTGGACCTCGCTGCGGCCTCAGAAGAACACGAATGAATTTCAGTGATTGCTGGAGGTCAGCAAGGTTGGCTTGTGTAGCGTTCAGACTTTGATTAACACCCCCTCGCCCTGCAGTACACTTTCATATGAGACAGTAGCATTGTTAACACTGAGGCTAATGCTGCACTCCATTAGCAGCACATCTCTCTCTCTCTCTCTCTCTCTCTCTCTCTCTCTCTCTCTCGCTCTCTCTTTCTCTCTCCCCTCTCTCCCCTGTCTCTCTCTCCCCTCTATCTCCCTCTCTCTCTCTCTCTCTCTCGCTCTCTCTCGCCCTCTCTCCCCCTCTATCTCTCTCTCTCTCTCACCCTCTCTCTCTCCCTCCCTCTCGCTCTCTCTCGCCCTCTCTCCCCCTCTATCTCTCTCTCTCTCCCCTTTCTCCCTCTCTCTCTCTCTTTCTCTCTCTCTCTCTCTCTCTCTCTTTCTCCCTCTCTCTCTCTTTCTCTCTCTCTCTCTCCCCTCTCTGTCTCTGTCTCCCTCCCCTCCCCCCCTCTCTCTCCCTCTCCTCTCTCTCTCTCTCTCTCTCTCCCCTCTCTTTCTCTGTCTCCATCCCCCTCTCTCTCCCTCTCCCTCTCCTCTCTCTCCCCCTCTTTCCCCCTCTCTCCCTCCCCTCCCCCTCTCTCTCCCTCTCTTCCCCTCCCCTCTCTTCCCCCTCCCTCTCTCTGTCTCTCTCTTCCTCTCTCTCTGTCTCTCTCTCTCTCTCTTTCTCTCTTTGTCTCCCCCTCTCTTGCTGTCTCCCTCCCCCTCTCTCTTCCTCTGTCTCTCTCTCCCCCTCTCTTCCCTCTCTCCCCCTTTCTCTTTCTCTCTCCCTCCCCTCTCTGTTTCTCTCTCTCCCCGCTCTCTTCTCCCCCTCTCTCTGCCTCCCTCTCTCCATCTCTCTCTCTCTCTCTCTCTCTCTCTCTCTCTCTCTCTCTGTCTCTCTCTCTCTCTCTCTCTCTCTCTCTCTCTCTCTCCATTTCTCTCTCTCTCTCCCTCTCTCTCTCTTATGTTTCTCACTTACTTTTCTTTCTTTGGTTCCCCTTCATAATTCTGTCCAACTCATCTCAGCCCCCTTAGCATTTATAAAATGTTATTTTTCCTGCAACACTTGGCCGAGGATTTTTAAAGAAATTGTCCATTAAGGTTTTTCCACCCGAGGATAAGGGACACTTGCTCTCCGTCTCTTTTGTGACTGAAAGCCTGGAGCATCCAAACAAGGAACATGCATTATTTCAGAATAGAGAGAGAGAGAGAGAGAGAGAGAGAGAGAGAGAGAGAGAGAACAGACAAATACACACAAAGAAGTCCTATTTTTATCTTAAGACCTCAAATGAGGCTTAACGAACACTGCTGTTCCTTCAGCAGTCACTGGCGCTGGTTAGCACGAAGATTGGGATCTACAAATCTTGTCAAATTATTACCGAATAATTGATGGACCCAAGATGGTGGTCCATTTGAGATCAACCTAATAAAAGGGCAAAAACCCAAACTGCAAACTCTCCCGACGTGAGCACTGCGTTCCTGTCCTGCTTGGTTGTGGAATTTTATTTTACCTTTTCCGGGTTTAATCTAGTCGGTCCCAGAATAGACTGTGTATGCAACATTGATCAGGTTAAAGTATGCATGAATGGATCCTCTATAGACAGCAGCTGGTGCACGAGGAAGATGTGCGAGAACATGGAAAGCTCAGCGGGAACACAGGGAAAGGAAAGACAGGGGACTCCCTCACACCTCACACGTACGCACACATTAGTGCAACCGCGGCGATGAGTCTGGGCGTGTGGTTTTGGGGAATTGGTTTTCGCAGCTAAGAATGTTAATTACATAGTTCTGGGTGTCTGTTTGAAAGGTCAAGGAAGGGGAAAGTAATGTTTGTGTTATTTTGGGGGAATACAGCATCCAAAGGGAGATGACTAGGCTCGGGATTGGCTCGTGGACACTGTGGAACCTGACAGATAAGCGCTATAGATAGGGGATGAATAATTTGCTGCCATGTCAAAGCTTCCCATAACAATGCAGTCTAAATGTTTTATTATAGTTCAACTTCTGCAATTTACAAGTGATTACAATTTTAATTTCAGTTCATTTTCTATAACCATTTAATCCTAATTAGGGTCGCGAGGAGGCTGGCGTCCATCCCAGCAGAGTCCAGGCGAGAGCAGAGTACACCCTGGACAGCTCGCCAGGCCATCGCAGGGCGGAAACTCACTGACTGCTATGTAGCTACTCTTGTTGAAAGTCAGCAATGGTTCTTTTACATGAACCTCCCACCATAGACAGTGAGAGACATGGCCGGCCTTTGATAACCCAGTTAGCCGCACAGGGATGGGGGTGGGGGGTGGGGGGTGGGGGGGGGGGGGACAGTGACAACTTGTGGTGAGTGGGGCTTGAACCCCCAATCATAGGATCAGTGATCCAGCACTTTATACCACTAGACCACCACTGCCCACAATTTTAATTTATTAATCCTTTTATTATTACATTTAACACTTTAGAACGACCCCCAGTACAGCTAACTGGGTTCTCAAAGGCCGGCCATGTCTCTCACTGTCTCTGGTGTGAGGTTCATGTGAAAGAACCATTGCTGACTTTCAACAAGAGTAGCTGCAAAGCCATCAGTGTGTTTCCTCCCTGCAATAGCCTGGTGAGCTGTCCAGGGTGTACTCTGCCCTCGCCTGGAGTCAGCTGGGATAGGCATCAGCCTCCCTACGACCCTAATTAGGATTAAAAGGTTACAGAAAATGAACTGAACTGAACTTTAGAACAAGTTACTGGGGTGGCGGCATAGAGGTTAGCACATTTGCCACACAGCAAAAAGGTCCTGGGTTTGAGTCCCGGGCTTGGAAAGGGAATTTCAGTGTGATGTTCACATGTTGCCCCTGTGCTTGTGTGGATTTACTCTGGGTACTGTGGTTTTGTCCAGTAATCCAAAGACATGCACATTCGGCTAATTTGCTGTTCCAAATGTTCCGAGTGGGGCCAGTGGCGTAGTGGCTCAGGTGCTACGCTCATGATCGGGGGGGGGGGGGGGGGTGTTGTGTGTTCAAATCCCAGTTCGACCCCCACTGGGCTAAGACCCCTGGGCAAGGTCTCAACCACAAGTGTGCCTCTGTTCACCCAGCAGTATAAATGTTCATCATTTTCTGTAACCGCTTCATCCTAATTAGGGTCGCGGGGAGGCTGGCGCCCATCCTAGCCAACTCAGGGCGAGGGCAGAGTACACCCTGGACAGCTCGCCAGGCCATCGCAGGGTGGAAACACGCTGACGACTTTGCAGCTACTCTTTACGAAAGTCAGCAATGGTTCTTTTACATGCCTCACACTATAGACAGTGAGAGACATGGCCGGCCTTTGATAACCCAGTTAGCTGCACTGGGGGGGACAGTGACAACCTTGTGGAGAGTGGGACTCGAACCCCCAACCTTTGGATCAGCGATCCGGTGCCTTATACCACTAGACCACCACTGCCTCTCAGTATAAATGGGTACCGGTAAAAATATACTGGGAAGGTAACCTGTGATGGACTAGCGTCCCATCCAGGAGGAGTTGAACTCCTGGTCACTTCACGCTATGGAAACCGGGGATAAGCACCGGTCCGAAGAGCCACTAGGCTCAGCTGTAAAAAGCCCAACGGACTTCACCTTTACCTAATGTTCTGAGTGTGTGTGTGTGTGTGTGTGTGTGTGTGTGTGTGTGTGTGTGTGTGTGTGTGTTGGCACCGTGATACTTTGGTGATTTTTACAGGGTGTACTCCACCTTCACCCAGGATAGCATGACGTAGCATGTAGCATGTAGCATAATTGGTGCTGAAACCTAGTAAAAGTTTGGCACGCTGCTCTCCAGCGCTCGCTTGTTCCAGAACATTCCGAATTAACTACAGACATTGATATTCGACGTACAGACAGTGCTTCCGATAAGTCACATGCATTTCGCTTAATCTTTTAGTTTCGTACATATCCAAGTGTAATCTCCTGTAATTCTCCTTATGGAACGAGTGTCTGAGACTTCATTAACAGGGTGCATAAAGACGTCTCTGGTGATAAAAGGCTCTTAATTCTTTTTATATTTGTCTGTTTCGCTTTCATAGTTTTACTATCTGCTTTTTTTAATGAAAATTCTGCGCTAACAAACACGGGTTGTTTGTTGATTATAATGAAATGTCAAGCAGCACATGGAAAATAACACGACTTTCTAAACAGTTGATTACTGTAAAATGTCAACCTATAAAGCAAAATTCATTCAGATGATAACTGCGTGCTAAGCAGCATGTTTTTCTATTTCAGATTATCATTTTAATTTAGAATTGTATTAGTTGTTGTTGTTGTTGTTGTCGTTGTTGTTGATTAACAGGCCAACCTTTACACCCGGAACGGTCGTTTGTACAGTAATAACACTTCACCGTTTATCTGTGTAAAGCACATTAAACATGAATGTTACACTTTCTTTCTTTGTGGTGTTTGCAGGCAGTGCGGGCACCAGTGTCCTTTTCAACGAGAATGGTGATGCGCCGGGCCGCTACGATATCTTTCAGTATCAGTTCAGCAACACAAGCAGCCCAGGATACAAAGTCATTGGACAGTGGACCAACCACCTTCAAATCAACGTGGGTCCACTTACTGTTTTACAGTAATAACAATAATGATGATGATGATGATGATGGTAACAACGATAATAATAATAATAATAATAATAATAATAATAATAATAATAATAATACAGTGGTACCTCACCTTACGAAATTAATCTGTTCCAGAGCCTTTTTCTTAACCTGGATTTTTCGTAAGTTGAACCGCATTTTACATTTAAAATGTGTGATTCGTTCCAAGGCCCCCAATACTACCCCCTAAACCCTTTAAAAATTATAAAAGTATAACTTTTAAGGCCTCCTTCTGCTTCAATATCATACCGATGGTAGACGGGTTTGGCCATATTCCTTTGCGATATCACTCAACCTCATGCCACGAGCCCGCTTCTTCTTTTCACTCGCACCGGAAATCACATGCGCGTGAAATGTCTTCTTAGCAGAGTTATAATCTTACAAATGTTTATGGAAGGTTAAAAGCCAGTAACTCTGTCCTTTACATGAAAAGCATTATGGGAGATGCAGCACCATAATAGCCAATGGGAGGGAGCTGCGTCATCCCTCCTAGCCAATGGGAGGCCAGCGGGGCGGGATGTTGGGACATGTAGTCAGTGGGAGAGCAAGTCGTGCATTGTTTGAATGTTTGAATGGCGCGTTTCGTAAGGAGAATTTGTTTTGTATACAGAGACAAAAAATTTAGGAAATTGTTTTTCGTAAACTGGATTTTTGGTATTGTGGAACTATTGTAAGGTGAGGTACCACTGTAATGATGATGATGGTAATAATAATAATAATAATAATAATAATAATAATACCAACAAGGTCGCGGATACAAGCGGCTGAAATGAGCTTCCTTTGCCGAGTGGCGGGGCTCTCCCTTAAAGATAAGCTCAGAAGCTCTACCATTCGGTAAGAGCTCGGAGTAGAACTGCTGCTCCTCCGCATTGAGAGGGATCAGTTGAGGTGGCTCAGGCATGTGGTAAGAATGCCTCCTGAACGACTCCCTGGTGTAGAGTTTCGGGCATGTCCAACCGGGAAGAGACCCCGGGGTTGACCTAGAAGACGCCGGAGGGACTATGTCCCTCAGCTTGTCTGGGAACGCGTTGGTGTCCCCCTGGAAGAGCTGGAGGAAGTGGCTGGGGAGAGGGATGTCTAGGCCACTTTGCTTATGTTGCTGCCCCCGCGACCCGACCCCGGACGAAGCGGAAGAAGAAGATGATGAAGAAGATGATGATGATGATGATGATGATGATGATGATGACGATAATAATAATAATAATGTGCAGGCCGCGCCTATGAAATGTCTCACTTGTATCCAAATTACACTGTCGTCTGACTCCCCATTATCCTCAGTGCCCTTGGGTTGGTACCTCCTGATCTACTGACACAGATAACGAGAGCGCCTGGGTTTGCTACCGGGAACACAGCTCTTCTGACAGTCTGAGCAGTGCGGCAGGCTGCAGTGTTGGGGAGTCTCCATATTCTTCGGAATGTTCTTGGTGGGTTCGACTTGCTTGTGCTTCCTGGGAGAAGTCCTATTTGCTCTTTGGACTGCGTGTAGAGAGGGTGAGGGCCCTGAGCTAATGATGAGCCTCACAAGCCTGATGTGCCAGGATCACCCGATCCCTCTCTGCTGCATATTATTTATTAACTATAATAATAATAATAATAATAATAATAATAATAATAATATATTAATTAATTTATTTTGTAAGATGCTTAATCCTAATTAGGGTCGTGGAGAGGCTGGCACCTATCTCACCCAACTCTGGGTAAAGGCGGAGTACATCCTAAACAGCTCGCCAGACCACATACAGCCGTTCACATTATTTTAATGTGTCTGGTTGACAGAGACCAGTCAGGTGTGCCCAGGTGAACAGAGTCTCTGACCGAGCCCAGGCTTCGGCTTTAGTACATACTACATGGACATCATGCACCAGAAATGTTTGTGTGTGTGTGTGTGTGTGTGTGTGTGTGTGTGTGTGTGTGTGTGTGTGTGTGTGTGGATAGACTAAATGCAAACACAAGAAAAACAACTAAAATCAGATTTTTACTTTTTTTTTTTTTTTTGCATTTTTAAAGCATGATAACGGTAATGTTAATTATCTCATCAGGATAATGTTTTTAACCCTCTGCTAGTGGACCAATCCGATCACACCGTTCTCCTGTAGCAGATACTAAAAACAAATATATTCTGAATTAGTTCCGAAAACATTACACAGCAATCCGGTATAATTTATAACAGATAAATCTTATGTATAATACATCTGATTTCGCTCTTGTTATGTATGCTGGTCTGATCACGAGGTCGGTACTGTATATCACAATGCATCATGCGTGCACACTGTGTGAGGTACCACAGCACGCTAAAAATAAAATCTATGGCAAGACCTATAATTAACAAGCCACAGGCAGTAGTCGCGGGAAAATAGTGGAAGGAGTGTTGAGATATAGACACAGAATGAATTATACTTTACACAGGAGCAGTGTTCAGAAAAGAATGAAAGGTAAACAGTATTCATTGCGCTTATAAATCAGAGCATCATGTGACTTAGAGCTTGATAGGAGCACAGCGTGAAACATGATAAGCATGATGGGCTCGAATACTGAGCCTTTGGGACATTCATTCATTCATTTTCTGAATTTCTTAATCCTAATTAGGATCGTGGGGAGGCTGACACCCATCTCAGCCGCATCCAGGCGAGGGCAGGGTACACATTTGGACAGATTGCCAGACCATTGCTGGGCCAACACTCACACAACCGTTCACACCTAGGGGAGATTTGAAACAGCCAATTAACCTACTGTGCATGTTTTTGGACAGTGGGAGGAAACCGGAGAACCCGGAGGAAACCCACACAAGCACAAGGAGAACATGCAAACTCCACACAGAATCATCCAGGCTGAGAATCAAACACAGGCGTTCTTGATGTGAGGTGGGCGTACAAACCACTACGTCACCGTGCCGCCCCCTTGGGACACATTATTTGAAATTTTACCTCAGGGAGGTGAATGGACCCCGACTGCACCCCTGAGATTGAAGTGATCTGTTTTCAATTTACTGCATTTCGAATTCGTAAATAAATCAAATCAAATCTACACCTACAACTTTACCACCACTGTCCCAACACAAAATTACACCTGGAAAAATAATCTCCATATCCAGTCCTTCATTTATTCGTTTCGTAAATATTTTAATCCTAACAGGGTCGCGGGGAGGCTAGAGCCTATCTTAGCCAACTTAGGGTGAATGCAGGATACATCCTGAACAGCTTACCAGTCAATCACAGGGTAACACACACATACACCTCGCGGAAATTTGGAATAGCCAATTAGCTTCATCTTAATGAGCTTATCTTTGGACTGTGGAAGAAAACCAGAATATCCGGAGGAACCCATGCAAGCATGGGGAGAACATGCAAACTCCACACTGAAACATTCTCACCAAGCCTGGGACTTGACCCCAGGACCTTCTTTCTGTGAGGAGGTTGTGCTAAGCTCTACTCCGCAGTTCACATGCATGTCAGTTGTTTGTTACAGTTCTAGATTTTAACTTACTTTTCCTAACGTCCTTCATTTTTTTGAACCGTTTAATACCAATTAGCATTGCAGGGAGGCTGGCGCCAATCTCAGCCGACTCTGGCCAAGAGCAGAATACACCCTGGACAGCATCGCAGGGCAGAAACATGCTGACGGCTATACAGCTTCTCTTGACTTTTCTTTTATGGCCTCCACCACAGACAGTTTGTCCAGAATTTGACCCAGTTCGCCACAGTCTAATTTGACCCCAACCTTGAGCTTAGCAATCCAGCACCTTCCGACCAGGCCAGTCATTGCTAACTTTGTGTTCAAAAATCCGGAATTATTAAATTTACACAAAAAAAAAAAATCACCACCCAGATTCCCGCCCTGAGGGTTTTCGCAAAATAAATAAATAGAAAAAATTGGTGCCGCTAGCACGGGTCCGGGGGTAAAAAATTCTAGCCAGTGAGGGAAAGACTGTTTACAGCTGCTATAAAGTAAGTGCTTATAGAAACGAATGCGTTTTTAAATGACCCGCAGCATTAACTATGAAGGGAAAAAATTACAGTTTCTTTAAAGAATTTAAAAAAAATCTTAACTTTTCAAGTTGTCCTGATTTAAGTGGAGAAGAACTTATTATTCTTATTAATTATTTTTGTCTTATAATCTTTTATTCTACACTTACTGTATTATTGCACACAATGCTATTTGACCGTTGTACCCATATTATTTAAAACATGAAGTAGCCATGGCCTAATGGCTAGAGAAGCATACAAGGCACCAAAAGGTCATTGGTTCGATTCAGGGCTGAAGTGACCTATAGCAAGGTTCCTAACGCTCAACCGCTCTCCAGGTGCCGCCATGTGGCTGCCCACTATACTGAGTGTATATATACTCACTTTAGACGGATTAAATATATCATTAATATATATATACAGGGATCCCTCACTTTCCGCGGTTAATTGGGAGAGAGATCCCCATGCATCCATGCGAAGTAGGATCACCCCCCCACCCCCCCAACCCCGACTGACGTATACGTACATGTATATGTGTATATCTTCTTCTTCTTTTTCTTTCGGCTGTTCCCTTCAGGGGTCGCCACAGCAAATGATCTGCCTCCATCTCTCCCTATCCTCTGCATCTTCTACTCTTACTCCAATGACCTTCATGTCCGCCTTCACCACATCCATGAATCTTCTTTTTGGTCTTCCTCTGGGCCTTCTGCCTGGTAGTTCCAACCTCAGCATCCTACTACCAATATACTCACTATCCCTCCTCTGTACATGTCCAAACCATCTCAATCTAGCCTCTGCTTATAATAACAATAAAACATAAAAAAAAAAAAAAAATGCATAAGATGTAAATAAAATATAAATACACACATTCATGCATGTGCACGCACTCAGACGCGCACTTCACAACACAGCGTAAGTAGTTTTGATGGGAGATTTTGGGTTGTTTGTTGTTTTGTGTTTGTTTAGGGGTTTTTTTTTTTGGTTGTTTTTTTTTTGCATAATTGGCCTTGTTTTTGTGGCATTTTCCTAAACTTTTTTTCCTTAATTTCCTTATTTTTTAATTCGATGAATATTAAAAAAAAAATATGTAAAAACCGCGATGCACTGAAGCCGCATGAATTGAAGTGAGAAGTAGTGAGGGATCCCTATATACACACACACACACACACATATATATATATATATATATATATATATATATATATATAAGCGTGTGTGTGTGTGTGTGTGTGTGTGTGTGTGTGTGTTTGTGTGTGTGTATGTATATATATATATATATATATATATATATATATATACACACACACACACACATACACACACACACACACACACACACACATATATATATATATATATATATATATATATATATACACATACACACACACACACACACACACACACACACACACACACACACACACACACATATATATATATATATATATATATATATATATATATATATATATATATATATATATATATATTAATATAACATCATTATGTACATGCTATACCCCAGGTGGACGAGATGCAGTGGTCAGGAGGCGAGCATTATATCCCACCCTCGGTGTGTAGTTTCCCATGCCAACCAGGCGAGAGGAAGAAGATGGTGAAAGGTGTGCCATGCTGCTGGCACTGCGAGCTCTGTGATGGTTACCAGTACCAGGTGGGCGAGTTGACCTGCGAGATGTGTCCATACGACATGAGGCCCATGGTAAACCACACTGCCTGCATACCCACACCAATAATCAAGCTGGACTGGCACTCACCCTGGGCTGTCGTACCGATGTTCCTGGCAATCCTGGGCATCGCGGCTACTCTGTCTGTCATTATCATCTTTGTGCGCTTCAATGATACACCCATTGTGCGAGCATCAGGGCGTGAACTGAGCTACGTGCTGCTGACTGGTATCTTCCTGATTTACCTCATCACCTTTCTGATGATCGCAGAGCCGAACACGGTGGTGTGTGCTTTACGCAGGCTGTTGCTCGGCCTCGGGATGTGCATCACCTACTCGGCCATGCTGACAAAAACCAACCGCATCTACCGCATCTTCGAACAGGGCAAGAAGTCAGTGACGCCGCCGAAGTTCATTAGCCCTACATCGCAGCTCGTCATCACCTTCATCCTCGTCTCGTTCCAGGTGAGACAAAACTGATTGTTGTACATCGATCAGGAAATCCTTTAAAAGGGATTTAATGTCTTTGCAATAAAATATGATCAAAAATTCTGCAAGTGTTGGGTTGAGTTGTAGCTGAGATACAATCCGTTCGGACCTTGTGTGGGTTTATGATCTTCTTTACTTCATATTTCATCTGTAGTTCCATATTTCATCCTGGTTTTAAGTTTCAGAGTTCTTCTCCCGGGTATTTTCTCGGCCCATATCTCAAAAGTAAAAGTATCATTTTATAGCAGGAACTCTGCTCGGGTTATTCAGGACTCATGTCATTGTTAATCAGATATACAGTTCGGTTTGAGAGCACTCGTGAAAACACAAACCAAAGGCTTTTATCGTTTTGTTGTGGAGAAATATGGATGAATTTCTGATATCAAAGATAAAGTATTGCAGAAAAAAAATTCTTTATTTCACCAGCGTGAGCCTTGAGATCTTGAGTCATCCACCATCACTATATATGATCATTAACCACTCTGGTAACCTCCCATTATGCAAATCGAATGTTGACTTTTTGTAATTCACAATCATTGTTTACCAAATCTTGTGTTCGCTGCCTCCACCGGTTTTATTCTGGTCTACACAACAGGGTCTTTGTCACAGTTATTCCCTAAAGTTCAAAATATTAATTCATTGAACCTCCTAATCCTATTATGGTCACAGCCGAAACTGGGTGCAGGCAGGGGACACCCTGAACAGCTGCCCAGCACATACACACAACCAAGCACACTCGCACCAAGGAGTCAACTAGTCTAATGTGCATGTCAGTGGACTGTGGAAGGAAAACCACTCAAGTACAGTGAGAACACGCAAACCCTACAGAGATACGCCCTCATCGAGCCTGGAACTCGAACCCAGGGCATTCTTGCTGTGAGGGACGTGCTAAACACTACGCTACCACACCACCCTTATAATATAATCAGTACAATAATTAATACAGTATTATTCAGCACATCTATTCATCGTAAAAAATGTGGAGTACTCAGATAAAGTAATATCTTAATGTGTACCATAAAATTACATTCAAATCACCTGATAATCAAACTATAATAGATTTTTATGCGATATTAAAATTATGAATATAAATTTACATTTTTTCTACTTCTTGGTGTGTTTAAAGGCAGCTGTGAGTGATATTAAGCAGGAGATTGAAATCTAATATCTATCAATTGCAGTGGTGGCTGGTGATATTTTGGGGGTTGATGGGTGGGTGGCGAACAGTAAATTTTATATATATATATATATATATATATATATATATATATATATATACACACACACACACACATATATATACATATATATATATATATATATATATATATATATATATATATATATATATATATATATACATACATATATATACACACACATATATATATATATATTATATATATATATATGTATATATGTATATATATATATATATATATACATATATATATATATATATATATGTATATATGTATATATATATATATATATATATGAGCAGTGGTGGCCTGGTATAGGGTGCTGGATCGCTGATCCTAAGGTTGGGGGTTTAAGTCCCACTCTCCACAAAGTTGTCCCCCAGTGCACCTAACTGGGTTATGAAAGGCCTGCCCTGTCTCTCACTGTCTATGGTGAGAGGTTCATGTAAAAGAACTATTGCTGACTTTCGACAAGAGGAGGCTGCAGAGCTGTCAACGTGTTTCTGCCCTGCGATGGCCTGGTGAGTTGTCCAGGGTGTACTCTGCCCTCGCCCGGAGTCGGCTGGGATGGGGGCCAGCCTCCCCATGACCCTAATTAGGATTAAGCGGTTACAGAAAATGAAATGAAATACACACAGACACACACACACACACACACACACACACACACACACACTGATATATAATTCAAAAGCTTACAGATAAAACATTTTGCATTTTAAACTGAATAACAGCATGATACACAAAAACGGCCTGGACCTGGTGTTAGAAACATAAGGTTCTGGGTTATTATCTGTAATTTTATATAATTATATAACACATACAGTTACACTGCATTTGGTTTGTTTGTAGGCGACATGGTGGTGTGGTGATTAGCAAGTCCTCCTCACAAGAAGGTCCTGGTTTTGAATCCCAGCTCGAGGGTTTCTGTGTGGAGTTTGCATGTTCTCCCCGTGCTTGTGTGGGTTTCCTCCGGGTTCTCCGGTTTCCTCCCACAGTCCAACAACATGCACAGTAGGTTAATTGGCTGTTCTAAATCACTCCAAGGTGTGTGAGTGTTGACCCTGCGATGGCCGAGCAAACTGTTCAGGGTGTACCCCGCCCTCGCGCCGAGATTGGTGCCAGCCTCCCTGTGTCCCTAATTAAGATTAATCGGCTTAGAAAATGAATGAATGGTTTATTTGTTGGTAAGATCAGCTAATTGACCCTGCCATGAAAAGATTATCCAAATTTAGCCAAAAAGGTTATGTCAAGGTTCAAGGTCAATATTAATTTATTGTTTCCACATGAATGAAATTTGTCCTGAGGACCGACACACACATTGAACAATGTTGTATACAGTAATTATAATTAACTATACAGTATAAATAACTGAAATGACTGTAAATAAATATAATAAATAACTACAAAGCCAAGATATTTAGCAGAGATCATTAACCATATAGTAGTTTATAACAGTGCAAACTAACCAATAATAAATAACTGTAAAATGTAGTATGCAGGCGGCACGGTGGTGTAGTGGTTAGCACGTCCGCCTCACAGCAAGAAGGTCCCGGGTTCAATTCCCAGCTCAGGCGTTTCTGTGTGGAGTTTGTGTGTTCTCCTGGTGCTCGCGTGGGTTTCCTCTGGGTACTCCGGTTTCCAACAACATGCACAGTAGATTAATTGGCTGTTCCAAATTTCCCGTAGGCGTGAGAATGAGTATGAATTGTGTGAATGTTGGCCCTGCAATGGCCTGGTGAGGTGTCCAGGGTGTACCTCGCCCACACTTGGAGTTGGCTGAGATGGGCACCAGCCTCCCCACGACCCTAATTAGGATTAAGTGGTTCAGAAAATGAATCAATGTAGTATAGAGAGCAGAACGGTGGCACAGTGGTTACCATGTCCGTCTCACAGTAAGAAGGCTTGGGTTTCATTCCCGGTCTCGAACGTCTCTGGGTGGAGTTTGCATGTTCTCCTCATGCTTGTGTTGGTTTCCTCTGGGTTACTCCGGTTTCCTCCCGCAGTCCAAAAACATGCACAGTAGGCTAATTGACAATTCATACTCACCCCTCTATACAAGTAAAGAACAAAGTCGCGGATACAAGCGGCTGAAATAAGCTTCCTTTGCCAGGTGGCGGCGCTCTCCCTTAGAGATAAGGTGAGAAGCTCTACCATCCGGTGAGAGCTCAGAGTAGATCCGCTGCTCCTCCGCATTGAGAGGGATCAGTTGAGGTGGCTCGGGCATCTGGTCAGAATGCCTCCCGAACACCTCCCTGGTGTGGTGTTTCCAGCATGTCCAACCGGGAAGAGACCCCGGGGTCGACCTAGAACACGCTGGAGGGACTATGTCTCTCGGCTTGTCTGGGAACACCTCGGTGTCCCCCCGGAAGAGCTGGAGGAAGTAGCTGGGGAAAGGGATGTCTGGGCCTCTTTGCTTAGGTTGCTGCCCCCGCGACCCGACCCCGGATTAAGCGGAAGAAGATGAGAGATGAGACAGGGATATCTGTGTGCTGACCCAGGGATGGCCTCGCAAGCTGCCAGCCTCCCCATGATCCTAATTAATATAAAGCGGTTCAGAACTTGAATAAATGGATAAAGTGTCGAGTGCATGTTTTCATGAAATTGCTAGCAGAAGCAGGGCCTTGGACTGACATTAGGTTTAAGAGATGATCCGGATCAGAGTTTATATCCAGAAATTTTTTACAGGATTCTTTAACATTGTTCGAGAGGATGAGTTTTGACAGTTTTGTTTAACTGAGGTATTGCTGGTCTGGGAGAAGATTTGTGCTCTCTGAGTGTTTTCCTCTTTCTTTTCGTCTATAGTGTGATTGGACGATGTGTTCTCAGTTCAACCTTCAGCTTTTCCTCCAAAATTACAGTGTATTTTATCTGTAAACATAATCATGGTGTTAATCATTCATGTCGTTCATGTCTATAAGCTGCGGGTGGAAACTGCTATACCACGACTGTGCCTTAGCCAATGGCCTCTGCAGCTCAAATAGCCTATAATGCAGGGGTCACCAACCTTTTTGAAACTGAGAGCTACTTCATGGGTACCAATTAATGCGAAGGGCTACTAGGTCGATACACACCTCTGAAATTACAAATTTGCTCAATTTACATTTAATTAGATTTAATTAGATGTTATTATTAATAATTAATGATATTCATCTATGTGAAGATATTGACTTGATTTAAAAATATATTCAAAAAAATTATATGCAGCTCAATGGAGAGTGGCGCTGTCCTAAAAATGGGCCTGTCCTAAAAATAGCAGTGAACAGGTCCGCGGGCAACTTATATTGTCCTTGCGGGCTACCTGGTGCCCACGGGCACCACGTTGGTGATCCCTGCTATAATGGATTCGCTCATTCAAGCTCAAAATTGTGTGACATCATAGTGACATAGTGACATAGTCATATCACATATGACATAGCACGACTGTTGCTGATTGGCTCCAAGAACTACATTTATTACACTTGGTTTTAAAAAGTCACAAACAATCCTCTTTAAAATTTGTTAATCACAGGTAAGATGGCATGAAAGTACAAAATGAAACCTTATATTGATTTTATGTTTACCTTTGAAAGATGATGGGGAGGGGCCGGGATTAGCACTACAAGCCCATTGATACAAGCCAACCCTGGGCAGGTTGCTGTAATGACAGTGTGCACTCGAGCTGTCACTGATTCCATTAGTGTGCATAAAACCTAATGATCCGTGTTCGATCAAATCCATCATCCTTCACACACATGGTTTCGTAGAAAATCGGATGTCCTCATAAAGCAGCTAAAATCCCATAAATGTTTATATTGCAATACCTACCCATGGACTCATTTGCCGAACCGCTTCATCCTACTATTAGGGTAGGGCCACCTGGAGGTCGGTGCCCATCTTAGCCGACTCTGGGCGAGGGTAGAGTACACCCTGGATGGCTCACCAGACCATCGCAGGGATGAAACACTCTGACAGCTATGCAACCTATTCTTGATGAAAGTCGGCAATGGATCTTTTACATCAACCTCTCACCACAGACAGTGAGAGACATGGCCGGCCTTTGATAACTCAATTAACTGCATTGGAGGACGGTGACAACCTGTTGACAGTGGGGCTTGAACCCCAAACCGTGGGATCAGTGATCCAGCACCTTACCACCAGGCCACCACTGCCCCCAGAAAGGTCCATAAAAAAGTAAAAAAATCAAAATAAAAAAAAGACACCTGTGCCTGTCATAGTCTATCCCAGTTTCTGTAGCATGAAGCAACTATGAATTCAGCACCACCTGGATGGGGCGCCCCCAGTGCAGCTAAATGGGTTATCAAAGGCCGGCTATGTCTCTCACTGTCTCTGGTGTGAAGCATGTAAAAGAACCGTTGCTGACTTTCGACAAAAGTAGGCTACATAGCCGTCAGTGTGTTTCCTCCCTGCGATGACCTGGCGAGCTGTCCAGGGAATACGCTGCCCTCGCCCGGAGTCGGCTGGGATGGGCACCAGCCTACCCGCGACCCTAATTAGGATTAAGGGGTTACAGAAATGGATGGGGCACTAGAACTAAGACCTTCCTAGTACTTTTACTGGTACACATTTATATTTATAATGCTCAGTAGATAGAGATTTCATTTGCCCAAGGGTCGTAGCACGGCGGGGAATAACAACAATTCCAATGTATGACTTTTCGATCATGAGTCCAGAACCCTAATCACTACACCACCATGAGCTACGTTACATAGGTGTAAAAGTATAATTGCCATTTTGATTTGTTTACAATTAGACGTACTTGGTGTTACATGACTACCTCAACCAAAAACCTACCAACAAAAGCCTGGTTCCAAAATCGGTAGTCTGACATCCCTGGATCTAACTTTTCCCATCAGGCTCCCAAAATATAGCACTGAGAACAGTACCTGACAAGCTATGTAATATCCCCATTTCACTGGATCATGGCAGACTTACGGAAGCAAAAATGTTGTCATCCGCTAACGTTCCGCAATTATTCCCTCATCTTCTGTGTCATTCCGTGTGATTTCGTAGTTATTCCTCAAGTCTTCCTCCCTCATCTTCCGTGTCATTCCGTGTGATTTCGTAGTTATTCCTCAAGTCTTCCTCCCTCATCTTCCGTGTCATTCCGTGTGATTTCGTAGTTATTCCTCAAGTCTTCCTCCCTCATCTTCCGTGTCATTCCATGTGATTTCGTAGTTATTCCTCAAGTCTTCCTCCACTTCCATATGCTTCTAGCAGGCCAAAATATTCCGTGAAAAATTCCACGGAAAAAAATTATGAATGTGGTGAGGGAAGACATGAAGGTCGTTGGAGTCAGAAAAGAAGATGCAGAGGACAGGGTGAGATGGAGGCGGATGATTTGCTGTGGCGACCCCTGAAGGGAGCAGCCGAAAGTAAAAGAAGAAGAAGAAGAAGAAGAGCGTTCTGTTGGGTCACTTTGGCGTACTTTGCCGTACCTGTTCCACACATGCTGCGAACGTTCCAAGAGTGTAAGAATTTCCACTTTTCCGTAGGATTTTCACCCGTTTTACGTGTAAAAATGCCGAAGCTCTTCTGTAGACTGCGTTCCGTGCCTTTCCGCTACATGATCCTTGCATGCCGTAGTCCAGTGAAATGGGGGTATAAAATTATCCTCCAGGTGCAATCCAATTTCCATCATTATCTATGTTGGCATTTATAATTGTTTTTAAACATAACACAACAGGAATGGTTACATTAATGGGTTGTGTAAGAGTCACAGAGAGAAACTCAAGAGAGAGGTTTTGTCTTGTGGGTTGTAGATAATGAGTTTACTTCTCCTCTCTTCTCCCGAACAGATTAGGTACAGTGCTGCCATCCTCTGTAATGGAGTGTGATGTTTCACTTCATTTAACCACAGATGCTGAGTTATAAGAATTTGTATAAACAGTGATATAATCACTTGTGTGTGTGTGTTTATTTCTTTTCTTTTTTTTTTCTTTTTTTTTTTACGATACCAAACTTTATACTTTAAGAAATTGCCTTTTATATCCAAGCTAATAATTAATTTTTTGGGTTACTAAAATCCGAAGAGTGCCCGCCTGAAGGATTACTGGGGATTTAAAAGATTTGCAAGCCCTGTAGCAAGTCTTACCACTCATGATAATAGTAAAAATGAACATAATTCATGTTATTACACTAATATACCATCCATGCAGCACATTTTCATGAAATAGGTCATACTTTTGGGTGGTAAAGACATTACTTTAGAATGATAGCTATGGGTAACCATGGAAGAGGATTCTCTACTAACTACAAAAATAAAAATATGACCAAAATATCTGAGCTTGAGTGGCTACTTCAAGTTCTTTTTCCAGACTTGCAGTAGGGATTTACAAGATACTTCCAGGTCCATTTCTTGGATTGTTGTGGGAATGTTTAAAATGAGATATTTTTTTGTTCATCAGTTCATTTCCTGTAACTTCTTCATCCTAATTTGGGTCGCGGGGAGGCTGGCACCCATCCCAGCTGACTCCGGGCGAGGGCAGAATACACCCAGTTAGCTGCAGTGGGGGGGGGGGGGGGGGTGCCAACCTGTGGTGAGTGGGGCTTGAGCCCCCAACCTTACCACAAGGCCACCACTGCCACTGGGAGGTTTTTTTTTTTTTTTGAAAAGTCAGGTTTTCCAGACCAAGCCTGCATAAGGACATACTGAATAACAGAAAATTAAAAGTGTGCCATTGTTGTGTTAGGTACAATAATGTATAGTTTCAAAAGTAACTTTTGAATGGATGGACATGCAAAGTGAAAATTTAATGTGATTGAAGTCTAATAATAAACAAGAGCACTCAGAGAGAGCAAACCTCCACCAAGCCAAGCAGTCCACCATTCTTCTTGCTTACAACGTTAAAGAATCCTTTGAAAAATTCATGGATTCAAAATTTGATCCAAATTGGATGCGAATGAGCTCAAAAATTTAATGGAGTCCTCTTTTTCCAAAACCCTACTTTCATGAAACTCCACACATAACATGTTTGTGGTGGCCTGCTAAAAATAACAATACATAAAAGGGAAAACATGTCCTTCATAGTGAAGGTAACCAACCAAAACCATGGAATCCAACAAAACCAGAAAACTATAAGAGCTTTCACTATGAAGATAGAAGAAGTCTGCAGTAGCAGTCTGCTGTAACAGTGTGTAGGAGAAAAGTGCGGATGGTGTTTTATTCATTTGTCTGCTTTAAATTAGGCTTTTTCTTTTTCTTTTTCAAAAAAGGAATGTATCAGTGGATGCTTAATGGGATTTTATCAGATTGGATGTACAACAAATGGCAAAGGCATAGACCAGAGATCTTCAATCCTCTCTACAAAGGGCTGGTGAGGCTGCAGGCTTTTGTTCCAATCAGGCAGGAGTCACACCTGATTCTACTTGTTTAATGATTTCATCTCCAATCAGCTATCAAGTATGCCTCTTATTTGGGTTCTGTGCAAGCCTAAAGCTACCGCAGACCTTTCTGGAGAAGATTTCTGGAGAATCTCTGTCATAGGGATGTAATAGGTCAAATGATTAGGGCCAGAATAAGAACCAATACGAAAACAAAAGGGTGTATATTAATATATACAACATGGGAACATATATACATAAATATATATATATATATATATATATATATATATATATATATATATATATATATAATATGTATATATATATATATATATATATATATATATATATAATATGTATATATATATATATATATATATATATATAATATGTATATATATATATATATATATATATATATATATATATGTATGTATGTATATATATATATATATACACACACACACACACACACACACACACACATATATATGTATGTATATATATATATATATATATATATATATATATATATATATATATATATATACATATATATATCAGATTGCACCATTCTAATAAACTAATGGACATTACAAAGATTTTAAAGTCTGTCTTAGCTGGCACTGGGAAAAAGGAGGGTATTCCCTGAACATCTAGTGGGGCCGGTGGCGTAGTGGTTAGGGTGCTGCGCTCATGATCGGGAGGTTGTGAGTTCGAATCCCGCTGAGAACCTCACTGTGCTAAGACCCCTGGGCAAGGTCTCAACCACAAGTGTACCTCTGTTCACCCAGCAGTATAAATGGGTACCCGTAAAAATATACTGGGAAGGTAACCTGCGATGGACTAGCGTCACTCAGGTGTAAAAACCTAGCTTACCTCCCTGAATATCTAACCAGAGAATAATAGGACAATACACACAACCATTAGCACTCGCATTCACACTGTGGGAGGAAAGCTGAGTACCCAGGACTCCAACCCGGGACCCTCTTGCTGTGAAGCAGACAGATGTGTTGACTACTACATCACCTGTTCCTGTGTATTACAATCACTATCCGAGTTACAACGTACGCGAGTTACGGCCACCCGTACTTACGACCCCGTCTAGCAGATGCCTATTATGAGTTTACTGTATATGTCTGGCAGCACAGGGCATAAGATAGTTGTGGCAACGCAGCATCCCAGAATCTCACACCCACAGCATTCTACCACTACACTCAGTGACTAGATACCGTCGCAGTAACATCTCTTTTACAGTACAATTTTACATTAATTTACTGTACACCGTTACCATGGCCCCCAAGAGGAAGTCCGATTCATCAGATGGCAATTCTACCAAGAAAGCAAGGAAGGCACTGTCGTTGGAGACGAAGATGAAAGTGAAAGTGAGATCTTCATCTCTCCCACTCCACGGTGTCGACAATTTTGAAGGTCAAGGGCGTTCAGGAAGCAGTGAAAGCAGCAACCCCAATTAAGGCCACTGTCATCACAAAACAGCGTGAAGGACTGATTGCAGAGATGGAAAAGTTGCTATAGATGTGGCTGGAAGAGAATAGGCAAAGAAATGTTTATTTTGCAAGTTTATTTTGCATGTTGAAAGAACATGCAAGTGAAGAATACTAGTATGTTTCACATAAATTTACAACTAATCTGACTTATGACTGATTGGTCGGAGCCGATGTCGGTCATAACTCGGATAGTGGGTGTATATACTACAACAATTGAGTCTCGAAGAAACAGAGAGAGCCAGCGCATATTTTTTTTTATCGACCCTTCTGGCTCTCAAAGACATTTTACTTTTACGCAGAACCAGAGGTGAATCCTCTCAATATCTTCATCACATAACGGGTTAGGGCTGGAGCGCAATTATTCAAATTACAAATGGTATTTAAGATTAGGGGGCAGCACAGTGGTGTAGTGGTTCGCACACCCAACTCATAGTAAGAAAGTCCTGGGTTCGATTCCCAGCTCGGGTGGTTGTGTGTGGAGCTTGCATGTTCTCCCTGTGCTTGCACGGGTTTCCTCCAGGTAGTCCGGTTTCCTCCCACAGTCCAAAAACATGCACAGTAGGTTAATCGGCTATTCCAAATTGACCCGAGATGTGAGTATGAATGGTTGTGTGAGTGTTGGCCTTGCGATATCCTGACGTGCTGTCCAGGGTGTACCCTGCCCTCATCCAGAGTCAGCTGAGATGGGCGCTAGCCTTCCCCTGACCCTAATTGGGATTAAGCGGTTACAGAAAATGAATGAAGATTATTACGGCTAGTGAAATATTTTAGAGTGCCAGATGCTGTAGGGCTGTAGCGTAGTTGTACCCGGCTTTGGACCTGCTTATCCAGGAACTGTAGCTGGTCGTCTTATGCATCTTGTGATAAATTATTTAGCTGAAGTCATCTCATCTGACCAGATGCTAGCTACAGGGCCCGGAGACCTTGGGTCAGAAAAAGGAAAGTTTACGCAGATGTTTTTCTAGCTTTTATTTTAATTTCTCTTTCTGCTATCATTAGCGTTCAGACAACATGGCTTCTTTATTTATTCAAATTGAATGTTCAAAGACTAAAGAGGAAGCATTATTTCTTCATGCCAAATTTGAAACTACTTCTGTTGTGCCACTGAATCAAAGTCATTTGTAGTTTTTGAGAAACTAGTGGAGGTAGGTGGATGGAGAAATTTGTTTTTATTTCTGAACTCCTACACTAGAGCAGAATGTCAGGATAGTGAAAAACAATATGTAGATACTTCATGGAAACTTATAAAGTAGCACACAAGATCTTCACGCATACCTCGGAAAGCTAAAGCGTAAAATACAGTAAAGACATAAATAAGGAATTTTTTTTCTCGCAACTCTATTTGTAAATCCGGTGACCTCTAACATGGTTATGAAAGCATCATCGTCATCCCCATCATCATCATCATCATCATCATCATCATCATCATCATCTTCTTCTTCTTCTTCAGCTTAATTCTGGGCCAGTTCGTGAGGCAGCAGTTTAAGCAGTGAGGTCCAGATATCCCTCTCCTCAGCCACTTCCTCCAACCCTTCTGGGGTGACACCAAGGCATTCTCAGATCAGCTGAGAGAAATCGTAGGTCCAGAGTGTTCTGGATTGACCTTGGGGTCTCTTCTTGGTTGGACGTGCCGAAAACACAACACCAGGGAAGTGTTCGGCGGGCATTCTCCCCAGATGCCCAAGCCACCTAACCTGGCTCCTCACAACGCGGAGGAGCAGTGGTTCCACTCTGAGTTCCTCCCGGATGGCTGAGCTTCTCACCTTATCGCTAAGGGAGAGCCCCGCCACCCGGTGAAAGAAGCTCATTTCAGCCGCTTGCATCCGTGATCTTGTTTTTACTCGGTCACTAACCAAAACTCGTGACCATAGGTGAGGGTTGGAATGTAGATCGACTGGTAAATTGAGAGTTTTGCCTTCTGGCTCAGATCCCTCTTCACCACAACAGACTGGTACAGGCGTCGCTTTACAGCAGAGGCTGCAGCGATCTGCGAGAGATACTTGAAGCTCTCTACCTGGAGCAGAACCTGATTCCAGACTCGGAGGGTTACGAAGCCTAGTTTTGGAATTAACTACAACGTATTAAAAGATCAATACAGTATGAAGTGTAATATACAATCTTAGCAAGTAAAATATCTTGAATATGATCAAATCTATTTTCAAGAGGGGTTCATTCATTTTTTTCATGATAGCATTCTGGGGACACCTTAAAAAGATTCCAAAAAAAAAAAAAAAAGGACGATAAAGAATTTTTGACTCGGACCCCAGTACCCCCGTACATACCCACTGAAGAAGGTATCCCGATTTCAGAACCAAAATGCCTAAAGTTGGCTTTCAGTGCTCAAAAATGACATCACAACTTTAAGTAATTGTAATATTTTACATATTTCGTTACTTTAAGTTTCAAGTCTTTTCATGGTATTTTGATCTAACTCTGTAACCTATAAAGAAACTGTTTTGGAATTTCCATCATTATTTATGTTTAAATCTAAATGTGATGGTTGCAAATGAAATCTGTACATGATAAACACTAATTTGACGTATTACAGGCCATGGTATGCTTGTTACTAGCTAACCGAATCCAAAATGGCGGATTTTGGCCTCCATATTGGATTTTGACCCATAATGAACCCATAATGGTCATTTTAGAGCAGGGGTGTCAAGCTTGTGCCGCAAAGGGCCGTGTGGCTGCAGGTATTGTTTGAACCAAGCAGCAGCACACCTGACTTGGCTCATTTAATCAACTGATCTGAGTCTTCAGGCAGTTAAACAGTCAGTCTCTGTACAGAGCACACTGATTGACCAATCAACTGCCAGAAGACTCAAATCAGGTGATTAAATTTAAGGTTTAAAAGAAAAACCTGCCGCCGCACGGCCCTTTGTGGCATGAGTTTGACTCACCCATGTTTTAGGTGAGATATTTAGATTAAAAGTTAATTAAAATTAATGGCAGTAGAAAAATGATCTTCCAATAAATCAAGATTTTTTCAAAATTTAAATTAGTGAATAGAAGTTTCCTATTAATATGATCAATAATCCTGTATTTAGAGTTATTATATCAATTTGTATGTTTGAAATGTTAAACTTTCGAAGATATTTTTACCCCTGAAACAAAACTTTGGTTTTGATGGCGGTATTGTAGTCAGTCGTGTTTGTTTGTCAGTTCGTGACCAAAATCCTGACCACACCCCTACAGGGATATTCACCAAGCTTGGTGGGGACACCGTACTACATGAGTCCTACAGGTGATTTGATTTTGGAATGTCTGGGTCAGTATTGACGGTCAGATCATTGAACATTTCCCATATTAACACAAAAACAAAGTGATGTGGACCCAAACATACAAGAGGGACAAATAGGATGAGTATAAAAAAAAAGGTAAAGTTCATTGGGATTTTTACACCCGAGCCATAGTGGCTCATCAGGCCAGTGCTTATCCCCGGTTTCCATAGCGTTAAGCGACTAGGAGTTCAACTCCTCCTGGATGGGACGCTAGTCCATCACAGGTTAGGATAAGTATGCATGCTTTTAAATATTGTGCACACCATGAATGCCCCTCCAGTTTATTTTTAAATTCCACATTATGTGGACTAACCAAAAAAAGAAGCTGTGAGAAAAAGAGCTGTATACAATTGAAAATAGTAATCTGGGCCTCTGCAGATGAACAAAAGCAGTTGACAGGGATCTCATATCATCACTGAGAATGATTTTTGAGTAGTTTCCAGCGAGACATACAGATAGGCTCTCTGCTGGTTTTTGATGCTAATCTGACTGCACATCTCATCAGTCTGAGTGTTAAGCCGTACAAAGACCAGCTTACTGATACACATCAGCAGCAAAGTTCTCGTCAATTCCGGTTAGTGGTTGGTGACTAATATGCCTGAAACGGTGGATACCCAGCCCACGTTTCTTCCGCCTTGGTTTGCAACCTCAAAAAGTTGCAGAATGCTGATGTACATGTATACAGGCAGAAATATTAATAAAGCTATTGTGGTCGATGCTTAGTGTGAATGAGATGCGTATGACTCAGTGGAAGTGTGATGCGGGGTGCTTATCCGTCCTCTGGCGCCGGATTGATTGGCAGTGGGATACTTTTTAGCCCTGCCTCCCTGCTCATGATGACGCAGGTGTCAACGAGTCTAAATGATCGCGCTGCCATTCTGCTGAGCTTCATGACAGCAGCATCTGTCTTCTCTTTTGCGTCTGCGTTCCCCTTCCATGACCTGAAACTTTCTTCTGGAAGTTTCTTTGCATTAGCAAATGAGATTAAGCATCAGCAAGTGAGTTCCTGTGACGAACAGGTGGAGAGGATGGGCTTGTCGTGTCTGTGTTCCTGCATCGTCCAGCTGCTGTATTCAAATGAAGCACTGTGCTGCGGGATAAATACACAAGAGCACCATTTCCTGTGGTTTCTTCCGTCTATTTCTTGGTAGAAGGGTCATTTTCAAACCCCAAATTAAACATTATTAATCACAAATAGAGCTACTTACGACAATTATCTTGTACCATTTGTGAACCGGATATTTTCCACGCCACAGAAGAAACTTACTGTTGGTTTGGAATCACAGCCTTAGCCGAACCCAAGGACTCACAAATCCACACAAATACAACAGAGCATTAAGTGTCTGACTGTAGTAATCGCCAAATTTCATTGATCCTGGAACGTGCTTGTGCTGTTTCTGCTTGTCATTTCAGCTTGCAGTAAAGAGGGAATTTCACATAAAGGGAATATTCATCGACTGCTGCTGAATCAAGAAAAACGAAATTAGCTAAAAATAGGTTTTGGTTAAATGGTACTATGACTAGTTGGGGATCTAGTGGGAGACGTTGAATTTACAAATAATTCTCCAACTGCTCCATGACTGTGTTTTTAGCTGTTCTCCAACTGTTCTCGAACTGTTCTTCAACTGTTCTCTACTTGTTCTCCGACTGTTCTCTAACCATTCGCCAACTGTTCTCCAACTGCTCGATACTTGTTCTCCAACTGTTCTCCAACTGTTCTCCAACTGTTCAACTGTTCTCCAACTGTTCTCTAACTGTTCTCCAACTTTTCTCTACTTGTTGTATAACTGTTCTCCAACTGTTCTCTAACTGTTGTCCAACTGTTCTCTACTTGTTTTCTACTTGTTTGCCAACTGTTCTCGTACTGTTCTGTAACTGCTCTCTACTTGTTCTCCAACGGTTCTCCACTTGCTTTCTAACTGTTCTCCAACTGTTCTGTACTTGTTCTCTAACTGTTGTCTAACAGTTCTACTTGTTCTCTTACAGTTCTCCAACTGTTCTCTAACTGTTTTCCAACTGTTCTCTAACTGTTCCCCATTTGTTCTCTAACTGTTCTTTATCTGTTCTCTATCTGTTCACTAATAGTTCTCTAACTGTTCTCTACTTGTTCTCTAACTGTTCTTCACTTGTTCTCTAACTGTTCTTCACTTGTTCTCTAAGAGTTCTCTACTTATCTTCTAATGGTTCTCTACCTGTTCTTTAACAGTTCTCTACTTGCTCTCTATTTGTTTTCTACCTGTTCTGGAGCTGTTCCCTTGCTTTTCAAGTAACTCAAGAAGTTGGGATCATGTTGGGCAGACTTTCTGAATCCTAAAACATGCCTGTGTTCAATAAGTGCACCCCCAAGGCATTTCATTACAGTTATGCTATAATAATCTATTTGTGCCTGGCAAAGGTACCCTCACTCTAGATTTAGTATTCATCATTCATTCATTTTCTAAGATGATTTATCCTAATTAGGACTGCAGGGAGACTAGTGCCTATCTCAACCGACTGTGGGTGACTCCAGACAGGTAATGGCCCTATAATGGCCAACTCACACACAACCATTCGCACTCCCTTTCACACTTAGGTGTGTTTTGGAACAGCCTCTTTCTTCTTCTTTTCCTTTCAGCTGTTCCCTTCAGGGGTCGTCACAGCAAATCATCTGCCTCCATCTCACCCTACCCTCTTCTTCTCTTACACTAGCTACCTTCATGTCCTCCTTCACCACATCCATAAATCTTCTCTTTGGTCTTCCTCTAGGCCTTCTGCCTGGTAGTTCCAACTTCAGCATCCTACTACCAATATATTCACGATCCCTCCTCTGTACATGTCCAAACCATCTCAATCTAGTGTTGTGGAACAGCCAATTAACCTAATAGTGTATGCATGTTTTTGGACGATCACAGGAAACTGGAGCACCCAAACGAATCCCACGTGAGCATGGGGAGCACATGCAAACACCACACAACAGCAATGACCAACATATATAAAGATATACTATGTATGAATAAAATGGTCTATGACACCATTCATTAAATACTATAATAGTATAATAATAATAATGATAATAATAATAATAATAATAATAATAATTATAATAATTATAATAATAATAATAATAATAATAATAATAATAATAATAATAATAATAATAATAATAAATATAATAATACTAAGTGAGTTATTAATAATGGGTATCAGTATCGGTATTGTTATCAACAAATACCAAAAATATGCCCTGTCGATTTGACTAAATTTAAATATGACTGCATTTCTGCGCATTATTTGATGGAGAAGAGCAAAAAAAATCTCTACGTATAGAAAATAACATGGGAATAGTTAATCATTTTTCCTAATAAGTGCCTCGATCTCACTTCGAGTCTCTCTGTACAGGTGATTGGAGTGTTTATTTGGTTTGGTGTGGTGCCGCCCCATACCATAGTGGACTATGAGGAGTTGCATCCGCCTAACCCCGAGTTGGCACGCGGCATCCTGAAGTGTGACATGTCTGACCTGTCGCTGATCTGCTGCCTGAGCTACAGCATCTTGCTCATGGTGACATGCACCATTTACGCGGTCAAAAGCCGAGGTGTCCCTGAGACTTTCAACGAAGCCAAGCCCATCGGATTCACCATGTACACCACCTGCATCGTCTGGCTGGCGTTCGTACCCATCTTCTTCGGGACAGCACAGTCCACGGAAAAGGTGAGCGTTGTCAGGGTAAAAACAACCATGAACTAATCTCATTATAATCCAGTTTATGACTATTACTGACGATGACTGAACATGAGTCACATTCACTGATTCAGTGAGGAAGAATGCAGGAGGGAACATATATTTGTTTTAAGTTGCTGCTTATTTTTGTAATTTTAATCATTTTCATTTCATAAAAATTAATCCACCTACTGTTTAGTTTTTTTTAACGATTAAACTTTTCTACCCTGAGTATGGTGTACATGACAAAGCTTACTGTTAAATGCTAAATACGTACACGTATTAAACGAACCCGTTCATTTCTCCGGCATATTAAATAAACATGAAATACAGTGTTATCTCTTGAAATTAAACCAGAATCAGCCACAGTGTCTTTCTGAAACCATTTGCTTACTCCTGCATGTGAATTTCAATGACCACCGCAACTGGTGCTAGCAAACATCACCAATATTCTTCAAATAGTACGCCTTATTCCGGTAGCACGGTGGCGCAGTGGTGAGTACATTTGCCACACAGCCAGCAGGTCCTAGGTTTGATTCCTAGGCTCGGGTTGTTTCTGTGTGGAGTTTGCATGTTCTCCCCAAGCCTGTGCCATTTTCCATTGGGTACTCAACTGTCCTAATACAGTCCAAAAAGATGCACAGTAGGAGAGACTGGCTGTTCCAAATCACCCCGAGGTGTGAGTGTGAAAGTTTGTATGTGTGTTAGCCCTGTGATATGGCCTGGCAGGGTGTGCCCTGCCCTCATCAGAGTCAGCTGAGATGGGTGCCAGCCTCCCCGCGACTCTAATTTGGATTGCGACTTAGAAAATGAATGAATAAATGAGTATACAGTAGGCAATCAATTTTCGCTATGGTTCAGTTCTGGCCCTTCCCGCGAATCATGAAAATCCGCGAGTTATTGATGCGGTTTTAAAACCCTATGTATGATATTAGATACACTAAAATATGCTTCTTAAATACATTCCATAGACAGTCTTACTCATTAATACAGTAATAATGCATTAAAATGTAGTAATGATGAAGTAAAAACTTTTTAATTTTGTACTGTGATAATATTTATGAATAAATAAAGTGCTTAGGGTCCTTACCAGAAGCTAGAGATGATGCAGGGCGTTTGAGTGACATCATAGCACTTAAATAATCAATAAAAACACACTAAAAAAATCAATTCACAATTCAAGCAATCACGTTTATGACATGTGTGCGAAGGAGAAAAAAAATAGGTGTCGACATCATCTGCAACCAATCAGCAGGAGGGATGAAACAAAAGCTCTCAGCCATTGGCTAAATTTGAATCACGTGCCAGTTACTTCCGGGTTTTGTCGCCAATCCGGGCGTATGTGGGGGCGCGAGTGCTGAACCGCGAATGGTCAAGGGCCTACTGTACTTTCTTCTATCTCTTAACATTTGGTCTTAAACTTTTCTACTTTCTATGAATGGATGTTTCACTGCCAGGTCATTATGGATGTGATTGTTCCTCTGGTCATGTGGTCTGGTTATCAGTTAAAGTAAACAGACGCAGAACTAAAACAGAATGGGAAACAACTGAATAAGGGATACTAAGTCAGTGAGCTGGGGTGGTTATACCAGGAATCCTTTGTATTCAGCTAATCATAAACTGATAATGAGAAGACAGAACACATTGGCTACTCACTATTGAATCAACACCTTTAAAGCTTTTTGAAAAAAATACATTACTGGCCATATTTATTAACGTTGAAGGGAGTTTTATAACTTCCATAGATTTTGCATTACTTTCTTCTGAATATTTCATTTTTAGGTGTTTTTTCCAACCTGGCAGCACAAATGTTTTGGAGTTCAATAAGGAATAAATAATGAATGCATAAAGGTACATTTTTATGGACTATTAAAACCACTCGTAAGGAAGAGAGCATGAAAATAGAGAGAGGATTTAAAAAATAATAAATAAATAAATCAGAAATAAAAAAACATATAAAAGAACAACACCACTCTGGCCTCGTGTTTAGAATGTCTGCCTCACAGCAAGTTGGTCCGGGGTTTGAGCCCCAGGCTTGTTGAAGCTGTTTCTGTGTGGAGTTTGAATGTTCTATCCGTGATTGCATGCGTTTCCTCCGGGGACTCCAGTTTCCTCCCGCAGTCCAAAGATATGCACATTAGGATAACTGGATAGTCTCAATTGCTGCTAGGTGTGATTGTGAATGGTTGTGTATGTGCGTGTTTGTCCTGCGTTGGTCTGGCAAGTTGTTCAGGGTGTACCTCAGGAAAAGTTACGGTCTCCCTGTGAACCTAAAACAGGATAAAGCAGTTTGGAAAATGTAATAAAAATCAATAAAGTAGACAGCCAGCCAGCCAGCCAGACAGACAGCCAGACAGCCAGACAGCCAGCCAGACAGGCAGACAGACAGACAGACAGACAGACAGACAGACAGATAGATAGATAGATAGATAGATAGATAGATAGATAGATAGATAGATAGATAGATCTTCCAAATTTGTGCAAATACCGTATTCAACGTAATAAGCGTCCTGCTCCAATAAGTGCCCCCCCCTCACACACACACACACACACACACACACACACACACACACACACACACACACACAATGTTTTTTTATCTTACATCTAATAACCGCCCATATGTACTGGGGAAAAAATGGTAGATCAAACTCACCAATTTTATTGGATCGGTCTCTGTAACCGTAAAATGAGGCGTTCACTGCCTGTAAAAGTGAGTTTACATGGTATTTCAAGACCCCTGCCAATGAGGAATATCTATAATGTTCATCAGTAACAACACATTCGATTGTTCCGCCATGCTTTAAAAAACAGGAAAACATTTTGCTGTGTTCTCTTGGTAAATGTCCAACAACCGATGAACCATTAGAAACTGCTACAGCAAAACTATGGGATGCTCTGAATGAATAGAGCAATGAGCCAGATATGGGTCTATCAGAAAGTGATGACGAGTATTTTTCACCCGATTCTCCTGCTCACTAACTTCATAAATTTAACGATGTTTCTGGACATGTGCTTTTGTTTATGTTCGTGTTGATTGGTTCAACGTGCCATGTGCTAAAGTTGACAGTGTTGATGATTTTACTTCAGGGGAAAATGTTTAAAGGAAATGTTTAAAGGGAGGGGAAAGTAAGGGGTCTTTTTTTTATTTATGCTGTTTTCTGTTTATTTTCAGCTTTCATGTAAGTAATTTGGTTGATACCACAAAATGAATAATACAAATACCAGTAAAACTCTTTTATTGTTCTGTTATTATTCATATTTTCAACCTTGATGGTTCCACTCCGCTGGTAACATTTTAATAAGCCCCCCCAATTTTTAAGCACCCTGGGCGCTTATCACGTCGAATACGGTAGGTCATGAGATCAGGGTTATTGTGTCAAACTCTGTGGAGCAAAATTACATGCTTCATCTCATCTGTGGTTAGTATAATAAACCCTGCACTCTTGTAAACCCTTACTTATTGTTCATCCTCCGTTTCTTTCACGTCATTCTGTATGTTTTCGAACTACAAGGAATTGTACAGTGCATTTATTCACACAGCAGGAAATTATTACTTCCGAGAAACAGCCACCATTTTACCACATTACTATCTTCCCCCAGTTCAGCTCCAGTGCGTCAACGAAAAGCACCAAAGGTTTAGCAGCTACTTAAATCCTTATGTAGCAAAACTGTTCAGAGTAAAGTCATTTCAATATGAATGTTCCAAAGCAGGCAGCAACCTGCCCAGCCAGCGATAACACGCCAAAGTTGTGTCTCAAGCAGTTTCCCGTTTGAAGCGAGCTTTCATATGGCGACATGCAAACACAGGAAGAAATGAGACATGCAGAAAAGAAGACATCTTACCCCCCATCCCTCCTCAGCCACACCAACCCTCCTGTCTTTATCTCCTGAAGACACACCATGACATGGAGACAAAGGCCCTGCTTCGTGGCTGCAAAGGGGTTTAATTGTGGTGCAAGGCAGATAAGAGGAACGCGGGGGAGCCGGAAAGACAATGGCTTCACCCATCCTAATAAAGCTAAGAGAAGCACCGCGGGAATAAAGAACTACAGCATTCAATTGCTCCCGCCATGTCCCTTCCACCAGGTGAACTACCACCGAGGCCTGTTGTTCTTTTCTTCTCATCACAATGACAGCACACATGATTACACCTGGTGGGAATCGTATTCAGGATTTTATTTATTCATTCGTATTCATTCTAGTCTTTTAGGCAGCATCAAATCTTTAATAAAAATGATGTAATTAAAATCATCAGACTTTTCAAAAAAATATGTTAAGGAACAAAAGGCGAACAGTATCACAACGTTTCATTCATTTGTTTGCTGAACCGCAAAGGGGTATCACACCAGGGGGCGATAGAAAACCGACTGGTGTGAATTTTAAAACATGCGTCAAGATGTTTTGCAACTTGTGCACGTGCGTGCGAATATTTTTCTGCCTATATACTAGCATATAAAGTGACATGCGGTGAAGTTGACAGCTGGTGAGGCCCTGATTATTTTAATGTTAGAGTTACAAGTACAAGTTGTATGGTTTAGAAACAGTGGCGCTGGGGAAAAGAAAGGAGGCAGAGCTGGAGGTAGCAGAGATGAAAATGTTGAGGTTCTCTTTGGGAGTAACGAGGATGGATAGGATTAGGAACGAGTACACCAGAGGGACAGCACATGTAAGATGTTTGGGAGACAAAGTCAGAGAGGCTAGATTGAGATGGTTTGGACATGTACAGAGGAGGGATAGTGAGTATATTGGTCGTAGGAATCTGAGGCTGGAACTACCAGGCAGAAGGCCTTGAGGAAGACCAAAGAGAAGATTCATGGATGTGGTGAAGGAGGACGTGAAGGTCGTTGGTGTAAGAGAAGAAGATGCAGAGGACAGGGTGAGATGGAGGCGGATGATTTGCTGTGGCGACCCCTGAAGGGAAAAGCCGAAAGGAAAAGAAGATGGAGTTACAAGTACAAATTAACTCAAGGGTATATTATTCATCATTTGACTGACAACAAACAATGCATTGTATTTAATATCTCGCATCAGCATTCCGAATGCAAACATGTGACGCATATTTCATTTGAGCTTAAATTTTCAACTGTGTTGGTATTCCTTTTGGTACAACCTCTTGTTTTGTTTGAAAGTCCAGATTTGTGAATTTTCTTAGCTTGGAAATGTAATCTCCATTTTGTAAGCCGGATTGCAAAGTAAATATAAACAACATACAAAGAAGATTTTCAGAAGAAGGCCAATCACATCGTGACGGATCCCACACACCCTGGAAATGGACTGTTTGTACCACTTCCTTCTGGAAAGCGGTGCAGAAACATCAAGACCAGTACAACCAGACTTAAAAACAGCTTTTACCCCTGAGCAGTGATAGCCATCACCCCTCCACCCCCTGCCTTGCCAGTTACACTCACACACACACACACACACACACACACACACACACACACACACACACACACACACACACACACACACACACACATACACACACAGGCAACATGCAACCCTCCTCAATTTACACTCACTCACAGACATCAGTTCTTTGTAAAAGGACATTGAATCTATAAACTATACGACTATAAGGTACTGCTACATTTTACCTCGTTTACATTCCTGTCTATCCACCTCGCTTCTACTATTTATTTATTTAATTATCTCATTCCACAACACCTCAACGTACATATCGCCAGTCCATCACTGTTTTCCAAATGGCCTCACAATAATATTTTCCTTCCAGTGTCACCAGAGACTCCCTTGCGCTTCAACTACTGCATAATCATTCATTCATTTGCAGAATTCTGCTAATCCTACCAGGGTTGCGAGGAAGCTAGAGCCTATTGCAGCCTCGGCTGATGTGGGGTTTTTCCTAAAAAAAATCTTGCCAGTTTATTTCAGAACCAACATCCACACAACCATTCACAGTGACACCTAGCGGAAATTTGTAATACCTAATACCCCCATTTCACTGGAGCATGGCATGCAAGGATCGTGTAGCGGAAAGGCACGGAACGCTGTCTACAGAAGAGCTTCGGCATTTTTACACGCAAAATGGGTGAAAATGCAACGGAAAAGTGGAAATTCTTACACTCTCGGAACGTTCACAGCATGTGCGGAACAGGTACGCCAAAGTACGCCAAAGTGACCCCATGGAACACTCACGAAATTTTTTTTTCGTGGACATTCTTTTGAAGATGTTCAAACGCATGTTCACGGAATATTTTGGCCTGCATACGGAAGTGGAGGAAAACTTGAGGAATAACTACGGAATCACACGGAATGACACGTAAGATGAGGGAATAATTGCGGAACGTTTCTGGATGACAACATTTTTGCTTCGGTAAGTCTGGCGTGCTCCAGTGAAATGGGGATATATAACCCAATGAGCATGTCTTTGGACTGTGGGAGGAAACCGGGGAACCCGGATGAAACTCACGCAAGCACAGGGCAAACGGCATACAAAAACGCCCTTGCTGAGCCCAAAACTTGAACTCAGGACCTTCTTGCTGTGAAGTGGACATGAGTATTACACCATTGTGCAATATGAGTGGTACGATAATGAAGAAATGCAAACTTAATTTTTTCATTTTATTTTATAAAAACTCTAAGCAGGTTCTAACCATGAACATTATACCGACGCCCATAGTTAGTGTTGAGCTGTGAACTGTGACTGTGTGTTCCAGATGTACATCCAGACGACCACGCTAACCGTATCCATGAGCCTGAGTGCGTCAGTGTCACTGGGCATGCTGTACATCCCCAAAGTCTACATCATCATCTTTCATCCGGAGCAGAACGTGCAAAAACGCAAGCGCAGCTTCAAGGCTGTGGTTCAGGCGGCCACCATGTCCACCCGTCTGTCACACACCAACAGCGAAAAGCACAACGGCGAGACTAAGATGGAGCCAGACAGGATGCAGTAACAGGTAAACGAGTCCTTAAAGATTTCTGGTGTCTAGTAGATTTCCTGAGAGAATGACACATGCCAGTCACCCATAAATCACCGAGTGCGTTCAAAATATAGTTCATTCAAGCCCAGATGATCCTCCACTACCATCAATAAAAACCCCTCCTTGAACAGGCGGCATGGTGGTGAACGCATCCACCTCACAACAAGAAGGTCCTGAATTCCAATCCCCTTGTTTTGTGTGTCTGTGCTGCCATGTAATACTCTGCAAAACTGGTGTCGGTTGTACCCTGCCTTCACTCAGAGTCGGCTGAGATAGGCTTCACCCGACAACTGATGATTCCAACGAGAACTTGACTGTGAAAAGGTTTGACCCAAAGCGTAGAGGAACAGTGGTCATCCTTTCATCACACACACACACACACACACACACACACACACACACACACACACACACACACACACACACACACACACATGCACGCAGCTCTGGTTTCTCCACACAGTTAGTGATCTATCTTTAGTGATAATTAGTGGTGGTTTAAAGGAGGCTGGTCTGTGTCACCGCTCTGAATTGGTGTCATGTAGAGGCTCTGAATTAAAGACGCAGAACTTGAAAACGCAATTACAGTATAAAATAAAACACTTGGACATAAAAATATTAATAATCCATTTATTACATTTTCCTAAAGAATGATCTGTGTTGTATATGAACATACTGTACACCAGTACCTTTTATAAATGTTTCCCTGTATTCTGTATTTCCAAACGTAAGGAGAACTTTTATTTATGCTGCAAATGAGTATTTATGATGTCGTGACTCATTAGGTGAAATTCCTTCAGGCTGCATGTTCATGACTTCAGGCAGACTTCTCCTCCCGTCTCTCTTACAGTTCTTCTCAATTTTCTCTTCCTCTAAACCTCCAAAAAAGCTCTTTAATGTAATTTTCCACTTGCCCTCTATCTCTCCAGCACACACTCGCTCACTATTAGCAGCAGCACTTCCCACTGCTTTCTT
>CM045749.1:9984228-10139228 GCA_024760905.1 Plotosus lineatus
GTGTGCATGTGCATGTGTGTACGTATGCGCAGCGTGTGTGTGTGTGTGTGTGTGTGTGTGTGTGTGTGTGTGCATGTGTGTACGTATGCAGTGTGTGTGTGTGTGTGTGTGTGTGTGCAATGCATGTGTGTACGTAAGGCTGTGTGTGTGTGTGTGTGTGTGTGTGTGTGTGTGTGTGTGTGTGTGTGTGTGTGTGTGTGTGTGTTTATGGGGTTGTATATGAATAAACACAGCATTCTGTGTAAGATGAATCAACGTGAATCAATATTACTTGTCATAGAATTCCAAGTTGAAAAAGCTGGTAATGTTGGAGTAATGCTGGGGTCTGATCATCGAGCTCAGGAAATTCTGAAATGACAAATTGTGCCATTTACATCACATTAGTCAAAAGTGATAGAATTATCAAAACAAATAAATAAAATTCCACCCAGTGGTGAGGGGGCAGCAAGAAAGAGAGAGAGAGAGAGAGAGAGAGAGAGAGAGAGAGAGAGAGAGTATGTGCACGCGCGCGCGCGTGTGTGTGTGTGTGTGTGTGTGTGTGTGTGTGTGTGTGTGTGTGTGAGACATAGACAGAGAGAGAGAGAGAGAAAGAGAGAGAGAGAGCGAGAGAGCCCATTTATTTATAATTGTCCCAGTGGCCAGCTCTTTCTTCACTCTTTTTATTTCGCTCTGGGCTTTCCTTTTCTTCTACAAGAAAAATATTTGCTGTTATTAAGAACGCAGTCGTGACTTATATTTTCGTACCAGATCTCCAGGCCATGTGGGTCACTGCATTACAAAGTGTTCTTTGATGTCTTGACCTCTTGGTGAAAGACTACTTCTTATACTACACTCATTCTTTATACATCCGTGTTTTCTATTCCTTATTGAACATTTTAATCTAGTAGTGATTGCCATGTCACGGCAAGAAGGTCCTGGGTTTGAATCTCGGACTCAGGTCAGCCTTTGCTGTGTGGAGTTTACATGTTTGCCTGGGGTTCCTCTGGGTATTTGGGTTTCCTTCCGCAGTCCAAAGCACATGCACATTAGGCTAATTGGTTGTTCAAGATTGCCCCTATGTATGAGTGGTAGTGTGAATGGTTGTGTGTGTTGGCACTGACATGGCCTGGCATGCTGTTCAGAGTGTAGGTGTTAGCAGTCTCACCCTACAACAAGGAGCTGTTCGGTAAGGGTATGTCTGTGTGAAGTTTGCATCTTCTCATGCTTAGGTGTGTGCGTGTACATGCGCACATGCGCGCGCGCGTGTGTGTGTGTGTGTGTGTGTTTGTTGGTCCTGCAAAGGACTTGTGAGCTGTTCAATAGCTACACCACTTTCACCCAGAGTCAACTGAGACAGGCTCCAGGCTCCCAATGACGTAAGTAGGATTGAGCAGAATGAAAATAAGGAGGGAAATTAGCTGCCTTGGCAGAGGTTTGCACTCTCTTGGTGCTTTTAGTTTGTACGTTTCATTTAAGCAACAAAACCATCTGTGAAATTATTCCTGCATTCATTTTCTTGAACCGCTTAATCCTAGTTAGGGTTGCAGGGAGGCTGGCGCCCATCTTAGCTGACTCTAGGTGAGGACAGAGTACACCCTGGACAGCTTACCAGGCCATCGCAGCTATGTAGCCTACTCTTGATGAAAGTCAGCAATGGTTCTTTTACAGCCTCACACTATAAACAGTGAGAGACATGGCCAGCCTCTGATAACCTAGTCAGCCGCACTGGGGGGACGGGGGGGACGGGACGGGGGGGGGGGACAATGACAACCTGTTGAGAGTGGGGCTTGAACCCCCAACCTTGGTATCAATGATCCAGTGCCTTTACCACCAGGCCACTACTGGCTCAATTATAAACCTAATCCAGCTGATGAACCAGATGTGAAAGACTGTTGATTTGATGTTGTCACCACATGTTGATTTTGATAGCAGTTAGCAGTCTGGGTGAACTTTGACCTGTGAATTTGTCAACCTCAGTCTTTGAACCAATAAAATACACGAAGTTTGTGTGTAGTGGTATCTTTCATCACTATACCTGTAGAGAATATTCCAGATTATTTTCCTATTATAGTTATGTTATCTCATCAATCCGATATGCTATGCTTCCATTTTAATGCTAATTTTAACACACGCCGTGGTTGCTCTTTTTATTTCTTAGCAATGTAGGCAATTTATGCAAAGGTTTTTTTTTATTTTTTTTAATAATTTTGAAATTGACTGAAGCAGAAATACCAACATAGGGCAGAATGCAATCAAAACATTAGAGCTGTTAAAATGTTATGAATTTCCACCAGATGACCAATTATAATAACAAGCCATTGCTATTCACACTGTTTTATGCACCACTGACTAAGTTACTCTGACACATCCTATCTTCTTTTATCTGTGTAATGGCAGGTGGCCTGGAGCAAATAACATGCCAAATCTGGATGGAAGAAAAGCGTGTGGGGGTAAAAAAGCAAGACTCCACTTAGTCGATTTCCATTTGAGGACAGCTGTAAAGAGGACAGTGAGGCATGAAACTTCAAAACGATGCAAACAAGGATCAAAAATGCACATTTTCAAACTGAAGCTTTATCACGACAATGTCTCACACACCTTTCCGATGTCTTTGTGTTTACTAACGAATGAGGAAAATGTCTGTAAAGCAGTGATGCGGTTCATGTAGCGGTGTAGCAGCATGTGGGACGTGTACTGAAGTGTTTGTGTGTTTGTATGTTCATGCACCTGCGTTGTGTAAACCCTCAGAATGGCAGCTTTGTACCGAAAAGAAATAGTCGAAATGAAATAGTCACTATTTACTATTGAAAAAAAAAATAATCTGACGTGGTATTTATTTTCTTCAGATTTGTTTAATATAGAAATGTAATGGTTATGATGTGTTGTTAATGTTATGCTATAAACGGCTAATGCAAGGCTATGCTATAGGTCATGATGCCACCAAAACAAAATGTGCGAGCAGATTTTCAAAACAGATGCGTAGAGCACTTTTAGGGATTAAGAACAAGCACATAGGAAGGGAAAACAAATCTGAATATTGTGTTTTGACTTAATTTTATTAAACAGCTAAGGGCAATCTAATTTTACACTAAAATATTCCAGATGTTTCCCCTAACCAAATGATTTAATACTTGCACTATTATATATTTAATGTCGTTTTTTTTCTGGAACTGTAAACTTGAAAACATGAAGAAAAAAGTCATATAGTTAATTTTTCTTCTACTTCCTGTTGTTGTTATTATTATTATTATTATTATTATTATTATTATTATTATCATCATCATCATCATCATCATCATCATTCTCGATTTTTTTAAATGATAGGCACAGGGTAGCAACATTGGGGGGGATCAAAAGCTCGGACTTCCCCATCTCCAACAACTTCCTCCATCTTCTCCCTGAGGGATCCCAAGCTGTTTCTAAACCAGCCTGGTGCTTTCATCACTCTGCAAGTCCTGAATCGGCCCCAGTGCCTCTACCCAGACCCTGCTGGCGACATCTTTAAAGGGAGGTGTCCTGATGGCATTCTTCTTAGGTGCCCAAGCCACCTGAACTGTCTCCTCTCAGCATCAAGGATTGCTGTGGGTCTGCAATATATTGAGACATTCCCAAAGTTCTGAACTTGCCACCTTGACAGTGATGGCCCACTAGTTAAACCTCTGGTTTACTGAACAGGAAGTTAGGGGTTCAAGACCCAGTACCGCCAAGCTGTTTCTGGTTGGCTGTTGAAAAAGACCTTTAAGCCTCAATTGCTCATTTGCATAAATGAGATAAAAACACATGTCGCTCTTGATAAGGGTGTCTTGTAAATGCCACAAATGTAAATACATCTCATCGGGTAAACCTAACCATCTTATACTGTAGAGCAGGGGTGTCAAACTTGTTCCACAAAGGGCCATGTGGCTGCAGGTTTTTGTTTCAATCAACTGAGCTGAGTGTTCAGGTAGTTGATTGGTCAGTGTCTGTACAGAGCATACAGATTGACCAATCAGCTGCCTGAAGACTCAGCTCAGTTGATTAAATGAGCCAAGTCAGGTGTGCTGCTGCTTGGTTGAAACAAAAACCTGCAGCCACATGACCCTTTGTGGCCCTGCGTAGAGAAAACTGGTTTGCCTGTTTGAATTCCGAATCTTATTCTTCCAGTCAAAAGTACATGACTTTACATGAGGTTGGGACGATGGCCAGCTAGTTTATCAAGAGCTTTGCCTGATGGCTGAACATAATTTTTTACCCCTAAGCTACGGTTTGGTAGACTGACTGCACAACTGCAGAAAATGCATCCAACACTGCATGATCAACCGCAAGGTCCCTTTTAGCATAAGACCCCAACATACTTGAACTCCAACCACTTGGATTGACGACAAGTTGAAACCTGGGCAAAATCCAATGTACACATTCAACGGGTCTGGATTCATGCCCAGCATGTGAATACAGCTTTCCTTCCAAGTCCACAGGGACCAAATAGGATGAAGAAGCAACTCTGGCAAACTACTCCTGAGGCAGACCTTTGCAAAACCCTTGCATATCATTTTCCACTGAAGCTGAGGAGAAGGTACCTCAGTACTTGGCATGCACTCTTTGGTCCCGTTTTCCATAAATAGAGACCTAGTCCCAAGTTTACCAATCCAGAGGGACTGTCCCTAAGGTCCATGTATTGTTGACCAGGCAGGTCAACAAAGACATTCTAACAACGTCTAAAGACTTTAGCAACTTTGGGCAAATTTCATCCATCGCTGGAGCTTTGCTTTGCAGGTCCAGATCCAGGAGCTCAATATTCAATACCCACGTTCACTGACTTTTCATTTCATTTTATCTTCTATGCCACTTTGTCGTTTTTTTAGGGTCTCAGGGAGGCTGGAGTTGATACCAGCCAACACTGGAGGGAAGCACCCTGAACAGCTCATCAGTCCATCATAAGACCAACACAGAGGCATAACTATTTACAATCACATTAACACCTAGAGGCGATTAAAGAATATCCAATTAGCCTAATGCGCATGTTTTTGGTGGGGCAGGGTGGAGTAATGGTTAGTGTGTCTGCCTAACATCAAGAAAGGTTCTTGGTTTGAGTCCCATTGATTGGGGGATTGGGGGTTTCTGTATCATTCCACTGAATCCTAATTAGGGTCACGGGGAAACTGGCGCTCATCTCAGCCGTCCTGGGTATATTCTGAACATCTTACCAGGTCATCATAGGGCCAATACTGATACAACGATTCACACTCACACCTAGAGGAGATTTGGAACAGTTGATTAGCCTACTGTGCATGTGGATTGTGGGATGAAACCAGATTTGGATTGTGGGATGAAACCGGAGTACCCGGAGGAAACCCAAACAAAACATGGGGGGAGAACATGCAAAGTTCACACAGAAATGCCCAGATTGGGAATCAAACCCAGGCCTTCTTGCTGTGGGGCGGACGTACTAACCACTACACCACCATGCTGACCCGGGTTTTTGTATGCAGTCTTTATATTCTCCCTGTGCTTTCCTCCCACAATCCAAAGACGTACAAATTAGGCAAATTGGTTGTTTCGAATTGCCCCTAGGTGTGGATAGCAGCGTTAATGGTTATGTGTGTTGGCCCAACAATGGTCTAGTGAGCCATTCAGAGACAGGGAGTAACCCTCCCTCACTTGGTGTTGGATGGGATGGCTCCAGTCTCGCCACGACTCAGTGTGAATACAAGTCTTTAGACAGTGGATGGAAATGGAGGAGACCTGAGCATTCGGAGGGAACTACATACAGAAACGCCTTTGCCAGGCTCAAACCCAGGACCGTCTTGCTGTGAGGTGGACATGCTAACCACGACGCCACCATGCTGCCAGTCTGACAATATATTATGAATCAACTGTGGTATTTTTTGCAGTATTAATTATTGTCAAACTTCTGTGACATGTACATGTTGGTACAGCTGCCATGTTGTTGCGTTGTAAATACAGGAAATGTAGAGAATTAAACAAGACAAACAAAGGTAATGAATGATTTAATTGATAAAGTGTTTGCATGGGGTTTAAAGAGAATGCTGAATTATATGTCCTGAAACCATGAAACACTTTTCTATGAGGCGAAAATCTCAAGATAGCATCTATAAATCTAAAGGAATAATTATACTGTTCCAGACTTCGACTCAGCTGAAGCATTAGTCAATAATGTGACAGCTCTGTTCAGCCAACTCGCAAATCAGCAGTAATATTCCACCCTGACGTATCGTTTCATTATAACCCAGTCGCAGAATTTCAACTTCAATCGGCATTTACTTTGCCATTAAAAAGCAGTCGGAGTTGGTCATTTTAATCAAACGTATCATTTCAAAAATATCCACTTTGTACTTCATTAGATGCTTGATGAAGACTCATGAAATACATTTGTACTTTAGTAGCTGAATAAATAAATGCCACACATGATCCAGTGAAAAAGAAATTTGCAATTTGTTTTGTTTTTTTATTAAACTTGGCATGATATTAACCCAACAACCAAGACTGGTTATTAATTAGTTCGTTTTCAGTCGTTTTCCAAGCTGCTTAATTCTCATTAGCGTTCCGGGTGAGGCTGGTATCTATCTCAGCCAACTCTGGGCGAAGGTGGTGTACACCACGGACAGCTCATCAGAGCATTGCGAAGCCAAAGTACATACAACCCTTCACGCTCCCAGTCACAGCCAATGCGGAATGTGGAACAGCCAATTAGGCCACTGTGTGAAAGAAACTGGAGAACCCAGAGGAATCCCATGCAAGCACGGGGAGAACATCCAGTCTCCGCACAGAAACACCCGAGACCAGGAATCAAACCAAGGCCCGTCTTGCTGTGAGGTGGACGTGTGGACGTGCTAACCACCGCGCTACCGTGCTGCCCCGTTGGATATTGTGGTGATAAGAAAAAGTTAACAAACATTAATTCTCCTTCCAAAGTTTGTCATTAAATAAATATAAATACAGTAAATAATATAAATGAAGACAGAAAGCAAAATAGACAGAACATTGACGGTGCCTTTCCAGATGTGCAAGCTGCCCATGCCGCATGCACTCAAGCAACCGCATACCATCACAGATGCAGCTTCTGAACTGAACGCTGATAACAACTTGGGCTGTCCTTGTCCTCTTTAGTCCGGATGACATGGCGTCCCAGTTTATCATAAAGAACTTTGAATCGTGATTCGTCTGACCACAGAACAGTTTTCCACTTTGCCACACTCCATTTTAAATGACCCCTGGCCCAGAGAAAACACCTGCACTTCTCAGTCGTGTTTAGAAATGGCTTCTTCTTTGGACTCTAGAGTTTTAAGCTGGCACCAGCGGATGGTGCAGTGGATTGAGTTCACCAGCAATGGTTTCTGGAAGTATTGCTGAGTCCATTCGGTGATTTCCTTTACAGTAGCATTCCTGTTTGTGGTGCCGTGACGTTTAAGGGCCCGAAGAGTATTGTTTTTCGGCCTTGACCCTTACGCACAGAGATTGTTCTAGATTCTCTGAATCCTTGGATGATGTTATGCACTGTAGATGATGATAACTTCAAACTCTTTCCAAGTTTTCGTTGGGAAACACCTTTCTGATATTGCTCCACTATCTTTCTGCACAACATTGGGGGAATTGGTGATCCTCTACCCAGCTTCGCTTCTGAGAGACACTGCCACTCTGAGAAGCTCTTTTTATACTCAGACATGTTGCCAATGGACCTCATTAGTTATTAGACCGCTTATTGGTCTTCCAGCTGTTCATTATAAGTTCAATTGACTTTTCCAGCCTCTTATTGCTACCTGTCCCAACTTTTTTGAGATTTGTTGACACTATGAAATTTAAAATCAACATATTTTTCCCTTAAAATGACTTACAGTTCATCAGTTTAAACTTTTGACCCTGTCATCTATGTTCTATTCAGAATAAAATATTGAAATGCGGCACTTCCGCATCATTGCTTTCAGTTTTTATTCACAATTTGTACAGTGTCCCAACTTTTTTGGAATCCGGTTTGTACAATTTAAATCCTCAGAAACTATTGCCGTCCTAAGTGATATTCATTCATTCATTCATTCATTCATTTTCTGTAACCGCTTAATCCTAATTAGGGTTGCGGGGGGACTGGCACACATCTCAGTCGACTCCGGGCAAGGGCAGAGTACACCCTGGACAGCTTGCCAGGCCATCGCAGGGCGGAAACACACTGACGGCTTTGCATCTACTCTTGATGACAGTCAGCAATGGTTCTTTTACATGAACCTCACACCATAGACAGTGAGACACATGGCTGGCCATTGATAACCCAGTTAGCTGCACTGGGAGGAAGGGGTGGGGGGGGGGGGGGTCACGACAACCTGTGATGAGTGGGGCTTAAACCCCCAACCTTAGGATCAGTGATCTAGCACCTACACCACTAGGCCACCACTGCCCCTCCGAAGTGATGTTTCATGCATAAACATAATGCATTGGCTGTTCCTTCTTTTCTAACAGAGCCGCAGTCACTTCACGAGAACATTGAACAGTTAAAAAACATGCTAAAGGCTGAGAGCAAAAAAAATATATATTACTTAGGATTTATTATAAATATTGCTTAGGTGTGCCATTTAAATGGGGTGCACACCATTATTTTTCTAGCTCCTGTTGTGTTTTTTTAAGTCAGGATAATTAGTTTGTTCATTTCTGTGGAAAATAAATTATATTTTATCAACACAGTGTAATACAATAAACTAACTATTGTATTGCAGTAAGGATTATTTTTTTTACAAACATTTTTAAAATATTGCAATATCTAAATCCTGTTGTGGGCAGTGGTAGCCTGGTGGTAAGGCGCTGGTGATCCAAAGGTTGGGGGTTCAAGCCCCACTCTCAACAGGTTGTCACTACCCCCCACTCCCCACCCTTCCCCCATCCCCCACCCTTCCCCCAGTGCAGCTAACTGGGTTATCAAAGGCCTGCCGTGTCTCTCACTGTCTATGATGTGAGGTTGTACAAGAATCATTGCTGACTTTCGTTAAGAGAAGCTGTATAGCAGTCAGCCTGTTTCTGCCCTGCGAATGCCCCGCGAGCTGTTCAGGGTATACGCTGCCCTCGAGCAGAGTCAGCTGAGATGGGCGCCAGCCTCCTCATGACCCTAATTAGGATTAAGAGGTTCATAAAATGAATGAATAACTAAAGTTTAATTTGGTGACTGAAATCTGTGTACAGTACAATCTCATGCTATATTACCGGGGATTTAGCTCAGTTGGTAGAGCGTCCACTTTATCCTCCGGAAGGTCGGAGTTCGAATCTGGCCGCGTCATACCATAAGACGTTAAAATTTGGCAGTTGTTGCTTCCTGCTTGGTGCTCAGCATCAAAGGATAGAACAACACAATAACTGGCGCTGCACAGTGGCGACAGGTGCCCAGAGCACAAACCAAATTTCAATGTATGTAAAAGTACTTTGACAATAAAGAATTAGGTTAGTTTAGTTTATATATACAGTTGTGTTCAAAATAATCTCAGTCAGACACCACTAACCTGATCAATCAGTGTTTTTGGTGGAAATGATATTTCTACATGGCATATAGTTATCATGTGTAGTAGAGTAATGGAATCCAACAGACCCGATAGTCATGACCTGCATGCTGTTGATTCTGTATAATTGAATCAGTAATTGAAAGGGGTGTTCTCACAATAATAGCAGTGTGGAGTTCCATGAGTGATGTCATTCGTTCTTGATTCTAGGAAGTTTCTCATACTACGGTGTCGAGCCTGTTTATGATACACCAGGGATCATGGATCAGTTTGAATACGTCAGAATACTTAGAGAGATCAGGCTGCCTTATGCTGAAGAGGAAATGCACTTGAAACGGCGTCCAAGAAGATAACAACCCCAAACACACCAGTAAATGGGCAACATCTTGGTTCCAGACCAACAACCCGACCTGATCGGTGGCCCGATCCCGAACTTTAATCCAATAGAAAACCTGAGGTGACATCAAAAATGCAGCGTCAGTGCAAACCAATAAATAGAGAAGATCTGTGGAATGTGGTCCAATTCATCCAGGGCTGGAAAACCTGCTCACAGGTGCCAGAAGTTGGTCAACTCCGTGAAACACAGATGTGCAGCAGTTCTCAGAAATAGTGATTCTAAAAATAAATATTAGTTCAGAGATTCAAAAGGAAGACAAAATCAAACCATTTGATCACATACAGTGATTGGGTTTGTAAAAAAGAAGCAGACGCTGCTACTTTTTGAACAGTCCAATACAGTAATCCCCCTTATTTTGCAGTTAATGGGGACCAGCCCCCTCCCCCCACAAAATGTGAAAAACCACGAAATGGCTTCTGCCACTTCTGAAGGACACCCACCCACCTATATATTATATATAAGTTATTATATAAATTTTAAAGTGTTCTATGCATGTTAATGTCATACAGGCAACGTGTATTTATATATAAATTCTATAAATATATATAATTCTGATTCTGATTCTGATGTTAGTGTCCAAACTCACTTTATTTTTATAGCAGTCCGTAATCCACAACGATAAGGCATTTTCCATTTTCACAACGGCCTTATTGCGCTGTTACTGTTATGGTCTGTGCTAGTTGGCGGTGTTTACCTCTTCTCTCTCTCTCCACATACACTGGTGATGGGTGTGGTTGTTACCCGCAGGCGAAATCCAGAGAGCGCACCTGAATTCACTCAGCCATCAGTGCGCTAGAGGAGCTCCGTGCGCGACCAGTTTCCGTGTTGATACTCTCCCAGTGATTTTGGGTTTTGTGTTTTTCCCTCACCACTACGGTGAACACGATTTTCCCGCACCCCAGTGCTTCCCTTGAGTTCTAGCTAAACCAACTACAGTCAATCAGCTTTTTAAAAAAACTTTATTCCAGTTTTAGCTGCCATGTTAAAGTTCACTCACATATAATTTAGGAAAAGAAAAGAAAAGAAAAATTGGCATCACATGTTTGTTAGAAATAGCCTACTGCTTCAGCTTTAGGTAGAACAGAAGATTTTAGCCCATTACTCCATAATTTAGCATAGCTTCGGTGCTATATGTGGGCTCTCCGTGTAAATAGCACAAAGAGTACAGTATTTATTTTTGTTTGCTGTGATGGACGTTGAAATAATCAGCTCATTTAAAACAGCTTGTTGCTTGCTGTGATGAGTATTTCATGTTGCTGGATTGCTCTCTGTCTCCGTGTAACATGCATTTGATGGGCAATATACTCAGATTTAGCATGAAAATAGAAATGGAAACCAGTTTTCTGTATGAGAATTAAAGCCCCAGGATGCACAACTCAGGTAGCCTGAAATAGCCCTGGCTGGCCTAACCCCGATGATGGAATAGTGGCTTATGTGTACATTATAAGGACTAAGAGCGACGTGTACATTAATATTTCTGGACTTTGAAAAAACATGTTTTGAAAAGAAGTAGAACTCGATGCCTGATGGACACGGTGACCTTGAACATGCTTGGATCCATTTTAAAATCAGACTGGTTCATCTGCTTGTGACGATGAGTTCATACGTCTTCATCCACAGCTCATTTTTACAGATATTCTGCTATGGAGACTCTAAAAAAGAAAACGCAGTCATCCCCAAAACATAATACAGTACTTCCGCCTCCTATATTTTGCTTTATATTCTGATCATCAGTAGATTCCTTTCTATATTTGATTCTTTGTTCCTCGCAGTGCCAGAAGTGAGAAACTGTTCTATTGTCTAGTGAACACTGCTCGAGTGAATCCAACACTATACATGCTGATTAAACACTGCTTGAATACTTTATAAGGATGTTTTTTCCCCAGGTTTTCACCACCGTCACAAATGTTTGCTGTGACAGGTTTGTTTGCCTCAGCGTATTTTTCCTGTTGCAAGCTAAAGCCCTAAAGGATCAAAAGAAGCTGACAGTCTGGTACAGCCTGATTCCCTGCACACCAGGAAAACATTTTAATAATGTAACGACGCTTTTTCTCTCTGTGGTTTATTCCGAATTAATATCCGGCCTTGAGGTAAACACAAACCCGCCATGGCAGCCTGCAGTGCAGCGTTCCTGAACAGCTCGGCCAATCAGATCGTGTGAAGAATTGACTTGTCAGAACTTAGAGTTCCATGATAACCTCAGAACAAATCATGTGGGGGAAAAAAAAAATCATACGTTTTCAATGCAGCGTTATATCTTATTGTTGCATGTCAAATAGTAGCTACGGTATATTGCTACAATATAAATATTAATGGAAATAACACCACTGTGCTGTTGAATTCTCCGATCTGATTGGACAAAAGGTGTTTAATAATTTTCTATGACTGGCAGCTGTGACAGTAATGCCAGTCGCAAGGCAGGACATGTTCATAACAAAGGTTTTTTCATTATATTTTATTGCATTCATGTTTCCGTAGTAACAACAGACACAAGGATTTTCAGGGCGAGGCTTCACAAAGTCAGTGAAATATTTAATAAAGAACAATGCAGATTTATTGATGCTGTAAAACACTGAGGAAGTATGGAAGGAGTCTCCAAGTACAGTGTCAGTGTTTCGTAACCTCTGGTATGTCTATTGATGCGACGCGTAAGACTGATACGGGACATGAAAGATCAGAAGGCTCTGGGTTACTGGGCCATAGTTTGGTGATTCAAGTCCCAATACCATCAAACTTCCACTGTTGGGCCCTTGAGCGAGGCCCTAAACCATCAAATACTCGGTTGTAGAAAAATACAAATGCAAATGGAATGATGACATCATGATACAAAGTTTGATGAAGGGAAATTATGTCACACTACACTATCTGCAGATACAGTATCTTTAAAAAGTTTAGTGTGACATCATTTCCTATTATCCATCTTTGTATCATGATGGCATCATATTACGTACTCCTGTATCATTACAATACAAATTTGTACACACACACACACACACACACACACACACAGAGGGTAGCACAGTGGTGTACTCAATGGCAAGTTCTCCCTACAGCAAGTAGCTCATCACTTTAATTCCTGGGTTCCGCAAGGGCACTTGTGGGTGGAGTTTGCATGTTTTTGTTTGTTTGTTTGTTTGTTTTTTTGCTTGTTTGAGTTTCCATTGGGTACTTAGGTTTCCTTCCACTGTCCAACAACATCATCATATGCATGAGGCTAGGTGTGGGTGTGAAATGTTGTGAGTGTCTGCTCTGTGATGGAACGGTCAGCTCTTCAGGACATACCCCGCCTTTGCAAGGATTCGGCTGAGACAGACTCCAGCCTCCCCATAAGGATTAAGCAGTTCGCAGATAAATGAATGAATATCTACCTACACTCTCACATGCTTTCCGCCCAAGATGGCGCGTGAAGGTATTGGGGTCACGTGACTGCATAACCTCAATAGGTGGTAACCTGAACTCTGTTTCATGCCACACTTGACAGGTGTTGATTATTTTCCTACAATGGAATGTCCCTAAGTGTTACATTCTGAATAGACTACTGAAACATCATGGATGATTTCTAACCCCACCCCACTCACGCTCTGTGTATGGACAGTGTGTGACCCGCTGCCAGACCGTTTCATCCTCACATCAGAGCCAAATTAAAGCAGGTCCACTTATAGAGCGCATTAAACATACATGACAGACGAGGAGGACCAGAAAAAAGTTTTCGAACTGATGGATCACTAACGGCAAATAATGAAAAGAGCTAAAAGCAGCAGACATTGCGTTTCTTTCCAATGTCATCCAGATCTGAGCTTTTCCATCAAGTGCTTCTTCTACAGGGTGGCCCAAAAGTTACTGTGCAGTCTGGCAACAACTGAAAAAAGAAAAGAAAAAAAAAAATCCACACTGAGCTCAGGAGATGTAGGTAGCAATCACCATCATGTTCAGCAGATCTCACCAACCACACTACAGGCTATCTGTGACTATCTGACAAAGTGTGTAAGAGTTGTCTTCAAGTCTGTGAGGGACATGTCCAACACCTGTTATAGGAGGAACTGAAGTGTGCATAATTGTTTTGCTCTTGGCATGATCTATAAGCACTATACAGTGGGGTACAAATTGGGGCAGTGGTGGTCTAGGGCGCTGGATCGCTGATCCAAAGGTTGGGGGTTCGAGTCCCACTCTACACAAGGTTGCCACTGTCCTCCCCAGTGCGGCTAACTGGGTTATCAAACCCACTCACTGTCTATGGTGAGAGGCATGTAAAAGAACCATTGCTGACTTTCGTAAAGAGTAGCTGCAAAGTCGTCAGCGTGTTTCTGTCCCTTGCTAAAAAGGGTTGTGACAGGAAGGGCATCTGACGTAAAAACCTCTGCCAAATCAAACATGCGAATCAGATGATTCGCTGTGGCGACTCCCAAATAAAAGGGAAAAAAGCTGAAAGGAAGACAGACAGACAGACTATACAGTGGGGTACAAAGATCACAATGCACTAGGAATACACAAGAAATCATTCATTTTCTAGGCCACTTAATCCTAATTAGGGTCGCAGAGAGGCCGGTACCCATTTCAACTGACTCTGGGCAAGGGTGGGTTACACCCTGGGGAGCTTGGCAGGCCATCGCATGGCCAGCACTCACACCTGGGGGTGATTCGGAACAGCCGTTTAACCTTCTGTGCATTTTTTGGACTGTGGGAGGAAATTGGAGTACCCGGAGCACGCAAGCACGAACATATCATGCAAGCTCCACATGGAAACACCGGAGTCCGAGACTTGAACCCAGGTCCTTGTTGCTGTGAGGTAGGCATGCGAACCACTACAACACCATGCTGCCCACTTTATGATCCATCTTGTATTAAATATTTTGCTTCTCTTCAACTTTAAAAACAGTCGGGTTCTGAATGTGCCCTGATGATTTTGGTTTTATACACAATCCAGTATAATTTATGAGGCAGTGAAGGTGAATAGGGCAAATAGGGAGCCTCTGATGAGCTCACACACTATCAATTTATTTACTTATTTATTGTTTTGGATTTTCATTTTAATTGGTTCTTTAGCTCCTGTGCTTATAGGCTCCTGGCTCTGACTACAAATGAAGAGAAACTTGAACAGGATCAATGTTTTAACAGGTAAAAAAATAGAGAAATGTGAAGCTGTGTAGTGAAACAGCGCCACCTGCTGGAGGATAAAACCTAGCACAGAAGAGCATGCAATGTTCATCACTTCATTTTCTGTAACACTTTATCTTCATTAGCGTCACAGGGAAGGCTGGCACCCATCCCAGCTGACTCTGGGCAAGGGCAGAGTACACCCTGGACAGCTCGCCAGGCCATCGCAGGACGGAAACACACTAACAGCTTTGTAGCCTACTCTTGTCGAAAGTCAGAAATGGTTATTTCACATGAACCTCACACCGTAGACAGTGAGAGACATGGCCGGTCTTTGATAGCCCGGTTATCTGCACTGGGGGGGCAACCTGTGATGAGTGGGGCTTGAACCCCGAACCTTAGGATCAGTGATCCAGCACCTACACCACTAGGCCACCACTGCCCTGCATGTAATGCTCTTAAATTAAAAAAAAAAAAAAAAGATAATTAAAAAAAAAGTTATGTTTTAATTTATAGACATTGTGCAAAGCCGTATTGTTGTGTAATCGTCAGCACAAACACATTCACAGTCCTATGCTACTTCTCATTTATGATTTTAGTTTAAGGTTTCACAGAACAATAAAAATCCATAATAACCAGCCACACACCGCATAATGAAAACTCAGGTGATTTATTAGTCTGCATAAATGATGTATGTTTTTGTAAAAAAAGCTGATAAAAATATAGATACTTAATATGAATAATAATAACAAAAAACATAACGTAACATATACACTTGAGGATTTTCATAGTGGATGAATGGTTAGCGCTGTACAGCAACAAGCGTCTGGGTTCGAACATCACACATGTCTGAGGTCATTCTGTGTGGAATTGACACATCCTGGCATGTTCTCTGCTGCCCTCATATTCTTGTATGCCATCTATTTTCCTTGTGGGTGTTTCTACTCTGGTTTCCTTTCACAGAACTATGACGTGCACATGAGGTCAAAGAGTGTGTGAAGAAAACCAAAATACTTGAAAACAGTCCCTTTTAACATTATGTGAACACCAAACTAGCCGCACTGAAAACATTATTCAATATTTTAAAATGGGCTCAAAAACATAAGTGGGAGGAGTTACATGATTCTAGTGGCTTTTCCCAGCCATCAGGAGTTACAAGAATGGGTTCCGTCTGTCCGTCACACTTTAGTTTCCGGACATTTACTTGCCACGCACTGAAGCTAGGACTCACTATGAGTGCTGGGCTAAGTTTGTGTGTGAGTGACCTTGATCTACTTTTCAAGGTCAGAGAGGCAAAAGCTTGGGCTTTTAAACTTTTTACGCCTGTTCTATATCTATATTGGCATATTATGAAATGGTTCTTATGGTTAGAGCATCTGGACCTCTGTGAGATGTCCAATTCACGGGATGTGGGCAAAAATATAAAACATTTCACTAGAACATTGTTGTACTACCTACTGTATGGAGTGCGTGTTCAGTAGTGAAGAACAGGAAGAAGCAAAAATGTCCCAAGTATTGTGTGTTGTCCCCCTTTAAACCCACCTCACACTCACCCAAACCCCATGTCTCCACAACGTCCTTAAAAAAATTGGGAGAACGCAGCAAAAACTGGAACAACATGGTCAGAACACAATAGAAATTTGTGAGGACATGGCAATGGTCTCCAAGGATGCAGAGGACCTGGTTGAGATTTGGACCCATCAAAAAACTCGTGAGGATGTGGTTGAATTAAAATGAAGCAAGAAGTTACAATAATAAGAACAGAATAATGACGGTGTTGACGTAGTAAAGACGTACATCAAATCAGTAAGGATATCGCTGACACAGTACCAGTGTGGTGCCTCACGGCGTTCTTGCTATGTTAATAGAGTTCTCACTGCGACCTCTCCATAATTGTGCTATGACCATGGTACGTCCATGCCATATTGTAGAACCCCACATTATATAAAAAAATACATTCATTCATTGCTTACGACATCCTTTTGAGCCTTGCAGAAGCTGAGATGGCAGTCTGGACTGTGATGATGTTGATAAGATGGGGTCTGCTGCTGGTGTCTGCTGTCTCTTCAGCTGATTGTTCTCCTCGATGAATCTGGAGAGAGTGTTGCTGATCTCCTGTTGGCAGCGCCTCCTGAGGTCTTGGTCCAGTTCACTGATGATAGATGTCACCCACCTGCCGAAGGCTTTCCTGTCGCCGGCGACGATGGGCCCGAGCTGATCCTGTACCGGTTGCTGGGGGGAAATCATCTGGTAACTGTGTTCCTCAAGACCAGGCAAGAGACTCTCTTCTGCCTCAGGGATCTGTTTGTGGGTACTGAGTGTGGGCGGAGTGGATGGAGTGGGAGTGGACCGAACCGGATCGAGAGGCTGGTCTGGATTGTCAGTAACGTCTGTAGGGGTTGAGGACGTTGCTAACTCCTGCAGACAAAATTATTTTTAATAAAGACAACAAATTACATAATCTACTATGGCAACTTTTTTGTCTAAAATGTATGAAAATGTTTAATAAATCTAAGTCCAAGTTTAAAGTATTAACTAACTATGGTGGATGGTGGTGTAGTGGTTAGCATGAATGTTTCAAAGCCAGAATGTCCTGAGTTTGAGTCCCGTGCTCGCACATTTCTGGGTGGAGTTTGCATGTTTTCGTTGTGCTTGCATTTGCTCCCGCCAGGTACTCTGGTTTCCTCCTACAGCCCAAAGCCATACACAGTAGGTGCATGGGCTGTTGCAAATTGCCCTTAGGTGTGTGTGTGTGTGTGTGTGTGTGTGTGTGTGTGTGTGTGTGTGTGTGTGTGTGTGTGTGTTCTGGCCCTGTGATAGACGTAACGGCAAGCTGCTCAGGGTGTAAACCGCCTTTGACTAGTGTCAGCTGAGAAAGACAAGCACCAGCCTCCCTGTGACCCTAATAAAACGAAATCAGGGATGTCCAATCTTATCCACAGAGGGCTGGTGTGGCTGTTGGTTTTCACTTCAACCAAGCAGTAGCTACCTGTTCCGCCTGTGGCAATCACTGATCTTAAAAAAAATACAAAATACCAGATTACGCATTAGTATTTCAATTTTGAAGTGGGTTGGCAGCCATCTTGGTGAGACCACTTTACTATTGACAGTCATACTTGAATAGCATGAAAAGATGGGAAGATGGTAGCAATTACAACCAAGATGTACATTTCAATTTAAAAGCTTTATTCATTCAATTAATTAATAATATTAGTGAAGTTATTTTAATTTAAGATATTCTGACCAGCAGTCAGCAGTAAAACTTTCAGGATTTTTCGAGCTGTGCTGGCGTTCAACAACTCAATTTTGAGATCTTAAGTCAAAGTGATCTCACCAACATGGCTTCCTCCCAACTTCAGATTGAAGCACTAATGTTCAATCGACCGGTAGGTTGGGGGTTTTTGGGGATCAGTGACTGAAACAGGTGGACGGTGTAGCTACTACTTGTTTGAAGTGTAAACCTGCATCTACATCGGCCTTTTGCAGATAAGATTTGACATCCTTGAATTAACCGGTTCAGCAAATGAATGAATAAATTAATGCATAATTTACAAGTGCGTACAGTGATACCTCGTCTAACGAGTGTCCCTTATAACGAGTTTTCCATGATACGAGCTTCGAACTCACCAAAAATCTGCTCCATCCAACAAGCAAAAATTCACTTCACGAGTTCCCGAAATGGCTTTTCCGGGCCAATAAGCCCCCTATTCTTTTGCTTGTACAGTATTCCTCTGCGCTCTGAGAAAGTCTTATGAATTTTTTTCTGTGACACCCAATCTAGAAAGAAAAAAAAAAAACATTTCACACCCCCCCCCCCGTGCCCTGCGTGCGACTATAAATAGTGTTTACTGCACTTCATATCGTTTGCTCAGTACTTTTTTCCTACACCATAGCGTGACAATGAGACCTCCACTGCCAACTACTGTAGTGGCTGCGCAATTACACTTAATTCTAGTATAGTATGGCATAAAAGCTTGTTCCCCAGGGTCATACGTGCTCCCCGAGGCACCCCACTATTTGAGAAGCACTGGCCTTGTGGGAGCTCACCATAAGCATTTCCTCGCTGGCATTCGTAGTGTGCACACACACACACAAAATTCTCCTCCTCCTCTGTTATGCACCACTTCCTGCCTGCCCACATGACATCTTCATTGCAGTCAATGATCGGAAGGGTTAGTTGACTTACCGTATTCGACGTAATAAGAAGCCCAGGGCACTTTAAAAATTGGAGTGGGTGGGCGCTTATTGAAATGTTTACCAGCAGAGTGTAACGATAAGGGCTTATTTCCATCGAGGAGGAAAACATGAATAATAACAGAACAATAAAACAGTTTTACTAGTATTTGTGTTATTCATTTTGTGGTGTCAACCAAACTACTTACATGAAAGCTGAAACTAAACAGAAAACAGCATAAATTTGAAACAAGACCCCTTACTTTTCCCTCCTGGTGCTGTTCCTTTCAACATTTTCCCGGAAGTAAATTCGAGCCAATCAACACAAATGTCAATTTTAGCACATGGCACGTTGACTCAATCAACACAAACATAAACAAAAGCACATAGCTTTTGAACGTGCTTAAATTTATGAAGTTAGCGAGCAGGATAATTGGGTGAAAAATTCTCGTCATCACTTTCTGATTGGTCCATATCTGGCTCATCACTCCATTCATTCAGATTATCCGATAGTTTTGCAGTAGCAGTTTCTAATGGTTGGACATTTATCGAGAGAACAGCAAAATATTTTCCTGTTTTTTAAAGCTCGGCGGAACAATCAAATATGTTGTTACTGATAAACATTATACACATTCCCCATTGTCAGGGGGTCTTGAAATACCATGTAAACTTACTTTTACAGGCAGTGAACACCTCATTTTACCGTTACAGAGACTGATCCAATAAAATTGGGAAGTTTTATGTACGATTTTGCGACCAGTTCACATGGGCAGTATTAGATGTAAGATCAAAAATTTTTTTTTTTTTTTTTTTTTTTTGGGGGGGGGGGGGTGGTTGGAGCAGGACACTTATTACATCAAATACGGTATTGTTTATAATTGTTTTATTATTATTTATTATTAATGTTAATGTACATGTATTATTATTATGAAATATTTATTGTTTTCACATGTTTATCTTTAATATATTTGGTCAAATATACGTGTTTATGGCAGGTTATATGAGTTTGGGAGGCAGTTGGAATGGATTAATTCGTTTTCTGTTATTTCTTATGGGAATCACTGTTTCATCTAACGAACTTTTCAACTTATGAACTCACCCTCAGAACGGATTAAATTCGTTAGCTGAGTTATCACTGTAATCTGTAATTGAAATGTTTACACTTACACTGAGAGCGGTCCTTTTCTGGACATGTACACGCAGGAAGTCGAAGTGTCTAATCACCCACTTGTCTCTCTCGGAAATCTCAGCATCCTCACACCTCTTCTTCTTGAGCCTGTTAAACCTGCTCCTGAGACTGCTGTACCAGGTCTTGAGGTCAGCAACAGGCCTCCCCATCTTAGAAGCCTTCTCTAGCCATATCATCTCTTTCTTGGCAATGTCCTTGTAGGAAGTCAGATTCTTATTGTAAAACATGGGATGCACCTCCAGCCACTCAACCATGGACTGCTCCTCTTCAGGAGATAAAGCAGTGTCTACCTTCATCTTCTTGTTCTGCTGACTGGCACCAGCTATGTTGGCAATGTCTCTACCATCACTACTGTCATGACCCTCAGCCTCAACCCTCTCAGCAACAGACTCAAGCTGTGGTTCTGTTGCATCATGGGTCGCTTCAGCTGCCAAATTACTTCTGGTTCGTCCTTTAGCCTTCCTTTGACCTTTGCCTTTTCCAAGAACACGGACTTTCTTGGACCCCCTGAAGGTCTTCTGAGGCATCGTTGTAGACTGTAGTTAATTGTGAAACAAAGATAAGGACAAACGTGTTGTGCATGGCACAGTATTTATACTAATTATAATTAATTATTTTCTGTTAATCAACATATATTTTTGTTGACCCTCATGGAAATTCCCATTTCCAACATGGAACATAAAAATCTCTATCTTGAGTTCCCCTCGAAAATTTCCTCAGAACTTGAAGGCCTCTTTGCAGCCCTATTATGAAGGTTTCTCTATTACATTCTTACCAGGTTACTTTCATTACACACAACAGGATATGCAGCACTGTTATCATCTGAGTTTCTGGACAGAGGATTCTTTGTAGCTCTCTTACGATCAGTGATCACTCATCAGAGACATGCAACATATTTTAGAAAACTTGAAACTAAATAAAGAAAAAAAGAATATAGAATATATTGTTGTTGCTTACTACCAGATGCTGAGGAAGCGTGAATATTGTAGGAACAGTTCCTTCTCTCAGACGTGTTGTCTGCCCCGTGCGATCAAACTGCTGCGCCTCAAAATGCAGGCTACATAATAAGGAATAAGGACTTGGCTTTTTTTCCCGCCGACAGTTCTGTACCCACAAGTCGAAGAGCTCCGGTTTTCGTTTTTCATTAGGAAATCTGTAAAATAAATAAATATATTTTTTAAAACATCTACACTGACCTTGGGAAGTAGAGGCAGGATGGTGGTACAACATTACCAATAATTATGACAAAAATAATAATAATAATAATAATAATAATAACTTGTTTAGGTTGAGGTCAAAACACATATCTGAATATTAAATCAAATTGAATTTAGAGCAAGTGAGCATAGTATTGTTCAATTACTTTATCATTTTTCTGCCTGATTTAAATCTACATTAAAGGTTCAGTCTGTCTTCCTTTCGGCTTTTTCCCTTTTACTCGGGAGTCGCCACAGCGAATCATCTGAGTCGCACGTTTGATTTGGCAGAGGTTTTTACGTCGGATGCCCTTCCAGTCACAACCCTTTTAGCAAGGGACAGAAACACGCTGACGGCTTTGCAGCTACTTTTTACGAAAGTCAGCAATGGTTCTTTTACATGCCTCGCACCATAGACAGTGAGAGACATGGCCCGCCTTTGATAACCCAGTTAGCTGCACTGGGGGGAGGGGCAGTGACAACCTTGTGGAGAGTGGGACTCGAACCACCAACCTTTAGATCAGCGATCCAGCGCCCTATACCACTAGACCACCACTGCCCCCTACATTAAAGTACAGTGTGTCAACTTTTGTGTTATCTAGCACCACCTAGTGGTGAAGTTCTAGATTGCAAGACAATAGATGTTTCATCCTCGACAATTCCCCTTCAACACCTGTATGATTATAGGCTACTGTACAAACATGGCGGTCCAAGATGGCAGCCTCCAAGAGGGAGGACCTGCTCCCCATGTGGATATAATCAGCTTATTCTAAGGTTATGAAACCTCAATTACTTAGTTCATTCATTCATTCATTCACTCGTTTTCTAAACTGCTTAATAATCACTAGGGTCATGGGGAGGCTGGTGCTCATTTCAGCCAACTCTGGGCAAGGGTGAAGTACACTTTGGACGGCTCCCCAGGCATTCGCACGGCCGACACTAACGCAACCATTCACACTCACACCCAGGGATGATTTGGAACAGTCAATTAATTGAAGACGTATGTCTTTGGACTCTGGGCAGTGGTGGCCTGGTGGTAAAAGGTGTGGGAACCAGTGCAGCTAACTGGGTTATCAAAGGCCGGCCATGTCTCTCACCGTCTATGGTGAGAGGTTTATGTAAAAGAACCGTTGCTGACTTTCGACAAGAGGAGCTGCATAGCCGTCCGTCAGCATGTTTCTGCCGCTTGCTAAAGCGTTGTTGTGTCAGTGGGGAATCCGACGTAAAAACCGATGTCCAATCAAACATGCAAATCAGATGATGGTGGCGACCCATGAGGAAAGAAGTATGTCTTTGGACAGCGGAAGAAAACCAGAGTACCTGGAGAAAACCCGGGTAAGCACAGGAAGAACATGCAAACTGGACACCTTGATACAAGTGGCAGACTGGGACCTTTGTTACAGATGTGTTAACCACTAGACCACCGTACTGTCGGTAGGAACCATATTCTAGTTAATACCATTAAAACAATATTAATTACAAATTAATTGACTCAAGGCATCATTTTAAACAGCAGAAGGTCTGTGGAGGCAGGTGTGATGTGAATGAGAGAAAGAGAGAGAAAGAGAAAGTGCACAGTTAGGTGATTGTGTGCAGTTTGTGTATTTAAATGTTCCTTTTCTGCTGGCTGCATTACTACAATTTGTGTTCTCACATTTAAGGTTATAAGGTCAGCAAATTGCCAGTACAGTAAGTGTTACAGTCAATCAATCAAAACTGTCAGCTGTCTTCATCTCTGCTTTTATTATTGTCACTTACTTGTGGAATGTTATGCCCTTGGCTTTGCTGTGTGGATTTTTGTAAGAAAAACAGTTGAAGGCAAAACACTGGGGGCCCTTTGTAGTCATTTTCATTGAAGCACTGCTCTTCTATCAGACCTGTTAATCCTCGCATGTGTCACACTTCCAAGATGGCGGCGGGCGGCCTCGTAACGTCATTCATGAATCATGGTGCATCATTGGCCAATGAAAATGAGATCGTTCGAAGCACGTGGTAAGTGTGTGGTGCGGTCTGATTGAGCGTAGGAAGAACGCATAGGGCGTAGTATGCGCGTAATGAGATATGACTGAGCAGAAAGGGAGCCTGTCAAGGACGTAGAATAAACTTGAAAACTTGACATCTGTCCATTTTGACAGCGTACCAGCTGCGTTTATTTAAAAATTCCAGGACGCAATGCGGTCCTCAGGGTCTTCGTCTGAGAATTATGGGGCTATAATTTTTTTAATGCTATTATTATTATTAATAATAATAATAATAATAATAATAATAATAATAATAACAATATAGTAACAATAATAATAATAATAATAATAATAATAATAATAATACAAGAAAATAAGCTTAAATTCTTCCACACCACGCCCCACACTTCTGAATAAGGAAGTCGTCATCCATAAATTACTTCCTGTTTCCGGCATATATCATTCCGGTGTTTCTATGCGGCGGTTGGGTTTAGGGGCTTTTAATAATATTTATGACTTATGGTTATGGCAGCTATTAGCACTGTGGTGGCCACAGAGCCTCCTGGGTTAGAAACACAACAACAAGAAATCGAGAGTTTAATCCAGAACCAGGAGCTCCGGCTCGGGGACTGCTGGTAAGACTGGCACTACCGTGTCTTCATGGGATTCATACTCGCATACTAAGTAGCATGATGTGAAATAAATACTGTGCATTAATTTTATATACCTGTTAGTATCCTCTGATAACAGACGTAGCAGAGGAATTTACCACAAACCTGACTAATTAGTGTTATCGGTTTAATACCTAATATTTTATTTGATTTAAGAAAGGTTTTGTTGCATGTGAAATACTTTAAAATAAGCATGAAGTGTGTTTGAGTGTCAGCTAGCTAACATGCTAACTACTTCTGTTTTGTTTTGGTTCTGTCAGGTTTTAGTCATGAATGCATTTTTCATGTTTATTTTGTGTACAGAAAGGCATAATCTGTCTATAACGTGGTTTTAGTTTCGTTGTTGTATATTTTTATTTGTTAAATCTATTTTGTTTTGTTTTTTTATCAGTACTGCGTTAAACAGTTGTCAAAGCAAAGTGTTAGTTTTGTACCCGACGTGTATTCAGTCAGGATAAATAAACACTTCTACATGTATAACAACATCCAAACACACAGTTCACCTAAAATACTGTTTAGCTTGAAACGGTCGGTTTGTTTTTTAATCTTATTTTGTTTTATTTTTAATCCTGTTTAAATTGTCCACCTCCTGAACCTCACCTTATTTCAGAAGAAAAGTATGATATTGGTGTGAAATGTAAAAAAAATACTGATATGGGTGTCCTTTGTGTAAAAGCATTTATAAACGTAAATAGAAAGTGGATTGCTCAAGAAACAAAAAATATACCACTGCAAAATAACAAACCTGTAGTTTGTAGCTTTTATATCTGAAGTGGAGGCTGTAAAGAATTACAGATTAGGGCAGGAATGAGGTTTCACTTTCTCAAGGGTTCATGGGTTCTGTTCTAAATGTTTTCCCAAAGCCTGAGGAAGCACACTATGTGGTGTACACTACAAAATTCCCTGTAGATATGAACATGGGGTCCAGAAACCCTCGGGTTTGAGTTTGTATGGAATGGTATGGTATTTATATTGAGGGATCTAAAGTCATTTTAGAATTAATATTTTTTCATAAAAATAAGATTATTATCACAAAGTTTATGAAACAAATCTGTACTTGGAGGTAGGGCTGTGTAATAATGGTCTAAAAATCTTTTTTTAAACTTATGTCCAACTTATGTTTCTGCTTTCATTTTTTTCAAGCCATTGCAGGGCAGAAACACACTGACGGCTATGCCGCTCCTCCTGACGAAAGTGAGCAATGGTTCTTTTACATGAACCTCACACCTTGGACAGTGAGAGACTTGGCCGGCCTTTGATAACCTAGTTAACAGCACTGGGGGACAGTGACAATCCAGTGATAGTGGGGTTTGAACCCCCAACCTTGGGAGCAGTAATCCACCACCGGGCTACCACTGCCTGTGACTAAATAATTTATTCATTTTAAGCAAAAAAAAAAAAGAACCACGGGTCACAAAAATTTCATGGTGTGCTTTGACTTTTTTTATTGATTTGACTTCTTGCTGGTTTGGTGGCATCTGTCTGTCTTCCTTTCGGCTTTTTCCCTTTTACTCGGGAGTCGCCACAGCGAATCATCTGATTCGCATGTTTGATTTGGCAGAGGTTTTTACGTCGGATGCCCTTCCTGTCACAACCCTTTTTAGCAAGGGACAGAAACACGCTGACGACTTTGCAGCCTACTCTTTACAAAAGTCAGCAATGGTTCTTTTACATGCCTCACACCATAGACAGTGAGAGACATGGCCTGCCTGTGATAACCCAGTTAGCTGCACTGGGGGGGACTCAAACCCCCAACCTTTGGATCAGTGATTCAGCGCCCTATACCACTAGACCACCACTGCCCCACAGACCCCCACTGCTGGTTTGGTGGCATCATTACTACATTTTTTTTCTATCATCAATACATAAACTAATTTTAAAAAGAATGAGTCACCGTGGAACCGATGGAGCTTTTAAAAATTATTTATTTTAAAAGATAATTAAAGGTACTTCTCAGGTGAGAAAAGTACTCCTGGAACTTTTTTGTAAGAAAGGAAGGTATGTGGAGTCTTTCTGTGTGAGGATGTAAATGATTTTTACTGAATGAGTTTACAGTAAGCTTTCACTTTCACTTTTAGTGAAACCTTATATCTTGAACTGTGTGCATTACAGAGACTGAAATGCTTTCTTAAATGTAATATTTTTGAATTATTAAATGCCCTGATATAGAGCAGTTGGCTGAATGTTGTGTGGCTGTAATAGAATTTTTCAGATGTGGTCCTTAGATGGTGAGTAAAAAAAAAAACATTGTAGTTGTCCAGTTTGGAATGGAGTAAATTTTTTAAATTGTGAAGAGCGTCACTAAATGGGTTTTTCCAAAGGTTCACTTTTGAGTTTCAGTCCAGGGTGTGGCACCTTCCTGACGTGATTCACGGAGTAGTTTCGTTTTTGTTCTGATATTATGCAGCAACAATAAAAAATGTCATTCCCAGATTAATTCGAAAGCTTCTAATAGAACCGAATGAAATTCCTCCAGAGAAAGAAACTCTAATTAAAATATTGTACAGTGTGAAATCACCTATCAGTTTTGATTAATTACTGGGTGTGAAGGTTTTATTGTTAAGTAGTTTCATAGTGTTTTGGTAGTTGTATGAGAATAATAGGCTTTCAGGACACATCAAATCAGGGTCTGGAGTCAGTCCATCCATCTGAAGGCATTTTCTTCTTCACATGTTTGCTAATTTGTGGAGATATAATATATATATATATATATATATATATATATATATATATATATATATATATATATATATATATATATATATATAATGTATATATATATATATATATATAATGTATATATGTATGTATATACATATTTTATATTTTTATATATATATATATATTTAACAACGACCGCCATCAGTGCCGTCAACCAACAGGGTGCTGATGGAAATTGGACTACTGTTGGTCGAAGACGTCGAAGAAGGAGAGGCGGGAGACGTGTCCGTTGCCAGAGAGAGAAGAGGAAAGGCATGAGTCGAGGACTGAAAGTAGGGACTTTGAATGTTGGAACTATGACAGGAAAAGGTAGAGAGCTGGCTGACATTATGCGGAGGAGGAAGGTGGACATACTGTGTGTTCAGGAGACCAGGTGGAAAGGTAACAAGACGAGAAGCATAGGAGCAGGGTTTAAGCTGTTTTATCATGGTGTGGATGGGAAGAGAAATGGAGTCGGAGTCATCTTGAAGGAGGAGTTTGTCAGGAATGTTCTAGAAGTGAAAAGAGTGTCAGACAGAGTGATGAGTCTCAAGTTAGAAATTGAAGGTGTGATGGTCAATGTTGTTAGTGCTTATGCCCCACAGACAGGATGTGAGCGAGAAGAGAAGGAGAGATTCTGGAGGGAGTTAGATGAGGTGATGCAGAGTACCCCCAGAGGTGAAAGAATGGTCATTGGGGCAGACTTCAATGGACATGTTGGTGCAGGAAACAGAGGGGACGAGGAAGTGATGGGTAGGTTTGGTATCCAGGACAGGAACGCAGAAGGACAGATGTTGGTAGATTTTGCAAAAAGGATAGAAATGGCTGTGGTGAATACTTTCTTCCAGAAGAGAGAGGAGCATAGGGTGATTATAAAAGTGGAGGTAGGAGCACACAGGTAGACTACATCTTGTGTAGGCGATGTAATTTAAAGGAAGTCAGTGACTGCAAAGTAGTAGTGGGTGAGAGTGTTGCCAAACAGCATAGGATGGTGGTGTGCAGGATGATGCTGATGGTAAGGAAGGTGAAGAAGGCAAAGGCAGAGCAGAAGACAAAGTGGTGGAAGTTGAAAAAGGAAGAGTGTCAGGTTGTCTTCAAGGAGGAGTTGAAACAGGCTTTGGGTGGTCAGGAAGTGCTTCCAGATGACTGGACAACTACAGCTAATGTGATCAGGGAGACAGGTAGGAGAATACTTGGTGTGTCATCTGGAAGGAAAGTAGATAAGGAGACTTGGTGGTGGAATGAGGAAGTGCAGGAGTGTGTACAAAGGAAGAGGTTAGCTAAGAAGAAGTGGGACATTGAGAAAACCGAAGAGAGTAAACAGGAGTACAGGGAGACACAGCGTAAGGCAAAGGTTGCAGTGTCAAAGGCCAAACAGAGCACGTTTGATGACTTGGATGCTCGGTTGGAAAGTAAGGAGGGAGAAAATGATTTATACAGGTTGGCACAACAGAGAAATAGTGATGGGAAGGACGTGCAGCAAGTTAGATTGATAAAGGACAGAGAGGGAAATGTATTGACTGATGACAGAAGTGTGCTGGGAAGATGGAAAGAGTACTTTGAAGAGCTGATGAATGAGGAAAATGAGAGAGAAAAAAGAGTAGAAGAGGTGACTATTGAGGACCAGGAAGTAGCAAAGATTCGTAAGGGTGAAGTGAGGAGGGCATTGAAGAGGATGAAGAATGGAAAGGCAGTTGGTCCTGATGACATACCGGTGGAGGTATGGAAGTGTCTAGGAGAGGTAGCAGTAGATTTTCTGACAAGAACATTTAACAAGGTCTTAGAGAGTGAGAGGATGCCAGAGGAATGGAGGAGAAGTGTGCTGGTGCCCATTTTTAAGAACAAGGGAGACGTGCAGAGTTGTGGCAACTACAGAGGGATAAAGTTGATGAGCCATACGATGAAGTTATGGGAAAGAATAGTGGAAGCTAGACTAAGGGCAGAGGTCAGCATTTGTGAACAACAGTTTGGTTTCATGCCAAGAAAGAGCACCACAGATGCAGTGTTTGCCTTGAGGATGTTAATGGAAAAGTACAGAGAAGGTCAGAGGGAGCTGCATTGTGCCTTTGTGGATCTGGAGAAAGCATATGACAGGGTGCCGAGAGAAGAACTGTGGTATTGCATGAGGAAGTCTTGAGTGGCAGAGAAGTATATTAGAGTGGTGCAGGACATGTATGAGAGATGTAAGACAGTGGTGAGGTGTGCTGTCGGTGTGACACAAGAGTTCAAGGTGGAGGTGGGACTGCATCAAGGGTCAGCTCTCAGCCCCTTCTTGTTTGCTATGGTGATGGACAGGCTGACAGACGAGGTTAGACAAGCTTCCCCATGGACTATGATGTTTGCAGATGACCTTGTGATCTGTAGTGAGAGCAGAGAACAAGTGCAGGAAAATCTAGAGAGGTGGAGGTATGCCCTGGAAAGGAGGGGAATGAAGATTAGCCTCAGTAAGACAGAATACATGTGCATGAATGACAAGGACCCAAGAGGAACGGTGAGATTACAGGGAGCAGAGATAAGAAAGGTGGAGGATTTTAAGTACTTAGGCTCAACAATCCAGAGCAATGGAGAGTGTGGAAAAGAGGTGAAAAAGCGTGTGCAGGCAGGTTGGAATAGTTGGAGAAAAGTGTCCGGTGTGGTGTGCGATAGGAGGGTATCGGCAAGAATGAAAGGAAAAGTGTACAAGACGGTGTTGAGGCCAACGATGTTGTATGGGTTAGAAACAGTGGCCCTGGGGAAAAGACAGGAGGCAGAGCTGGAGGTAGCAGAGATGAAAATGTTGAGGTTCTCTTTGGGAGTAACGAGGATGGATAGGATTAGGAATGAGCACATCAGAGGGACAGCACATGTTAGATGTTTTGGAGACAAAGTCAGAGAGGCTAGATTGAGATGGTTTGGACATGTACAGAGGAGGGATAGTGAGTATATTGGTAATAGGATGCTGAGGCTGGAACTACCAGGTAAAAGACCTAGAGGAAGACCAAAGAGATGATTCATGGATGTGGTGAAGGAGGACATGAAGGTCGTTGGTGTAAGAGAAGATGCAAAGGATGGGGTGAGATGGAGGCAGATGATTCGCTGTGGCGACCCCTGAAGGGAAAAGCCGAAAGGAAAAGAAGATATGTATGTGTGTGTGTGTGTATATATATACACACACACACACACATATACATATATATACACACACATATACATACACACACACATATACATATATATATATATATATATATATATATATATATATATATATATATATATATATATATATGTGTGTGTGTATGTATATGTGTATATATATATATGTATATGTGTATATATATATATATGTATATGTGTGTGTGTATGTATATGTGTGTGTGTATGTATATGTGTGTGTATATATATGTATATGTGTGTGTGTGTGTGTGTGTGTGTATATATATATATATATATATATATATATATATATATATAAATAAAATATAGATCTCAATCTGACAACCCTGGAGCCGAGGCGTGCAATAAGAAAAGTTGGTGTTTGTTTTATAGAAATTCGCCAGATCGTCTGTTAACTCAGTCATTATCCACTGTCTCGCCCGAAAGTTTAAGGGAAGTCGGGGCACGTGATAAATAATGAATTATTTTACATCTTTAAGATAAATAGCTCATTGTAATACAGACAGACGGTTTTTATTTAAGCTGCAAGTTTATTTAACTGCTTTTATATGTATGTAGAACAAGTTTGTTTTTGTTGTCAGTTCTACTGTAGTGACTTTAACAGTCAATTCTGAAGAAACCGTCCCCCTGAATTCCATTTCACTAACAAGCTGGAAAAAACCCCGATGCAACTCGTCAGATTACGAGAAACAAGAACGAAGACTTTCCCGTGGTGTAAAAGATGAGCAGGAAGGTCTTGGGTTCGAGTCCTGGGTTCTGCGAGGGTTTTTCTCTGTGGATTTTGAATATTCTCCCCATACTTTTTGGGTTTCCTCCAGTTACTCTGGTTTCATCCTACAGACTAAAGCATTAGGCTAATTGGCTGTTCCAAATTGGCCCTCGGTGTGAATTTAAATAGTTCTGTGTGTTGCCCTATGATGGTCTGATAAGCTGCTTGGGTGTTCCCCACCTTTGCACAATGTCGGCTGAGCTAGGCACCAGCGTCCCCCTCCCCAATACTAGTAGCAGGATTAATCGGTTCACTAAATGAGTGAGTGAGATGGTACATGGATTCTTCAAATATCTCACCACTGGTTACTCATCTTGTATTGTGTTATTACACAGTTTATCCACCAGAGGGCACTGCTGCAACTCCATGGTTAGCAACGTGCCACCAAGGATAACACTAAACTGACTTTATTTTTTTTAAGGGTGATATAATTGTATTTGCTTCTAATACATATGAATAAAGAGTGGGTTTTTTTGCCAGTTGACTTCCATGTTGTTATTCCAAATGTGTTAGGATAAAGGTTTTTTTTTCAAGTTTTCCATGAACAATGAAAATCAGTTCAGCAGCAATGATAAAAAGAAAGTGCATAAAAGTCAACGAAGGGACTACAGTGAGTTATACCTACATACACATCATATACACACACACACACACACATGCATATCTTATACACCTATACTTCTATCCACACATTGACAGACATGTACATTTATTCATATGCACACACGTACAGAAGGGTGCCTGGTATACGCCGGAGAACAGGTCGTTTGGCGTAAGCATGACGTTACCTAGACGGGTTCCTTTCAAACTGTTGATTACCGGACAGAACAGATCCGTTACACCAACAGGACCAAAATTCATAGGGTTTTAAAGAGTAATTGTTGTCAATGTGTTACATTGAGTCATTCACAGTTGTGGCTCCGTTCCACAGGTACCTGGTGGGCCGAAGATGGTTCGGGTTGTGGAAGGAGTATGTGAAGAGCGGCGATCAAAACTCGCCATCATTTCCTGGAAAGGTTGATAATACAGAACTGTTTGACGGTGAGTTTTAAAATCGGGAAGGTTAATCAACTCGGAGCAGCTGTTTATTCATAAGTGATGATGTAATAAAGCTGCGTTCACACAGAAAACGACAAGCAAATTGCTTCGCCGCAGAGCGACACACCATGTCATCTGGCAAGATTCAAACTGATTCACCGCTCAGTTCTTGTTGACTCTGTAACCCTCTGATAATAAATTATCTCTGGACTCATGTGGCTTTTGAATAGCAATGAATAAATAGTTTCTTTTATTTATAAAATCCGACCTTTTTCCACCCAGACTTTTCAGAGACCCTGCGTGTGTGTGTCTGCGTGCGTGTGTGTGTGAGAGTCAAAATCAGGTAAGGAGTAAAAATGTGTAACAGTGTTAAAATTTAAACTTCTTTATGTAGAATCAAAGCCATTGTCTGAAGGAAGCCTATGCTATGGACATCAATTATCAACAAGCAACAGAGAACAGGAAAGCCAGATATATTATTATTATTATTAAACTCGATCCTTTTTCCCCTCTGGACAAGGTTTCGCAGGTTCTTTTTGTCAGACAAAATTGATGTCCATTCCATAGGCTTCCTTTGATTCTACATAAAGAAGTTTAAATTTTAACACTGTTGTTACACATTTTTACACTTTACCTGATTCTGACTCATAAATACAGTGGTACCTCGACTTACGAGTGTCCCTAATAATGAATTTTCTATGATACGAGTTTCAATTTCACCAAAAATTTTCCCCATCCAACGAGCAAATTTTCTACATACGACCCCTGCTGGGGAAATGGCTTTTCCAGGTTGAATATCCTTGTATTACTTCCGCGTGCATTCCTCCAGGCTTCGAGAACGCCTTGTGCAATACTTCTCAATTATTTTCTGTGATGCCCCCTGTAGGAAAAAACACACACACATGCGCGCGACTGTAAATAGTGCTTACTGCACTTCATATTGATTGCTCGGTGCTTTTTCCCTCCGCCATAGAGAAAACGGAGAGAGAGCACCACTGCCATCTAGTGTAGAGGATGCACAATCACACTTATAAAGCTGGTCCACAAGTTTATTGACTTACTGTTTATTCTTGTTTTATTATTATTTATTGTAAATTACAGTATTATTAATGTTACTGTACATGTGTTATTGTGCAATGTTTGTTATAAGTTTATCTTAAACATGTATTTTTGGCATAATATATTTATGTCAAGTTATGAGTTTGGGAGGGGGTTGGAATGGATTAATTGGTTTTCTATTGTTTCCTATGGGAATTTCTGTTTCATATAACGAACATTTCCACTCACGAGCTCGCCCTTGGAACAAATTAATTTTGTAAGTCGAGGTACCACTGTATGTGATCCCTCCAGCTTCAGTGTATTGTGGATTTTTCTAAAATATTCACAGAAAATTTTAAAAATAAGGAAATTAAGGGAAAAAAGGGGGAAAGTTAAGGAAAATGCTGGAAAACAAAAAAAAAAAAAAAACCCAAAGAAAACAAAAAACAAACGCAACCCAAAACCCCCCAACAAAACTGCTTACATTTTTATGTGAGGTGCGCATCTGTGTGTGATCGTGTGCGTCTGTATGTGTGTGTATTTCTATTTTATTTACATCTTATGCATTATTTTTGAATGTTTAATTGTTACTATAAGCATTTATAGCGTTGAATATGTATTTATTGATATTATATACACATATACATGTACATATACGTCAGTCAGGGGGCTCGATCCTACTTCACAGAGATCAGCGATTTTCTGACAAGAACGAAATCACAGATTTTCTGACAAGAACATTTAACAAGGTCTTAGAGAGTGAGAGGATGCCAGAGGAATGGAGGAGAAGTGTGCTGGTGCCCATTTTTAAGAACAATGGAGACGTGCAGAGTTGTGGCAACTACAGAGGGATAAAGTTGATGAGCCATACGATGAAGTTATGGGAAAGAATAGTGGAAGCTAGACTAAGGGCAGAAGTCAGCATTTGTGAACAACAGTTTGGTTTCATGCCCAGAAGGAGCACCACAGATGCAGTGTTTGCCTTGAGGATGTTAATGGAGAAGTACAGAGAAGGTCAGGACGGAGCTGCATTGTGCCTTTGTGGATCTGGAGAAAGCATATGACAGGGTGCCGAGAGAAGAACTGTGGTATTGCATGAGGAAGTCTGGAGTGGCAGAGAAGTATGTTAGAGTGGTGCAGGACATGTATGAGAGATGTAAGACAGTGGTGAGGTGTGCTGTCGGTGTGACAGAAGAGTTCAAGGTGGAGATGGGACTGCATCAAGGGTCAGCTCTCAGCCCCTTCTTGTTCGCTATGGTGATGGACAGGCTGACAGACGAGGTTAGACAAGATTCCCCATGGACTATGATGTTTGCAGATGACATTGTAATCTGTAGTGAGAGCAGAGAACAAGTGCAGGAAAATCTAGAGAGGTGGAGGTATGCCCTGGAAAAGAGGGGAATGAAGATTAGCCTCAGTAAGACAGAATACATGTGCATGAATGACAAGGACCAAAGAGGAACGGTGAGATTACAGGGAGCAGAGATAAGAAAGGTGGAGGATTTTAGGTACTTAGGCTCAACAATCCAGAGCAATGGAGAGTGTGGAAAAGAGGTCAAGAAGCGTGTGCAGGCAGGTTGGAATGGTTGGAGAAAAGTGTCCGGTGTGATGTGTGATAGGAGGGTATCGGCAAAAATGAAAGGAAAAGTGGACAAGACGGTGTTGAGGCCAACGATGCTGTATGGTTTAGAAACAGTGGCCCTGGGGAAAAGACAGGAGGCAGAGTTGGAGGTAGCAGAGATGAAAATGTTGAGGTTCTCTTTGGGAGTAACGAGGATGGATAGGATTAGGAATGAGCATGTCAGAGGGACAGTACATGTAAGACGTTTTGGAGACAAAGTCAGAGAGGCTAGATTGAGATGGTTTGGACATGTACAGAGGAGGGATAGTGAGTATATTGGTAATAGGATGCTGAGGCTGGAACTACCAGGCAAAAGGCCTAGAGGAAGACCAAAGAGACGATTCATGGATGTGGTAAAGGAGGACATGAAGGTCATTGGTGTAAGAGAAGAAGATGCAAAGGATAGGGTGAGATGGAGGCAGATGATGCGCTGTGGCGACCCTGAAGGGAAAAGCCGAAAGGAAAAGAAGAAGATATATATATATATATATATATATATATATATATATATATATATATATATATATATATATATATATACTGGTTCTTCTCAAAAAATTAACATATTGTGATAAAGTTCATTATTTTCTGTAATGTATTGATAAAAATTAAACTTTCATATATTTTAGATTCATTGCACACTAACTGAAATATTTCAGGTCTTTTATTGTTTTAATTCTGATGATTTTGGCATACAGCTCATGAAAACCCAAAATTCCTATCTCAAAAAATTAGCATATCATGTTCAGGTAGTCTAAACAAGCTATTAAGCTAATCATCTGAATCAACCAATTAACTCTAAACACCTGCAAAAGATTCCTGAGGCTTTTAAAAACTCCCAGCCTGGTTCATTACTCAAAACCGCAATCATGGGTAAGACTGCCGACCTGACTGCTGTCCAGAAGGCCATCATTGACACCCTCAAGCAAGAGGGTAAGACACAGAAAGAAATCTCTGAGCGAATAGGCTGTTCCCAGAGTGCTGTATCAAGCCACCTCAGTGGGACGTCTGTGGGAAGGAAAAAGTGAAAGAAGGGCCGATTCCAGACCTTGGGGGACCTGTGGAAGCAGTGGACTGAGTCTGGAGTAGAAACATCCAGAGCCACCGTGCACAGGCGTGTGCAGGAAATAGGCTACAGGTGCCGCATTCCCCAAGTCAAGCCACTTTTGAACCAGAAACAGCGGCAGAAGCGGCTGACCTGGGCTACAGAGAAGCAGCACTGGACTGTCGCTCAGTTTTCCAAAGTACTTTTTTCGGATGAAAGCAAATTTTGCATGTCATTTGGAAATCAAGGTGCCAGAGTCTGGAGGAAGACTGGGGAGAAGGAAATGCCAAAATGCCTGAAGTCCAGTGTCAAGTACCCACAGTCAGTGATGGTCTGAGGTGCCATGTCAGCTGCTGGTGTTGGTCCACTGTGTTTTATCAAGACCACAGTCAATGCAGCTCGCTATCAGGAGATTTTGGAGCACTTCATCTCCATAAAGCTTTTCAGCAGATGGAAGCATGAAGATTTTCATTTTTCAGCACGACCTGGCACCTGCTCACAGTGCCAAAACCACTGCTAAATGGTTTACTGACCATGGTATTACTGGGCTCTATTGGCCTGCCAACTCTCCTGACCTGAAGCCCATAGAGAATCTGTGGGATATTGTGAAGAGGAAGTTGAGACACACCAGACCCAACACTGTGGATGAGCTTAAGGCCGCTATCAAAGCATCCTGGGCCTCCGTAACACCTCAGCAGTGCCACAGGCTGATTTCCTCCATGCCACGCCCGCATTGAAGCAGTCATTTCTGCAAAAGGATTCCCAACCAAGTATTGAGTGCATAACTGAACATAATTATTTGAAGGTTGACTTTTTTGTATTAAAAACACTTTTTTTTTTTTTTTTTTTTTTTATTGGTCGGATGAAATATGCTAATTTTTTTGAGATGGGGATTTTTGGTTTTTCTTTACTTTTTTGCCAAAATCATCAATATTAAAACAATAAAAGGCTTGAACTACTTCAGTTGTGTGTAATGAATCTAAAATATGAAATGTGTGTGTGTGTGCAGATTTGGACTCATACAGGCTGAAAGAGAGGTTAATAGAGAGCGAGGACTTTATCCTGGTTCCTGCGGAAGCCTGGCGTAAACTGCTGTCGTGGTACGGTATGATGGATAATCAACCCGCTCTTGAAAGAAAGGTAAGATGTCAAATAAGAACGGAAACTAGTCTTCACAGTGCTGAGTATTTCACCTCAAATATATTATCCATGTCTTAAAAACCTAGGTATGAACCAAATTCATAAATGTAAAAATGCGCGGCTAAGAATCTTGGGTGTAATTTTCAAAAGAATAAAAATAAACGTTATCAGTTCAGTTAATTTTCTGTACCCGCTTAATCCTAATTTGGGTCGCAGGGAGGCTGGTGCCCATCCCAGCCAACTTCGGGCGAGGGCAGAGTACACCCTGGACAGCTCGCCAGGCCATCGCAGGGCGGAAACATGCCGAAGGCTTTGCAGCTACTCTTTACGAAAGTCAGCAATGGTTCTTTTACATGCCTTACACCATAGACAGTGGGAGACATGGCCGGCCTTTGATAACCCAGTTAGCTCCACTGGGGGGGGGGCAGTGACAACCTTGTGGAGAGTGGGACTCGAACCCAAGCGATCCAGCGCCCTAGACCACCACTGCCCCAAATAAACGTTATATTTTAATTTATTTTTAAAGTACTTTTAAAATGGCAGCAGTTGTCTGAAGTGTTTTACAGTCACGAATGTAAAATTCAGACCCCCCCCCCCCAAGAAAACCAAACCGCGGACAGAAAAGTAAGCCTTGAGGCAAGTTATTTCATGGATATCACTTTAAAATCCCAGTCTCCCTTGGCCTCTCACTTTTTTTTATTGTTTCTCCCGAATTCACTTGAATTTAAACCCCACTCATCAAATATTGTCTTCCCGATCACACAGCCATCACCAGCCAAGAAGAGGTGAAAGTGAGCACACACGCCCTTCAGGACACGCAAAACTAGCCACCCGCGTCTTCAAACTGCGGGGTGGTCTAACACACATGGAGGGAGAGCGCTGTTCGCCTCCCTTGTACTAATGAGTTTGCAGATGCCTGTGATCAGCTGGCCATCGCTCTGAATTACAGGGAAGTAAGCGTATGCCATCCCGCTCGGCCAGTAAACTGGGATGGCTCTGACATTAAGCCGGATTTGGACTTGTGATCTCTGGATTAATAATTTTGATTAAGTGTCAGGTTCTACTGACAAAGCTTTGGAAAAATCAGGAAATGCTTTGATCTGTTTTCAGAAGTACTCTGAGCACTGATATAAGGATTCTGAGATCAGTATTTGTAGCTGAAAGGGCACTAAAGTGTATGTATGTGGAATGTATTTCAGGCTAAAGAATCCTATTGAATAGTGCACAGGTATCAAACTCAAAGCCTGCGGGCCAAATCCGGCCCACCAACTCATTTTATGTGGCCTGTATGAGTTTTCAAAGAATATGATTATCGTACATCCTTTACATTGTAACCTATAAAAATGAGCTGCAATTTGTCAATAAACTGCTGTTCTAATTGCATCCACTGGATGGTGCAATAGCAATTGTGTTAAGCAAGCAAACTGCTCGTACCGGGGCAGAACAAGCAGGTCAAACAAGCGCAGCCAATCCAGATGAGCTACTTTGTGTTGTTCCCACACTATTTATTATGGCTTCTAGTTTTAGCATTATATGCTTTGTCGCCTAACTGGGTTATCAACGGTGGCCATGTCTCTCACTGTCTATGGTCTGAGGTTCGTGTAAAAGAACCATTGCTGACTTTCATAGAGTAGGCTGCAAAGCCGTCAGCGTGTTTCTGTCCCTTGCTAAAAGGGTTGTGTCAGGAAGGGCATCCGACGTAAAAACCTCTGCCAAGTCAAATGTGCGAATCAGATGATTTCGCTGTGTTGACCCCTGAGAAAAGGGAAAATGCCAAAAGGAAAAGATGATGCTTTGTCACCCTCATTGCCCCAGTATGCCGCTGTCAAGAAAGTGAAAAGTGGACGCAGAGTGTTCCAAGAAAAATGGTCATCCTCCTATTTTTTTTCACGGAAGTGAATGGGAAAGCAGGATGTTTGGTGTGTTCACAGAATGTTGCAGTGCTGAAAGAATATAATCTTCATTGCCACTATGCAAGTCTTCATGCTGATATTACAAATATGACAACTTTATATAGTTCTGTGATCTGTGAAACAGTTCTGTGAGTCACTGGGACATTGTCTGTTTGTGTGTTCTTTGTCCTCAGACCTTTCAAAAAACTTGAAGTGTTTTATGATTAATAGTGATGTTTTGTTTGTCTTATTTTGGACAGTATTAAAACAAGGAAAACAGTCAGAAGTTGTTTTTAAGTTATATACCATGATTTTACTGGTCCGGCCTGCTTGGGAATAGATTTTCGGTCATGTGGCCCCTAAGTTAAATGAGTTTGACACCCCTGGAATAGAGGGATTGATTTGGGGCTAGGGGATATTAGGTGAAAGAAGTTAAGACTACATGAGATGAGTAGTGATATTAGCTCAGTGGTGTAACAGTTGGGGTACTGGGCTCATCACTGAGGTTGAATCCCGTCTGTGCCAAGATGTCCAGGAAAAGTCTTAAACACTAGTGTGTCTCTGTCCATCCAAGCAGTAAAAAATGGGTACCAGCAAAACTGTGGCCTGTGAAAATCTATGGGGAAGACATATGTCCAACGATGGACATTTAATGACTGAAACATCAATACAAATAGTGCAGCGAAAGTGACTTGCAGTGGACCAGGAGGGTTGAATTCTGGGTGTCTTAGTTGCTCATGCTATGGAAACTTGAATAAGTTGAGATGATTTTTGTTTATTTTTCAACCAAATGGCTTGTAGCACAGTTGACAAGCCCAAGGCCCGTATCCAGCCCACTAACTCAATTTATGTGGCCTGTAGAAGCTTTCAAAGACTATGATTATCGTACGTTCTTTATGTCAACCATTACCATGAAAATTAACTCATCATCCTTCCACTAGGTGGCAGCAGCCTATCCAGTAAACAGCTAGTTATTCAAGCCTCAAGATTGATTCCATGCTAGTTTGGTTCTGTGAAGTGTTGTCAAATATGGCAAAAGAATAAAGGAAAAGAGATGAAATGCCTAAACGAATCATTCTGCTATACAGATTTCACGTTGTGTTTTAGAATAGATCCCCAGTGTTGTTTGATCCACAATCATTTTTAAATTCAGTGATGTGACCCTCAGTGGAAAGAAGTATGACCCTGCTGGCTAATAAAATTCATCAGACACCTTGATCCAGAGCAAATGACTTTTTTCTTATTCATACAATTGAGTAGTGAAGGGGATAAGGACCTTGCTCAAGGGCCAAACAGCTGCAACTTGGTAGTACTGGGTCTTTAAATAGACCTTCTGATTAGTAACAAAAGCCCTCATTGACTGAGCCACCACTGGGCTGACACTAAAGACATGAAGGAAGTCCAGTAGTTTTTACTTTTTGTGCACTCATAATCAGGTGAATACATTTCCTAAAGTTATGGGTTATGACAGGATTAAGTAATATTATAATAACAACATTCACACAAGTACTTTGTTCATCACTGCAGTCATTACACAGTAATTACACTGGAACTGAAATACTTCTGCATTAAGTTTTTTAAATTTGGTCACTGATCCCAGATGCACCTCGACGGTATGTCTCATTGGTTTGTTTATTTTATTTTATTTTATTTATTTATTTATTTTTGTTCCCCAGGTTATTGACCTTACTACTACACTAAAAGTTGAGATCTATCCTGTGGAAATCTTCCTGTGTCTACACAGTGACATGAACGACCTGAAAACGGCCCAATTCAGCCAAGCAGACACCATACGTGAGTAACTGGATTTTAATGGCTTTTCGCACAGTTCAGGGAAACTGGCTCGCTTGTGTTTAACATGTCGAGTTCATTTATATTTTCAGTTAGAGTCGTCGTTGTCTTTTCCTTTCAGCTGTTCCCTTCTGGGGTCGCCACAGCGAATCATCTGCTTCTCTGCATCTTCTCCTCTTACACCAATTACCTTCATGTCTTCCTTCACCACATCCATAAATCTCCTCTTTGGTCTTCCTCTAGGCCTTCTGCCTGGCTGTTCCAACCTCAGCATCCTACTACCAATATACTCACTATCCCTCCTCTGTACATGACCAAACCATCTCAATCTAGCCTCTCTGACTTTGTCTCCAAAACGTCTTTCATGTGCTGTCCCTCTGATGTACTCATTCCTGATCCTATCCATCCTTGTTACTCCCAAAGAGAACCTCAACATTTTCATCTCTGCTACCTCCAGCTCCGCCTCCTGTCTTTTCCTCAGCGCCACCGTTTCTAAACCATACAACATCGCTGGCCTCAACACCGGCTTGTACACTTTTCCTTTCATTCCTGTCGATACCCTCCTATCACACATCACACCGGACACATTTGTCCAACCATTCCAACCTGCTTGCACACGCTTCTTCACCTGTTTTCCACACTCTCCATTGCTCTGGATTGTTGAGCCTAAGTACTTAAAATCCTCCACCTTCCTTATCTCTGCTCCTTGTAATCTCACCGTTCCTCTTGGGTCCTTGTCATTCACACACATGTATTCTGTCTTACCGAGGCTAACCTTCATTCCTCTCCTTTCCAGGGCATACCTCCACCTCTCTAGATTTTCCTGCACTTGTTCTCTGCTCTCACTACAGATCACAATGTCATCTGCAAACATCATAGTCCATGGAGATTCTTGTCTAACATGGTCTGTCAGCCTGTCCATCACCATTCAGTTATAGTAAAGGGTGAAAATTCTGATGTTCGAGTTTTGTGATCAAAAGCAGAACAGCGTGAGATAAACAGCTTGTGTACTATAACGCTGAATATTAAGAATAACATATTTATATTTAGCAGCTGGGCTGTATGGTGGCGTAGTGATTTGCACGTCCACCTCGCCCTGCAATGGCCTGATGAACTGTTCAAAATGTGCCCAATCTTCACCCAGATTCGGCTGAGATGGGTGCAACCTCCTCGTGAGCCTACGTAGAATTAAGCGGCTTTGAAAATGAATGAATGAAATGTATTTCGTAGCTCACTGTGGACCGCAGGATCGAGTGAGAAGACTGTTAAGTTAGACTCAGACTTTCTGAGGCCAAGTGTTCATGACATTGTGTTTTAAGTGCGTGTGTGTGTGTGTGTGTGTGTGTGGGTGAAACAGTCAGCATTCAGAAGGTGATTCAGAAGGAGTTTGAAGTAGCGGAGGATGCAGAACCTCGACTATGGATGAAAAGCTCTGATAACAACTGCGAAAGACTACGAAACATCCATATGACTGTGCTGGATTCCTGTCTCAGCTCGGGCATGGTAATTTCTCTTCTGCTCTTTCTCTCGCTCTCCCTCTTTCTGACACACACACACGCACACTCATATTTTCTCTTTCTCTCACACACACACACACACACACACACACACACATTGTCTGGATATCCTTGGAAATACCCCACACTGATGTGGAGTCTCTGGTGTCTGGGCTTCTATAACACGAGGTTTGTCTCTTTAGGACAGTAGCTGTTGCGGATGTATAGTAATAATTTATGTTTATTTTTTTGAAGCAAGCTTCAGCAGCGGGGAAAAAAGGTCGGTGACTAAAGCACTCAAAAAGCTGCTGAAAGTCACTAGATAATTGCATCAGTCATGTTTCCATTAACTTGCTTAAAGTTAAATAAAAGCCAAGCTTTTCCAACTCTCCTACTACACATGAACATGTGCATATATTCATCTTCAGGTGGTTTTTATTTACATTTTTCAGTTTGCAATCTGCTGAAATCTATTTGATAGGTTCCAAGGCACGAAATTAGCACTGGTCCCCTGGCATTTGCCAGCATTTTTGTGGGAGGTCCGGAAAAATCTAACCCAATACCGGTCCCTGTGTCAGGCAGATGGCCTTTTCAGTAAAATGAACAATCCGCCATCGCCCAAGATATGATACTTCATAAACTTGATAAAATAACATTAATAGTTACAGACTGTCCATTTTTCATTTACATTGGTGCAACATCTTTCTGCAACGGGGAAAATTACGGTGCAATAAATTGGTGTCGACTCATGAATAATACAGGGATCCCTCACTACTTCACGCTTCAATTCATGCTGCTTCAGTGCATCATGTTTTTGGGTTTTTTTTTTGTTTGTTTTTTTATAAATATTCATCGAAATTAAGGAAGAATAGGTGAAAAAGTTAAGGAAAATGCCACAAAAACAAGGCCAATTATGCAAAAAAAAAACCTAAACAAACACAAAACAAAAACACAACCCAAAATCTCCCATCGAAACGAGTTACATTGTTGTGAGATGCGCCTCTGTGTGTGCACTTACTTATGCGCGCATGTATATATGTGTGTGTTGTCTTCTCATGCAATACCATCTGTATGTGTGTGTGTTTATATTTTATTTACATCTTATGTTTTTTTTTAATGTTTAATAGTTCTTATAAGCATTTATAGCAATGAATATGTATTTATTGAATATGAATATTAATTAATGAATATGTATTTATATGCACACATGCTTGTACGTATGTCAGTTGGGGGGGTTGGAGGGAGGGTGATTCTACTTCGCGGATTTCAATGGTTGCGTGGAGATCTCTGTCCCAATTAACCGCGGAAAGTGAGAGATCCCTGTATTGGAAATCATAATATTGATCATTCTGGATTGTATTAAATAAATAAAGCTTTTAGGCTCCTTACCAGAAGCTAAAGAAGATGCAGGGCATTCGAGTGGCATCATAGGGCTTAAATAATCATTAAAAACACACTTAATTTATAATTCAAGCAATCATGTTGATGACATGTGTGCAAAGGAGAAAAAAAGAGGTGCACACATCATCTGCAATCAATCAGCGGGGGGAGAAACAAAAGCTCTCAGCCATTGGCTAAATTTGAATCACGTGCTAGTAACTTTTGGGTTTGCTGCGAATCCGCAAGTATAATAATAACAATTTAACTCTAACTAACAATGTCAAAGCAGACAAAGTTAACTCTTCTTCTTCTTCTCCTTCTTCTTTTCCTTTTGGCTTTTCCCTTCAGGGGTCGCCACAGTGAATCATCTGCCTCCATCCATACCCTGTCCTCTGCATCATCTTCTCTTACACCAACTACCTTCATGTCCTCCTTCACCACATCCATGAATCTTCTCTTTGGTCTTCCTCTAGTCCTTCTGCCTGGTAGTTCCAACCTCAGCATCCTACTACCAATATAATCACTATCCCTCCTCTGTACATGTCCAAACCATCTCAATCTAGCCTCTCTAACTTTGTCTCCATAACCTCTTACATGGGCTGTCCCTCTGATGTACTCATTCCTGATCCTATCCATCCTTGTTACTCCCAAAGAGAACCTCAACATTTTAAAGCAGACAAAGTTAACTGGTTTTGTAAAAGATCAAAAAACTGACCAAAGTGACGCTGGAACAAGTAGCACTAATGTCGGAGATTATAAAGGTTATGAAAAGAATTGACGTCCAAAGAGGACTTTTCAGGCAGGACCAATGCCTATACCCACACTTTGAAAGTTTGAGTTAACGCACTACTTCAATGTTATTTAAAGCTAACTATGTATTACTAATACTGTAATAGACCTGAGTACAATTTTACATTGCAAACACCAAAAAAAAAAAAATGGTCAAATTAAAGAATATATGACTTATTAAACATGTTTTAATTTGATCAGCAGAGTAATAAGTAAAGCGTTATATATGATTGAGAATTGGCTTACATGTATGTTTCCTATTCAGTCATAATGGCTATTGTACACCAAACATATAGACAGGTGAAAAGTGAATGAAAAAATATAAAGCAGGATAATGGCAATAACAACAGTCTATCGATAATAAATTAACAAATTGGAAATAAACTTGTGAACTTCTGTAAAAAGTTAAACCTAGGTAAAAATGCAGTGTATGGGATGCTGTTTACATGCATTAAGCAAAAGTCCAAAGAAAAGAATGGCTTGCATGCATATGGAAATCAGTTCCTTATTACATAGGAAACCCTGGCATGATCACATGACTTTTCACTACTTTTCACATTGCAGTTTTTTCCCCCTGTGTGTGGAATGACTGAACAACAACAAAAAAGTCCATGAAGCAGTGCGATTTAATAGAAACAGACAAAAACTGTGCATGCACATGTTTTTGTTTTGTTTTGTTTTTTTATTAAGGTTCAGGCAACTATTCATTTGCGTTTTGTTCAGGGTGTTAGCCTACCTTTGACCAGGTCAGTCAAACTAGGCTGTCCTTCTTGTGACTTTCATAAGATTAGGTAGTTCAGTAAGTGATAGAGTGAATTTACTATTCAAGAACACAGACAAAAAGAAGCAGCAATGGTGAGGATCTGTAAAAGGAAAATTTTCCTGCACTTATAATGATTTGCAAGAAACTCATCCAACTACTGAAAGCTCAGTGTATCAGTAGCTGTGATGCTGGTGCGAGAGATTTGTCACTAGGTATTTTTTTATTTTTTATTTTTTTAAACAAATGGATGTCTCTAACGAGATGAAACAGGAAAACTAGAAACGATCAAAAACTAAATACCCTTTTGGTCTTGAACAGGTTTCAGAATTGTCTCAGAATTTTGTTCTTGTAGTGATGGGGAAAGATTAAGCATAGATCTCACCTCAGAAATTCTGAGTGTGTGTGTGTGTGTGTGTGTGTGTGTGTGTGTGCTGTAACATGTTTTGTTCATTCTGCAGACGGTGATCATGGAGATGAGGAATGCAGATGGCACGTGGCCCAGCTCCAGACCACAGATGATGTAAGTGAATCTGCACTGTTTTGTGTGTGTGTGTGTGTGTGTGTGAATTTTTCCTTTAATCGATGGTTGTGTGCTTTAAGGAGGAACTCTATGGATGAGCAGGACACGTACCGAGGGCAGCCTGGGGTGTGTGGTCTCACTAACCTGGGCAACACCTGTTTCATGAACTCTGCTCTCCAGGTGTGAGATTATTATAATCGTGCACACGTTTCATTATAAACAGGATTCTCATCCTAATGTGAACAGGCTACACTGAACTGGTAGACATTAGAGACTTGAGTTTGGAATTCTAGACGTTTTACTGCACTTTGATTTCCCCCAAAGCCATTTCTGATTAATTCTACTGTCACACATAATAAATAATAACGATGATGTTCATGATGATCACTGTATGTTTCTATGATCTTAGTGCCTGAGCAACACCCCACCACTGACGGAGTACTTCCTAAGGAGCCTGTACCTCGTTGAGCTGAACTTCACTAACCCGCTGGGCATGAAGGGTGAAATCGCGGAGGCCTACGCCGATGTCATCAAGCAAATGTGGTCGGGGAGACACTATTCTGTTGTGCCACGTGTTTTTAAAGTGAGAAATTCATATAATACGTGAACAAATGTTCTGAAGGAAACACATAATACTTCTTGTGTATTGGTTGTTAGATATACCTATTAAACCAGCAGCTCGGTGTATAGAGCAGAGACTTATAGAATGGGATATTTACAAAGTTTTGTGAATATATTTACTTTATTGTAGTTTTTATTTTTTTTTAGAAATGAATAATTTTTCAATCTCATTGATCCAACTGAGCAGTTGAGGGGTAAGGACCTTGTTTTCAAGGTTTTGGAAAGTAATCAACTGAAGAGTACCAGAGCTTCAAAATGTCAATTTCATAATTTACCTTCAAATTGTCTCGTAATAACAACTTTGAATTCTCAAATTGTCGTACATTATTACGGGAATATTAGATAGAAAAGAAATCAAATTCCCTTCGAATCAAAATGTGCCTATATGTGACTCATCATAGCAAAGTGGGTATTAAGGCATCATTCATTCATTTTCTAAACTGCTTCAAGCTAATTAGGATCAGTGGGAGGCTGACACCTATCTCAGCCGACTCTCAGTGAGGGTGGGGTACACCCTGGACAGCTCTCCAGGACCGCACTCGCACCCAGGGGCGATTCGGAGCAGCCACTTTAGCTTACTGTGCATATTTTTGGACTGTGGGAGGAAACCACAAGGATGAGGAGAACATTCAACTTTCACACAGAAACAGCCAAACTGGTATTCGAACCCAGGCTTTCTTACTTGCAAGGTGGACATGCTACACCACCGTGCTGCCTGGGTATTAAATCAGAAATTATTAATTTTGAGGTATTGGTACCATTTTGTAGCTTTACAATGATACCAAGTTTGAACATGTTACTGGTTTTGGAGTAACGAACCAAAAATCTGACAGACATTTTCAGCCTTTAAATGCAACTTTGGAGAAAATTGTGTTTGAAATTCAACTAAGTATTTATTAATTTCTGACTTAATACCCAAATGTAATACAATATACTGTACAGGGATCCCTCGCTACTTTACGCTTCAATTCATGCGGCTTCAGTGCGTCACGTTTTTTTTTTTATAAATATTGATCAAATTAAAAAAATAAGGAAATTAAGGAAAAAGCCACAAAACAAGTTCAATTATGCAAAAAACAGAAACAAACAAACAAAAAAAAAACAACCCAACAAAACTACTTACATTTTTATGTGAGGTGCGCATCTGAGTATGCGCACACATCTGTATGTGTATTTATTTATATTTCATTTATATCTTATGCATTATTTGTTATTATAAGCATTTATAGCATTGAATAGCATATTATATACACATATACATGCACGTATACATCAGTTAGGGGGATCGATCCCACTTCGCGGAATTCGGCGGTCGCAGGGGGATCTCGTTCCCAATTATCCGCGGAAAGTGAGGGATCCTTGTATATGTAATGGGTCATATTTCTAATTTATATGCATTGTTTTGAAGAAAAGTTGTTTCAGCGTAGCATATGTTCGCTTCAATTCTTACGATAACACAACGTGTGTGTGTGTGTCTGTGTCTGTGTGTGTCTGTAGACAAAAGTGGGCCATTTTGCGTCCCAGTTCCTTGGGTACCAGCAGCATGACTCCCAGGAGCTCCTGTCTTTCCTACTGGATGGCTTGCACGAGGACCTGAACCGAGTCAAAACCAAAGAGTACATTGAGCTCAAGGATGCCGATGGCAGACCGGACCAGGTACTGATTTAAAACACACACACACACGCTGGCGTCAGTCTATCTTATAAGTATTAATTGTGCAGACAGAGATGACATATTTTCATGTTTCATCTGCTGTGTGACTGTTTGATAGAAAAGAAGTGCTTGTGTTTTGTTCTCATCCGGACAGGAAGTAGCAGAGGAGGCGTGGCATAACCACAGGCGGCGGAACGACTCGGTGATTGTGGACACGTTTCATGGGCTCTTTAAATCGACGCTAGTGTGCCCCGAATGCAGAAAAGTCTCTGTGACCTTTGACCCTTTCTGCTACCTGAGTATTCCTCTGCCTGTGAGCAAGGAGAGAGTCATGGAGGTGTTCTTCGTTTCCCTTGATCCTCTGGCTAAACCTGTGCAGGTAAGTGTCCTGTGATGAATGAATGCTTTCGAATCTCTGATCAGGTAGTTTTAATCCACAAAGCTTTACAGTGTGGGGACGTCCGTTGTTTAGCATCTGTTTGTTTTTTCTAACAGTCAGTAATATTTGCGATGGGGTTAAAATGTTATAAGCGAAATATGGAGGTTTTTAGTATTTTGTCGGAATAATACCATATTTGCTGTTTGATGTGTTCTGTAGCGAAGAGTGAAGACGTTTATACCCTGCATCCAATCCTTACTGGAGACTAACCGAGTCGCTCCTGCCATCCCCCGCCCCTCTCTCTCACTCCCTCCATCCCTTTTTCTTTATTTTTCTCTCTGCCTGTTCCCCTCTCTCTCTCTCTCTCTCTCTCTCTCTCACTGTCTCACTCCTCCATCCCTTCTTCTTTCTCCCTGTCTGTCTCTCTCTTTGTCTCAATTCTTACATTCCTCTGTCTGTCCCTTTGTCTCTCTGCTACTGTTTCACACTCCTCATCCCTTTTTCTTTCTCTCTCTGACTCACTCCTGTGATCCCTTTTTCTTTCTCTCTCACTGTCACTCCCCTCATCTCCTCTTTTTCTTTCTCGCATCTTGTCCCTCTCTCTCTCTTTTAATTACTTACTTTCATCACTTTCTCTCTCCTTCTGTCTCACTGCCTCACACTCTTCATTCATCCCTCTTTTTCTTCCCGTGTCACTCTATTGCACTCTGTTCATCTATCTCTGTTCCCTCTGTCCCTTTGTGTCTATCTAACTGTTTTCATAACCCTTTTTTTAATGTCCTACTCTCTACATTTGGCTCTCTCTCTGTCTGTCTGTCCCTACAGTACAGAGTGGTCGTACCCAAAGCTGGCCGAGTGATGGATTTATGCACTGCTCTGTCTCAGGCCATTGACATCTCTGCAGAGAAGGTGAGACGCAGAGCACCTGGATACGAATGCATTCATTACATCAAAACATTTTTGAAACTACAGTGCTCAAAATGCTCACAACATTTCTTCTGTATTGCAAAATTCAGCACTCTACGTGTGTGTGTGTGTGTGTGTGTGTGTGTTTGTGTAAGAAATAGAGAGAAATAAGTAAACGACAGTGCATTTTTCTCCTGTTCTTTATCAGATGATCGTGGCTGATGTGTTTAACCATCGATTCTACAAGATCTATCACACTGATGAGCCTCTCAGCCTTATACTGGACAGAGATGATATCTTTGTGTAAGCATGAGTTCATCTGTTTGCACAAACACACTTAATCTTACAATTTCTAAATCAGTCGATTTAATTAAAAAAAAACATCCAAGAAATAAAGATCTCCTCCAGTGGTTGCTGCCATCTCATGAGGGGATAATAAATTACGTTTCATAATAATGGTTGATGCAAATTTCATATGATAATCATATTCTTTAAAAGCTCTCACAGGTCACATAAAATGAGTTAGTCTGCGGGATTTGGCCTGTGGTCCTTGAGTTTGACAAATATGTTGCAGTTGTTATAAATGGAGGATTTGGGGCAAAGTTTAAAAAGACAAAATAATTATTTTTAACTTTTTTGATGTTGCCTATATTTTATATTTTATTTTGCAACTTATTTAATGGATGTAAACTTGAGCATGAGTTTTTCCATGAAGAGAAATAGTGGAGGAATATGCACGCCGAGTCTTTGCAGATAATATTGGATGCCCTTTATCAGAACAAATTCTCAGTAATTCGGTATTATTAACCTTTATAGTGATGGCTAAATGTTTTAGTAAATTTCCTGTTTTTTGTTTTACTTTCTTTAGGCCTGCATGAACTGTAGTTCATGCGCTATGTGTGTTGTGCGTTTGTGCAGGTATGAGCTGGACAGCAGCAGCACCGTGGATCAGGAAGAAGAGGAGGTGCTCCTGGCCGTGTACATGCGCGAACGCTCCAACTACAGAGACTATGGCTCGGGAGGAAACAGCTACAGCACGTTACTGTTCGGCCACCCACTATTGATGACTCTGCCTCAGGCACAGTGCAACAGAGACACCCTTTACCAGCTATTTCTCCAGCGTCTGGCGTGAGTACCTCTGCTCGAGCATAGTCTGAGAAGGGGGCGAAAAACTGAAAGGCATAGAACAGAACAGTTGGCTACAAAAATATCACAAATAAGAGTCCCATGCCACATATATACACGGTGTAATATATACACTTTTCCCATTACAAATAATGTAAATTGATCTTAATCCATACTGTCATCTTTTGAACAGAAGTTAACGGTACTGTAACTCATATCATAGGTCCTCAAATTAAGTGAAAAAATTATTGAATACAGTACACTTACACTATGTTATGGTCTGTGTTGTGAGAGACTCTGGTTTTGGTGGGTCTAACTCTCTTTCTCTATGCATGCTGGAGAGGGGCATGACTGTCACACGCAGGCGGAGTGCTGAGCACACACACCTGATTCCTCTTAGCAATCAACGGGCTTCTCTAACAGTGACTACGATTTCCGCGTGTTCTAGTGCCTTCATTGTCAACAATAAAGGTAATCTGTTTTCATCACCCATGGTCTCCTGCATTTTTGGGTCCGGCTGAATGTTCCTGGTGTTACAGAAGGGCTAGAAGATTCTGTGACGCCAGGAACATTCAGCCGGACACAAAAATGCAGGAGACAGAGTGTGATGGAGGAGCTTTATTATTCACAGGGAAGGCACTAGAGCATGGGGAAATTGTAGTCACTGTTAGAGAAGCCTGGTGATTGCAAAGTGGAATCAGGTGTGTGTACTTAGCACTCCACCTGCGTGTAACAGCAATGCTCCTCTTCAGCACTGCATGCATAGAGAGAGTTAGAGCCACCAAAACCAGTCTCTCACAAAAGAGACCAAACACACTAAAATAAAAACCACAGTACAGTTAAAGCATAAGAACAATAAAGATAAGAATTTTTAGCTTTATGGTGGTGAGCAGTTGGCATACATAAATGTTGGAGAGGGAGAGAAGAAGCAGATCCCCTTCCATAACAGAGAGGAAGCGGATGCCCATGACAGCTTCAGGTGAATGAGCCAAAGGTGTTTTTTTTCTCTTGATACTCACTTTGGCATGAAAGACTCTTCTTCAGGATGTCCCTTTCTTTTCTTGAAGAACATTTCTAACGTGGCTTGTTTCTGCCTTCTTTTCAAAACCTTACATAACTGACTCATGACCTCATTGTTAAAGGTGCTCAAAGCGATACATAGTATAAACAACTTCTGGACTTCCCCGGAACAGCACTAGCTTTATCAGGGGGATACATAGTATCAACAACTTCCGAAAAGCCCACATTTCCCCTGCCTCTTGGTCTCGTTTTTTTCTCACACATTTTTAGCATTTGACTTCCGGATTTTGGTCGAATTCCGATTTGTTCGACCCCTAAAGTATTTGAGTACCGAGGTACTACTGTGTGTGTGTGTGTGTGTGTGTGCGTGTCTTCTTCTTCTTTCTTCTTCTTTTCCTTTCGGCTGTTCCCTTCAGGGGTCGCCACAGCAAATGATCTGCCTCCATCTCTCCCTATCCTCTGCATCTTCAACTCTTACTCCAACGACCTTCATGTCCGCCTTCACCGCATCCATAAATCTTCTCTTTGGTCTTCCTCTGGGCCTTTTGCCTGGTAGTTCCAACCTCAGCATCCTGCGACCAATATACTCACTATCCCTCCTCTGTACATGTCCAAACCATCTCAATCTAGCCTCTCTGACTTTGTCTCCAAAACATCTAACATGTGCTGTCCCTCTGATGTACTCATTTCTGATCCTATCCATCCTCGTTATTTCCAAAGAGAACCTCAATATTTTCATCTCTGCTACCTCCAACTCTGACTCCTCTCTTTTCCTTAGGGCCACTGTCTCTAAACCATACAACATTGCTGGCCTCATCACCGTCTTGTACACTTTTCCCTTCATTCTTGCCGATACTCTTCTATCACACATCACACCGGACACTTTTCTCCATCCATTCCAACCTGCCTGCACGCGCTTCTTCACCTCTTTATATATTTTTTTATATATATATATATATATATACACACACACACACACACACACACACACACATATATATATATATATATATATATATATATATATATATACATATATATATATATATATGAAGATGCAGAGGATAGGGAGAGATTGAGGCAGATCATTTGCTGTGGCGACCCCTGAAGGGAACAGCCGAAAGGAAAAGATATATATATATATATATATGTGTGTGTGTGTGTGTGTATATATGTGTGTGTGTGTGTATTTGCATCCAAAATCCAACGGCTTTTATGTTTTTGTCTGAAACTTTATCTCTTGCATAATATACTGCAGTGTTTATTGACAAACTAACATTTAATTTTGTGCTGGAAAACTAATGTTTGAAAACAGTAAATGTGACCCATCACAACAAAGTTGGTTTTAAGTCAGAAGTTTTTAATTTTGGAATTATTTGTAGTATTTTCATGTTGTAATCTTTAAAAAGATTAGAAGTTTTTGAAGATATTTTGTTAGATTTTGGAGTGACTAACCAAAACTAGCACAGAATTTTCAGCCTTGTAAGCATGCAGCTCTTGAACAAATCATGTTTAAAATTCAACAAAGTACAGTATTTATAATTTCCTGTTTAATGTTCCTGTTCATTTCCTGTCACTTTGCTGTGATGGGTCACAAAGCCCATTTAAGCTCATTTATCTGAGAAAGTAATCAGCAATTTAATGTTAGCCTGCCTGCAGCTAAAATATCCATTAACGTTTTTTGAATCATTGGTGTCCAGCCCATCACAGAACAGGCTGAATCTAATCACATTATTTTGGATAGATACCACTGACTGAATATGAAAAAGTGTATTGGGTGTCATGGCGGCACACAGCGGTTGCTCAGGAGGATAGAAATATAGCAAGCTACTTCAAAACGAGATGTGTACTGATGACAAACATTACATCATCCGGTTTTCTATATGCAGAATTAGTACAGCGGAAAAATTAAAGTACGAGTTAAACATATTAATTATTATGAAGTAGTTTTGTATAAATCTGGATGTCTCTTCAACAAGACAGACATGAGATTTATTCACAGCTTTAAAAGATTTCTTATATGGCCCGAGTTATATTTGAAGAGTCTGTCGGATCCTGCATGGAGGTTGCTTTCAGATTAATGTTTCTGTTTGGACTGGTTACTTCTTAATCGTGCAAACAGGAGAGCTGCATAGCTCCCGAAAGCTTCACTAGTCTGATGTCACTCGACAGGCGATATGTACGTCAGCCAGACCTGACAGAGGAACTGGAGGAAGAAGAGGAAACTGGTAGTGAAGAGAATGATGATGATGAGCTGTACAAAAACCAGGCCAACGGACTAAGTGGTGGTAAGTTTACACATATATATGAGAGAGAGAGAAATTTACACAGGAAGACAACACCTTTTGGTATTATTAATGTTTCATTCTCTCTCCTCTTTCGGTCTTTCATTTCCACACAGATGAGGCTGAGGAAGAGTCCGAGGAAACAGAAGCATCAAAGAAGGAAGAGCCTACACAGCAGAACAGCACCAAGCCAGAAGTGAGCCCCAGCAGCGAAGGAGAGGACAAAGTGGAAGACGAGTCGAACAGTGAAGTTGAGCGAGGCAGCTGCACAGAGGAAGGCCAGTCAGCATGCAGCAGCACAGACAATAACTGCCAAGACCCAGGAGACACCGAGCAGTCTGTTGCCGCAGAGAATTCTCGGAAAGAGGATGAGGATGGAGGAGACGAGGATGAGGAAAGGGCTGGCGAGTCTGTTGGTCAGAAGAAGAAAAGGATGTTGAGCAGACGGCGGTGTCCTGAGAAAAAAAGGAAGCCGCTCTTCACTATACAGGCTGTAAATGCCAACGGCACCACAGATCGCGGCGTCACGGATGGATCCAGTGCACTTTCATTCAGCAGTGAGTCGTGTTAAGGATATTTCAACGTAAAAATGACAACCCTGGTCCACGGGTTGTTTCGCTATCAGGATCTTTCCGTATTTTTTCCTTGTGATGTAATGTTCATAATATTCTATAAGATGTATAAACATCTAAAGAACAATTCCGCTGTCTGGGTGTTTTTCCCAATACAACTTCAGAAAGAAGTGAATAAACGTTGTTGCCCCTCGGTTACATCACAGCACATCGTGATGCACTTCGTTGAAGGTGCTTGCTGTTGTCTTCTACATACATGCGCTCGCATAGACTCATGATTGGCTAATGTTGCTATGATTGATAAGGGAAAAAGTATTAGTATGCTATGGGTATTATGGAAATATTATTTTAGATTACAGTTTTCTTCATCCTCACACATGTCTCTCTTTAGTGACGGCAAAACAATCCCCCAACACAACTGTTTCCTCTCATATGATTGCTACTAGTGTAGGAGAGCGAAGGCTATTGGGTCAATCGATGGTAGTATGGTGAAAATCTCTCATGGTATGAATTTTGTATGATGGTGAAGGTATAACATGATAGTATTTTTTTCTCCTCATGCATTCAATTAATAGCTCGGAATGAATACTGCACTTTCAAATTTTATTTTCTTCTTTTATTTGACATTGGTAGCAGTCCCCACTTCGCTTAGTTTCACTCACATATATCCATTTCACAACTCTCTTTTGTCACCTGAAGGCCACCCTGCAGTTCCCTGTGCTGTTACATGCCTGGTTTCGACTGTGAAAATACAACTTCATGCATGAGTGGTGTGTAATGAGGTTAAAATAAAAGCAGCTGAGGTCTTGATTTTGATTGGCTGCAAGACAAGTCATCTTTATGCATTAAATGCAAAGATAATTAAAATTAGAAATAAATAATTTTTAAAAGATTATATAAGAATCAATCTGCTGTGTATGCTAGTTAGGTTAATAGTGGTGAAATTGCTCATATAAAGTTATGGTATTGATAAGAGTGTTTATTTTGTATACACTGAGAGAGGGACACACATCCTTGTCTTAATGAAAAAAAAAATCTATTATTTGGCTGAAGTGGAACAAGAGCGTATGTGTGTGTGTCTGTGTGCACGCGCGCACGAAGTAATTTATTGCTTTTGTTATTGTTATTAATAATGACTCTATGATCTGCAGTTTAATTATGGCACCATCACCATTTGTTACTTCATTTCTTCAATTTGTTTAAGCAGCTTAAACTGGCTGCAGTGAATTTCTAAAATTATTTCTTCAACAATAATAACAGAAAAGAATGCCATTGTTTTAGAAATTATTAATTTTAATATGCTATGCTGGCATATCGCAGGTTGTTGTTTGCACAAAGGTACATGTTGAGTTGAGAATTTTTTTAAATTTATTATGTACATTATATTTTGTGTGTGTGTGGGGGGGGGGGTCTGATCATGAAAATGGTACATTTTCCAACTACCCAAATTCAAACTTGAATAAATATTTCCACGTCCGTGTTTATTTGTGAATCAATGTATCAAAATCTTTAGTGCATGCCTGGGAGATATCATATCAAAATATGTACATATGCTTAACACAGTTTCTAAAATAATTCAAATACTTCTTAGTTTACACATTTTCATGCTAAATTTTGTTACAAGACAAAGACGTTATTATTTTCATGTCTCGCTGAGCTTCTGATAAGGTCTCCACAGGTCCAATAACCACATGATTCGGAGCACAGGTGCACATACAATAAATCACAGAATTTACATGTGCCTGGAAAAATTGGTAAATAAGCACCAGACTTAAAACAGGATCGATGATGTACATAACTTTTCCTGTCCAGGTTACACGGTGGATCTTGTGCTCAAACTAATCACTGATGTATCGGCATTTATATTGTATTTTTAGATACTTTTATATCTTTTATATTTTTATTTAGATAGATTTTAGACACTTAGACTTTAGATAATAAAGAAAAGTTAAACATGTCAAACCCTATCAATCAGCATAGTGTACCTAATTACACAATTATTATATAAAGCTACTATTAGTGAATAGAAGGCTGTTCATTCTGTCTGTTACATACTGATGTTTTGCATTGTCTGACTGATAATTTGATGATGCTGCTTCTCCAAGGAATAATATCCTGCATCTACCAGTCTGCATATTGGCCTAATACATTAAAAAACGGGAAAAACTTTTTTTTTCTAAAGCTACAGAAAATGAATGTAAAAGGTCAGTGTCACACACTTCAGTACCAGTTTCATGATCAGACCCATGTGTGTGTGTGTGTGTGTGTGTGTGTGTGTGTGTATATGTATGTATAGATAGCTAGATTGATTGATTGATTGGTTTATGCTGACTTCCTGTTTCATGTCACAGATCAGGTGTATGTAGCCATTGACTGGGACCCTGACATGAAAAAGAAGTACTACAATGATATAGAGGCGGAGGTATGTCCATATAAACTCTTTATTTATTAAATATTCCAGGATGAAACCATCATTGTATTGTTCATAATGAAGTCCTGTCATTAAACACTGAAAATGTTTTTTACAAACTAACTAACAAAATCACGGTTAGGACACAGAGCTGAGATCCTTCATTTTTCTCTCGAGTTTAATCGTAGTTCATACCCACCCACCAAGTGCACTTCCTTGTCACATGATTAACCAAAAACTAGGTGGGCGAAGGCGATCACATGCTTCCTCCTAAGTACAGGGCATTAGCCATCAGCCTAAAGCGCTATCTGGTGGGGCCGGTGGCATAGTGGTTAGGGTGCTGCGCTCATGATCGGGAGGTTGTGAGTTCGAATCCCACTGAGACCCTCACTATGCTAAGACCCCTGGGCAAGGTCTCAACCACAAGTGTGCCTCTGTTCACCCAGCAGTATAAATGGGTACCAGTAAAATGTACTGGGAAGGTAAACTGCGATGGACTAGCATCCCATCCAGAGGGAGTTGAACTCCTGGTTACTTCACGCTACGGAAACTGGGGATAAGCACCGGCCTGATGAGCCACGAGGCTCAGGTGTAAAAACCCAACTAAAGTTCTATCTGACCCCCCACCCCCCATATGCACAAGCTCACAGACTCCTGTGATTGTCCAGTGGTCATGTTATGATGGGAAGGGGGTGGGGGGGAAATCCTCACCAAAAGTGAATAATCCAGAAATTCTCGTGAATTAATTTTTATTTATTAATGAATTTATTTATTTAGGGATTGATAATCAATCTCTAAATCAATAAATAAATAAGACCGTTTTCAGGAGAACTGATTCAGGATTTTTTTTTCCTTCCCCCATGCAGAAATATATAAAGGACAAAAGCATGGACGTCCCCCAGCAGCATACCACAGTGAACCTGCAGGAGTGTATTGAACTTTTCACCACTGTGGAGACACTCGAGGAGGAAAATCCCTGGTAACCCACTGCTTAATGGTTTTTATACAATATATTGTACCTATATTAGAGCAGATATGTAAGGAATGACATGATGGGTCGAGCCATTTACATTTCACTCCATCACTTGCTACCATTGGTCATCATCATCATTTTCTGTAACCGCTTCATCCTAATTAGGGTCACGGGGAGGCTGGTGCCCATCCCAGCCAACTCAGGGCGAGGGCAGAGTACACCCTGGACAGCTCGCCAGGCCATCGCAGGGCGGAAACACGCTGACGGCTTTGCAGCCTACTCTTGTCGAAAGTCAGCAATGGTTCTTTTACATGCCTCACACCATAGACAGTGAGAGACATGGCCGGCCTTTGATAACCCAGTTAGCTCCACTGGGGGGGACAGTGACAACCTTGTGGAGAGTGGGACTCGAACCCCCAACCTTTGGATCAGCGATCCGGCGCCTTATACCACTAGACCACCACTGCCCCGCTACCATTGGTCTATTAGATAAAAGCAACAAGCAGTAAAGTAATTCGCCTTACATCACCTATGAATCACAATCATGGCCAGCTTTGGTTGCCTAGGTAACTCTTCCGCATGTTTCTGAGTCAAACTGTATGCAGTAAACAGTTTGTTCTCTACAGAAAGTATGCGGCTAGCTTATATTATCACTACCTTATATTTTTAAGCCTTATTATTAGCATGCAGCAACTGTAGAGCTGAGAGTCTTGTGCATCATGAATATGGAAGGCTTTTATATATATATATATATATATACCGTGTTTCCCTGAAAATAAGACCTAACCATAAAATAAGACCCAGCGTGATTTTACAAGATGATTTTAATATAGGCCCTCCCCTTAAAATAAGCCCTAGTTGAGAGCGGCAGCAATTCATTGGCCTGCTACTCACTCAATCTAGGGCTCGAGGTGAAAGCGCTGACTCCTCTATTAGGCAGCTTTACCTAGGGTACGCTCTCAAAGCATCAATCCTTGCGCGTTGAGGCTCAGTCGATGACGGCAGCGGCTGCTTTAAGACGAGGACAAACACTTGCGTCCATAAAAATTGCTAAAATCGCTCGATATTAAAATATTTAAAAAATAAAGAAATATAACGAAATAAGAATATATAAAGACAAAGATATATTATAAGACATGTAATAGAAAAAAATGTAAAATACATCATCACCTAAAAATAAGCCCTAGTATCATATTTTGGTAGGAAAATTAATATAAGCCCTGTCTTATTTTCGGGGAAACACGGTATATATATATATATATATATATATATATATATATATATATATATATATATATATATATATATATATACAGATGCTCCCTGACTTACGTTCATCCGTTTTGCGGTTTTTCGATTTTACGTGCCCCCCAAAGAAAAGGCAAATTTTGAGTTTATACATACCTACGTAGTATGCTGATGTAATGACGCAATGACGCTGCATTCATTGTACAAACTACAGACAGTAGCAAATATGGCTGGTCAGAAGTGTAAGCCTATTAACATGGGTGCAAGTCTCATACACAGAGATGAATTAACTATCTGCTCAGATCGGCACAATCTTTATATTTATTATCTTTCAGCAGAATCCTAAGAGTGTATACTTATTTTTATATTAATATTCATTAGGATTTGTACTTGTTCTTTGTATGCATCTCTTGAATATACTAGTCCTTCTCAAAAAATTAGCATATTGTGATAAAGTTCATTATTTTCTGTAATGTACTAATAAAAATTAAACTTTCATATAGTTTAGATTCATTGCACACCAACTGAAATATTTCAGGTCTTTTATTGTTTTAATACTGATAATTTTGGCATACAGCTCATGAAAACCTAAAATCCCTATCTCAAAAAATTAGCATATCATGCTCAGGTAGTCTAAACGAGCTATTAACCTAATCATCTGAATCAACCAATTAACTCTAAACACCTGCAAAATATTCCTGAGGCTTTTAAAAACTCCCAGCCTGGTTCATTACTCAAAACCGCAATCATGGGTAAGACTGCCGACCTGACTGCTGTCCAGAAGGCCATTATCGACACCCTCAAGCAAGAGGGTAAGACACAGAAAGAAATCTCTGAGCGAATAGGCTGTTCCCAGAGTGCTGTATCAAGGCACCTCAGTGGGACGTCTGTGGGAAGGAAAAAGTGTGGCAGAAAACACTGCACAACCAGAAGAGGTGATCGGACCCTGATGAAGATTGTGGAGAAGGGCCGATTCCAGACCTTGGGGGACCTGTGGAAACAGTGGACTGGGCTACAGGTGCCGCATTCCCCAGGTCAAGCCACTTTTGAACCAGAAACAGTGGCAGAAGCGCCTGACCTGGGCTACAGAGAATCACAATATGCTAATTTTTTGAGAAGGACTAGTGTCCATATAGTGTGTGTGTGTGTGTATGTGTGTATATATATATATATATATATATATATATATATATATATATATACTATATAGTCGGCCCCCTACCAACGAAATTAATCCGTTCCAGAGCCTTTTTCGTAACTCGGGGAATTCGTCAATAGGGATCGCATTTTACATGTTAAACACCTATTTCGTTCCAAGGCTCCAGTCTTTGGACTGGATAATGGGATAAACCCCATAAACTCTTTAAAAATGATTAAAGTACACCAATTTTGTATGAAATATGTGTTAAAAGTAAAAGAAAATTGTTTATTAAACCATTCAAATATTTTATTAACATATTAAACCATTTTATTAACATATTTATTAATGAAACCATTCTTAAACATTTTTATGAACACACACACACACACACACACCTTTGTCTGTCTCTCTCTCTCTCTATCTCGCGTGCTGCGGGGCACGCCCACAAGACGTAGAGTTCAAAGCGCATTCCCTGCTTGACAAAGGAGGTCCAAACTCAACTTTAACTTGATTCCTTGAGGGATCAGAATTCCAGATGAGCTCAAATGCGCCCACATTTATTAAACATTTACTGAATTAAACAACTTAAAAAACTAAACTAAAGAGTTAAGCTTTCTACTGTGTCTATCCTGGAGGCCAGAGCAGGATGATGAAAGACAGCCAATGAGAGACCAACTCGCGCGTCGTGTGAAATTTTGATTGGCGTGTTTGAATTTTGAATTTCTTTCCGTAAGAGGGGGTTGTTTCGTATCCCGGGGACGGAAACTTAGGAAAATGATTTTCGTAACTTGGGGATTTTGTACTCCGGGGTCTTCGTAAGTAGGGGGCTGACTGTGCGTGTGTGTGTGTGTGTGTGTGTGTGTGTGTGTGTGTGTGTGTGTATGTATATGTATATATATATATATATATATATGTATATATATATATATATATATATATGTATATATATATTTCTTCACACACACATGTAACTTATGTACTCATAGGAAATGCCAATGTTTTGGAAATATGGAGTTTGTAGTTATTATCCTTGTAAACATTTTGTGCGCAGTCATAAATCACATGGCAATAATGAGCTGCTTTTCTCTGTTGATGCTGACAGAATCATTAAACTGTTCATATTTGTTGTTTTCCTATAGAAAATGTTTCCGGGGACTCGCTGTTTGTTGGCATCTCTGTCCATCAAAAGTACCTTTAAGCTCAGATTGACATGATGCGATTAGAGCGCTAGCCAAAGTTCAGCTCAGTTTAACTCCATGCGTCGCCTAAGAAGGAATGTCGCCTCACATTTCGCTGGCATTCTTTGTCATTTCTCATGTATAGGTGCATCTGTGGCCTAGTACTGGAAGCAAATTTGGGACCTAAATATCGTTGATACAATTTCTAAACCAGAAGGAAAAATGTGTGAGCAGCATTTTCCCTTCCTCTTCATGGCTGAAGTGCCCTTGAGCATGGCATCTCACCCCTAGCTGCTCTTCAGGCATCACAATAAGTGTTTTTTCACTTTGGATGGGTTCAGTGTAGAGCCAAAATTAATACAGAATATTAAAATCAAATCCCCGCTTGTCACTCATCTCTTCCTGTGTCGACACATCTACACCCTTTGGGAATTGAAATTGTGTTGCAGGTTGTTTGTGAAGTCGCTGACACTGATTCTAGTAAAATACCTGATAAAGCACCTGATTCGTGATACTGCTCACAACAAATGTTAGGTTAGTTTGTTGTCTGTACTGAACTGCTGCTTCGAGAGATAACTTTGGTACGCTGATGCTCTTTAGGTACTGCCCGGCATGTAAGAGGCACCAGCTGGCCACTAAGAAGTTGGATCTGTGGTCCCTTCCTGAGGTCCTGATCATCCACCTGAAACGCTTCTCCTACACCAAGTACTCCCGTGAGAAGCTGGACACTATCGTCGACTTCCCTCTCCGGTTCGTTTGGCCATTTTTTTTGTTTGTTTGTTTTTTGTTTGTATTTTTTTAGCTGTTCAGATTGGAGTTTAAATGTAGGACAACCTTAAAACTCTAAACAATATGTACTACAGTTAACATGTTTAAAAGTTCGCATCATGTGGCTATCATGTACAATACAAGCTGAATTGGCATTTCCTACGTCTCCTACTTTGCCTCACAGGAGGCCTGTGAAAATGGCTTGAGTGTGCTTTCTTTTTTTATCAGTAACTGTAGTTCACGTTTGGTATATCTATGAATAATGGTTTATAGTTTGGATTGATTTTAAAAGCAAAAGACGCTCTAGGGTTATTGGAAATGGAAAAAATAGTGTCGGACGTACAGTTGTGTTCAGAAAAAGTGAATAAAGCTCAAAATCCTTATAATCGCTTTTATTTCCATACACAAATGCACCAGGAACACAACACATTATATTCCAAAACAAAACATGAAGAAAAAATTATCAAATTTGTGTTATTCCTTTAAAGAAATTGAAGAAAATTGAACATTAGACTGTTTTTAAAAAAATCAACGTCTACTACTTCTTTACAAATTCAAACCTTCAGTGTATAAACTGAAAAATGGTTTGATCTTTATTTTCCTTTGAATCTCTGAACTGATATTTATTTGTATACTCACTGTTTCTGAGAACTGTTGCACCTCTGTGTTGAGGAGTCGATCAACTTCTGCACCTGTCAGCAGGTTTTCCAGTCCAGGATGATTGGACCACATCCCTAAGATGTGATAAACAGACCCTACACCGTAGTATGAGACACATCCCCATATCATGCCATATAACAAACTGTCTCCGGGCCCTGGACCCAAAAACAACAATCTTACTTTCATCAGTCCATAAAATGTTGCTCTGTTTCCCTTTATTCCAGTCAATGTGCTCTTTGGTAAATTGTAACCTCTTCAGCATGCCTTTTTTTCAGCAGTGGGACTTTGCGGGGATAAATGCAGCCATAACGGTGGCACAAGCCAGTGTTCTCTGTCATGCCGGTCCCAAGCCCGCATAAATGCACAGGGTTGTGTCAGGAAGGGCATCCGACATGAAACCTGCATCAGATCTGAGATGCAAATCACAAATATTACCTCCATACCAGATTGGTCAAGGCCCGGGTTAACAACAACTGCCATCAGTGCTGTTAACCAACAGGGTGCTGGTGGAAATTGGACTACTGTTGGTCGAAGGAGAGGCAGGAGTCGTGTCCGTAGGCAGAAAAAGAAGAGGAAACGCATGAGTCTAGGACTGAGAGTAGGGACTTTGAATGTTGGAACTATGACAGGAAAAGGTCGAGAGCTGGCTGACATGATGCAGAGGAGGAAGGTGGACATACTGTGTGTTCAGGAGACCAGGTGGAAAGGTAGCAAAGCTAAAAGCTTAAGAGCAGGGTTTAAACTGTTTTATCATGGTGTGGCTGGGAAAAGAAATGGAGTAGGAGTCATCTTGAAGGATGGGTTTGTCAGGAATGTTCCAGAAGTGAAAAGAGTGTTAGACAGAGTGATGAGTCTCAAGTTAGAAATTGAAGGCGTGATGGTCAATGTTGTTAGTGCTTATGCCCCAGGGGCAGGATGTGAGCTAGAAGAGGAGAGATTCTGGAGTGACTTAGATGAAGTGATGCAGAGTACCCTCAGAGGTGAGAGTGGTCATTTGTGCAGACTTCAGTGGACATGTCAGTGCAGGCAACAGAGGGGACGAGGAAGTGATGGGCAGGGTTGGTATCCAGGACAGGAACACAGAAGGACAGATGTTGATAGATTTTGCAAAAAGGATGGAAATTGCTGTGGTGACTACTTTCTTCCAGAAGAGACAGGAGCACAGGGTGACTTATAAAAGCGGATGTAGGAGCACACAGGTAGACTACATCTTGTGTAGACGATGCAATCTGAAGGAAGTCAGTGACTGCAAAGTAGTAGTCGGTGAGAGTGTTGCCAAACAGCATAGGGTGGTGGTGTGCAGGATGACACTGATGGTGAGGAAGGTGAAGAAGGCAAAGACGGAGCAGAAGACAAAGTCGTGGAAGCTGAAAAAGCAAGAGGATCGTGTTGTCTTCAAGCAGGAGTTGAAACAGGCTTTGGGTGGTCAGGAAGTGCTTTCAGATGACTGGACAACCACAGCAAATGTGATCAGGGAGACAAGTAGGAGAGTACTTGGTGTGTCCTCTGGAAGGAAAGTAGATAAGGAGACTTGGTGGTGGAATGAGGAAGTGCAGGAGTGTGTTCAAAGGAAGAGGTTAGCTAAGAAGTGGGACATTGAGAGGACTGAAGAGAGTAAACAGAAGTACAGGGAGACACAGCGTAAGGCGAAGGTAGCGATGTCAAAGGCCAAACAGAGGGTGTATGATGACTTGTATGCTATATTGGACAGTAAGGAGGGAGAAAATGATTTATACAGGTTGGCACAGAAAAGAAATAGAGATGGAAAGGACATGCATCAAGTTAGTGATAAAGGACAGAGGGGGAAATGTATTGACTGATGACAGAAGTGTCCTGGGCAGATGGAAAGAGTACTTTGAAGAGCTGATGAATGAGGAAAATGAGAAAGAAAGAAGAGTAGAAGAGGTGACCATTGAGGACCAGGAAGTAGCAAAGATTAGTAAGGGTGAAGCGAAGAGGGCATTGAAGAGGATGAAGAGTGGAAAGGCAGTTTGTCCTGATGACATACCTATGGAAGTGTCTAGGAGAGGTAGCAGTAGATTTTCTGACAAGAACATTCAACAAGGTCTTAGAGAGTGAGCAGATGCCGGACGAATGGAGGAGAAGTGTGCTGGTGCCCATTTTTAAGAACAAGGGAGACTGGTTCTTGGCATGAAAGAGCACCACAGATGTAGTGTTTTGCTTTGAGGATGTTAATAGAGAAGTACAGAGAAGGTCAGAGGGAGCTGCATTGTGCCTTTTGAGGATCTGGAGAAAGCATACGATAGGGTGCCGAGAGAGGAACTGTGGTATTGCATGAGGAAGTCTGGAGTGACAGAGAAGTATGTTAGAGTGGTGCAGGACATGTATGAGAGATGTAAGACAATGTTGAGGTGTGCTGTCGGTGTGACAGAAGAATTCAAGGTGGAGCTGGGACTGCATCAAGGGTCAGATCTGAGCCCCTTCTTGTTTGCTATGGTGATGGATAGGCCGACAGACGAGGTTAGACAAGAATCTCCATGGACTATGATGTTTGCAGATGACATTGTGATCTGGAGTGAGAGCAGAGAACAAATGTAGGAAAATCCAGAGAGGTGGAGGTATGCCCTGGAAAGGAGAGGAATGAAGGTTCGCCTCAATAAGACAGAATGCATTTGTGTGAACGACAAGGACCCAAGAGGAATGGTGAGGTTACAGGGAGCAGAGATAAAGAAGGTAGAGGATTTTAAGTACTTCGGCTCAACAATTCAGAGCAATGAAGAGTGTGGAAAAGAGGTGGTGAAGAAGTGTGTGCAGGGCAGGCTGGAATGGTTGGAGAAAAGTGTCTGTGTGATGTGTGATAGGAAGGTATTGGCAAGAATGAAAGGAAAAGTGTACAAGACAGTGTTGAGGCCAGCAATGTTGTATGGTTTAGAAACAGTGGCACTGGGGAAAATACAGGAGGCAGAACTGGAGGTAGCAGAAATGAAAATGTTGAGGTTCTCTTTGGGAGTAACGAGGATGGGTAGGATCAAGAATGAGTACATCAAAGGGACAGCACATGTAAGAGGTTGTGAAGACAAAGTCATAGAGGCTAGATTGAGATGGACATGTACAGAGCAGGGATAGTGAATATATTGGTAGTAGGATGCTGAGGTTGGAACTACCAGACAGAAGGCCTAGAGGAAGACCAATGAAGATTTATGAAGGTAGTTAGAGTAATAGTAGAAGATGCAGAGGATAGGGTGAGATGGAGGCTGATGATTCGCTGTGGCGACCCCTGAAGGGAACAGCCAAAAGGAAAAAAAGAACTTTGCGGGGATTCTTACTGATAACTCGGCTTCATGTAGGCATTTTATAATTGTAACAGGACTCACAGGTAACTTTCGACCTTCTTTGATCTTCGTGTAGCTGATTGTTGGTTGAGTCCTTGCTATTTTGGATTCTTCCATCCATTCGAATGGTAGTTTTTCACGTTCCTCCTCATCTTTCAGGTTTTGGTTGCCATTTGAAAGCATTTGGATCATTTTAGCCGAGCAGCCTCTCATTTTTTTGCACTTATTCATGTTTTCCCCTCAAATCAACTTTTTAACCAAGCTATGTTGTTCTTATGAACAATGTCTGGAACAACCCATTTTCCTCAGAATTTCAGAGAGAAATGTTCTATAGCCAGCAGGTACAACATTTGCTGTCTTCCTTCTTTAAATAAGGACAACAGTTGGCTCCTGTTTTTTAAAGAATGAATGACGTCACTAATTGAACTCTACACTGCTATTATTTCGAGCACGTCCCTTTCAATAAGTTACACAGAATCAGCAGCATACAGGTCAGGATTGTTGGTTCTGTTGGATTTTATTCCTCTACTACACCTGATAGTAAAGTATATGCCATGTAGAAATATCTCCTATCTAATATCATTTCTACTAAAAAAAAATCACACCGATTGATCATGTTGGTGACGTCTGACTGTGATTATTTTGAAAACAACTGTACATGTAAATACTACAGTGAGTATACTGAACATCACTCACACTCTCACTCGTATACCAAACCGCTTAACTGCTCTCCGGGTGCCCCAATGTGTGGCATCTCACTGCTGTGTGTGTGTGTGTGTGTCCACTTAGGATGGTTAATTTCAGACACTATGATTTCCCTTGCAGGATTAGTACAGTACATATATTATTGTTATTATTATTATATAGTATATTATTTTTTTATTTAATCAACCACATTATGAAATCTTGAAATTATGAACAAATCATGAAAGCAGGTGTAGTATCATGTGCCTGATGTTAGTCTCTTGTATGGCATTTGCTTTTAAATACTTCTCCCATATTTACAAACAGTAAAGAGTTGTACTTATAATGTTCAAGAGATGGCATGTTCTGGTGTTGTTTATGATGTATCCATGTAATCCCAGGCTGTAGAGATAAAAGTCATAATAGAATGAAAGGAAATCCTTTTTTTTTAAACCTCCCCTCTTGTGATGTATTACAGGAATCTAGACTTCTCTGACTGGCTCCTGAGGAAGAAAGGGAGCGACTCGGAGCCTCCCAGCAGATACGACCTCATCGCTGTGTCCAACCACTATGGCGGGCTCAGAGACGGACACTGTATGTATCTCTCACTCTATAGTATATATTTATGTATATCAGGTTTAATAGTCCGAGCTAATATGGCAAACATCTGGTACGAGAACCCGCTGTTTTTGTGTAGCCTGATGTCATGTGGTTTGTAGTGCTGTCTGGTGCAGAGAGTCACAGTTCAGTTGTTCAGTGATATTTAATTTAATAAATGCTGTTCTTGTTCTGTTTGAAATATTACATTTCTTGTCATCACCTTTCATGCAGATACAAGCTACGCACAGAACAAGGATAACGCCCAGTGGTATTACTTCGACGACAGTAAGGTGACCTATGCAATAGAAGAACAAATTGTGGTAAGAACGATTCCAAAAATTTTATAACGTGTGAAAATAGGAGCATTCCGCGGTTTCACAAAGATGAGCATATCACTGGTGACATAATCTCAACCAAAGCATGTGCTGCACATATCAAAGAATACAGCGTTGGGAATCCAGTCCAGCCATGACCAATAGGGCTGTTAAACATTGTACAGGAGTGTTACAGGCACAGATTTAATGAAAAAATTGATGCTGATTGGCTTGTAGGTGTTAATTTTAGTAATTTTTTTTATTTACACATTCACATTGATGCACTCATTTACTGAACCACTTAATACTCTTAGGGTCTTACACCTTGGGCAGTGCTTCTCAGTTATTCTCTGTGGCACCCTCTCTAGGAAGAAAAAAAAAACATTTCACCCCCACCCCCACCCCACCGCCCCGCAAGCAACCATAAATAATATTACAGTAGAGCCTCGGAATCCGAATGCTCTAGAGTCCGAAAAAAATCTGTGAGTTCTTCCGTCCGGGAAACCGAACAAAAATCGGAAGTCGAACCTGAGAAACGCGCAAGAAAAAACGAGAACGAGAGGGAAGAAAAATGCGGAAGTCCGGAAGTTGTCGATACTATGTATGTTTCTGGGGAAGTCTGGAAGTTGTTGATACTATGTATCACCCTAAAAGCTGTCCTGGGGAAGTCCAGAAGTTGTTGATACAGTACTATGTACATATCACAAGCGCTAAACCTAACGCTAAAGCACTAAAGCTATCTAATCACTAACGCCATGTACCACCTCCAGCGACAAATACGATTTAGAGCACCAAACAGAAAACCCACTGATCGGCTTTTAAGCATAACCACCTAAATGAAGCTGAAGAGGATGTAGGTATGTATATACAGTATGTATATAAGCTAAGCTAAAGTGCTAAAGCTAAGCTAAAGCACTATCAGCTCTGTGAACACCTTTAACTATGAGGTGATGAGCCACTTCCATAAGGTTTTGAAAAGAAGGCAGAAACAAGCCACCTTAGAAATGTTCTTCAAGAAAAGAAAAGACATCCTGGAGAAAAGTCATCCGTGCATAGCGTTTTACATAGCATACATAGCATAACCTTTACGTATGCCAACTGCTCACCACCACAAATGTTAAAATTCTTATCTTTATTGTTCTTATGCTTTAACGACACTGTGTATTTTTATGGTCTCAAAAGAGTTGTGCATTGAAATGCGTGTTGGAGAGGGGCATGGCTGCCACACATGGGGTGAAATGCTAAACAAACGCACTTGATTCCATTTAATCGCTGGCTATAAAAACTAGTAGCATTCCTCCCGGTCACACTCAGTCTCTCTCTCTCTCGCTCTCTCTCTCTCTCTCACACACATACACACAAACACACTCGAGAGAGAGAGAGATTGTGTGTGTGTGTGTATGAGAGAGAGAGGGGGTGTTTGTGTGAGAGAGTGTGTGTGTGTGTGTGTGAGAGAGAGAGAGAGAGAGAGAGTGTGCGTGCGTGCATGCGTGACCGTGAAGAGCGCTGCTCGTCATTATAGCCTGTGATTAAATGGAATCAGGTGTGTTTGTTTAGCATTTCACCCCGCGTATGGCAGCCATGCCCCTCTCCAACGCGCATTTCAACTCTTTTGTGAGACCATAAAAATCCACAGTGCAGTTAGAGTCTCTCACAACACAGACCATAACATAGTGTACTGTATTCAATAATTTGAGTACCTATGATATGAGTTAAGGTACTGTTAACTTCTGTTCAAAAGACGACGGAATGGATTAAGACCATTTACATTATTTGTAATGGGAAAAGCGGATTGGGAATCCAAACAGCCGTCTGGAACAGATTAAGTTCGAGTACCGAGGCTCAACTGTATTTGTATATAGCATTATTAGTACACCTCTGCATAACATTGTATCTTTATTAACATTAAAAACAAAAAAGAAAGAAATATAGTTCAACTTGCAATAAAGAAAAACTTCATTAATGTTGTTTTTTAATCTGTTAATAGAAAAGATTTAAAGCGCACCAATGTGCCTGAAATTAAAAAAAAATACATCCTTATTTAAATTCCTTCAACTTATTTATGTCTTAATATCACAGTCTCTCGCCACCTTTCTCTTCGTTCCTGTTAGAAATGTTTCCGTGTTGTTTACTGCACTTCATATCTTTTGCTCGTGCGAAAAACCGCTACGCCATAGCACAACAATAAGAGCACCACTGCTAACTAGTGGAGTGGCGGTGCAATTACACTTAATTCTTGTACACTATACCAGAAAAGCATGTTCCCTCGGATCATACCTCGCCTCCCCAAGGGGGGGGTACGCCCCACTATTTGAGAAGCACTGACCTAGGAGCAATTTGGAATCATCAATCAGTCTTCTGCACATGTCTTTGGTCTGTGAGAGAAAACCAGGGTACCTGGAGGAAACCCTAGTGAGTACGGGGAGAACATACATGCAAACTCCACACAGAAACACCCTCGACGAGCCCAGGACTATTTTGCTGTGAGGCGGACACATTAACCACGATTCCACACCAGGTTCCCAACCGTGAAAATACGTTTGACATGTTTAATTTTGTGTATATTGAGAGATCAAAAGGAAAGCAGTCAAGATTTTTTGACTTTGATTGACTGCGAGGCTAGTGATGCCTATGCATTAAAGCACTCATCCTGATCCACCGGGATGTCTGTTGTATAATGGATGGTTTATGTAAATGCATATAAATACATATCATCAATGCTGCGGAGGATTTTTTGACACATTTTTGAAAGGCGTCTTCGGAGTCATCAGAGCTCTGTGACAGACTATGCAGAAAATGAAAGGATTTCCGATTCAGTGGGATGGAGGAATGCTTTGGACCTTACAGTTTCTCACTAAGAGAAAGTATTTATTTATTTATTGGTCCTGTTAACTTCAAATGAACGTTGTAGAGGGAATAATTTGACAATTTCCTTATTTAGGATCAGTGGCAGGAAATTAATCAAACAAAAATAATAATAAATATAATATAATTTAACACCCCCTCCCACCCCACCCCCGAAATTAAACCAGTCAATCAGCCCGTCTGTGTTTGTGTTTTCAGACCAACGCTGCCTACCTTCTCTTCTACCAACGCCAGGACAAGATCCGACACCCCACCCTCGCCCCCCCTGATAATCACCTCAATTCCACCAATCACGATGGTCCGGGTGGGGCCATGGAAATCGACTGAAACAGCTCTGTGTCCGCTTGCTTATTTGTTTTGCTTTTCATTCTGATGTCCCTCTATGTTTCTGTTTCTCGTGCTCTCAGGTTAATGAGGGAATGTTATAAAATTACAAAGGGGGGAAAAAACTTGAACTTTCTGCCTTTTCATGACCCAAAACAGGAAGTGACAGGCAGAGATTACTCTCTCAGGCTGGTGCATTATGGGTAGGAGACTGTAAAGCCTGTAGTTATTCCTTCTCCAGAAGCTGCAGGGATAAATTCGTCTAGACGAGGCAAAGTCATGTCACAGCATGTGCTTTGTGTGTGTGTGTGTGTGTGTGTGTGTGTGTGTGCTATTGCTTCCAAATTTCAGAGCGTGATACGCTGTCCCCCCATAAGCATGACTAACTTCCCCACCTCATAAATATCCCAAGCTGCCTCTCTGCTGCGTCTACGTGCTGCGTTCACCTTATAGCTTTTTGCAAGCAATATTTAGACACAAACGCAAAACCTTCATTGTACAGTAAAGGAATACTCCTGAGTTTCCAACCTGAACTCTTCATGATCACATGAACTATTCCATCACGTAACGCTCAGAATGAAATGCGACCTTATCCTCACATGGAATGGAAATTTATGGGCTGGTGAATTCTGATACACAGGATATAGATCAGAAGCCCAAACTTTAGTCTCGAAAAATGCACAGTCGAAAATGAGACACATGATTGGCAGCCATATTGAAGCTGTTCCTACAGACATTTATATACAATATTTTACGTTTTGTCGTCTCTCTGTGCAACGTCAGGTGAAACCTGTCACACAGCCACCTTTATTTTATTATTTTTTTTTTTTTTTTACTTTAGGGCTACACTGTCTTTTTTCTAAAGTATCTGTAAAAAAAAAAAAAAAAAAAAAAAAGTTTTTAAAAAGTAAAGTTTATTATTATCGATCCCTTGGCAACGCACGACTGCCGCTAGATCTCCATTATAAGTGAATTGTGAGGCAGAGTTTTAAAAATTTTTCTGGAGTATTTCTTTATCTGTGTTTAAAATATTAGCATTCATTATTGACAGGGTTTTAGTCCTTTCCAGATGAGTTACTGGAGATTCCAGCATCACTTTGGATTCAGACAGAGAGATACTCTCATTTTAGGAATGAATAAATTCGACGCGTCCTTTGGATCTTACGGGTTTATCTACAACGCTCGACTGAATGGACTGAGTGTCTCTGTAACTTTTTCTCAAATAAGTTTGAATTATCTTAGTTTCCCTGAAACATCTTTTTCGCTTCAATGTGCAGCTCTGTACCCTCAGAGTTTAATTTGTTCCTCGGTTGATTGTTTGTGTGTTTTGTAGATGGAAATCGTGCGGAGATGCTAAAATGCTAAATCACAGGGAACAGAGTCTGCCAGCCAAGTGCCAATTATCACTGCATGACGAATGAGCCGTAGCTAATGTAACAGATTTTAAACTCGACATTTAGGTGTTTTTTTTTTTTTTCCAGGTCCAAAGTTTTGAGGGGGAAAAACAATCACAAACCAGATTAAATGTGTGTGGCACAGTTGGTGTCTGTGGAGAAAAGCTAGCACTGACGCTCGCTACTGAAAATATCATCACTTAATTCCGTTGCGAAAAGGAAATCGACTTTGACCACAGCGTTGATAAAGATTTTTGTGTTGAATAGTCTCTGTATCTTCACCGAATTTTTCCTTTAGGATGTTTTTTTTTTTTTTTTTTTTTTTTCCCCCCTTCTTCTCTAGTCACAGATAAACCTCAGTGTGAGCACTTCAGACGTTGATGCTGATATTGCATTGAAGGTGAGCGGCGCTGTAGCGCAGCCTACTTTGTTCTCTAATATTCAAGTTTTTCTATAAAATCCTCCCTCCGTGCTTTCTAAATAATGATCGATCATCCAAACTGTGGCTTTTTGTCATTTTGTTCCAGAAAACTTTACGAATTTTGAAGAAGAAACTTCGAACTCGGCCGGCGTTCCGCCTGCATAACGACACAGGGGTTTATTTTTTTTATTTATTTTTTTTTTTTTTTACCTCGTTAGCCGTGTAAGAATAAAAATTTCTCTCTCACTGATATCAGGGATAAATGTCTAAAACTGTTGCAATATTATTTGTCAAACTATTTTTAGTGGCGTGTTTGGAGGGGAAAAAACCGTCGTCTCGTTCGCGATCTATTTATTATTTTCTTTAGCTGCTGAAGCTTCAAGATCTTCCATAACGCTCTTCTTCTCCTGCTCTCATTATCTCGATTCGTTTTGGACGCCGTGCTCTGTTGCAGGACACAAACGGATAAATAAATTTATTTTTCAGCAAGAATGAGTATTTTTAGCATCAGATTTAACATCAAAGCAGGATATTCTATAGTAATGTTGACTTTGTCACTTGTGTGCAATTTCTATTGACCTTTTGGAGAAATGATATTTTTTTGTAAAGGTGCTTTCTGGATAGAGCTCTTAATGATCTTTAAAATTCATCTGTACAGTATTTTTGTATTGTAATAAATATTTTTTGATTCTAAAGATTGAATGCAGGGGCAGGGTGAGCTTTAATTCTACTTTGAGAGATGGAATATTATTGTATACTTCAATTTTGATATTGAATAAAGGAGAAGTGTATATTGAGATTTTATATTTGTGCGCTGTATGAATCTGATTGTCATCAGGACATGTGACATCTATTCAGGGGTCTTTTTGGTTTTTTTTTTATTATTTTAAAGAAGCAACGTTACAATGTTGAGCAAAACCCTCGACATGTTCACAACTATCAACTGTTAGAATATTTAGATTTTTTTAAATGACTTGATGTTTGTTTTGCTTCTATAACAAAAAATATGTTAATCAGCATCACGCCATTTTTCACATCATCCTTTCAGTCTTTCATAGTTACAGCAATGTCTCTAAGTTTTTGGCACCTTTTTTATTTTAATGTATAAACTTGAAAGCTTATTGAACTTATATATATACATACATACACACACACACACACACACACACATACAGGGTGCCCATTAAGTTTGGATACATGGTAATGAACACATACTTCTGAAAACAAAACAATCTTATTAAATTTTAATGTTGATAAATAATATTTAACATGATTTCCATCATTTTTCAATGTATAATTTAACATAATTTGCATAATAATATAAATAAAATACATAATATTCTCTATGTACCCAGACGTTATGGATACCCTGTAGATTTATTTGTAGTTTATGATTCCTGCATTACTGATTCAATACGAACTCATTTTAGTTCTGTAAAAAATTATTTTCAAGCAGAAAATCAAATGAGAAAAATGATTGTAAATCATCAATAAAAGAAAAACTGCCTTTCAATAAAAAGCAAATGCGATCGTCAAACCCGACAGCGAAACTGCTTAAATTTGCCATATAAAAAACTTTAAAGCAAAACAAAGGTCATTGCAGTAAGCATCAGTTTTTCATTTATTCTGTTTGCCGATTTAGACTTTAAATGTTTTTACATGAAAACAGAATCTTTTGAAGGCATCTTTGCTCTACAGAATTCTGTTGAGGTGTCTGAAACTTTTGCACAAGAATGTAAATAATAATAATAATAATAATAAAGGCCTCTGTTTGAAAACAAAACAAAAAATTCCTGGTCCTCCACATTGTACTTTTTTCATCCAGTTCGAGCACAATTTAATGTTAAATATCTGGGAAAGAAAACCCCAGCAGGATAAAATGAATCTGGTGGAATAAACCTGTAAAATTTCTCGTGACGTTATCCAAATAAACTGCGAATTACAAAATAAGTTTACTTTTAAAATGTGAAGTTTTAGTGTTTGAGATTCCTTAAAAAAATAAATAAATAAACCTCTTCTTACTGAAATTTTAAGGTATACAGTATGCATATGCAATGTTTTGTTAAATCGCACCAGCTTTGTATTGGTTGAGAATTCAGCTTCACTTCTGAGCAGAATCGAGAATACACGTTTTAAATGCGCCGATACGATTCAACAATTTCTTTAATAAATCCGACCCTGTGATTCATCAGGACTGTGGATTAATTAACACTAATTCCCTGAAGGTCAGAAGGATATCACAGAATAATCCCGACATGAAACATATCCCCTGAGCCTGAGGTGAATAACTCTTATAGTGTAGACCACATGGGAACACAAGGAAAGCAAACAAAAATATTTGTGTTTGTGTTTTTTTGTAAACATGACCATTGTCACGCGTGCACATTTGACATCTTTTGAAAGTTAAAGTTTGAATAAAGTAAAATAAATAAAAAATAATTTATTTACCTTGAAAATTGTGTTTTACTGAATTTTTGTGAGATGTGTAGTAATAATAACAATAATATAAAATTACACAAAGTGAAATAATTACTATAAAATGTGTTCGTTTTATTTTACAATATTCCAGATTAAATCTTAGACACGTTTAATATCCGTACAACCATCTTAAACGCAATAAAAATACAGATACAGGGAAGGAATTTCATTATAAATGGAGAAGGTACTGTACGATTCCAAAAATAAACTTATACACCAGTAGTTTACACTTCACTTTAAAACTAATTTCATCCAAAATCCTTCATTCGTTGAGATGTTGACGGCAAAATCGTTCACTGCGCGAGTCTCATATCATTAGCTCAAAGGTCAAGGAGAAAATTTCATCCGCGGAAAAAAAATGTTTTCGCTCATCCAAGTAACTCGAGAAATACTCGAAATATTGATTTCCTGCTACGCGTCCCATTAATTAAGATAAACATCACATACACATTTAAATGCTTTGTGTCTGCAAATTACACAAGAAACTCTCATCTCAAGCCCTTGTGCTGTTTTATACACATCAGGCTGATGCAATCATTTCATAAAGCGCACGCCGGTGCAGTCCCTGCGATTCACACAGCACGACGATCACCAGCAAGTACCAACGATCGCCGTCAATCTCCGTCCCTGCTGGCTGAAGCTTTGCTTTATTCAAACGGACTATAAATAAAGTTTGTTGAAACCGTCCCTGTAATATCCTGCACTTCCTTTAGTAATGTGAAGCCCATTAAAACAGTAAACGGCTCCTTTTGGAGCGTTGAATCATCTTTTTAATCACAACAGGAAATGTGCTTACATATGCCTGCTGTGCTTCTTCCTCACAATCAGAACGAACACACACACACACACACACACACACACACACACACGCGCAAATCACCAAACAGTGCTGTGTGGTCTTTATTACTGGAATTTACTTCATATTCGCTCTGTTTGATACATTCAATTTCCTGTCCGAGAAACTTGCATCATGATTACAAGAAAATAAAAACAAAACAAAAAAAAAATATTTAAATTAAGGCAGCACAGAGTCTGAGATATAACACCGTTCAACTTTTTTTTTTTTTTAACACTTATGATAATTTATTCATCACAGCAGAGACCCCAAATTTACTGGCGTCTTATTCTTTATCTTCCTGTTTACAAGAGATGACTGAAAACATTTCCCTTCCAGTACGAGCCCCTCCTCTACCTCAGCATCATCTTCATCTCAAATACTCAAAGGCAATATGTTCATGTATCAGAATTACATCAATCATCTACTACTATTAAACATTATTATTATTATTATTATTATTATTATTATTACAGAACGAAATAATCCAGTGAGGTTAGTGTTTAAAACAGCGCATTAACTACCATCAGGCGTGGACATTAACTCAGGGATCCAACGCCAATCAGAATATTTTTGCCTTTCGGTTGTGGCTGAAGTGTCCTCGAAGGTTCAGATCTTGGGACATGAGTTCCTCTTCGATGTTCTCCAGAGCCCACTTATGTTCAACGATCTCCAACGCCTCCCATTCGCTCTGAAACAGCAATTCGAGTGAAGTTGAATGGGGAGGAAAAAGGGGAATTTCAGAGGCGGAAGTAAATCTTCGAGACTGGGGGGGCGAGGGGTGTCTTTTCATTCTGATATACTGCATTAATCCCCGGAGGGGAAATTATTGCCTGGGAAATGAGTACTGTATATCCCATCGAAAGTGAGCGCGCACACACACACACACACACACACACAGAGCGAGAGAGAGAGCACTGGGCTCCCACACACATCAGGATGCCTGGAGGGTAGTTGGGGTTTGGTGCTGAAGGGCACTTCAGATATGAAGAGGTAAAAGTGCAGCTCACTCCACCACCACATATTCTTCCTGCCGATTTGGGAATCAAACCAGCAACCTTTTGGTCCCAAAGCTCAGGTTACAACTGCCCCATTGTGTGTGGTGACATACACACACATACATACATACATACATATATATATATATATATATATATATATACATATACACACATATATACACATATATATATATATATATATATACACACACATATATATATATATATATACACACACATATATATATATACACATATATATATATATATATATATATATACATATACATACATACGGGGCAGTGGTGTGGTATAGGGAGCTGGATTGCTGATCCAAAGGTTGGGGGTTCGAGTCCCACTCTCCACAAGGTTGTCACTGTCCCCCCCCCCCCCCCATGCAGCTAACTGGGTTATCAAAGGCGGGCCATGTCTGTCACTGTCTATGGTGCGAGGCATGTAAAAGAACCATTGCTGACTTTCGTAAAGAGTAGCTGCAAAGCCGTCAGCGTGTTTCTGTCCCTTGCTAAAAAGGGTTGTGACAGGAAGGGCATCCGACGTAAAAACCTCTGCCAAATCAAACGTGCGAATCAAATGGTTCACTGTGGCGACTCCCGAGTAAAAAGGAAAAAGCTGAAAGGAAGACACATACATATATATATATATATATACACACACTAGTCCTTCTCAAATAATTAGCATATTGTGATAAAGTTCATTATTTTCTGTAATGTACTGATAAAAATTAAACTTTCATATATTTTAGATTCATTGCACACCAACTGAAATATTTCAGGTCTTTTATTGTTTTAATTCTGATGGTTTTGGCATACAGCTCATGAAAACCCAAAATTCCTATCTCAAAAAATTAGCATATCATGTTCAGGTAGTCTAAAGGAGCTATTAACCTAATCATCTGAATCAACCAATTAACTCTAAACACCTGCAAAAGATTCCTGAGGCTTTTAAAAACTCCCAGCCTGGTTCATTACTCAAAACCGCAATCATGGGTAAGACTGCCGACCTGACTGCTGTCCAGATGGCCATCATTGACACCCTCAAGCAAGAGGGTAAGACACAGAAAGAAATCTCTGAGCGAATAGGCTGTTCCCAGAGTGCTGTATCAAGCCACCTCAGTGGGACGTCTGTGGGAAGGAAAAAGTGTGGCAGAAAACGCTGCACAACCAGAAGAGGTGACCGGACCCTGAGGAAGATTGTGGAGAAGGGCCGATTCCAGACCTTGGGGGACCTGTGGAAGCAGTGGACTGGGCTACAGGTACCGCATTCCCCAGGTCAAGTCACTTTTGAACCAGAAACAGCGGCAGAAGCGGCTGACCTGGGCTACAGAGAAGCAGCACTGGACTGTTGCTCAGTGGTCCAAAGTACTTTTTTCGGATGAAAGCAAATTTTGCATGTCATTCGGAAATCGCGGTGCCAGAGTCTGGAGGAAGACTGGGGAGAAGGAAATGCCAAAATGCCTGAAGTCCAGTGTCAAGTCCCCACAGTCAGTGATGGTCTGGGGTGCCATGTCAGCTGCTGGTGTTGGTCCACTGTGTTTTATTAAGGGCGGGGTCAATGCAGCTAGCTATCAGGAGATTCTGGAGCACTTCATGCTTCCATCTGCTGAAAAGCTTTATGGAGATGAAGATTTCATTTTTCAGCACGACCTGGCACCTGCTCACAGTGCCAAAACTACTGCTAAATGGTTTACTGACCATGGTATTACTGGGCTCAGTTGGCCTGCCAACTCTCCTGACCTGAAGCCCATAGAGAATCTGTGGGATATTGTGAAGAGAAAGTTGAGGGACACCAGACCCAACACTGTGGATGAGCTTAAGGCCGCTATCGAAGCATCCTGGGCCTCCGTAACACCTCAGCAGTGCCACAGGCTGATTGCCTCCATGCCACGCCCGCATTGAAGCAGTCATTTCTGCAAAAAGGATTCCCGACCAAGTATTGAGTGCAGAACTGAACATAATTATTTGAAGGTTGTTGACTTTTTTTTTGTATGAAAAACACTTTTTTTATTGGTTGGATGAAATATGGTAATTTTTAGAGATGGGAATTTTGGGTTTTCATGAGCTGTATGCCAAAATCATCAGTATTAAAACAATAAAAGCCCTGAAATATTTCATTCGGGGTGCAATGAATCTAAAATATATGAAAGTTTAATTTTTATCAGTACATTACAGAAAATAATGAACTTCATCACAATATGCAAATTTTTTGAAAAAGACCAGTGTGTGTGTATGTATATATATATATATATATATATATATATATATATATATATAGTGCGAGGCCAGCTCAGAAATCCATTTTTGATTGGCATGTTTGAATTCAGAGCGAATCAAGGTCGAGTAAGAACTATTAAATGGTTATTATGACCTAATCTTTTTTGAAACAGGTTTGTTCCTGTTAACCTTTACCCAAAAAGCACAGTTTGTCATGTGACCGAGAAACATCATAATGGACAAATATTCAGGCACTAATCTTTCTTGGCTGTTTGTTGAAGTTGAGCCCTTGGAATACACACAACGAACATCTCACCTTGAAAGCCTTGTTGGGGTCCGGGGGCATGGCCATCGCTGCACCAGTCATCTGTTCCTGCATTATCCTCGACTGATCAGCAGCTGCAATTACACCAGCTATTTAACTTACAGCCAGCAACTCAGAGTTTAGGAAGCATCAGGCATGACTTACACCGAGTTCTCATCAGCACTCGTCCAGGTGTTCAGATTATTAATATCCTGTGATGTAATATTCGCTGCTTCCGAGCTGATATATTTTTCCTCCATCGTCATAATATGCATTTCAAATTGAAAACAAAAACTGTGCTTGACTTGAAAAAGAATGCGAAGACCAGGTAAATCATGCCCCGATGCACTTCTTATTGTTTGAAATGTGTATAACGGGTCATTCATGGCGATCGTTCTCACCGTTGTCCTGGCCGAGTATGAGAGAGTACATACTCCGTAAGCCGAAAACGTTCAGGAAGTACCACGAGGCTGAACTGACCCTGCAGGATGGAACACATACACACAAAGCTACAGTCAGGAAGTTATTCACACAAGTTGGACTTGTCTTCATCAAAACGATGGACATGGAGACTGATCTTCATCTGACACATGAAGAGTGAAGAAATTCGAAGCAAACAGTGAAGAACACACCAGGAAGCATCCAGTGAAACCAGTTCAATCCCCCTCTGCAGCATGGGTTTAAACCTCAGAGTCAGTGGAAACGGGACTTTAGCTGTAGGACAAAAATACATAGTTTGAATTCTTGTGGGGGGGGGGACAAAAAAAAACAAAAACAAAAAAAAACCCACAATCAAAAATCTAATTTGTCCCCAAATTTATGTTTCACAGGAGCGTCACTCTCAGTACAGAAAGTTCCAACGTCATTCAACCAAGTACTAAAGCTTCTACAGCACACAAAACAGAGTTATATATTTTATATTATAGATGTAAAATTAACATCTATACGCACAAGGTGGGGGCGTGTCACTGAAAAATTAACCTTTAATTCAGTGGCGTCCTCCACACCTGAGGCTAATCACTGTTTTAGTATACACTGCATGGAGGCTCCCAAGTGAAAGCGACCGCAAGTTTGATTCCATGTCTGGGAATCCATGAGAGCTGATAGTCTGAGCTCTCCCTGTCAATCAAAGTGATCACCAGCCAATCCATGGGCATCTGTGAGCTCATTCATACAAAAGGGGCAGATAGCGATTTTCTTCCAAAGTCAGTTAAGCCGGCTCTGAATACGCATGCGCAGCAGTTCGTAAAGAGGCTGGAGACAATATCACATGTCCTGGAAGGGGGCATATGCATGTTTACACCCCTGACAGGAAGGCAACACTTGACCTGTGGGAATTGGAAACGACTAAAATGAGAAACATAAGCCAAAGGAGGTAGACTAAAATGAGAGTTTCACTATTTGTAGAGTTTGAAGCATGGCAAAGTCAGGCGAGTTTCCCATCATGCTGTTTTTTTTTAAAACTCATTCAAGTTTTCATAAATACTACACAGGAACATAAGAGAAGGAAATTAAATGACACTTGGTGATTCGTGCCTCCTTTTAAACCTCCTCCTTAATTCTCGTACACAATTCCAGAAAAGCATGTTCGCCAGGGTCATACGCGCTCCCCCCGACATCACACCACGCCGGCCTGGTATGAAATGCGAAACATGTCAAACCCTTCATAGAATTAAACAAGTGCACGCCGGGTCAGCTGTACTCACTGGTGACAAATCCAGAAAAAGCCCAATTGATCCATCCGCCAATTAAAATCATCGGCAGGACGTTAGTGAGATTTCCTTTCATCATATCAGTCACCATGCTGGTATCTGGAGGAGGGGAAGAAAGAACATGTGTAGCATATCTATAACAATAATGACACTTTACATATTCTTCATGTCAGAGCTGATTTCAGCACAAAGCTATTCTGTGCTTTTAATCATCTCCAATATTGACCTCTGACCTGTGAGGGGATTTTTAGGCACCACTTTTCTCTTCACCTTCTTGAAGAATCCAGTTTCAGCGTTGTTAAAATAATGCTTACGCATTGCAAATGACTGCAAGGAGACAAAAATCAACACTCACACTTCACGAAATCCACCCACAATCCTTCTTTCCCCACAGCCCTGGAGTGGAAAGATAAATTACTGCTGCTGGGTTGTTGTTATTAGAACCAAGAGCACTGGGAACGATCACACACTTTCTTTACGGAAGTTCTAATGTGCATAATTCAGGTGCTGGCAGTTCATTCAGGTTTGAGTAAAGGTTTGGAAATGGATACCTGTTTGGGAAGGTACTTGCCGTTCTCTCGGAGTATGCGGCTGCGCATTAATACTTGGCTGTAATGAAAGAAAGAAGAACCTTAAAAGAACTGCTTTTTTTGCCTTGTTTGGTCATGTGTGTATAGATCAATTCACTCAATGTTCGATTTACAGATCTGGAATTTCTTCTCATCCAATTGTCATATTTAGAGAAATATATAAGTTTTTATGGCAGCGCATGTTGTTGAAATGTCAAGAAGGTACAGGTGTGTGACAGGATGTTCAGGTAATCTCTCATATGGACGCATCAAAAATGCAAAAGGTAGTCTGCCACAATAAATGCATGACACCTGTTCTCTAGTAAATAATAAAAATGTACGACATCCCTAGTGTTTAAAGAACACGGCTGCCTCCAAACGGCCCATCGCGGCCCCTCCGCTGCTCCCCCCAAACGGCCAATCGCGGCCCCTCCGCTGCTTCCCCCAAACGGCCAATCGCGGCCCCTACGCTGCTCCCCCCAAACGGCCAAATCGCGCCCCTACGCTGCTCCCCCAAACGGCCAAATCGCGCCCCTACGCTGCTCCCCCAAACGGCCAAATCGCGCCCCTACGCTGCTCCCCAAACGGCCAAATCGCGGCCCCTACGCTGCTCCCCCCAAACGGCCAAATCGCGGCCCCTACGCTGCTCCCCCCAAACGGCCAAATCGCGGCCCCTACGCTGCTCCCCCCAAACGGCCAAATCGCGGCCCCTACGCTCCTCCCCAAACGCCAAATCGCGCCCCTACGCTGCTCCCCAAACGGCCAAATCGCGCCCCTACGCTGCTCCCCCAAACGGCCAAATCGCGCCCCTACGCTGCTCCCCAAACGCCAAATCGCGCCCCCTACGCTGCTCCCCAAACGGCCAATCGCGCCCCTACGCTGCTCCCCAAACGCCAAATCGCGCCCCTATGCTGCTCCCCCAAACGGCCAAATCGCGCCCCTACGCTGCTCCCCAAACAGCCAATCGCGCCCCTACGCTGCTCCCCCAAACGCCAAATCGCGCCCCTACGCTGCTCCCCCAAACGGCCAAATCGCGCCCCTACGCTGCTCCCCAAACGGCCAAATCGCGGCCCCTCCGCTGCTTCCCCCAAACGGCCAATCGCGGCCCCTACGCTGCTCCCCCCAAACGGCCAATCGCGGCCCCTACGCTGCTCCCCCCAAACGGCCAATCACATTTAGCATTTAGCAACAGCGCATTTAGCAGCAACCTTATCCAGAGTGACTTATATTTACTATTTCCATAGAGCTGAGTAGTTAGGGTTAAGGACCTTGTTCAAAAGACCAGAAATGGCAGCTTGGTGGTACTGGGGCTTAACCTTCAGATCAGTAACCCAGAACCTTAACCAATGAGCCACCACTGCCCCTACAACCTCTACAAAGTCACAGGTCCTTGTTGTTCCCAACCACCAATCACAAATCTCCACTGTTTGTAATGACAGAGCTCGGTTGCTCCCAGCAAAAATCGCAAATCTGTTCTTCCCACCTACCAATCAGAAATCCCCATTCTTCACACTGGCCAATCACAGGTCCCTGCGGTTCCCCAACGACCAATCCCATGTCACTGTAACTCCCAATATCCAATCACACACAGTATCACCATTCCCAACAACCAATTATCACCATTGTTCGTTTCTTGGGAAAATGTAAAGTAATAAATTAAATGAAGAAATAAATCCGTCCAGTCGGGTTTATTTCTTGCTCTTGTTGTCAGTCTTGCACGTCCTATTTTGTGGTGCTTCATTTTAGATTTGTTTAAATTAACATGTTATTTGGAAACACTCATTTACAGAAAGGTGGGATATAAACACGCTATAAATATGTGACACAAAAATATAAGATATATTATAAACACACCACCGTTTCGAGCAATTTCTGGGTCTCACCTGTCGGACACCTGTTCCAACGCCACCCTCTTATCGCTCTGGATGAGTTTAGTCACATAATGTCGTAAAACTCCAACAAAAAATGTGATGAACACAATAGGCAACACAACCCACACACGAATACTGGAGTCCAACAGCAGCTCAGGTCCCGCCATGATCTTCTGAATCGAATTCACACGTATTTCTCTGAAACACTGACAAATAATCAACTGACGCCGATTCTGACAACTTCCTGTCCTAGTTTAACTATTGAAGTTAAAAATAAACCCAGGGGACTGTGTTGACCAAGTTGGATAACTAATATTAATATTTTTAGCTTCCTAACGCCTAACTTAAAAAAAAAAAATCTGCGTTTTAACACTTAATTTCTGACTGTATTGAGCCAAAGACAACACGTTTTACATTTAAATACTACTCGCTTTCTCAAACTTCACCTCACACCTTGGCTGGTTGCATTCCAAATGAGTCAGTTTTAAAATCAAGTGCACTATGTAGGGTTCTAAAACCGTTATTTTATCACCAACGCAGTGTGCCTATGTATGAAGCAAAAGACTCTTTGTAATTCAGCCATTGAGCGTGCTCCTTCTGTGACGTTCCCCGACAGTGACTAATATGCGCATGCGTAAAAATGGTGCACATGTTTGGGTCATGTTGTTCGATTCCAGAAACGTCGGATTCGACTCTGAATGTGGTGGGAGTTGATTCTATTAATTCGGTAATATCCAAAAAAAAAAGCAAAAAATATAGAAGAGTGGTTTTATGGTGAAATCACTGATGATTACATAATTTACAGAAATAGATTCGCATTTTCATTTATTTACAAAACTATAAAATTATTCGATTTGCAATACATGGAGTCAGAGTTTTTAAGGAGTCGATCCCATATGCTAAACGGATCATTTGTTTTCTGATTCATGCGAATCTACTGAGTCGATTTCAAACTTAAAAGTGGATAACGCGATAGTGTACATTATAAAATAAATAAACAAGGGCCTGATTTGATTAGATCAACTTCATAACACACGATTATACCTGAGAGTTTGAACGACAGAGCATTTGAACAGATAAATCACTGAAGCCTTACGATTTGATGACTTGCAAGTAAGCAATGTAATTTTGAACAGATATTATCGTCAGGCAAATTTTCCTTGTGTGGTGGTACGCCTAAGATCTTGTAAGATTAGTCGCTTTGTTTGTTTATAATTTATATTCTGTACAAAGTCTAATTCGACTCCCAGGGCAGAAAATCGATGAATCGTTTGGTTGGAGTCGACTCACGCGGAGCTGCGCGAAAAGCAGCTCGACACAGATATAGATATCGGTTGTTTGTTGCTGTTTAAAATGAAGCACATATTTTAGCACATAATTATATATTTTCTTTGTTATAAAAGTGTAATTAAAAATTAAGTAGAATATTTTGTAAAATATATTCAGAAAAAGCACCAGTCAAGAGCCTTGCATTTACTTCCGGGTGAGTCGCAGGCTGTTTCCTGTGTCCTGTCAACAAATCTAAATTCCTGCATGGTGTGAGCTTGATTTACTGTTTTATTAATATTTGTTAAATTTTGATTTTGGTTTAGAATTGGTGAGGGTTTGAATTTAAAATGTTAGTGAAATATATTTTGCTGAAGTCTATTTTGTCTGCTAATAATTATTAGCATCAATGGAAGTGTGACATTAGTCCAGACGTTAGCTGTAACGTTGATCTTTTTCTCTTCCTAGAGATCTGAGATCAATTACCTCACACAATGACCTCTGGAAAGCCTAATATTAATGAAAAGGTCCTGCAGTATGAATCTTTTATTAATGATGTTTTAAAGCGAGACTTACAGTAAGTAATACAACTTGTGATTTTTCAGCTTATTTTTTAAAAATTATTATTTCGATGTGTTTGCTTCCTGTGAATCATTTTGTTTTAACTTTTTTTTTTTTTAGAAAGGTTTTGGAGCAAAGAGATGGTGTGTATGAAAAAATTGCACAATACCTTCAACTTAAGAACACAATTAAGAGTATACAGGTACATTGATAGCAAACTTTTATTATCTTTTCCTGATTCTATCCAGTTGATTGATTTTTTTTTTCCCCCCTTATAGGAAACTGGCAGCAAAGAATTGAAGACAGATGTTGATCTCGGTTGTAATTTCTACGTTCAGGCTCATGTGTAAGAGATGTTTCTTGACCATATTTTAGATAAGGTAAAGTTGCTGGGCTTTCTGCACCCGAGCCTAGTGGCTCATCAGGCCGGTGCTTACTCCCAGTTTGTGTAGCATGAAGCGAACAGGAGTACATCTCCTCCTGGATGGGATGCTAGTCCATCACAGGTTACCTTCCCAGTATATTTTTTTACTGGTACCCAATTATCGTGCTGGGTGAACAGAGGCACACTTGTGGTTAAGACCTTGCCCAGGAGTCGTAGCACAGTGGGGTTCTAACTGGGATTTAAACACACAATCTCCCTATCATGAGCACAGCACCCTAACCACTACACCACCAGCCCCACTTATTTTAGATGTACTCTTAAATTAAATAAGATCACTGTATAGACATAACACAGTCAATTCTTATACAAAAAAGATACATGTGATACTGTATACACTTTTTTCTTTAATGTAGTTGAATTATTCTGATGTGTATCATTCTTGCATGCTTATACAGTGGTACCTCACTTTACGAAATTAATCTGTTCCAGAGCATTTTCCGTAACCTGCATTTTTCGTAAATTGAACCGCATTTTACATGTAAAACACATGATTTGTTCCAAGGCCCCCAATACTACCCCTAAACCCCTTAAAAATTATAAACGCATACCTTTTGAGACGTCCTTCTGCTTCAATATCGAACTGATGGTAGACGGGTTTGGCCATATTCCTTTGTGACATCACTCGAGCCCGTTTCTTCTTCTCACTCGCACCGGAAATCACACGCATGTGTGCGCTTGTATGTGCGCGCATGTGTTGACCCTGTCTTCTTAGCAGAGTTATAATCTTACAAATGTTTCTGGAAGGTTAAAAGCCTGAGACAAGAAATAAAGCTTGAAACAACAGTAACTCTGTCCTTTACAAAAAAAGCATCATGGTAGAGTCAGCTCCATAATAGCCAATAAGATGGATCTGTGTCATCCCTCCTAGCCAATGGGAGGCCAGCGGGGCGGGATGTTGGGAGATAGGCAATGGGAGGTATCTGCGTTATCCCTCCTAGCCAATTGGAGGCCAGCGGGGCGGAAAGTTTGAATGTCATTTATGGGAGAGCAGCTCGTGCATTGTTTGAATGTTGCGTTTGAATATTTGAATGGCATGTTTGAATGATGCGTTTGAATTTTTAAGATGCCGCTTTCATAACGTGAACTTGTTTCGTATACAGAGACAAAAATTTTAGGAAAATGCGTTTCGTAACCTGCAATTTTTGTATGGTGAGACTTTCGTAAAGTGAGGTACCACTGTTCTGTATATGGCTTTATATAAGGGTTAGTGGTTGGTTTTAATGGATGCTCCTATAAACATTAATTCCTCCGTTCATTCACCGAACAACTTAATCCTATTAAGGTTGCGTTGAGGCTGGAGTCGATTTCAACCGACTCTGAGCAAAGGTGGGATATACCCTAAACAGCTTGCCAGCCCATTGCAGTGCCAGTACAACAGAAATTCTGAAATAATAATATATTTTATTCTTATTAAATATTGTCCATGCTTAATGACTCTGTGAAAAAGTTAGATAATACCTGATATTGACTTTGTTTATGTTGAACACAGTATGATGGTGTAAACAGTGAAAAGTTCTGTAATCACAGAATTCTAGAAGACATTTTGATGATGCCTTATCATGTGTAGGTTTGTTTTTTTTATTGTTTAATGAAGCTTTTATATGGAGGGACCGATAGATGGATGTCTGTCTGTCTGTATTAATTAATTAATGAATTAATCCTGGAAGAGAATGTTGCGAGTCCAGCAGCAAGCCAAAACATGGTGTGTGTATACACAATTATTAAACTAAAATAATATATAAATAAATATGCAATAAAAAATTATACAGTGCAGCATTCGTTCTGTGTGAAATGTGAAAAGTGTCAGTGTAAATATATTAACCCCGGACCTGCCAGCTCTTTGTACATCCAGACTCAGTAGCTTAATCTTGTACTGCCGACTCCATGTGTACACAGTAGTGAGCCACTGTATTTCAAAAGCCAGCTCTGTGCAAACTCCTTCTGAATACAATGGTGTTGCAACACGGTGGTGTACAGCACTGACCCTTTCAGAATCAGTCTGGCAATCAGAAAATTGGGCTTGGATGGACTAGGATTAAGAATATAAAGTGCAAAGCGTTTAAGTTGTGACAACGAATTACTGCTAAAATGAGGAAAAGGTAATAAAATATAACATTTTTAAAAATGTTATCTCTGCTTTCAGTTTTGTTTGCTAAATAAAAGTGTAATTACCAATGACATCTCAGCAGTAGTTTATCACAACTGAATTATATCACCGTATTGTTTGAACCTAAAAGAAAGTACGAAAGAAAAATAAACCCTGTTTTACAGTATATGACAGAATGTTTACCGGTATTCAGCTGTATGTTAAGTTTTTATAACAGTAAGTGCGAAATGATATATAATATTTTACACAATGCTAAATCATAGCTAATTTCTCAAGAATAATCCAATAATAAGGAATTTACAAGTCAGATTATTTTTCAATTCCTGTAAAAATATCACAGTGATTTGTGTTTCCTCTTATCCAGACCTGATACTTCCAAAATCTTTGTTGCTGTTGGATATGGATTTTTTCTTGAATTGACGCTTTCGGAAGCACTGACATTCATTGAGAAGAAAACCAGTCAACTTACAGAGTAAGACCTTCGTTTTTCTTTATCAGTAATTTTAATCTCAACAATAATAATCATTGATTTGTTTTTTTATTTGATTTCTGCAGGTATAGCGATGTTCTTAGCAAAGATGCAGCAAAAATCAAGGCACATATCCGTATGGTTCTGGAGGTAGATTTTTTTTATTTATTTTTTTTTTACATTTTGAACCTGCATGTTATAGAAATGCAAATTATAGGGCGATTTCTAGATCTTATCTCCCTCTATTTCACAAATCTGGAAAAACATTGAGGTGTATTTATCAAAACATATTTTGTGTAATACCTGAATATTTTGTCTTTGTTAAATGCACCTCAGTGTTTGACATGTTTTTCCAGAGGGAAATAATAAATAAATTTATTTTAAGGGTAAAAATCCGGAATCATCCCATTATTTGCATTTCTATTACAAACAGTGGGACAAGTTTAAAATGCAAATGAATCAGTGGTTAAAGGACAGAGCTTACCAACCTTACAGTCAAACTCAAAAAATCTGTTTGAGTTTGAATTAGGTGTTTAGAAAAGACTTCTGCTTTACTGTTACGAGTGCAATGTGATGTGAATCTCCTAGTTCATGTAAGGCAAGTTATCGGCAATAATAACAGTATACAGATATTAAACTAATAAATCAGCCGTAAAGTATCTTTATGTATTAATTTCTGAATAAAATAAAATCAAGGTTTTAAATCAAAAGATTAACTAGTTTGAGAAATGAGTGAGTGAGAAGTCTATGATTCAAAAGAATTTTGCCCCAAAGAGGAGCAACTAAGTACTAAATGAGATTTCATTTGCTCTCGATAGCTACAGAAATGGGTTTTGTCTATCTGTTTCCAGACCTCACTTGTTGCGCACTGAAGTTGGGGCTTTTAAACTTGGTATACTTGCTCACTACTATGAGTTTGTGTGTGAGTCACCTTGACCTACTTTTTAAGGTCACAGAGTCAAAACAGTGTAGGTCAGGGGTGCTCAATCCTGCTCCGGGAGATCTACCTTCCAGATTCATTTCCAACCCTAATGTGGCCCATGTGAAATGTAAGATCCGGTCAGGTCTTAAGACATTTCAAAGTCCCTTGATTAGATGGTTAGGTGGGCATGATTAGGGTTGGAGCGAATGTCTTCTGAAAGGTAGATCTCCAGGAGCAGGATTGAGCACCCCTGGTATAGGTGTTAGGTTTCAGGATATTTACTTGACTCAAACTGAAGCTGGGGCATTCAAACCTCCTATACTTGTTCTGTACTGGCATATTATGAAATGGTCTTTTCACTGGGGACGTCTGAACCCCTGCGGTCTTTCTTTGTTCTTGATTATAATGATGATGGTGATGATGATGATGATGATAAAAAATATATATGTTCATCATTAACACTGTACCCGACCTGGAAATAAAATGAATGCTGTTCAATGGAGAAGAAGAATAGACTTTGTTTGAGGTGTATTTCAAGAAGTTATGAACTTTCAGCTCTTAAACAAAACTGTTTTGTGTCATATCTGAAATGTACAGTACTTATTTATTATAAAATTTAAATCAAAGGAAGAAAAGATGGGTAAATAAATAAGTGTGGCGATTGCATCATTTTTTACAGGATTTTTTTCTCTGCAGGGTTTAAGGGAACTACAGGGTCTGAAGGATCTGCCTGAGACGACCAGACGGGAGGTGTTTTAAGTATCTCAGAGCGGAGCACTGACATCCTTTCTGCCTTTTAAGACACAACACCCGACTAAAGCATGTCTGGGCTTTGTACTGTGAAGAGCTGTCTGTTTCAGTGGTACTTTTTCTTAACAGGTTTTACTGTTATGTTTCAGTCTGGATGAATTGAAATGTGACTTATTTTGAACAGCCGTGACTATAGTGATGATCTTTGAGTAACTTGAAAGGACCGTGTCTGAGACAGAGCCTAATTTACTATTTTGTAAAAAAATAGATATACTGTATATGTGACTCATGAGCTTTGGTAATGATCTGGACTATTGATGTCGTCACAGGATTAATCGGTATTGTAGGTTTGTCTGTGCGTACATATCAGATTCAACCCCACCTTTCCTTTCATTTAAATCCAAAGAGAGAGCCAAGCATGGACTGTTATCTGCTTGTGTTGAGTCAGCATGAATAAAATTGTCTGTCCAATGACTACGTGATGTTTCCGTTCACTGTGATCATAACAAAATCACATAAAGAGAGAAAAGACTATGCAGACGGTCGTCACGTTACGTTTATTCGCCTTACGTTTTTTTTTTTTTTTTTTTCGATTTTACGTTTTAACTAACTGTAAAAAAAATTTTTTTGGAAGTCAAATTTTGAGTTTAGCACGTTCTCTGTAGTACAAGACGTTCTTACGTAGTACGTAGATGTAGTACGCTACTTACGCATGACGCTGTGTCCATTGTTTACATAGCGCTGCGTTCATTGTTTACAAAACAACAGACTGAACGTGCCCTGCTTCTTCCCAGTTCACCGCGTGTTACCCTTGTGTTAAGACGTCGTCTCTGTGATCTTTGTGTTTACACTGTTTTGCGTACAGTCGGCCCTCTACTTACGAAATTAAACCTGGAGTTTTCATAAGTAGAGGCGCATTTTACATGTAAAACATGTGATTACTTCCAAGGCTCCCAAGACTACTCAATAAACCATTTAAAATGATAAAAGTACACCAATTTTGTATGAAGTATATGTTAAAAGTAAAAGAAAATTATTTATTAAACAATTTAAACATTTTATCATATTAAACCATTTTATTAACATATTTATTAATTAAACCATTATTAAGCATTTTTTATTAACACACACACACACAAAAAACACTCTCTCTCTCTAACTCCATCTCTCCCTCGTGCACACACACACACACACACACAACAAAAATCTCTCTCTCTGAGTGGCGCGCTCTGCCGATTATGGGCTCCGCCCACACGCAGCACACAGCCGACAGAGCTTTTGAGAAGGAGTGTTGTATTTAAAGCGGAATTACCTGTTTGAAAGATCTGAGGTCCACATTCAATATTAACTTGCTTCCTTGCGAGATCGGAGGTCTTGTCCCACGGAGCATTCTATGTACGGAACATTTGTGGCACCGCCCACTTCCGTGCACAAAAATGCCAAATGTGGAGCTTTTGAGACGGGGCGTGGCTCATCCAGACCTCCTCAAATAAGCAGCAATGAGTACAAAAAAACTCACGAACCAACACAGGACATCTCTCCTTTACCCTGTCACTGTATCTTTGCTTTTAATGCCTCTTTCTGCTTCAATATCGTTCCGAAATAATTGCCTTCGTCACTGTCTCTCCGCTTTTAAGGTCTCCTTCTGCTTCAATATTGTCCCGATTGTAGAGGAGTTTCGCTCAACCGCATCCCACTTTCGTATTTTTTTTTATTATCTGCTTCACTTCGATTGATAACGGAGCCCGCTTCTTCTTTTCGGTGTCACCGGGAATCACTTTGTTGGGGTCCATGATGGATAACGAGATATAACGCTGCAATGATCACTCTCAAAAAAACTCACGAGCCAACAGTCCTGTCCAACTCTCCTTTACGCGTGTGACAAATAGGAAGTATGGGTACAGGAATGGGTACAGTTCAGCTCCCTCCTGGCCAATGGGAGGCCAGCGGGACGAGATGTTGGGAGACAGCCAATGAGAGAGCAACTCGCGCATTGTTTGAATTTTTGAATGGCGCATTTGGCACTTTTTGTAAGAAGAGGTTGTTTCGTATACAGAGGGAGAAAATTTAGGAAAGTGATTTTCGTAACCTGCATTTTCTGTATTCAGAGGTTTTCGTAAGTAGAGGGCTGACTGTATCTGTAACCCTAAGCAAATATGGTTGGTCAGAAGCGTAAGCCTACTAGTGATGGTGGTAATCAGAAAAAGCGGCAAGCCATCTCGTTTGAAATGAAGATGGCTACTATCAAGAAAATCAATGCTGGTGAAAGAGATAAGATACAGCTTTATTAATCAAACAATGGAGAAATTCACTGTTACAGGCTCTTGAGGTACCATCAGTAGGGGGTGCAAAAATAGATACATATACAAACATACACACATACATATATATTATATAAGTAAATAAATAAATAGATACATAAATAGTAGAAATTAATAAACAATAAAATAAAAGAACGTGAACGTTGAAGAACGTGAAGAATTGTGAACATTGCACATTTCTTCCAAATGGCTCTGTCAACCATCGGAACCATTTACAAGCAGAAAGATAAGTGAATTTGATTAAAATTTATTTATTTGAAATTACAGTATTTTGCTTGAATTTAATTTATTTGAAATTAATGTTATTACTTTACAATGTTATGTTTATAATAATTGATTTAGGAGTGTTTTATGAGATACGGTAATAGTATTTATGGATGTATAGTATAGTATGAATGGTCATACGTGACTGGAACGTATAGTAACAACTTACGTTTTTTTTTTCACCTTACGTTCGGCCGTTCGGAACGTAACTAAAACATAAGACGATGAGCATCTGTATTAACCAAAGTTCACCAGGCCATCCACTTGTTCATGGAAAGAAATCAACTGAAATGAGATTAAATGCAGTGTGAGGGAATAAACATTTGGAATTTTTTTGTTATTGTTATTAGTAGTAGTAGTAATATCGTTGATTTGCCAAACCACTTAATACTACTAGGGTTGCAGGGTGGCTGGAGCCTCACTCGTCTGACACTGTGTCTCACAGCTAGGGGCAATTTGGAACAGCCAATTAGCCTAATGTGCATGTTTTTGGACTATGGGAAGAAATCTAAGTACCCGGAGGAAGCTCATACAAGCATGAGGAGAACATGCAGGCCATACACAGAAAAGTCCCACCTCTGAATTGATCCCTTGCTATGAGCTGGGTGTGCTAACCATTACGCCACCATGTTGCCCTTATTACTGTATTGTTATTATGTTTGTTGTTATTATTCATCCATTCATTCATTTTCTCAGAAGGTTAATCCTAATTGGGGCCGCAGGGAACCCAGTGCCCACCTCAGAAGACTTTAGTCGAGGGCAGGGTTACTCTGGACAGGTCAGCAGACCATCGCATGGCCAACATTCATGCAGCCACTCGGGGGGCAATTTGGAACAGCCAGTTAGCCTACTGTGCATGCACTGTATTTTGACTGTGGGAGGAAACTGGAGTACCCGGAGGAAACCCAAGCACAGGGAGAATATGCAAACTCCACACAGAAACACCCGAGCTGAGAATCGAACCCAGGACCTTGTTGCTGTGAGGCGGACATGCTAATAATTGTACCACTTATTATATTATTATTACAGTATTATTATTATTTCATTTTTTTCTTGGTCTTATGTTTTTTAACAACTTTTCACATAAACATTATGATTGAATTTTGATTAATTTTCTGTGGGGTGCAGTACATTCCACGTAACACTGCGATGATCATGGCGACGATCCAGGAAATGTTTCTGAAGGAATTTTAACAGTGAGATCAGATATTTAGTAAGTGTAGTATTTTTTACTTTTATTTTTTTTTTTTGATTGATTAACTGTTTGGGTTTTTACACCCGAGCCTAGCGGCTCATCAGGCCGGTGCTTATCCCCGGTTTCCGTAGCGTGAAGCAATCAGGAGTTGAACTCCTTCTGGATTGGACGCTAGTCCATCACAGGTTCCCTTCCCAGTATATTTTACTGGTACCCATTTATACTGCTGAGTGAACAGAGGCTCACTTGTGGTTGAGACCTTGCCCAGGGGTCTTAGCACAGTGAGGGTCTCAGTGGGATTTGAACTCACAACCTCCCGATCATGAGCCCAACACGCTAACCACTACACCACCGGCTCCACACAAGTGTAGTATTACAGCAGGCCAAGCGTGTTATGTAATTTTTATTTTTATTTTTTCAGCTTGGTAGAAGTTTGCGCTTTCTGCGTGCATTTTAGCTCTCGCCCACAAAGTGACTCAGGAGTGATGGGAATGGGTTCCAGCCGTCTATCCATCTGTATGACATTTACTTTCCAGGTGCTGAAGCTGTAGTTATCAGACTTGCTCTACTTGTTCTTTATTGGTAGATTATGAAATGGTCCTTTCAGGGGGAGTGTCTGGACCCCTGGGGTTTATTTTTCGAGATGAATGTATTTCTAGTGCAAATGTCCGCTCCGTGTGTACAGGACATAGATGATGTGTTCTGACGTTATATTTACGATCGTGAACAAAAAAAAAAAAAAAAACCATGACCTGTGTATCTCTATATACATGGTGTGTCTTTTCACTCCTTTTTAGAAATCTTTTTTTTTTTTTTTTTTTTTTTTAGATACAAATGATTTGTAATCAGGGTGTTAATATAAGTTGGTAAGTTTTCATGCTACTATGGCTAACAGCAACCACAGGAAATATACTGTACAGGGAAGAGTATCTGAAACACCACAGTGAAGAAAAGTGCAAAACAGCAACAGCAAATACTTTTCTATTTCTATTCGATTCTATTTCTAAACCTTCCTGTCAGAGCAAGACAGGCCAGCAGTTGGTGGAGCACTGGAAAGTACGGGAACCACATTTGGAGAGAAAAACTGTTTTTGGGGCAAACCACAAAGCAAACGGGACTTTTTAAAGCAAGTATTCAGCTAATCTCTCCATCCGTCCTGATCCCTGAAGTCACTTTCACACGAAACAACACGGGAATCACTTTGCTGCTGAACTGCACGCAAAATCACCTATTTTACACGTACAGAACCAAATAGGAAAATCCAGGGAAGTGAATGTTAGTCGAGGGTACCTTGTTGCTCTGGTTATCGCTCGACTCACTTCCGTTCGGCTCAGTTGAGCGCCGTGGCTGCCCACTTCTGGACGCTTGAGAAAATTTCATCTCGTGTCGCGCATTGAGTTTGCATGGTCACTTGTCACTCATCACTGCCGATGTAAATCCGGATTCAGGGTCACGGAGGAAGCTGGAAACAATCCCGGAGGGAGAGCCGGGGTTACACCCTGAACGGGGCAATCGCAGGACTAACAGACAGCATTTCACACACAGTCAACATTCACACCTAGGGGCAATTTATGTCTTTGGACTTTAGGAGGAAACCAGAGTACCCTGAGGAAACCCAGACAAAGCACAGGGAGAATATGCACAGAAAAGCCCCAGTCAGCCACAAGATTCAAACGCATCTGTGAGGTGAAGGCACTGACCCATGAGCCAGTGTACCACACTCCGAGTACGAGGTTTGGAGAAACCAAACCATAGTGAAGACCGTAGTGTCGTACAGATGTGTGAGCTTCCTGATGTTGAGCTGGTTGTCTGCAGCTACCATGAATAGAGAGATATATTTCATAAATTACATGAATCAAACAAGCCAGAAAATTTAATCTGGGGACAAGATGGACCTCCAACAGGAATACAGGGAGAACCTTGCGATTTTTTTTTTTTTTTTTTTTTTTTTTAAAGAAGGTGACGGTTCACTCTAAAAATTTTTAATTATTATTCATGAGTATTAGTGGTAGTATTTTGAAGGAACTGTGAAAACAGCGCACATTTGAACCAATAAGTCGATTTTCTGCCGCAGATGAGCTGTGGAAGATCTGTTCCAGCCGGATAAATAACCGTTGGCCGAAGTTTTTGCTCCCTGCACCACGAGGAAAAGAATGAGACGTTCTAGCTCGACTCCTTCGGCATCATTGTGACGGATACACTGTCACACTAATATCTGGTTGCCATGGAAACTAGATGTTGAATAGTGGCAGCAGTATAAGACCTGCATCCTGAAATAGATTAATATTTCTTTTTTAACAAAGACGAGACGCAGTGGCCCGAATGGACTCGTTGCGCAACGAGCGTGCATCTCGCATTTCATATGACCTTCCAGACACTACATGTACGGACAGATCCAGAGGAAAACGCTGGCCTTCTACGACGTGTTCGTGAAAATCAAACCTGCCAAAAATAATGTTTACAGGTTTACACCTTTTCTTAAATCGACTGGGTCATACTTAATGCACCGAAATGAGCAGTTGGTGTTCCCAGGATGGACTTCGGATCGACTCTGACTAGTCTCACGTGCTGGAGAGACATTCGTTAATTTTATTGATTTAATGAGATTCCTGTCTCACAGATGTTCCACCAACATTACATGTAGTGATAAATGGTTAAAAGCACAGAGGCGTCTGATAATAAATTAAAATTTTAATTCGTTTAGTCTAAAGCTGCATCACATCAGCCCGACATTCATTCATTTTCTGAACCACTTAATCCTAATTAGGGTTGCGGGGAGACCGGTGACAGTGAGAGACATGACCGGCCTTTGATAACCCAGTTAGCTGCACTGGGGGCAACCTGACGTTGACTGATGATTAGACACAGCTTTATGATGGATGGCGTGATCTCAACGAACAGTGGAATGGGAAGTAGAAGCTCTTGATTGGATATTTCACATGAAGAACGTATTCAAGTAATTCATACATATTCTAAGCCGTTTAATCCTAATTACGGTCGCAGAAAGGTTGGTACACCCTGAACAGGTCGCCAGACCATTGCAGGGTTGATACACATACAACCTTACACACTCGCTTACACTCACTCCTCGGGAACATGTGTGAACTACCAGTCGACCTATTGGACACATTTTTGGACTGTGTGAGGAAACTGGAGTACCTGGAGGAAAACCACGCAAGCACAAGGAGAACATGCAAATACACAGAAACATGCAGAGGCAGGGAATTGAAATCAGGATCTTCTTGCTGTGAGGCAACTGTGCTAACCACTGTGCTATCCTGAGGAAGGCTATGTTGTCATTTCCTCATCCGATTTTTCTTTATTTGGGTCGCTGATAGTTCCAACCTCAGCATCCTACTACCAATATACTCACTATCCCTCCTCTGTACATGTCCAAACCATCTCAATCTAGCCTCTCTGACTTTGTCTCCAAAACTTCTTACATGTGCTGTCCCTCTGATGTGCTCATTCCTGATCCTATCCATCCTCGTCACGCCCAAAGGGAACCTCAACATTTTCATCTCTGTTACCTCCAGCTCTGCCTCATGTCTTTTCCTCAGCGCCACTGTTTCTAAACCATACAACATCGCTGGCCTCAACACCGTCTTGTACACTTTTCCTTTCATTCTTACCTCTCTGGATTTTCCTCAACTTGTTCTCTGCTCTCACTCCAGATCACAAAGTCATCTGCAAACATCATAGTCCATGGAGATTCTTGTCTAACCTTGTCTGTCAGCCTGTCCATCACCATAGCAAACAAAAAGGGGCTCAGAGCTGACCCTTGGTGCAGTCCCAGCTCCACCTTGAACTCTTCTGTCACACCGACAGCACATCTCACCACTGTCTTACATCTCTCATACATGTCCTGCACCACTCCAACATACTTCTCTGCCACTTCAGACATCCTCAGTTTGTTTGCCTAAATTTTAAATGTTGAATGGTGAGAAATGTAAGGGGGCCAATACTTATCTCGCCAACCAAAACATTATGCGATGCAACACAGCTGGCAAGATAATGTTGTGATACGGTATGTTCTATTAAGGTAAAATGTAGCCACTGGTATTAGATAAATCATATGTGTGACCATAAGTATGCGGACGCCTGACTACTAAACAGATGGACGTGGGTTTTTTCAGTCATTGCAAAAAAATAAAAGTATCGGATGTCTCTATATGCTGTAGTATTCCATTTTCTATTTAGTCATTCGCTGAGCCACTTAATCCTGATGGGGGTCGCTGGGAGGCTGGAGCCGATGTTAGCTGATTGGGCAACGTGGAGGTACATCATCACAGGTCCAACAAACAACCATTCACACTCACACCCAGGCACAATTTGAAACATCCTAGTGTGTTTGTCTTTTGCATGTGGGATGAAACTTGAGTGCCCAGAGGAAACCCACATAAACACATGGACAACATCAAACTCCATATAGAAAAGCCCTGGAACCCAGAACCTTCTTTCTGTGCTAACCACTACTTTACCGTGACACCCGTTCCAAGTTCTAATTCACTGGAAATACAATCCTACCCCAGAGTAACTGTGCACCATGATTTTGATGATTTTTGAACTGTGCACCATGAGTTTTACCATGATGTAAACCATGATTTTTTTTTTTTTTTTGCCACAGAACGAAAGAACATCTGGGTCCTGCACAGATCAATGACCTTCACCCAACAGAACACCTTCATGATCAATTGAAACCCTGATTGCACCCTGAACTGCATGATTAAACATCAGTAATCCCCTACAAGGTCTGGTGGTAAAGGTGCTGGATCACTGATCCTAAGGTTGGGGGTTCAAGCCCCACTCTCAACAGGTTGTCACTGTCTCTCTCCTGCCCACCCCCCAGTGCAGCTAACTGGGTTATCAAAGGCTGGCCATGTCTTTCACTGTCTGTGGTGGAGGTTCATGTAAAAGAACCATTGCTGACTTTCGACAAGAGCAGGCTGCATTGCTGTCAGCGTGTTTCTGCCCTGTGATGGCCTGGGTGTCCAGGATGTACTCTGTCCTCGCCTGGAGTCGGCTGGGATGAAAAGAAGAAGAGTGAAAATGTTTAAAACACACACACACACACACACACACACACACACACACACACACAGGGGTGGGGTGGGGTTAAATAGTGAGGTGTCCAAAGTTTTTGTGGTATACTGTGTATGATGATGTTGACTGGTAAATGTAACGAAAGAATTTACACTGTTAAACTCTCAGGGTACAAAAAGTTATGGCACCCCACCCCATAGGTGCCGATGTCCTGTCTGTGATTATTTATTTCTTTTTTTTTCTGTTCTTGTTGTCCTCCAAAGATTCACTTCACTTCACTTATCCCTTAACATCCGGGGATGTCATTGGGGGGCCTTCATGGCGAGACTTGGGCTGATTTGGCCTGGCGGCGCCCATCCCTCTCCAGGTTGTAGAAACTCGCTGACGGCTTTGCAGCCTACTCTTTATGAAAGTCAGCAATGGTTCTTTTACATGAACCTCACACCATAGATAGTGAGAGACATGGCCTGCTTTTCATAACCCAGGTAGCTGCACTGGGGGTGGGGGTGGGGGACAGTGACAACCTTGTGGGGGACTTGAACCCATAACCTTAGGATCAGTGATCCTGCGCCCTATCCACTAGACCACCACTGCCCATCTTCCAAATATTGACACATTCATAATACATTATTGTCATCCTTCTGCTTTTCATCTTACCCCCCCCCCCCCACACACACACACACACACAGTTTCACTGACGTCACGTGACGCAGGCGCCCCACAGGGACTCCGCACAGCGGTGTGTGTGTGTGTGTGAGAGAGAGAGAGAGAGTGTGAGAGGAAAAGTGAAATTTCGAAGTTGATATGAGCGCGTTTTAATCCAGGACAGGAAGCAAAGCAACACCGGGGGAGATATATACGAGTTATTAATATACATAACGGGCTTTCAAGAGACTTTCGACAGCTTTTGAGTGTAGAAATGTATTTGAGGTTTTCGTCATGGTGGGAAACGAGAGGAGGTTGTATTTGTACTCTGGACTTGGATGAAACCAAAAATATTCCAACACAAACGGAGTTGTAAAAAAATAGTAGACGAAGAAGAAGAAGAAGCAACCGCTTTAATAGTAGTAGTAGTAGAAGAAGAGGAAAAAGCAACCGCTCTAATAGTAGTAGAAGAAGAAGAAGAAGAAGAAAAAGCAACCGCTTTAATAGTAGTAGAAGAAGAAGAAGAAGCAGCAGCGGGTCGCTGAGCGGTTTTTAACTGAATGGTTTTAGCTTCTTCTCGTCTCCTCATATTTCTAGTCCAGGTGTTTCCATGCGAAATATATCTTCTTCTTCTTCTTCTTCTTCCTGTTTGATTAAACATCAGCCTGATAAATCCCACCAACCTGTGGGCAGTGTTGATAACCAGCTAGCCTAGCGGCGGCTAACAGTAACATGGAGGAAGAGGTGCATGTGAGTGTTAGCATCATGGCAGCATTCTTATATAATCCGAAATCCAAATCGCGCTCGTTCTCGTCTTTTGAGACTTTCTGATCAGGTTTAGAAGCAGATATGTGGACGTGGTTTGATTTGGTCTGCTGAAATCAAACGGGATAAACACGATCATGGATTCCAACCCTCTCATAAGTGGTGAGTGATCTTTTCCTCCTCCTTGTTGATGGCTGTAGTACATTCTGTACAACTCAACAAGCTCCCCAGACTTTTAATATCACACAGCAATAAGGAGTACACACGCACTTAATTTATTTAATTTTTTTTTCTTTTAGTTTTATTTTTCTTTTATTATTATTATTTTTTTAGATCTCTTCTATCTGATCAGTCTGGAAGAAAACAAGCTTTCAAGTTCACACCTTGTCTGCTGCATAGTGATTTTATTTGATGTGCATTGCGCATCAGTGCTTTCTTTGCAAGAACACACACACACACACACACACACACATATGCATAATACTAAAAAAAAAAAAGGTGATGATGAATGACTGAGGGTTTTGTAGCACATGCTTCCTGATTGGTTTGCATGGATACACTGGATGCTTTTGTACCAGAATTCCCCTTTGGCTACCTACCTGTTGGACATGCAGTCAGAGGGCTTCAGATTTACTCTGTGATAGTCATATGAACATGATTTAGTCTCTGGAGGAGTTGGACTCTATGCCAGGAAGGCCAGATGGAGAATCCGATCATTGCAGGGCATCATACACAGCCTCTCACTCAGGTTCTCATGCGCATTAGAGTTGTCCAGACGTTTTCTGTCCACCTTTTGTGTGTGTGGGTGTGTTTTAGGAGAATGGAGGAAACCAGCAACCCAGAGAGAACAATATGTACAAACATAAAGAAACATGTCGCCTGACCTCTCAGGCAAGAAAGTGGTATCAGTTTAAAAAACAAAACAAAACTGATCACTTCTCATTCGTTTTTGTTGGAAGTTGTCACTCAGGGCCAGTCAGAACTCTTTTAGTTCAGTTCAGTTCACCCGGCAGTAACAAATTTGTGGTTTTGTCAGCCGTTTTCCCTTTTCTTCATCACCCATCATCACACACACCCGAAGACCTTGAGCTGCGTAATGAAAGTTCCAATGAATGCAGTGGACAAAATGGAAAAAAAAAAAATAGGACATTTTCATGTTCATACTACATTCTATTCATTCCTTCTCGAAGCCGATTAACTCTAATTAGGGCCGGTGGCATAGTGGTTATGGTGCTGCGCTCATGATCGGGAGGTTGTGTGTTCAAATTCCAGTTAGAACCTCACTGTGCTAAGACCCCGGGGCAAGGTCTCAACCACAAGTGTGCCTCTGTTCACCCAACAGTATAAATGGGTACCAGTAAACATATACTGGGAAGATAACCTGCAATGGACTAGCGTCCCATCCAGGGGGAGTTGAACTCCTGGTCGCCTCTCGCTATAGAAACTGGGGATAAGCACCGGCCTGATGAGCCATTATGGCTCGGGTGTAAAAAGCCCAAAGGACTTGACCTTTACCTTAATTCTAATTAGGGTCGCAGAGAGGCCGGTGTTGATCTCTGCCGAATTTTGGCGAGGGTGGGGTGTGCCCTGCAGAGCTCACCAGGCTATTGCAGAGCCGACACACAAGCACACCCATTCACACTCACTCATTTTGTTTAGCCTGTTGTACAGCCTCGTATTGTTCTCTGGTCAAATTTCCAAAACATTTCATTCTCAGGTTGCGCCTCATGGTTCAGTTTCACAGCAAAAAAAGAAAGGGGGGAAAAAATGCTGTGACTCAAAGAACAGAGCGTTTCGTTACATTCCTTTAGTTGGGCTGATTCAGAGCCAAGTGTGTCCCTTGGGACCATAGCGAGATCACCTTGTGCCGACTGAATTTTTTGATCCGCAAGTGCATCAGTGGGAGGTTTTGAAACTCAGAATGTCTTACAGAAACTGAAGTATTTATCTATTTTTGTTGTGGATGTGTGACATGCATCAGCGTGTTCACTGCAGTAAACTAGAATATCAGGTTTCTCCACTGACATTGTCTTTTATGAAATCTTTTGGAATTTTTATTCCAATTTTTTTGGAAACTTTATTCTGCACAAATAAAATGGCATGTCTGCAGGACTGCAGGGTTTTGATGCTGTAAATGTGTGTGTGTGTGTGTGTGTGTGTATATATATATATGTATATGTATATATGTGTATATGTATATATGTGTATATATGTGTATATGTATATATGTGTATATATGTGTATATGTATATATGTATATATGTGTATATGTATATATATGTGTATATGTATGTATGTGTATATGTATATATATATGTGTATATGTATATGTGTATATATGTGTATATGTATATGTATGTATGTATATGTATATATATATATATATATATATATATATATATATATAATGTATGTATATATATATATATATAGTGCCGTTGCTTTGAATTAAAGCAAGAACTGACAGGACAGGAATACGCAGACGCCGACCCTGGAGAGAGTCATATTCCCGACGTATTCCTGAGGTAGTTAAGGAAGGAAAATATGATCTAAATGACAAACTTCACCATGATTTAGAAACATTAGTCACAGTACTAGGACTGCAGCTAACGATTATTTTAATAATCGATGAATCAGTTGATTATTTTTTTCGATTAATCGGAAAGAGCACAAACTTTTTTCAAATTCATTTGTATATTCAAACATAGACCATTTGTTTTCAAATTTCCAGAACATATGTGAGTAACTGAGTGTATGTCTATTCATTTATTAATTCTGTGATAGTTAATGATACTATTTAAATAATCTACGAATTCTGTCTTCCTTTCGGCTTTTTCCCCTTTTTTTTTTTTTTTTTTTTTTTTAGTCGGGAGTCGCCACAGCGAATCATCTGATTCGCACGTTTGATTTGGCAGAGGTTTTTACGTCGGATGCCCTTCCTGTCACAACCCTTTTAGCAAGGGACAGAAACACGCTGACGACTTTGCAGCTACTCTTTACGAAAGTCAGCAATGGTTCTTTTACATGCCTCACACCATAGACAGTGAGAGACATGGCCCGCCTTTGATAACCCAGTTAGCCGCACTGGGGGGGGACAGTCACAACCTTGTGGAGAGTGGGACTCGAACCCCCAACCTTTGGATCAGCGATCCAGCGCCCCCAAATAATCTACGAATATATACAATTATTTATTAATTTATTAATTAATATTATTATTACATATATATATATATATATATATATATATATATATATACACACACACACACACACACACACACACACACACACAGAGAGATCCCTCGCTACCTTGCGCTTCAGTTCACCGGCTTCAGTGCATCGCTTTTTTTTTTTTTTTTTTTTTTTTGATTATTCATCGAATTAAAAATAATTAACGCACACGGCTGTATGTGTGTGTATTTGTATTTTATTTACATCTTATGCATTACTTTTGAATGTTTGTTTTTATAAGCATTTATAGCATTGAATATGTTTTTATTGATATTATGTACACATATACATGTACGAGATCTTTCACTTTCCGCGGTTAATTGGGATAGCGATCCCCCGTGACCGCCGGATTCCGCAAAGTAGTATCGACCCCCTCTGACTGGCGTGTACGCTCATGTATATGTGTATATAATATCAATAAATACATATTAAACACTATAAATGCTTATAATAACAATTAAACATTCAAAAATAATGCATAACACGTAAATAAAATATAAATACACACACATACAGATACGCCCATACACAGATGTGCACCTCACATAAAAATGTAAGTAGTTTTGATGGGAGGTTTTGTTTTTTTACATAATTGGCCTTGTTTTGTGGCAGTTTCCTTAACTTTCCCATATTGTTCCTTAATTTCCTTATTTTTTAATTTGATGAATATTAAAAAAAAAAAAAACACGATGCACTGAAGCCGCATGAATTGAAGCGTGAAGTCGCAAGGTGTGAGTGTGTATGTATATATGTGTGTGTGTGTGTGTGTGTGTGTGTATATATATATATATATATATATATATATGTATATATACACGGATACAGCATATACAGTGTGTGTGTGTGTATAAAATATATATACATTTTTCCCTTTCAAAACAATAAATTTAGGATTCTGTAGTCACTTATCCTGCTGATGGGTCGGCTTCCTCATTAATAATAATTTCTACATGTTTTCTTTTAAGATGCCCCCGCGTCAATGTAGCGCTCCCGTGCCGAGCGGGCTCACTTTTACAAAGCCTGCATTCGACACATTTCCGTGTACTATGTGGAATAAATATTTTGTAATGTTTATGAAGATGAAAAAATGCGACGCGCACATATGACACGTCCATTCAACGCCATACTGAGTGGCACTCGTCTGTAGTGGCCGACTTGCGTAATAATTGCAAGATTATTTGATAACGAGATTTGTTGCCGACACTTTTAATAATCGATTTTTATCGATTTGTTGTTGCAGCAGTAAACAGTACCCAAGCAGCAGCCAGCCACTAATAAGCCTTCAGCCTTGCATTTTGTATTTCTTCAGCCTTGTAATCAGGTACATATAAATGTCTGGAAACATGTCAGTATTTATGCGCCACCGGTTTGAAGATTCTAAGGGTTCAGTTCAAATGCAACTACCTACAAGTTCAACAAACACTCCCAGGTTCACAGTTTACTCTTACTCAAGGTATTCATTTGCCAGTAGACCATGTTTTGCCACTCAATGCAACTGATGGGAGGGGCATGATGTCACTTTGTCTGTGCAACAGTGCATACACTTTATCCGATCTTTATACTGGTCATACTGGACCACAAACATTCTGCTTACATATGGAGTTAGCCTGAGCTACGTTAAAAAGAAAGCGCTAAAGTTGGTTCCTTTTCTTGTATACAAAGTCTGATGTTTGTGTACGGCTTTCACAGCTAACAAATACTCCGGTTTACCTAATGAAAGATCATCATTTAGTAGGCAGTGTTTTGCAAATGGCCTGGTTGACTGAGGGTGTGTCTCTCAAGGATAGTGACCTCAGTGCCTCTTAGTGCCATCGTACCATCTACTAAACTTAACTGCCATCTCCTGGATTATAAGATATACAGTCATCCCTTGAATATCGCGGATAATGTAGACCAGACCTGGCCGCGATATTCGAAAAACCGCGAAGTAGGAACGCCCCTCTCATTTCTACCATGCTGTCTCATTTCTATATGTTTTCGCGTCCATACAATATTAAGAAGTGTATATTAAACGTTACACAGTTCTATACATATGTAAATACTGTAATGTATTAATATTTAAACAGAATTTATATATAAATACTTTAAGTACTGTACTCACCTCTGACAATAGCTCTTCTCCACTTAATCTTAGTGTTTTCTTGATGTAACGCATGGTAGATTCATTTATGCCGTAATGGTGTGCTACATGGGCATACGTATTGCCCGCCATCAGCATATCTAGTAACTTCACTTTTTGGGTCACTTTCATCATATATCGCTTTTTGTTGAGCTCACTGGAGGCCTTAGATGGTGCAGGACATTCACAAACACTATAAGATCACAAAATTCTCGCAGGAATGTGCAAGGCTACAGCGTCACGTTTCTAAGCCAATCAGCTTGCGAGATTGAGTCGAATGGGCAGCCTCTGCCTGAACTGGGGAGGAGGGGTACTTCAGTCTGTCATTTGTAAACAATGGACTCAGCCTGCCTTGGGTCCCTGCCTTCCGCTTGCGAACATGCAAGTTTCAGCGCGAAATTTGAATTTTTTTTATGAATATTTTTTTTTTTATTAAAATACCTCGAGGTACCAAGACCGCGAAGTTCAAAATCGCAAAGTGGCAAGGGATGACTGTATGGCACTGTCGAGCTCCTCAATTGACAGCAAACGTTCCGCTCATTCACTGGATTTGGCTTGAACCACATTATAAACAAAAGCATAAAGTTTCTTTATTTTATTCAATAACAAGTCTCAGAAATATGTGTACGGCTCTCATAGTAAACAAATATTTCAGAGTTTGCAGTTTACCAAATTAAAGCCGGTCATTTGCAAATAGTCAGTGTTTTGCCACTCGGTGTGCCTGAGGGGCATTTTCCAGTGGGAAAGTGACATCAGTGCATAGATTCTGGTGAGCTTGCCTCCCATCAGATTAATTTCATGATGTATGGAATTATAATCCTTGAATACAAAATGTGAAATGTCACCATTTTCATGAAAGGGGAACTTAAATCCGTGGCTCCACCCCTTGAGATCGGTTGACTCCAAAATATAATGGGTCATTCCATTCCCTGGCCCATGCTAAACCCTTCCACGTTTTATGCAAAATCAGGTCGGTAGGCTTTGCACAGTCGACAGGTAAACGAACGATGCTGAAAACACAATCTTTACGCCAGAGGGAATTACAATGACAATGAAAGGAAAAATGTACAAGACGGTGATGAGACCAGCGATGTTGTATGGTTTAGAAACAGTGGCACTGAGGAAAAGACAGGAGGCAGAGGTAACAGAGATGAAAATGTTGAGGTTCTCTTTGGGAGTAACGAGGATGGATAGGATCAGGAATGAGGACATCAGAGGGACAGCACATGTAAGAAGTTTTGGAGACAAAGTCAGAGAGGCTAGATTGAGATGGTTTGGACATGTACAGAGGAGGGATAGTGAGTATATTGGTAGTAGGATGCTGAGGTTTGAACTACCAGGCAGAAGGCCTAGAGGAAGACCAAAGAAGAGATTTATGGATGTGGTGAAGGAAGACATGAAGGTCGTTGGCGTAAGAGAAGAAGATGCAGGGGACAGGGTGAGATGGAGGCAGATGATTTGCTGTGGCGACCCCTGAAGGGAACAGCCGAAAGGAAAAGAAGAAGAAGGAGGAGGAATTACAATGACCAGGTACTGGATGCATGTGCAGAATTTGGAAACTCTCGCATCTAAAAAGCTGTTTTTGTGCTTGTCAGGACTGCTACAGTTCTTTATTATGCCACTGTCAGCGTTTAAAGCTCTGCCGTGGTTGTTCTTTGCATGTGTATTAACTGCAATCACTTCAGGTATTAACTCTCGCACAGCAGATGATCCACAGGGACGCTGGCACATGTGCCTGTGATGGATTTTTATTCAATGGTGTTATCATTCTTCAGAAATTTTGATGTACGCTTCCAGCCTCTGTGGTGTTGAGTTTAACGGTGTCATTTAACAGGTGAGGTGACGATAAGCTGCATGAACTACTTGGATAAATAGCGGTATGGTACTAAGGATTTCTTGTACTGCAGCAGCAGCCCAACACGATAATGTGTGAGGATCAACTCAAGATGGCGCGTGCCCTCGTAGAAAAATAGTGATGGGGACAGTGGTGCTGTCTGGTGCGAAGAGTCACGTGGAAGTTGAATATTTTCCCATAGCTGCCGATCATGAGGTTGTTTATTCACTTGTATTGTTTTACTCATAACGTTTGGTTGTTTATGAAACGGTAAAGCGTCATGCGTTTAGAATCATGTGTAATCATGTTTAATTATGTGTCACAGCTAGTAAACAAGTTTCGTATGATATAGGAACTGTGAACTGTTTTTCATTCAACAATCTTTGTCTTAAATTACACAAGAAGCAACACGCATCACTGCAAAATCCACCAAGAACAAACTTCTGTGGTTGTTACAAAGCGTTGACACTTGAGACTCCTTCAATACATAGAAAACTTGTGTGCTAATAAAAATATTATGGAAGAATATAAGTAAAAATAATTATAAATATATTACAAAAAAATTTTTAATATATATAAATCTTATACAGTGGTACCTCACTTTATGAAAGTCTCACCAAACGAAAAATTCAGGTTATTAAACACATTTTCCTAAAATTTTTGTCTCTGGATACGAAACAAGGTCACGTCACGAAAGCGCCATCTTAAAAATTCAAATGCACCATTCAAACAATGTGCAAGTTGATTTTCCATTGGTTGTCTCCAAACACCCAGCCCCGTTAGCCTCCCATTGGTTAGGAGGGAGCTGAATCTCCATAATACAGTACTGTACCCATAATGCTTTTCGTGTGCCTTCGAACCCATTGTTCGACACACGCGTGAAGGAGAGTTATACTGTTGGTTTCGTGAGTTTTTTGAGTGTGCTCATTGCAGCGTTATTTTTCGTTATTAATCATGAGCCCCATGAAAGTGATTCCTGGTGAGACTGAAAAGAAGAAGCGGGCTCCGTTATCAATAAAAATAAAACAGGAGATGATTAAAAAAATATGAAAGTGGGATGCGGTTGAGTGAAATCACAAAGGAGTATGGCCGAAAGCCTTCTACAATTGGGACGATATTGAAGCAGAAGGAGGCCTTAAAAGCGTAGATACAATGACGGGGGCGATTATTTAGGAAAAAGCAATCACCATATTTAAGGACCTCGTGGTTTTTCGGACCAGCGACCCCCGGACTTTAAAGCGTCGCATGGGTGGTTTGAGCGATTTAAAAAAAGGTAAATAATTTTCTTTTGCTTTTATCACATATTTCATACAAAATTGGTGTACTTTTATAAATTTCAAAGGGTTTAGGGAGTAGTATTGGGAACCTTGGAACGAGTCACCCGTTTTACATGTAAAATGCGGTTCACCTTACGAAAAATGCAGGTTACGAAAAAGGCGCTGGAACGGATTAATTTCGTTCTCATACAAACTTTCACCCATTGAATAAGTGCGGTGCGTTCTTAGTGAGGCCCCGCGGAGGAACTAGCGATCCAATCACGTTACAAGATCTCATTCATTACAACATAGAATGGTTTTATTATTATTATTATTAAAATGTTTTATTTTTTATCCCCCCCCCCCCCCCCCCATATTCTCCGGAATTTAGCTATCCAATTCCCACCCATCAGGTATTGCTTTCCCTATCGTATGACCATCGGCAAGCAACGAGGGACAAACGCATGTACACACCCCCTCCATGACATGCGAGTGACAGGGAAATGAGCATATGCCATCGCTTCTTCTCATGAGAGCTCGGCCAGTTGGCTCCCGTGGACTTTCAGCCATGGACAGCTGTGGCATTAACCTGGATTTGAACTTGCAACTTTGTTGATGCACCACTTGCTGTGGGTTTTATTATTTCTGACAGAGCGACTTATGAAAAATAAACCATATGTACACTCACTATCCAAGTTACGACCTAGATTGGTTCCAACCAACCAACCAGTTGTAAGTCGGATTGGTCGTAAGTCGGATGTTAAATACTTTGAACATGCGAAATAAACTTGTAGCGTTACTTTGCACTGCTCGCAACATCACTTTCACAATACTTTGCCTATTATCTTCCAACCACGTGTATAGCAACGTTTCCATCTCTGCAATCAGTCCTTCACGCTGTTTTGTGATGATGGTTGACTTAATTGTGGCTACTGCTTTCACTGCTTCCTGAACGTGATCCTTGTCCTTCAAAATTGTAGACACCATGGAGTGGGAGAGATGGAGATCTCACTTTCACTTTCATCTTCGTCTCCAACGACAGTGCCTTCCTTGCTTTCTTGGTAGAATGGCCATCTGATGAATCGGACTTCTTCTCGGGGACCATGGTAACGGTGTACAGTAAATGCATGTAAAATTGTACTGTAAAAGAGATGTTACTGCGACGGTATCTGGTCACTGACTGGAGTGGTAGAATGCTGTGAGTGTGAGATGCTGGGATACTGTGCTGCCACAACTATCTTACGCGCTGCGCTGCCATACAGTAAACTCATAATAGGCATCTGCTAGACGCGGCCAAAACTCGCGTACATCGTAACTCGGATCGTGATTGCATTGAGGTGCTGCCTAAATGCAGAGCTGAGAACTGTTTGCATTTATTTTCAGTAAAGCAACAGCTGTAATAGAATTTACCGTCTTAATGATGGGATTCGAAAACTTATTTCTCTTGAAGAAACACAACTGAATAAACAAAAACATTTTCTGCCACCTATCAGCACTGACCTCAAAGCAAGATGTTTTTCCAACTATTTTCTTTATTTATTGGGTTGTCAGTATAGTACCAACTGTAATAACTGTGTGACATTTAAGATATTACAGGGAGGAAAAACAGCTGGAATATTTTTTGAAATGTTACTTAAAATAAATATAATACCTAAAAACCTAAAATAAATACAGACGCACCTTGTTTTACGTTTATTCGCCTTAGGTTTTTTTTCAATTTTACGTTTTTTGTAAAAACAAAAATTTTTGGAAGTCATTTTGAGTTTAGCGCACTCTCCATAGTACGAGACGTTCTTATGTAGTATGTAGACGTAGTACGCTACTTACACATGACGCTGTGTCCATTGTTTACATGGCGCTTTGTCATTCATTGTTTTCAAATGACAGACTGAACGTGCCCTGCTTCTTCCCAGTTCACAGTGTGTTACCTTTGTGTTAAGATGTCGCCTCTGTGATCTTTGTGTTTACACTGTTTTGCGTATTTGTAACCCTAAACAAATATGATTGGTTGGGAGTGTAAGCCTACTAGTGATAGTGGTAATCAGAATCAGTGGTAATAAGTGAATTTGATTACAATTTATTTATTTGAAATTATTTTTCTTGAATTTAATTTATTTGAAATGAATGTTGATATTATTTTACAATGTTATGTTTATAATAATTGATTTAGGGGTGTTTTATGAGATACGGTAATAGTATTTATGGATGTATAGTACAGTATGAACGGTCATACGTCACTGGAACGTACAGTAACAACTTATACGATTGATTATACGATGAAAATATACGATTTTTTTTTTTTTTCACCTTACGTTCAGCCGTTCGGAACGAAACTAAAACGTAAGTCAAGGAGCGTCTGTAGTCAAAGAAATATATTTTTCAGTCATTTTAAGCATCTTGCTTTACTATTGTGTTTTTACTCCATTTTTCTATTTTAATGGTGTAGATGAAACAGAATTATGTTAATTAGCATTTACTACTTGGAAACGATTGGTTTCTGATTGGTTGACTGACAAGGAATTTAAAAACAATATCCCAAGTGGATAAAGCTTGAATCAAAACTGTTTGAGATGGCCACCGACTCTGACGTCCGAGAATGTCAACAAAAATGACGCGCCAGAAAAATATGAAGGAGGCTGTACGGTATGGAACTTTAGAATTTTATATAAACTTTAAAAAAGTTATAAAAGATGGCATCGTAAAGTGGTGGGATTATTGTAATAGAGGAGGCGGCAGGATCATCACTAAGCTTTAAAACTGAAAAATAAACCATGAAATTCTTTTAAACTCTTATTTTTACCCTGATAATTCATTTGCGTATGTTTCCATGTAGTGTGTGTACTAAAATAATGACTCTCCCTGGGCCTGGTGGATGTCACTGAATTGAAGAGCGTGCGTGATGTTTCCTTTTGGGGGAATTCAGTGATGTCCACCGTACCTTCTGTGCTCAATTACAGTATTACGTTCATGCTCTCATTCATTTGCTGTAAGTATCAAAGAACAATGAATGTAAAGCTTCTTTTGGTTGGTGTTGCTGCTGGTGAACTTGTATTTATTGCTTCAATTTCCTCGATCTTATACATTTGGTGCTGTTGCAGTATAAAGAGTAAATGCGTTCCATTCCCACCGTGAGTAATTTGTGAGCTCATTCTCCAGCAGCTGTGGTATTTTTATTTATTTATTTTTTTTTAACGTTGTCTTTGCAGTCCCTGATTTTTGTTAACATTAATACTGCATGTGTCCGGCTGCTCAGATCACTCACTCTTGGGTGTTATAAATCGTGCCAGGCCTTGCCGCTGGAGAACTGAAGATAATTGGCTATTAAAGATCACAGGCCTCTCCCCATCCTCCTGAGGCGATCATGCCTGACAAGTGAAAACAGATTTATACTGACCCTTCCTCCACCGCCCCGTCTCTCTCTCTCTCTCACCCTCCCTCTCTAGGCTTTTATTTATTCCTTTTCTTTTCTGTGTAAACAGGTGTGTGCTTGCTTGTATTCATTAGACTGTAATCGCCTCATGATGATGAGCAAGTACAAGATTTATCCTTCTTTCTTTTATTTACTGATTGTTGTTCCGCACTCACTCCCTCATGTATATCATCAGTTACTGTGCATCATCACCATTCACATTGTCAGTTTAATCTTTTTGTTAAAAGAAATTGCGAGTTCAATTAAAAGCTACATAGATGAAAAGGGGCGGAGCTCTCAGTAAGGGTGTCTGCATTTTTTCCTCCACCTCAGGAGCCAAAAGTGAGCGTGGTTGCCAGTCTCATGGGTATGGAGGGAGGAGGGGGAATTGATAGCGGATGCACCTTTCTCCATCAATTACAGCAACGCTAGACAATGATTTGTGTCTGTGAGCGGATGTAAGTTGAGTTAATACGACTTTCCTCCAGGTGTGTACTGTTATCACCTTCTGCGATCTAAAGACATACACTTTAGGCTGATTGGCTATTTCAGATTGCCCCTATGTATCAGTGGTGGCATGTGTTGGCACTGTTATGGTCTGGTGTTCTGGTCAGGGTGTACCCTGCATTTGCCTAGAGATGGCCAATTCTTGGGACCCAAGTAGGATTAAGTCGCTTGGCAAACAAGTGAGAGATGAGTCTCACAGAAATGTATGAGGCGAACTAAATAAATAATTTTATATTTCACGTTTTACATAATTCGACCGTGCCAGAGACCACTGAGGTGAGCTCTGTGCACACTGTAAGCAGAGCAAAAGCACACTGTACATAATGCTGTGTGTTAAGCTTAAAGTATATGACTTTATATTAAATACGAGAAAAAACAATCCAGAATGAGGTTCTTATGGTTTGTTCTTTCCATTTTAATACCTAATGATGTTCTAAGTGACCATGATGTACAATGAGTGTCCGTTGTTTTGATTCAAGTATCATCCATTTGGAAGTAATATCTTTTATTGTCCAGATAACAGACCAATCGGATCACACCGTTCCCGTGTGGGATACGAGAATCGATATTACAGTGTAAAATCTTTCCTCAGCTCAGAAGATTACAGAGCTCAGAAGGTTGTGTTTGTTACGAAATGAACACTTCCCTTCAATAATATCAAACATCTCAACCCAGCCAAAAGCTGCTCCGAGGGTTAAAAAAAAAAAGTTACAAAAATATACAGCAAACATTCCTGTTATTAAAACCTCTGTTATATTCAGAATGAAATCTGCAGACATTTGATCTGGTGTTTCTCTCTCTCTCTCTCTCTCTCTCTCTCTCTCTCTTTTCAAACCCAGCTTAGCATACACACTTTTAGCTTAATTTCTTTGCATATTTACGCAGAAGTTCACTTTAAACCGTCAGCTCATAAAATCTGAGATGCAGGTTGAATAGTCTTCTGGCCACAAGCTTCAGAATCTTAAAGGTTGCATTTGTGATTTCCTTGTAAAACAAATAATGCATCAATAAAATTTTTATTTTAAATACAATATAAATTGTTTTTGTTTTCATTTAGTATCTGGGTTGCAGTGAATTGTTATTTCGACTGGACATGAACTTTCATTCAGGCCAGGCTTAAAAAAATGCTTTGTTGGCAATAACATGATAAAAAAAAGATTCACCCGGGAGGGAGGAATTATTTTTATTTATTTAGTTATTTAGTTATTTTTTGCTTTCCTGTGCAGGCCACCCGGGATTCACGGGTAAATTTTTTTCATACATCATGCTGTATTATGTATGTGATGTTGTAAACACGGTAGAATGAAATTCACATCTTATATTTGAAATCAACATACTGAATATCCAAGTTTATTCTTTTAATATTGTAATCAACAGAGTACCAAGGTTTCTTCAACATATCAACTTTTAATATTGCAGTCAACATTCTAACAAATACCTTCATCGCGCTCCGTGTTGTTGCTGGCGGTTTATAATTTGTATTTTTTTTTATAACGTCAGCAAATGTGTGACTCAATTTGAAACACATTAATTTATTTATTATTTTCATGTTAGGACCTTTAATAGTGACAGAGAACAGGTTTTTTTGTTTTTTTTTTTGGCCTCATCATTGTCCCCATCCGTCATGCTTTCCACTTTGTTGTTAAGACAGTACTGGTCAATGAGAATCGCTGTTTCACCAAACTGGTGAAATTGATCAATCACAAGGTGCAGTTGATACTGATTTCACTTTGGTCACTTTTTATTACGGTGTTTGATAGGGGACACATGCATTTTTTTCAACACAACTGGCTGATATATTTTTTATTTTTTGTGTCTGTGAATGCTCAGGTGGGGTTTTTATGTACAATTTCAGCTTAACCGGCCATGTTACTGCCAACAAAGATATTTTTAAGGCTGGCCTCTTTTTCTAAGCCGCTTAATCTTAATTAGCGTAGTGGGTCTTAGGGTGGGATACACCCTGGACATCTCACCAGGCCATTGCAGGGCCAACACTCACAATATCATTCATACAAACACATGCAATGAGCCTACTCCAGAGAACATGCAAACACAGACATGCCCGAGCTGGGAATCGAACCCAACAACTTTTTGTTTATTTGTTTTACTACTTTGCTGGCTGGCTTCACTGCTGCGTTTTGTATATTGTTTTTCTTTTCCTCTTAGTAGCTGTACTGTTGCTTTTTTTATTATCGCTGCTCAGCGTATTTAAACATCTGGACTTCAGGTGCCCCTCATGTCAGATTTATTGAGTTTTATATACTTTTACAATCAAGAATCTTTTCCTTGAAGTAATGTTTCTTAAAATCTTTTTAATCACTTCCTCTGAATTGTGGAATTCAGTGAGTCTTATTTATTGCAGTGAAATAGTTTGAGCTGTAGTTGTAGCTTAAGTTTATGTGGCACTTGACCTCAGCAGATTGGAATCAACCAGTCCAATTAGACCTAATAGTACCACCATTACAGCTCATGCATTCAGTGACATGGCAGGCAATGTCTGCATTCAAAAACTTTTGTTTACTTTGAAGTTTTGGTGTAAATGTAGTGCAGTATCCTGAACAAGACCTGCTCAAATACTTTCAGTGGTCAGAGAGCCTGTTATGCAGAAATGTGGAGTATGAAAATGTCATTAGTTTGATATTTACAATGTAAATACAAATACTGAAACTCATTTTCCCCTTCAGTTCTCCTTCATGAAACTACGAACCCCATCATCATCATCATCATCATCATCATCACCATAATCATAATATTCCCCTAGTAAGTACAGCATCATACTCTTCGGTATGCTCCTATCAAGACATGGCCCAACCGTTGCTTGAAGTCTGACGTACTCATTATCATTCTAATTTGTTGTGCATCTAATCCCATAAGATTCTCAAATGTTAATCTAGAACAGGGGCGTCAAACTCATTTTTACTTGGAGCCACATCACTAAATTTCATGGTCATCGAAGGCCGAATAATCACTGAACATTTATTCAAAAAGGGCCACCTTGGGATTTGCATAGTTGTGTAATTTGTTTATGCATTTGCCTTCTTTTCCTTATTCGCTTTCCTTTTCTGACAATGCTTGATGATAATAACATAGCTTGCAGTCTTTCCTGTCATGAAAGGCTAGTTATTTATTTGAAATAGGCTGGCTCCACCTGGTGGATGGATGATGAATTACATTTGACGGTAATTGTTGATCCAAAGAATATACGATAATTCGATACAGTGATCCCTCGGTACTTCGTGCTTCAGTTTCTGTGGCTTCAGTGTTTCACGGGTTTTTCAAACATACTCATCAAAAACTAAAAAAAAAATTTAGGAAAAATAGGGAAAAAAGTTAAGGAAAATTCTGCAAAACAAGGCCAATTATGCAATCCCTCCCAAAAAAAAACCCCGCGGGGGGGTGGGGGGGGGTGGTTGTCTCGGTCCCCATTAACCACGGAAAGTCAGCAATCCCTTTACTTTAAAGGCATGCGCAGGGAACATAACATGAGTTGGAGGACTGGATATGGCCTGCGGGTGCGAAGTCTGACATGTGATCTAGAGGCTCGCATGTCAGTTAGAGGTTGTTTTTGGGGTCCCCTTCGGCAAATGTGTGCAAGGTTCTTAAGTGGTTGTTCAAAACGGAACTATTATGGGCTCGGTCTTAGTTCATAGCTCCAATCCAACTGCCCTTTTGGATCATTAGATTTAATGGACTCTTTCCTTTTGGAGAAGCCTTTTATCTTCTTGCGGAAAGAAGCTGTACCAGACTACTTCGATCTAGATTTTTCTGGCAGACAATTGACTCCCAAGTCTGTTCATTATACAATAAACGAGACATTTAAAAGGGATATGTTGTCATTCAGGCTTCAAATGGTGTATGAAAAGAAAATTCTCAGAATGCTGAGTAGGGATGGGGAAAGAAATCCTGCCGCAAATTTCCTGGACTGAATCGCAACACAGATTTTCATGCCGGGTTTCAATCTAAAGCAGTGGTTCTCAGGTGGTGGGGCGCACCCCCCTGGGGGGGGCACAGTGCAATGCCGGAGGGGGGGCGTGTGACACCAGGGAACATGCTTTTTTTGTCGTATTAGGATAATGTGTAATTCTACATCCACTACAGCAGGTGGCAGTGGCTTCCTCACTGTTAGTGTGCCCAGAGGTAAAATAAGAAGTAAAGATAATAAACCCACCATGAAAATTTTTAACAGGGAAGGAAAGAGAAGCAGAGAGAGACGGAGACAGTGAGAGAAATGAAAGTCTCCCGGATGTTAAGTTGAGGAGGTATGATGAAGCGGATGTAGCACTCAGCTTCACTGTGCTGCAGTGAGAAACGAGGAAAGACTGTTGTGTTTATTGTGTCTGAAAACATTGGCAGCGGGCAGCATGAATCCAACTTAAAGACATCACACCCCGATCACGTGATGAGCCGCGTGAGTTTTTTCTTCAGCGAAAACGTGCCAGTTTTGCCAACAACCGTGAGTATTGCCAACAACCATCACGCTTTGTGAAAGCTACTCCTGAAAACCAGCGAGCTCTGTTAGCATCAGATAAGGTGGAGTACCAAACTGCTCAGTGTAGAAAACCCCAGAGCAGAGGAACTGATCCTACCTGCAGCACACATGGTCTCCGTCATGCTGGATGATGTCACTGCTGTGAAAATAAGTGTAGGTCCCAGTTCAGCATTGAGCAGGAGCTGAGAGTTCAGTATCGAGCTTTAAACCCGGCTTCGAAAAGCTGTGCAATGGAAACGTGTTCGTTATTGCCATTTATCTGGACTTAATAATTTTGACAAAAAAAAAATACAAATAGTTTTTTTCATTTTTGTTTTGTAGGTTAAAGTGTTTTATAAATTGTGCTCCTGAGTTAATATTGGTGATCAGTTTGAATGTGTTATTATTTATTGATTTTATTTCTTTTTTTTTCAGTATCAAATGGTTCAAATTATTGGTCAAAAATGTTTACAGTTTAAATAAGGACACTTTTTTTTTATTTCAGGCAAATTGATGCACTTTAAATATTTTTGTTTAAAGACAAAAAATATGAATAAAGTTATTCTTTGTTTGAAGTTGATTTATATTTCTTCCTTTTTTTGTATTCCATAATGATAATAAGGATTTATTATGGTAAGAAGGATACAGTGTTATGCAGAGGAGTACTGATAACAATTTTTAGACAAACAACACTATATTGGGCGGAACATGCTAATTTCACACGGAAATACCTTCGCTGAGCCCAGGACCTTCGTGCTGTGAGGCAGACGTGCTAATAACAATGCCACGCTGCTGCCCTTTAATTGTTTTTTGAAACTCAACCAAACCAAAAAGCAAATCAACCAACAGCTTGAACACTCTCTTACTCAGAAAACTGACTCATGAAAGTGTAATGGGCTGAAAGTTTGGCGATCATTGCGTCAGATCCACAGATGATGTACCGGAGTGAATAATGGCCATGTGGCATTGTTGTGAAAATTAGTGTTGTGAATGGGAGTGTGTGTGATATTATTTTTAGTGTGACCATCAGTCTGTCTAATGATCTTTACGTACACTGTTTGGTTTCGTAAACGGAATGTATGCACATTAAGAGGTCATTAAAAAAAACCCCTTTCTGCTTTTACTTCACAGATTGAAATGAAATCAGCCTGGTTTTTAAAAGCAGCGCTGCAGTGTTGAAGCTCTTTGTTGAAGGTTCCATGTTGGGCTAACAGCCCATAGCCCACAGGATTAACAGTAATGACTGTTAAATTGGTGTTCCTCCAGTGTTTCAGAAGTCACTGTAATTGTGTTTCCAGTCATTTCAGCCGCCACTGATGTGACGAGGAGATTTCACACGCTCTCTTTATTCCCTAGTTACTGTTGCTTCAACACTTTCACCATGGTGATGGTTTCCAAGGTGTTCAATATGAGTTGCGTAATTAGATGGAGAAAAGGGTGAATGGTTAATTTGCAGCCTCGAAACGCTCTTAGCGAACTCGCGAGACATCCTCGGCTCTTGGTCTTCCGTCTGTGGTTCTCCTGCTGAGAGTCTGTCAACGAGGACTGGACTTTTTCAGCTTGCAGATCCACTGCGGTTTTATCCTGTTGGAGAAATGATCTGCAATTGCAACCAATCTCCAATATTATGATGATGATGATGTAACGAAATGATGATAATATATAAGTGGAAAAAATGGTGTATCTAATTTCCTTTTTCAAATTTTTCTGTTTATCTGAGGCTTGAGAGCATTAAATCTAACTTTCATTGCGATGGGAAAACAATACATCATCCCGCAGCTGTTGTAGTCGTTTGTAACTTCACATCCCTGAATTCTTTATGTCAGGGGAGGCCAACCAGTCAGAGCTCAAGAGCCATGTTTTTTTACTGTGTTACCACAAAGAGCCACATCATACACATGAACATCACTCATCCCTTTCTCACACACACACACACACACACACACACACACACACCCACACACACACACACACACACACACACACACCCCTCTGCTCAGCCAGATTCATTGTAAATTCAGACACTAACATGATAAAATACATCTTTGAAGGTCAGAGTGCAATTGTGCGTCAATAGCAATGTTAATGTCCAATATTCTGTGTACAACAGTGTGGCATGACAGCTGGACGTCCGAAATCACACGTTCTAGTTTGTTGTTTTCAGGAGACAAGATTTCAACAACATCACTAAGGCATTTTATAACGTACTCTTATTCATTGTATGGCGCTTTGACCCATGTAATGTTCCAAGCCAGCTGATATGATGCAAGCGTTACGATCTCTGAGCGCTTCGTACATTTTTGGAAAAACTGTATGTGCTTTTCTTCCTGTCTTTTCAAAGTGAACAACTTGTGCTTGCGAAGTTCAGTGCCTTTTGGAAATTCCTGATCAATGTTAGCATGCAGTGAGCTGAAGTGGCGCTGAAGATTTGAAGTTTTCAAATGCGCCAATCATGCCTGACATATAAGGCAGAATGGCTTTTCATTACATTCAAGAACAACAACAACAACAACAAAAAGAACTCTGTTAAAAATGTCCTTTGTTCATCTTCATATTTTCATATTGCTGTGCATTTTCCCCCTGACATTTTAAGAGCAAATTTGACACACATTGTTTACTGAAATGATCACGGCCATTCTGGGAAGCTCTGCAGTATTTTCATCTCCTGCACATAAGCATTTGGCAATAATACCATATTGAACTCATGTGAAGCGAAAACGCACATTGGAAGCCATGTGTTGGCCACACCTGCTCTATAGCCTTACTTCACAGCTTAATGTGTAGTTGTGTTGGCCATACTTACAGCATTATTTGTGCGTGTTTAATATATATAAGTATGTGTGTGTGTAGACACTCCCCGACTTAAGTTCATCTGTTTTATGTTTTTTTTTTCCGATTTTATTTAAAAAAAGGTCAAATTTTGAGTTTAGACGTACCTACGTAGTACGCTGACGTAATGACGCTGCATCCATTGTTTACCCTCCTTCTTCCCAGTTCAGTTATAGATATATCATTTATATACAGTGGTATGAAAAAGTATCTGAACCTTTTGGAATTTCTCACATTTCTGCATAAAATCACCATCAAATGTGATCTGAATCACACAGATGAAAAAAACAGTGTCTTCTTTAACTAAAACCACCCAAACATTTATAGGTTTTCATATTTTAATGAGGATAGCATGCAAACAATGACAGAAGGGGGAGGAATAAGTAACTGAACCATCACATTTAATATTTTTGCCCCCCTTTGGCAGCAATAACTTCAACCAGATGCTTCCTGTAGCTGCAGATCAGTCTGGCACATCGATCAGGACTAATCTTGACCCATTCTTCTTTACAAAACTGCTGTAGTTCAGTCAGATTCCTGGGATGTCTGGCATGAATCGCTGTCTTGAGGTCATGCCACAGCATCTCGATGGGGTTCAAGTCTGGACTTTGACTTGGCCACTCCAGAACGTGTATTTTGTTCTTCTGAAACCATTCTGAAGTTAATTTATTTCTGTGTTTTGGATAATTGTCTTGTTGCAGCATCCATCCTCTTTTTAGCTTCAACTGTCTGACAGATGGCCTCAGGTTGTCCTGCAAAACATCCTGATAAACTTTTGAATTAATTTTTCCATTAATGATTGCAAGTTGTCCAGGCCCCGAGACAGCAAAACAGCCCCAAACCATGATGCACCCTCCACCATGCTTCACGGCGGGGATGAGGTGTTGATGTTGGTGAGCTGTTCCAGTTTTCCTCCACACATGACGTTGTGTGTTCCTCCCAAACAATTCAACTTTGGTTTCATCAGTCCACAAAATATTTTGCCAAAACTTCGGTGGAGTGTCCAAGTGCCTTTTTGCGAACATTAAACGAGCAACAATGTTTTTCTTTAGACAGCAGTGGCTTCCTCCTTGGAGTCCTCCCATGAACACTATTCTTGGCCATTGTTTTACATATAATTGATGTGTGCACAGAGATATTGGACTGTGCCAGTAATTTCTGTAAGTCTTTAGCAGACACTCTAGGGTTTTTTTTACCTCTCTGAGTATTCTGCGCTGAACTCTTGGTGTCATCTTTGGTGGACGGCCACTCCTTGAGAGAGAAGCAACAATGCCAAACTCTATCCATTTGTAGACCACTTGTCTGACTGTCGATTGATGAACATCCAGACTTTTAGAGACGGTTTTGTATCCTTTCCCAGCTTCATACAAATCAACAATTCTTGATCGCAGGTCTTCAGACAGCTCTTTTGAGCGAGCCATGGTGCACATCAGACAATGCTGCTCATCAAGACAATTCTTACCAGGTGTGTGTTTTATAGTGGGCAGGGCAGCTTTAAGCCACTCATCAGTGATTGGGCACACACCTGACTTCAATTGTTTGGTAAAAATTGGTTTCAATTGCTCTTTAAGTCTCCTTAGGCAGAGGGTCCAGTTACTTATTCCTCCCCCTTCTGTGTATATATATTTCTATGGTGAGAGGCATGGCCCGCCTTTGATAACCCAGTCAGCTGCACTGGGGGGACAGTGACAACCTTGTGGAGAGTGGGACTCGAACCCCCAACCTTTGGATCAGCGATCCAGCGCCCTATACCACTAGACCACCACTGCCCCAATATATTTATTTTGTAATAATTATTATTTGAATTTATTGTTAATGTACTACCATTTTGATTTGGTAGTTCACTCGTGTATGAAAGCTCCTGTGGTGATCCTGACTCGAATCTTGTTCTACACCGCAAACAAATGCTCTGCCACTGGTGAGCAGAATTTTACACACTTCGCTCTGCATAATAGCACTTTTATCTCTGAGTCAGCCTCCCTCGTGAGCCTGTGTACACTTCATGGAGCCATGAGCTGGTCATGTACTGGTGATATCAGAATAGAAGGTCGCTGCAATTGACCATGGGACACATTGTGTATTTAAAAAAAAAAACCTTTATGATTTTTAATGTGGTGTGTTTTATTCTGCTGATTGATCTGTCCATTTGGCAACTCTGCATGAAGTGGCCGGACCGTTGTCTGCCCCGATGAAGACGCTGTGTTCAGGCAGATTAAGTAATGTAATTTTGTCAGGTTTTTATTTTGAAAGCCCAGAGCTGCTTGTAGTTCATATGAAAACACTCGACACTTGTTTGCTGAACTGCTCAGCTCTATTAGGTTCACAATGAGACTGGAGCCCATCTCAGCCAGCACAGGGTGAAGGCAGGGTGCACTATGAACATCTTGCCAGACCGTCACAGTACCAACTTTAGATTGTTGGAGGAAACTGGAGAACCTGGAGTCACACAAGCATGGGGAAAACATGCAAATCCTACTCTACATGAAAACTGCACTTTACATTTTTTCAAACTAAGACTTTAACAAAATGAAAATCCTTGCAAGATAAGCAGTTTAGTTTATAACAGAGAACTTGTGTATTTCTTAAATAGATATTGTGGTACGATCTTGATTAAAACATCAAGATTTAATGCAAATTCAGTTGAGTTTCTACCCCGAACTGTGCATTAATAAATAAATAATCAGTCAAATCGTTTCAACTTTTTTGTTTTTGTCTGCTTTTAAATAAAACAAATGCATAGGTTTTTGGGTTTTTTTTTTTGTTGGTTTTTTCTTAATCTGCCACAAAATTTGGTATTTTAGTTGCCACATCCAACAAAAACATCCACTGTGAAAGGCTGGAGGTTGTAAATTTTGCTTATTTTACAGCAGTAATCCTCTCCACCTTCCGTATAACTTGATGCCTACACCTGACAAGTACACTAAAAATAAAATTAAAAAAGTCTCGAAATATGTTACACAAACCAAATCATTGGGCAGAGACATTAAATATTAATAGACCGTGTGGTGAAGCTTAATCTTTGGAAGAGTAATGAGGTGATGGATGAGCGAATTTTTTTCGATATTGGCAGGGCTACGCCTCTTTCGGTTTCTTTTTCGGTTAACCAGAGACAGTTTTAAATATAAACTGCACTTTAAATATTTTTTATTTCCTACATGGCCAGCCAACTGTGATTCTAAAGTCTAGTATCATTTTAGTCCAGTACTTCTCAATTATTTTCTGTGGCGCCCTCCCTAGGAAGAAAAAAAAATTCATGCCCCCCCCCCCCCCCCCCAACCACCACCACGCAAGCGTATATAAATAGTATTATTGGCCTGTAAAATTATTAGTAGACCTCTGTATATCATTGTATCTTTATTAACATTAAAAACAAAAAAAGATTGAAATAGTTCAACTTACAACAAAGAAAAACTTCATTAACATTGTCTTTAATCTGTAATAGAAACGATTTAAAGTGCACCAATGTGCCTGAAATAATAAAAAAAAAAATCCTTATTTAAACTCTTTCAACTTATTTTTGTCTTAATATCTCCGTCTATCTCCACCCTTATCTTTTGTTCGTTAGAAATTTTTCTGTGTTGTTTATTGAGGGGTTGTTTACTGCTCTTCATATCGTTTGCTTGTGCGAAAAACTGCTATCATCGCGTAACCATATGCATAAACCGTCCCGTGACAATGAGAGCGCCACTGCCAACTAGTGGAGTGGAGGAGCAATTACACTTAATTCTCATACATAATTCCAGAAAAGCATGTTCCCCAGGGTCATATATGCTCCCCCTGGCATCATATCGGGGCGCGCCCCACTATTTGAGAAGCACTGGTTTAGTAAAAAAAAAAAAAAAACACTTTAAGTTACTCAAAACTTGTTGTGGCTTTTTTATATTTGCATGGGTTTCTTTGTGTGTATGTGCAGCCATGGACCCATCCATCACGCTGTGGCAGTTCCTGCTACACCTCCTGGATGATCAGAACCAGCGGCACCTGATCTCCTGGACGTCCAACGATGGCGAGTTTAAGCTGCAGGATGCCGAGGAGGTGGCACGTCTCTGGGGACTGCGCAAGAACAAAACCAACATGAACTACGATAAACTTAGCCGTGCACTGCGCTACTACTATGACAAGGTGAGTGCAAAAGCTGACCTGTGTGAATCTTCTGTATTTTGTTGTTGAAGGTATTTATTCGCACACCGAATTTCGGAAGTCTGTCTGGGTTTGGAATGGGGTCCTGCCCAAATGTAGGAGTTCATCTAAGGGTCTTGTTCACGAGTGAGGGAAGGATGGAGCGGGAGACAGGCGGATCGCTGCAGACTCTGCTGTAAAGCGGAGCTTGTACTGGTCCGTCGTGGTGAAGAGGGAGCTGAGCCGCAAGGCAAAGCTCTCAATTTACCAGTTAATCTACGTTCTAACCCTCATCTATGGTTTGGGTAATGACCAAAAAGAACAAGATCATGGATACAAGCAGCTGAAATGAGCTTCCTTCGCCGGGTGGTGGGGTCGTCCCTGAGGGATAAGGTGAGAAGCCCAGCCATCTGGGAGGAGCTTGGAGTAAAGATGCCGTTTCTCCACATTGAGAGGAGCCAGTTGAGGTGGCTTGGGCATCTGGTTAGAATACCTCCCGAACGCCTTCATGGTGTGGTGTTTCGGGCATGTCCAACTGGGAAGAGGCCCCGGGGTCGACCCAGAACAAGCTGGAGGGATTATTTCTCTCGGCTCGTCTGGGAATGCCTCTTTGTCCCTTTAGAAGAGCTGGAGGAAGTGACTGGGGAGAAGGACGTTTGGACCTTATTGCTTAGGCTGCTGCCCCCACGACCCGACCCTGGATTAAATAGAGAAGGTGATGGTATTTCTTTACTTGTATTAGCTCTCAAGTCATCACAACGCTGTAACTATTATTTATTTATTTATTTTTTTGAACGAGGGATTGGTTTGTACATATTGAGATAAGTATACTGGCGGGACTTAGAAATGAAGTGTAGTCTAGTGAAACAGCAGCTGCTGTCAAATTTCTGTTTTTAAAAGCAGGTTACAGTCCCCCCCCCAGTGCAGCTGACTGGGTTATCAAAGGCCGGCCATGTCTCTCACTGTCTATGGTGTGAGGCATGTAAAAGAACCATTGCTGACTTTCGACAAGAGTAGGCTGAAAAACCGTTAGCGTGTTTCCGCCCTGCGATGGCCTTGCGAGCCGTCCAGGGTGTACTCTGCCCTCGCCCTGAGTTGGCTGGGATGGGCACCAGCCTCCCCGCGACCCTAATTAGGATGAAGCGGTTACAGAAAATGAATGAACTGAAAAGCAGTTTTTTGTACATTGCTAAGGGAGTAATCACACTTGAGGTATGATAGAAAAGCCATTGGCAATTTACGGCTCTCACTTATTGTTCTCAATTTTGTCACATGACATTCGCGACATCGTATTTTCATCACCTGGTTTGTGAAGTAACAAAAGATTTGAGACATGTTTGAAATGTTTTTTTGGGAGTCACAAAATGAAGCTCTGATGCAGAGTTGTCGTAAACTGTTCTGAAGCAGTCCGCACATGTCGTGAGAAGGTTTCAAAGTTGTCATTTTGCACACGAATTGTTTGGGGTTTTTATTGTTGCAAAGTAAAAGCGATAAATGGATAAATATTTGTATTTTATTTGCATTTTGTTAATGCTAATTAAAAGCAACCAACCTCCAAGTCTGAGGCCATGGTTCTAACCCGGGAACAAACGGTGAAATGCACCCTCCGGGTCTGGAATGAGGTCCTGCCCCAAGTGTAGGAGGGCAAATATCTTGGGGTCTTGTTCACGAGTGAGGGAAGGCTAGAGTGGGAGATCAACAGGAGGATCGATACAGACTCTGTTGTAAAGCGGAGCTTGTACCGGTCGTGGTGAAGAAGGAGCTGAGCCAGAACCCAAAGCTCTCAATTTACCAGTCGATCTATGTTCCAATTCTCACCTATGGTCACGTGCATTGGTAGTGACCAAAAGAGTAAGATGGCAGATACAAGCGGCTGAAATGAGCTTCATTTTCCAGGTCGCAGGGCTCTCCCTTAGAAATAGGGCGATGAGCACAGCCATCTGGGCAGAGCTTGCCTCCCAAATGCCTTCCTGGTGTGATATTTCAGGCATGTCCAACCGGGAAGAGACCGCGGGTCGACCCAGAAAACTCTGGCGGGACTGTCTCTCTCAGCTGGTCTGTGAATGCTTCGGTGTTCCCACAGAAGAGCTGCAGTAAAGGGGGAGAGCCATGTTCTTACAGATTCTTGAAAATTCTTTGACTAAAACATTGAGATATTTGGAATCCATCGTAAGAATATAGTAATGGTTTTGAGAAAGTCATTGTGACGCATGTTCTTCTGCTTCACGCTGATTTTTCTCAACAGAACATCATAAAGAAAGTAAGTGGTCAGAAGTTTGTCTACAAGTTTGTGACCTTTCCCGACCCTAACTTGGCCGACGGTCTCAGGAGCCCTGAGGACGTCCAGCGATTGATCAGCGGAGACAAACCAGAGACGTGTATACAGTCCAAAGCAGCAGGGAGCACTGGTGCCACTATAGTCTCCCTGTCCAAGAGCCTGCAGTCTCAACGCTCGTCTCCCAGCGGACAGCGCAGCTCCCGCAACGACTACATGAAGTCAGGGCTTTACTCCACCTTCACCATCCAGTCCCTTCAGACACCCTGCAAAAGCTCCAGCAAAGCTGTGAAAACGGAGCTGCCTGTGGAGAACACGCCTAAAGCGAGCAGCAGTGAACGTCCACAGCAGGAGGTGAGTATCAGGAGAGTGTTCTGTTCTATACCCTGGCATACAGTGTGCAGTTATGACAGCTTCCATGTAGTTTACTAAAATTTTCCATCTGTATTCTCACGGTCTACCTCACACACGGCGCTCATGGCAGTCAATCAGAAAACCTGCCTTTTGCTGCAGTCTATAATGAATGCTGACCAGCAAACTTACTAAAGAATCGTGTACAGTAAGCTCATCTGTTGTAACTAGCAAGCATGTCATTTAGTCTCATCAGTGAGCTCGTTAGTTAGTATTCAGTAATGATTTGGCCTTTTTTTTAAATATTTTCTCCATAATTTAGTCATGTCCAATCCCCACCCATCAGGTATTGTCTTCCCTATCACACGATCACCACCAAGCAGGTAGGGGCGAAAGCATGCACACGTCCCCTCCATGACCTGCCATTCTAGCCACCCGCCTCTTTTTGAACTGTGGCACATGCGTATTTTGAGGACGGTCTAACACATTCGGAGGGAAAACATTATCCACCCCCACTTACAAATGAGTTCACGGACACCCATGCTTGGGTGTCGAATGCTGTGAGTGACAGCCATGCCCTCCCATGAGAACTCGACCAATGAGCTCCCATGGATGCTTGTAGACAAATGGCTCGACGGATTGAACTTTCTATATCGGGGTTAATAGTCACCTTTTTGCTGCGCCACTGGGGAGCCCCGTGTTTGAAGGACTTTAACAGTCTCTGAGTGGTTGGAAGTCATGACATTGCATAATGGGATGCAGGAGGGGAGGAAGTGTGCTGTGGCTGTCCACTGGAAGATTTTTGAAGAATGGTACATCGCGAAAGGGTAACGGTCATGTACTGTAGGGGCAGTGAATCACTGTGATGGCCTAGTGGTAAAAGGTGCTGGATCACTGATCCTAAAGTTGGGGGTTCAAGTCCGACACTCCACAAGGTTGTCACTGTCCCCCAGTGCAGCTAACTGGGTTATCAAAGGCTGGCCATGTCTCTCAGTGTCTATGGTGAGAGGTTCATGTAAAAGAACCATTGCTGACTTTCGTCAAGAGTAGCTGCATAGCCGTCAATGTGTTTCTGCCTCCTGCTAAGGGTTGTGTCATGATGGGCATCCGATGTAAAAACCTACGCCAAATCAAATATGCGAATCATTAATATGACTGCCATAAAGATGGCGGCAGATGATTCGCTGTGGCGACTCCTGAAGGGAACAGCCGCAAGGAAAAGAAGAATGATCATGTACTGCATACTACTTATTACTTTTCCATCAAAATAGATGCGACACACTTGCGTGATTTATTTGTGTGTTTCTCTGATGGTCTGTGTCAGTCAAGGCACGTTTTGTTCATGAACTGTAATTACACTTTTTTTTTTTTTTTTTGGCACAGCTTTCAGAATCATTATGTCGGATGTTTGCTCACCACTTCCTGGATTTGATCAGGTTTGCTGAGCATATTTTTTTTTTCCTCGATTCTGAAAGAAGAAGCTCTCAGTCATTTCACAATTTCCGGTATTCCAGGCTGCAGGTTTTGTGTGGGAACTTAAACATAGATGCATTGTTTTCTCCTCTAGTTGTTTGAATTGTAAAATATTAATTCTGTACATCAGGGGAGTCATGGTAACGTGGTGTTCTCCTCATGTCTGCATGGGCTTCCTCTGGGTACTCTGGTTTCCTCCCACAGTCCAAAAACATGCACATGAAGCTAATTGGCTGTTCCAACTCACCCCTAGGTATGAGAGTGAGTGTGAATGGTTATGTGTGCTGACCTGCATTGGCCTGGTGAGCTGTTCAGGGTGTAGCCCGCCCTCGCCCTGATTCAGCCGAAATGGGCGTCATAGGTAATCCTAATTGGGATTAAGTGGCTTAGAAAATTGATGCTGAGTAATTGTATCTAAATAAAAAAAAAATCTAGAACATGAACAATGAAATGTTTATAAATGTGCTGAGCTGTTTGAAACCACAGTTTAAGATTTAATAAAAACCTGTTTGCGTTATAATAATAATGATAATAATAATAATAATAACTCTTTATTATCAAAGTACATTGAAATTTGATTTGTGCTCTGGGCACCCGTCGCCACTGTGCAGCACCAGTTATTGCATTGTTCTATCCTTTGATGCTGAGCAACAAGCAGGAAGCAACAACTGCAAAATTTTTTTGTCTTATGGTATGACGCGGCTGGTATTCGAACTCCGACCTTCTGGAGGATAAATTGGACGCTCTACCAACTGAGCTAAATCCCCGGTTGTGACCAAAATGTTGACTCGTGTAGATTTTCACCAGACTTGGTAGGGACACTATCCTATCAGAGCTTTAAGGATGGTTAGAGTGTGGAATACCAAGGTTAATGGTGAAGGTCAGTACAAGGTCATGAATTTGAAAATGAGACCTACCTTTGACCATGAGTGACCTTGAAGGCTCAAACCACTGCCATTTCCTAAAAATTTTCAAATTACAGAATTTCTTCCCCCATAATTTGGTCACAGCTACATACTGTAGAACATATCGTAAGACGAACACCTGGATAATTAAAACTATACCCATTCAGAGCCTATTTGCTACATTATCCATGCTGTGTGGCGAAGGTACTTTGCATTCTCAGTGACCCTGGGTTTCCTGTCTTTTTCTGCTTGCATGTTCATGTCCTCTAGATTCGGATGTGTCAAACAGAAGCTCAGCAGGCAGCAGCGGTCACTCCGTCTCCAACAGACAACAGTGGACTGCAAGTGATCGTGACCCAACCTTCACCCTGCGCTACTCCTGCCCTCAGCCCACAGACACCCTCTGCCTCTGCTGCTCCCCCTACGGTGTGTTCATCATTCTTAAATACCTCTGGATTTAATAAAAATGCATGTGTAGAATAAAACGATTTATTCTTTTGTCTTCTATCACTCATATAATTATCTTTGTAACAAGGTTTGCAGTATTGTGATCAATGATTTAATGATGCACACATTAGCTTGCAAATACAGCAGTATTTACCTGAAGCTTAAATACTGCCGTTGTGCATTATTTGCCTGCGACTAAATAGCATGATGTTTTTGCACTTCATTTCAGACTTGGTGGAAGTTGAGCAGCCGTAGGAAATATAATCAGAAAAACGTTTTAATTTTAATAAATGCTTTAATAGGCCTTGTTTACTTGTGTTATAATTTAGTCCCACAGAGTAAACATGTTTATTGTGCCTGCTGTTATCAGCTAATTTGGCAGGCATAGTGTTTTGTGTGTGTGTGCGTATGTGTGTGTGTGTGGGTTGTTAGATCAGTGTTATTGTCGTGCTGTGCTGGGCCAGGACCTGTTAAGCCTTGAATATTCTACATGACGTTATGAAGGATTATGATAAGACTGAAAAAAAATAAATATATTTTTTTAAATACTTTTTTAATGGTTTAAGGGCAGGCATCATGGGAGAATGAGCAAGTAAAGACTGATTTATGTGAGTCGTAACAGAATACTCGTATAGACAGGAATTATAAAGAATCTGTTTCTCTGGCTACTTTAACATATACAGTACTGTTCTTCACGCCACTCATCTCCCAGTGCCTTTTGGAGCCATGTAGACCAGGTCGTTTCTTCAGGGTGTAGTCGGTTAAACACACTGTGCCATTTTGTCTGAAGCCTGTATTATATAATAGCTTTTTCTTTCATCTTGCAACAAATAAGGTCTTTCAGGGGGGAATATCTTGACTTCAAGGGTGGCACAGTGGCATGGTGGTTAGCCCATCCAACTCACAGCAAGAAAGCCCAGGTTCGATTACCATGCTCGGGTGTTTCTGTGTAGAATGTACATGTTCTCCCCGTGCTTTTGCACGGGCTTCCTCTGGGTACTCCGGTTTCCTCGCACAGTTCAAAAACATGCATAGGAAGCTCACTAACTGTTTCAAATCACCATTATGTGCAAGTCTACACATGTATGGTTTGGCCCTGCGATGGTACATTTACAGCATTTGGTAGATGCTCTTATCCAGAGTGACTTAGAATTATTTTTATTGAACCGAGCAATTGGGAACTAAGGACCTTTCTCAAGGGCCAAATAGAGATGACTGTGGGGACTGAATCGCTGGTTTTTGGGTCAGTAACAAGTAGTCTTAACCAGGGGTCCCCAACTGGGGGGTGGGGGGGAGTCATAGATTGTTTATATTGTAAATATAATTTATTTATATAAAACATTAATAATAATAATAATAATCACTCCATGAATGTTATTTTTCAACAGCTGAAATAAAGTTGGTTTGGAAGTATGGAGAATGGGAGAATGAAGGCTCAGGCTCAGTCTCACCCAAAATCCCCTCCCCGCTATTGTTTGAAACATTTCCAACTCGCCTCTGTTCACATTCCGTCCCCTTGTGGGTTACATTTTAGCACTCAAATGACTGACATGTAACCGAGAGAATCCGGTCATTTTTCAAAATAAAAGATTTTCAAAATTAAAGCTCGTTCAGACTCGGATAATATATAAAACAAAAATAATGAATTATTTCTTCTGCGGCCCGGTGGTTGGGGACCCCTGGTCTTAACCACTAAGCCACTACAGCACCCACAGTCTGGTGAGCTATCCAGGGTGTACCCCGCCTTCGCCCAGAGTTAGTTGAGATGAGCACCAGTCTCCCTGTGACCATAATTAGAATTAAGTAGCCTAGAAAACGAATGAATGAATATCTTCGGCCCCAATCCACCCACTATCACCACCACCACCACCACCACCATTACCATCATCCAACCTCCTTCAAAGGCGTTTCTTTTTCAAAGCTGATCAGAACTGATTGTCTGCCCAAATAATCCTGTAGTGTGAAGTGTGTGCAGACATAATCAAAAAAAGGTCATCACACCCAGTTGTAACTGAAGCAAAACTGGCACCGTTTAAAAAAAAAAGTGATATGAACAACAAAAAGCAAGTTCTGACCCATGAGTGTGTGGTACTGATGGCAAAACAAACAGTAATGCCACAGCTTGCACGTGATCTTTGTGCCAAATACAAAGAAAGAAGGAAAAAGAATTGTTTTTAAATAAACACTGCTGTGCCGGGGGTATTTACCTTTCAATCTTTTAAGTGTTTTTACCTCCACCCAAAATAGAGTTTTAGCTGAGGTATTATAATTACCAACATTTATCTGACAACAAATCCGGAACACACCCATGTTTGGATTTTCACAGAACTTCGAGGGGACACTATCCTTCCGAGCTTGCAGAGATAATTTGATTTCATTAATTCTGGGTTAAAGTCAGAGCAAGGTCACAAAGATTTGAAGACATTCATTACTCCAGTGTTATCTTAGTATTGCTTTATATCTCAGAAACAAAGTGGCACAGACCCACAGATGCAATGAGGGACAGATTGGAAACCATATCTGAGTTTTTAGATTACCCTTCCTTGAAACGTGTGTCCTAATGAGTCTAGGAGCTATGTTGTCGGGGCATTGTGCCCCTGGTAGGGTCAGCTAAGGCAAACAGGTCCTAGGTGAAGGTCTTCAACACCCAAATGGGCAATGACAGTGTGACCTGGAAGGTTATGATTGGTGTGTATGGCCTCGCCAGTCTAAACCTGAATGGTGTTTCGTTGTTGGACTTCTGTGCTCATCAGTTTGTCCATCTCGAAAACCATGTTCAAAGATTAGGGTGCCTGTAAGTGCACATTGCACCAGGACACCCAAGGCCGCACTTTAATGATTGAATTTGTAGTCGTGTCACTGGACTTGTGACTGCATGTTCTGGACACTCGGGTGAAGAGAGGTGCTGAGGTGTCAACCAATCACCACCTAGTGGTGAGCTGGCTCTGATGCTGGGGGAGGCCGCCCTCCCTTGGTCTAGCTTGTGGGCCATGCTCCGGGAGTACAACGTACTGGACCCATAGCTACGGGCCATTTGATCTATGGATCACTGGAGCCAGAGCTTGGTCCACATTGGTAACAGGTCGAATTCGGTTCTGGTGAGGGTTGGAGTCTGACAAGTCTGTCTTTTGTCACAAATTCTGTTCATTTTTATGGGCAGAATTTCGAGGCACAGTTGAGGGGTTCTGATTTGTTGGCCATTGGATCTTGTCTCTGCTTTTTGCAGATGAAATTGTCTTTTTTGCTTCATCAATCCTGGAGCTCCAACTCTCATTGGAGCGATTCGTGGTTGGGATGAGAATCAGCACCTCCAAGTCTGAGGCCATGATTTACAGCTGGAAAAGGGTGGAATGCACCCTCAGGGTCTGGAATGAGGTCCTTTGCCAAGTGGAGAAGTTCAAGTATCTCGGTGTCTTGTTCACAAGTGAGGGACGGATGGAGCGAGAGATCGAAAGGTGGATCGCTGCAGCCTCTGCTGTAAAGCGGAGTTTGTACCGGCTCGTTGTGGTGAACACGGAGCTGAGCCACCAAACAAAGCTCTCAATTTACCAGTCGATCTATATTGCAACCCTCACTTATGGTCATGAGCTTCAGGTAGTGATCAAAAGAACAATTTCCGGATACAAGTGGCTGAAATGAGCTTTCTTTGCCTGGTGGTGGGGTTCTCCCTTATAGGGAGAGAATGGTGAGAAACTTAGCCATCTGGGAGAACCTCGGAGTAAAACCACTTTTCCTCCACATTGAGAGGAGCCAATTGAGGTGCCTCGGGCATTTGGTTAGAACACCTCCCGAACACCTCCCTGGTGGGGTGTTTCGGGCATGTCTGACCGGTAAGAGACCCTGAGGTTGACCTAGAACACGCCAAAGAGCTTAACGTATTCAATGTAATAAGCGCCATACTTCAATAAGTACCAATGTTTTTATCTTGTATCTAATAACCGCCCATGTGTACTGGCAGCAAAATGGTAGAAAATAAATAATGGTAAACTTACCAATTTTATTCGGTCAGTCTCTGTAAATGTAAAATGAAGCATTCACTGCCTGTAAAAGTAAGTTTACACCATATTTCAAGACCCCTGCCACTGGGGAATGTCTATAATGTTCATCAGTAACAACACATTTGATTGTTCCGCCATGCTTTAAAAACAGGAAAATATTTTGCTGTGTTCTCTTGGTAAATGTCCAACAACCGATGAACCATTAGAAACTGCTACACCAAAACTATGGGATGCTCTGAATGAATGGAGTGGTGAGCCAGATATGGACTTATCAGAAAGTGATGATGAGTATTTTTCACCCGATTCTCCTGCTCACTAACTTCATAAATTTAAGGACGTTCATGGACATGTGCTTTTGTTTATGTTTGTGTTGATTGGTTCAACGTACTATGTGCTAAAGTTGACATTCATGTTGACTGGCTCAATTTTACTTTCAGGAAAATGTTTAAAGGGACAGAAACAGGAGGGAAAAGTAAGGGGTCATTTTTCAAAAAAAAAAAAAAAGATGTTTTCTGTTTATTTTCAGCTTTCATGTAAGTAGTTTGGTTGATACCACAAAATGAATAACACAAATACCAGTAAAGCTCCTTTTATTGTTCTGTTGTTATTCATGTTTTCCACCTCGATAGTAAAAAGCACTTACCGTTCCACTCCGCTGGTAACATTTTAATAAGCACCCACCCACTTCAATTTTTAAAGCGCCCTGGGCACTTATCACGTCGAACACGGTATGTTTCTAGGCTGGTCTGGGAACATCTCAGTTCTGCCCTGGAATAGCTGGAGGAAGGGGCTGGGGAAAGGGACGTCAGGACCTCATTGCTTAGTGTGCTGCCCCTACAACCCGACCTCGGATTAAACAGAAGATGATGATGATTTAGCTTTTAGATTACCTTATTATCTTTGACCTTGAGCCATCTTGAAACATCAGAATCCAGGTCACATCATTTTGAGCACTAATAACTTTGAGGCTAGTGAAAATGGGCATGCTCTTAATATGGAACACCCTTTGGAAAGCATATAAGGACTTGCAGATCATTAGATAAGCACATGGGTCATTAGAATCAGCTTCCATATAGGGACTATTGATACTGATGTATTTTCCATGCTGTACGTCACATTCCAACTCTGTTTTCTACTATCCTTCTATGAGTGCAGTTACAGACATAATCTATACCCATATCTTTTATTCCGGTACTTAAGACATGTTTTTTTTTTTGTTTTGTTTTTTTTTTTGCAGAACAGCCATGTGCATAAAAACCAGGGCCTCACTGATCCCCCTCACATCTACCTGACGAGTGTGTCTGACCCCAGCTCTCTGACCTCGCTGATCCAGGTAGCTGGTAGTGACTGTGTGGTCGGTTCTCAACAGGGTCATTCTGTGTTTGTGGTCATCAAACCTCCATCTGTCGGGGAAGTCAAAGATGCAAACATCACTTCTGGAGAAGATCTGCTGGACATGGTAGAACTGGACGTCAAACCTGAAGCTGAGGTGAATGTTAAAGCGAAATCTTTAACCTTAATGATTTCATTGACACATACTGAGCTTATAGTTAAACCAATAACATGCTGTGGCTGTTCCCGTCTCCTAGACGATCCCAGTATCTACTTCTGTGGTGACGGAGACTCCGGTACCCATCGATGTCTCTCCACCCTCCTGCCCAGAGCCTGTTGTACAACCGGTGGTAGACCTGTCACAGAACGACGAACCGCAGCCACCTGGTACACTTTAGCCCAGTTTCAGTGCAGATTATACGGTTGTTATGATCACCATTAATTATCTCCTTTCTTCTTGTTATGTCTCAGTGGAGGACACGAGCACGACCACAACAACACAACCAGCCTCCACTCAGGAAGTGCAGCCCCCTAAATCTAAGAAGCCTCGCGTACTAGAGCTTCCCTCATCTCCATCGCTGCTGCCCTCTGGCCTCTCTCTGGATAAAGTGAGTGCAGCGGTCAATAGCCTGCTGGCTCCAGGCAGCAACACGAACACACTCACACCCACCGTCATCACCTCTCACGCTTTGGTGAGTAGTTTCTTTTATTTTATACTATTATCATTGAAGCTGACATGAATGAATCATTTCTTCTTCTCTTCCTTTCGACTGTTTCCTTTCACCACAACAAATCATCTGTCTCCATCTCACCCTATCTTCTGCATCTTCTCTTCTCTTCACCAACTACCTTCATGTTCTCCTTCACCACATCCATAAATCTCCTCTTTGGTCTTCCTCTAGGCCTTCTGCCTGGTAGTTCCAACCTCAGCATCCTACTCCCAATATACTCACTATCCCTCCTCTGTACGTGTCCAAACCATCTCAATCTAGCCTCTCTGACTTTGTCTCCAAAACATCTTACATGTGCTGTCCCTCTGATGTACTCATTCCTGATTCTATCCATCCTCATTACTCCCAAAGAGAACCTCAACATTTTCATCTCTGTTTCCTCCAGCTCTGTTTCCTGTCTTTTCCTCAGCGCCACTGTTTCCAAACCATACAACATTGCTGGCCTTATCACCGTCTTGTACACTTTTCCTTTTATTCTTGCCGATACCCTCCACACCGGACACTTTTCTCCAACCTGCCTGCACACGCTTCTTCACTTCTTTTCCACACTCTCCATTGCTCTGGATTGTTGAGCCGAAGTACTAAAATCCTCCACCTTTGTTATCTCTGCTCCCTTTAACCTCACTGTTCCTCTTGGGTCCTTCTCGTTCACCCACATGTATTCTGTCTTACTGAGGCTAACCTTCATTCCTCTCCTTTCCAGGGCATACCACCACCGCTAGATTTTCCTGCACTTGTTCTCTGCTCTCACTACAGATCACAATGTCATCTGCAAACATTATAGTCCATGGGGATTCTTGTCTAACCTTGTCTGTCAGCCTGTCCATCACCATAGCAAACCAGAAGGAGCTCAGAGCTAATTCTTGATGCAGTTCTACCTCCATCTTGAACTCTTCTGTCACACCGACAGCACACCTCACCACTGTCTTACATCTCTCATACTTGTCCTGCACCGCTCTAACATACTTTTCAGCCACTCCAGACTTCCTCATGCAATACCACAGTTCCTCTCTCGGCACCCTGTCATATGCTTTCTCCACTTTTATAAGTCACCCTGTGCTCCTGTCTCTTCTGGAAGAAAGTGTTCACCACAGCCATTTTCATCCTTTTTGCAAAATCTATCAGCATCTGTCCTTCTGTCCTGGATACCAAACCTGTCCATCACTTGCTCGTCCCCTCTGTTGCCTGCACCAGCATGTCCATTGAAGTCTGCACCAATGACCACTCTTTCACCTCTGGGGGTACTTTGCATCACCTCATCTAACTCAGTCCAGCATCTCTCCTTTTTTTCAATCTCACATCCTGCCTGTGGGTCATAAGCACTAAAAACATTGAGCATCACGCCTTCAATTTCTAACTTGAGCCTCATCACTCTGTCTGACACTCATTTCACTTCTAGAACATTCCTTACAAACCCCTCCTTCAAGATGACTCCTACTCCATTTCGCTTCCCATCCACACCATCCAACCCTGCTACTAAGCTTCTCGCCTTGCTACCTTTCCACCTGGTCTCCTGAACACACAGTATGTTCACTTTCCTCCTCATGTCAGCCAGCGCTCTAGCTTTTCCTGTCATAGTTCCAACATTCAAAGTCCCTACTTTCAATCCTAGACGCATGCGTTTCGTCTTCTCTCTCTTCTTATGGACACGCCTCCCGCCTCTCTTTCTTTGACCAACAGTAGTCCAGTTTCCACCAGCACCCTGTTGATTAACAGCACTGATGGCGGTCGTTGTCAACCCAGGCCTCGACCGATCCGGTTTGGAAGTCATATTGATGATCTGCATAGTTGATTTGGCACAGGTCTTACATCGGATGCCCTTCCTGACACAATCCTCTGTATTTATCCGGGCTTGAACATTGGCTTGTGCCTTTCCTCACGGCTGCTTTATATGAATGAATCATTTGTGAATAATTATTTCCAGTTCCCTTATTAATTAAAACCGAATGGACATTTGTTACCTTGATTAATTATTATGGATTAATTGTTTAGTGTTTTATGATGGTATTAAATATTGTGCTCATCTGCGATGCTCTTACGTGCCGCTTGATTTAGTCATGTGAATCAAACGAAGTGCATATTGTTTCAGGATAAATCGTATCTTATGCCGCTGCTGCGCTGTTCGCGCTACATCAGAATGCATATTTCAAGCAGCAGAGTCACTGTAACTCCTGCGCAGCATGCTGGTTCTCCTTCATTGACGTACGTGCTCACAGTTACAGCAACCGCCCACGAGGCAGGCCCAGGGAAAGAACACCGGGGGCGGTGCTGACATGGCACACAGCCAAGGAATTATTTGTCAAAAAAACATGTGCAGCTCTATTTCTGTTTCAACCCAGATTGGTGTAGAAAGAAGGTGGGTTTCTGAAAATAGTCTGAGTGGGCAGTAAATTAAGAGAATTCTATGGAACGTGTCCAAAATAATAGTTCTGTTTTGTGTGTGTGCAGATTTTTTTTTAAACTTTTTTTGCGTCCCCTCCCCTCACTTGTCCTTATCTCTTTGTCTTTTGTGTTTGTCTCTTTTTATGCCTTTCTCCCCTCTCTCCTCTCTCTTTCTCTCTCTCTCTCTCACTATCTTTGTGTGTGTGTGTGTGTGTGTGTGTATGTATGTATGTATATATATATATATATATGTATATATATATATATATATATATATATATATATATATATATATACATACATACATACATACACACAGTGGCGTCTCACCAAACGAAAAATTCTGGATACGAAACAAGTTCACGTTACGAAAGCGCCATTTTAAAAATTCAAAGGTGCCATTCAAACATTAAAACGCGCCATTCAAACATTTAAATGCGCCATTCAAACAATACACGAACTGCTCTCCCATCAATGACATTCAGACATCCCTCCCTGCTGGCCTCCTATTGGCTAGGAGGGATGACGCAGCGCCCTCCCATTGCCTATCTCCCAACATCCCGCCCCGCTGGCCTCCCATTGGCTAGGAGGGATGACACAGCTCCCTCCCATTGGCTATTATGGAGCTACATCTACCATGATGCTTTTCGTGTAAAGAACAGAGTTACTGTTGTTTCATGCTTTATTTCTTGACTCAGGCTTTAACCTTCCATAAACATTTGTAAGATTATAAGTCTGCTAAGAAGACAAGGTCAACACACGCGCATGCGTACACACACGTACACACACGCATGTGATTTCTGGTGCGAGTGAAAAGTGGAAGCGGGCTTATGATATCGTAAAGGAATATGGCCAAACCCTTCGACCATCGGTATGATATTGAAGCAGGAGGCCTTACAAGGTAGGAATTTATTATTTTTATAGGGTTTAGGGAATAGTATTGAGAGCCTTGGAACGAATCATGCGTTTTACATGTAAACTGTGGCTCAATTTACGAAAAATGCAGGTTACAGAAAAGGCGCTGGAACGGATTAATTTCGTAAAGTGAGGTACCACTGTGTGTGCGTGTGTGTGTGTGTGTGTGTGTGTGTGTGTGTGTGTGTGTGTGTGTGTGTGTGTGTATATATATATATATATATATATATATATATATATATATATATGTAAAAATAAAAGGACAGGACTAAGCCTTTCTATTGAAACTTCATTTTCACTACAGATCTGTTTCGCCACCCCTCGATATATATATATAAATGGGGCAGTGGTGGTCTAGTGGTATGGGGCGCTGGATTGCTGATCCAAAGGTTGGGGGTTCGAGTCCCACTCTCCACAAGGTTGTCACTGTCCCCCCCAGTGCAGCTAACTGGGTTATCAAAGGCGGGCCATGTCTCTCACTGTCTACGGTGAGAGGCATGTAAAAGAACCATTGCTGACTTTCGTAAAGAGTAGGCTGCAAAGTCGTCAGTGTGTTTCTGTCCCTTGCTAAAAAAAGGGTTGTGTCAGGAAGGGCATCCGACGTAAAAAAAACCTCTGCCAAAATCAAAACGTGCGAATCAGATGATAGCTGTGGCGACTCCCGAGTAAAAGGGAAAATGCCGAAAGGAAGACAGCCATATATATATGTATCTTTCTGTGTCTTTTCATCTGATTCTCCTCTCCTCTCACTGTGTCATCTCTTTGACTTTTGCTGTGTTTATCTCTCCTTCATTCTGGATGACTCCTTTTGTGACTTTTTTGTTTGTGTGTTTCCATGTGTGAATGTGTCAGTGTTTCTCCTTTTGTGTGTCTCTATCTCTTTAGTCTCTCTGTTTCTCTTTTTGTGTCTTTCTTACTGGGTGCCTCATGCTCTCTGTCACTGTCTTTATCTCATTCTTTGTCTTTTCTACTGTCTTAGTGTCTTTTGTTGTTTTTCTCTCTTTCTCGCTCGCTCTCTCTCTCTTTCTCCCCCCCCCCTCTGTGTGTGTGTGTGTGTGTGTGTGTGTGTGTGTGTGTGCATTTTGCTGGGTTTCTCTTTGTATGACTTTTTTGTGTCTTCACATGTGAATTTGTCAGTATTTCTCTTTTAGTTTCTGTCTCTTTGTTTAGTGTCGTCCCCGGTCCCTCTTTGGGTCTCGGTGTGTGGCAAGTGGTGTGTTTTTCAGATTAATTCACTTTTTTTGTGTGGATTTTTAAAAAAAATTTCTGATTTATATTTTTACTGACCTGTAACTCACCCAGCACACAGTCACACCTTTGTGGTTTCAGATTTTCATGTTATTCCTTATGCTTTATGCAGAATTAGTTCCAGTGCTTCACGCCTTTAATGTTACATTTCTGTTTCTGTACTTAATTCTTCCTAATATATATATATATATATATATATATATATATATATATTATCAGAATTTCTTTCCTGTTAGAGATGTAGCTCCTGACTTATTTGTTTATAATCTCTTGTTCATGGTAGAGCTAATGTACAGGATGCAGATTGATCATGGCTACATCGTTGAATTGCTCTGTAAGAAGGGAAACCATGTCTGGTTGCATTATTCACTGTAAAATTTGATTTTATTTTCTCTCCCAGACCCCGGTGTTGTTGACACCGAGTCCCCTCCCGTCCACCATCCACTTCTGGAGCACACTGAGTCCCATCGCCCCACGCAGTCCTGCCAAGCTCTCCTTCCAGGTGAGAATTCCCCTCCTGTCTTCCGCTTTCAGTTTTTCCAGCTTCACAGCACAGTTCCATCGAACCATCTGCTGCCTCTCAGCTTCCTGTCTTATTACTGAGGATCCGCCTGAAACACTGCGCCAGTCACAGCGAGTCTGCAGACCAGGACTCACACACACACACACACACACACACACACACACACACACACACACACACACACACACACACACACAAATATTGATGCTTCCTTTTCCAGTCTGCAAAAGTCGTAGTTTTTATGTCCGGATTTTGAGATGTGTTGTGTTTGTTTGATACTCAAGTAACTCCATCTCACGTGGGACTCGGATCTTGTTTTATGTTTTTGCTCAGTGTTTTACTTCACAAACTTTAGTATTTGTGTTCAGTGTAAGTTTTTTATTTATTTATTTTTTTAAATATTATTTATTTATTTATTATTTTTTTTTATCCCTGAGAAAAGGCTCAGGGAGAATACTGCTCCCTCTGCTGGCTGTAAAGGACCCTCGGCAGATTAAAAACACACAGCAGACACATTACATATACATTTATGGTATTTATATGACACCCTTCTCCAGAGTATCTTATATTTAGCATTTTTTGTACAACTTTACAGCCTTGTTCAATGGCCCAACAGTGGCAGCTTGGTGAAAGTAGGCTTGGTCCCTTTTGGCTCAATAAGCCAGAACCTTAACCACTGAGCCACCTCTGCCCATCCATGCAGCGTACATCATCCAGTCCTGGACCCGGGATTTCTTTACAGTGCTCTTTTACCTCGCAGGAACCCCATGGGTTCAATGTATCAATGTTTTAAAAAAATCGAAGGAAAGAATATATAAAAATCAGTATATTCGGAAGAATTATTCAAACCAAAAAACAGACATAAACACAAGACCGGCGCTACTCAGTATATCGGGTGTATTTGAAAAGTGCTGATGTTGCCGCCATCTCACCACAGACGAGTTATACTTGAAAACTCGGCTTTATAAATGTAAACATGGTGCAGGATTTATCATTTTTGCTTCATTTTATTTTGAGTGATACTTTTATACATGCTGGTAAAATACCATGATACAAATAAAATTCCTCAAATATTGTGACTTTTGATTTATTTTTCTGGAAAACAGTATAAATAATGCAACTAATTTGAAGATACAATATTTACCAGTGAAATGGTCGTTCCATGGGCTTTAGAGACACAATTTCACTTGTTTAATACCGATCTTATTGAAATGGAGGATTTTATTCCACCAAAGGCACATCACTTGAGGGACTTGGGTTTTAATGTCGACGGTTGAAAGATTTCATTGTTACAACATAAAAACATATACCACAGGGGTCCAGACTCCCCTGAACCACTTAATCCTAATTAGGGTTGCAGGGAGGCTGGTGCCCATCTCAGCCGACTCTGGGTGAGGGCAGAGCACACCTGGACAGCTCGACAGGCCATTTCAAGGCATAAACACACTGATGGCTGTGCAGCTACTCTTGATGAAAGTGAGAATGGTTCTTTTACATGAACCTCCCACCACAGACAGTGAGAGACATGGTTGGCCGTTGGTAACCCAGGTAGCTGCACTGGGAGGGACAGTGACAACAGCTGATAGTGGGACTTGAATCTTGACCTTGGGATCAGTAATCCACCTTATCACCGGGCCAGCACTGCCCCAAAGGACCATTTCATAGTATCCAATTATAGAACAAGACTTTCAAGTTGAAATCCCCACCTTCAGCACGCAGTAAGTAAATGTCCAGACAGCAAAAGGCGATGGACAGACAGACGGATTCCTATAACTCCTGATGGGCGGGAGCTAAAAAAAAAAAGTGTACAGTGGTACCTCACCTTACAAAATTAATCCGTTCCAGAGCCTTTTTCTTCACCTGGATTTTTCGTAAATTGAACCGCATTTTACATGTAAAACGCGTGGTTCATTCCAAGGCCCCCAATACTACCCCATAAACCCTTTATAAATGATAAAACTATACCTTTTAAGGCCTCCCTCTGCTTCAATATCGAACCGATGGTAGACGGGTTTGGCCATATTCCTTTGTGATATCACAAGCCCGCTTCCTCTTTTCACTCGCACTGGAAATCACACGTATGTGTGTGTGTGTTACAAATGTTTACGGAAGGTTATAGTAACTCTGTCCTTTACACAAAAAGCATTATGGGAGATGCAGCTCCATAATAGCCAATGGGAGGGAGCTGCATCATCTCTCCTAGCCAATGGGAGACCAGCGGGGTGGGATGTTGTGAGATAGCCAATGGGAGAGAGCTGCATCATCCCTCCTAGCCAATGGGAGGCCAGCGGGGGTGGGATGTTGGAAGATAGTCAATGGGAAAGTAGATTGTGCAATGTTTGAATGGTTGAATGGCGCGTTTGGCTTGTTTCATAAGGAGAACTTGTTTTGTATACAGAGACAAAAAATTTTGGAAAATGTTTTTCGTAACCTGGATTTTTCGTTTAGATTATCGTAAGGTTGAGGTACCACTGTACTTTCATACAGGGGCTCATCCACAACAGGCATTTTATTCATTCAAGGCATATTACTCCCCCCTTTTTTTAAACTTTATTTATTATAAAACAATTAAACTTGCAGTTTGTTTAGGCCTTTACCACAGCACAGTTGAATTCTTGAATCTGATTAGTCAGAACCTTTGCATGTTTGCTATTGTGCAATAGGACAACTTGAACCATAGGTTTAACTGTAACAGAAAAGATTTTTAATTAAGATTGTGACTAATTAAGGTTGGAAAACATACACACCTCCCTTCAGTGTTCAGTGTTTTCAGAAGCTCCGTCCTACAAATACTTAGACGTGCACTACCAAGACAAGGACGCTAACAATGACACCAAGAATCTTTGATCTGCTTAGGAGTACCCTTTTGCTGATTGGCTGGAATGGTTTTATGTGACTTGCGAAAAGACACCTTGATTGTTTCCCATCCAGAGCTGTGTACGAACACCAGAGAGACACACCAAAAATAAACAGCTAGAATGCTGTGAGGAGATTTTTTTTACCATTTTTCACCAGATTCGCTCTGTAGTGTGTTACAGCTTGTACAGTAAGAGCTTGAATATGAGGATCATGAACAAGAACACATGATTTTTTTTTTTTTATGATTAGGAGACATTCATGCAGAAAGTGTCAGTGTGAAGTCTTTTTATAACTGACGCACTGCGGTGGAAAGTTTGCAGGACAGGAAAGTTTTCATAAAGGACGAGTTTATACTTTTTAGTAACTCAGTAAAATGACAAGCTGAGATATTTTGTGTGAGAGAGATGAAGGTGTGTTTTTCCACAGCTGTAAGATAAGTGAGAACAAGAATAAACTTGGCTCAAGGATGTTCCGCAGCTTTAAATCATAAAACTATAAACCACTGTAATGTGTTCCATTCCATTCATTAATAAATGGAACCCTGTTATTGATGGAGAAAAAGCTGTGAAGAATAACACACCCCAGGCCATGAAGTAATGTGAAAATAATCCATTTGAGGGTAGTGAAGGTCAGACACAGGTTATTTTGACATAAAAACAGGGGTATATTTAGCGCATCTATAGCACAGGCTATATTTAGCGCAACTTTAAGTGTATCATCTCAATAAATCAGGTCTTGATTTAGAATTTTTTCCCATGGACCCACCACCTGTGGAAGGGGCGATAGGGGCCGGATGCAATGTGAGTTGAGTGGCAGCCGAAGGCATGGGTTCTGTCGGACCGATCCTCGGGTTACTGACTCTGATTTTTGGGACATGGAATGTCACCTCTCTGCCAAGGAAGGAGCCTGAGTTGGTGCGGGAGGTGGAGAGATACCGACGAGATATAGTCAGGCTCACCTTAAAGCATAGCTTGGGCTCTGAAACCATCCATCTCAAGAGAGGCTGGACCTTAGTCCATTCTGGAGTTACTCATGGGGAGAGGCGGCGAGCAGGTGTGGGCATCCTTGTTTCCCCTCATCTCGGTGCCCAAACGTTGGGGTTCTACCCGGTCGACGAAAGGGTAGCTTCCCTCCGCCTTCGGGTGGGGGGGACAGGTCCTGACTGTTATTTCAGCTTATGCACCAAATGACAGTTCATAGTACAGTACTCGCCCTTCTCGGAGTTTTTAAGGAGGGTGTTGGAGAACGTTCCCTCAGGAGACTCACTCGTTGTCTTGAGAGACTTCAACGCCCATGTGGGCAATGATAATGTGACCTGGAAGGGTGTTATCGGTAGGTACGGCCTCTCCAGTCTGAACCGGAATGGTGTTTTGTTGTTGGACTTTTGGGCCTGTCACAGTTTGTCTATCACGAACACCATGTTCGAACATAAGGGTGCCCATACACCGTAGGTCGCAGTTTGATGATTGACTTTGTAGTCATGTCAACGGACTTTCATCCACATGTTCTGGACACTCAGGTGAAGAGGGGAGCTGAGCTGTCAGCCGATCACCACCTGGTGGTGAGCTGGCTTCGATGGCGGGGGAGGCTGCCTTCCAGACCTGGCAGGCCCAAGCGTGTCTGCTGGGAACGTTTGGCGGAGTCTCCTGTTCGAGAGGCCTTTAACTCCCACCTCCGGCTGAGCTACAACCACATCCCGGAGGAGGCGGGTAACATGGAATCCGAATTGACCATGTTTCATGTCTCCATTGCTGAGGCGGTAGCCCAAAGCTGTGGCCAAAAGGTCGTCGGTGCTTGTCGTGGCAGTAACCCCCGAACCCGGTGGTGGACACCTGTGGTAATGGGGGCAGTCCAGCTAAAAAAGGAGGCCTATCGGGTCTTATTGGCCTGTGGGACTCCTGAGGCAGCAGCCAGGTACCAGCAGGCCAAACGTGCTGCAGTCAAAGCTGTCGCAGATGTAAAATTTCGGGCGTGGGAGGAATTTGGTGAGGGCCTGGAAAGTGATCATCGGTCGGCCTTAAAAAGGTTCTGGACCATTATCCGATGCCTCAGGAGGGGGAAGCAGTTCTCCACAAACACTGTTTACAGTGAAGGTGGGGAGCTGCTCACCTCGACTAGGGATGTCATCGGGAGGTGGAGGGAATACTTTGAGGACCTCCTCAATCCCACCAACACGCCCTCCGTGGAGGAGGAAGACCCTAGGGGTTTGGGCGGGGAGCTGCCTATCACTGGAGTGAGGTCAATGAGCTACTCAAAAAGCTCCTCGGTGGTCGGGCTCCGGGGTTGGATGAGATCCGCCCTGAATATCTCAGGGCTCTGGATGCCGTAGGACTGTCTTAGTTGAGACTTCTCTGCAACATGAAATGGTCACCGGGGGCTGTACCTCTGGATTGGCAAACCGGGGTGGTTGCCCCCCTTGTTAAAAAAGGGGACCTTAAGGTGTGCTCCAATTATCGGGGAATCGCACTCCTCAGCCTACCCAGGAAAGTCTATGCAGAAGTACTGGAGAGGAGGATCCGACCAATTCGTTTCCGGTGAGGGTTGGAGTCCACCAAGGCTGTCCTTTGTCACCAATTATGTTCATAATTTTTATGGGTAGGATTTCTAGGTGCAGCCAAGGCGTTGAGGAGTTCTGGTTGGGTGGCCATCGGCTCTTGTCTCTGCTTTTTGCGGAAGAAGTTGTCCTTTTGGCTTTTCCCCTTTCTCAGGGGTCGCCGCAGTGAATCTATGATTCACATGTTTGATTTGGCATAGGTTTTTATGTCAGATGCCCTTCCTGTCACAACCCTTTTTAGCAAAGGACAGAAACACGCTGATGACTTTGCAGCTACTCTTTACGAAAGTCAGCAATGGTTCTTTTACATGACTCTCACCATAGACAGTGAGAGACATGGCCCGCCTTTGATAACCCAGTTAGCTGCACTGGAGAGGACAGTGACAACCTTGTGGAGAGTGGGACTCGAACCCCCAACCTTTGGATCAGCGATCCAGCGCCCTATACCACTAGACCACCACTGCCCCATTTTGTGTGTTTATACATATATATTTTTTTTAATTTTGTACTTATGCATACTAGAACTGTTTGACATTTAGCTGTCACATTTTTTAATGTAAAAAGTTAGGACCAGATACTGAAACAGGTTTCTGAAAAATTCATTGCAAGTCAAATTTAAGGTCAGCAAAATGGCTGCCAATGGTTTATTATAACTATTGACTGGTTGGTGTGACTAGCTCGGAGGGTCCGCGCACAGGTTTCTAATATTAATATTAATCATGAAAATAATGATTTTTTTTTTATTTTATTTTTTTGTATCCCTCTGCCATACTTGGCCGAACGGAATATTGCTGTTGCCTTTGGCATCTGTCTGCCTGTGTGTCTATTGTGGAAGCACAACAGCCTGTAATAATTGACCAATTGCACCAAAATTTGGTGACCAGGTGTACCTTGCAGCCCCCCAGACATCTATTTAAAATTAATGACTGTTGCATTGTGTGATTGCAATAACAAGATCATGTACTGCGTTAGCGGTGTGCACTCACTTTACACTGCTGTCATATTTGCATTGTGTTTCTTCAAAAGTGTGCACTCACTATGTGCTCCTTTTGGACAGATGTAGTTATATTACTTTCAGTACCAAGATTGAGATGCCATCAGCTGAGGGGTTTCACATGGTCACATGGGTGCTTTGTTCCTTCATTACACCCAAGCTAGAATTTTATTTGAATGAATAAAAAGCAAAATCACACATCAGTGATTAAAGACACAATTTGAGAGCTACTTGGTTATGATGGAGTCTGTGATCGTATGATTGTGTTATCACATGACCTCCCCAGTGAACTACAGTTCATTTGTTGTTCTGGTTCTTGTACAGTTTCCCTCGAACGGGAGTAATCAGATCCACATCCCGGCGCTGAGTGTGGACGGACTATCTACTCCTGTGGTCCTGTCCCCGGGCCCTCAGAAGCCGTAGACGTCCCATCCCTCACCGACCCTTAAGACAACAGGTAACGCACAGCCAGCACTCTGTACAGTGAGATCTGATTGGTGGTCTGCTGAGTGTCTGGTCCAGTGGCAGAGTGCAGGATCAGATTTCAGCCTCATGCTGGATGTGGGATTGGCCAAAAATGAGACCCTCTATCGTTCAAACTACAAGGTGCCATTTTATAATCCAAGTTTCTCATCATACCTGTTCATTCTCTACGTTATCTATACATTATTTATTTTCATCGTCTCAACAGAGTAGATCTTATACCTTATTTTACTCCAATGTTTGGAGGAGACCCTTTTCGAGGTCTCTTTGTTCTTCTGTTGTGAGACGGGCATCACGAAGCAGACTTCACTCCTTCAGACTTCATTTCTTGTTCAGTTTTAAAGGACGTAAAGCTGAAATACATCAGAAGACCACCAGGTGGCAGTAAAGACACACTTCTTTTTCCACTTCTGAACTTGTAAAGCATACTTAATTTTTTTTTTTTAAAGATTAAAACAGAACACATTTTTTAAAAATGTGTATTTTCTTTCTGACTGACTTTATGGAAATTCCTTTTGCTAAAGAGGCACTTAATTCATTGTGGAATGAAAAGGCCATCTGTGGGAAATACAGACATTGAAGAACAGGAACTGGGAAGACGAACGTAAGGTCCCCTGATGATCAACATCATGACGCAGAATGTATAAATGTTCCTTTTTGCTATGATGTCTTTTTTTTTTACCCTGCTCATCATTTCGTTACATTCCAGTCTGAACTTCATATACGAATACATTTTTCTTTCTTTTTTTTTTATTCTTGTCAACTGTTTTGGGAAACATTGATATTTTTATGTTTAATAACCATTTTTTTTCAAGTTGATGGTTTAAAAAATAATGCCAGAGGAGACCAAAGACCAGCAATTTGTACTGAATCTAATGAGCATCTCTATGTGCTGCACATCTCTCTCTCTCTCTCTCTCTCTCTCTCTCTCTCTCTCTCTCTTTCATTCAATCTGATTTTCACGCTGTCTGTCTGTTTCTAATTTTATCATATAAAAGGGCTACAGGATTCATCCCACTACCAAAACACCCCCGTCTGCTCATCCCCAGTGGCTTGAGTTATAAAATAAATGATTAATTTACTTTATTGTTCAACGAAAGTATAAATTTATTATTATTATTATTATTATTATTATTATTTTGTGTCAACCGACTGTGGTGTCACTGCACCTTTCTTTATGTGCTTATTCATTGGGAAAAGTTAAGTACTTTTGAAATTGAAACAAATTTTTCTCACCTCCAAGCTGTGAACTGTGGGCAGACATGTGTGATGTCTCACCTCCCCTCCCTTTTTTTTTTTTTTTTTTTTTTTTTTTTTTTTTAAATAGGAGCATCGCTTCATCCAAAAGCACAATGACATTCTGAATTTTTTGCAGTTCAGTTGAACCATGGTTCACATTCTGTATCTCAGCCGACAGATAAATAAATAATATTACACAGAATAATAGCAGTCTGTTTAAAAAAATAAAAAAAAGTAGATAAAGCTCAAAATCCTAATAGCTTTAAGTCTACACACAAATGCATCGGGAACACAACACATTCTAAACCAAATCAAAACATGAAGAAAAATAGATCAAATTTGTGTTATTCCTTTAAAGAAATCGAAGATACGTGAATATGAGACTGTTTAAAAAATAGCAGAGTGCACATTTCTTCTTTACAAATTCAAACATTTACTGAATAAACTGAAAAATTAGTGATTTAATTACACAGAATCAGCAGCATGCAGGTCAGGACTGTTGGGTTTGTTGTACTACACCTGATAGTAAAGTATATGCCTGAAGAAATCCATTCATTCATTCATTTTCTGTAACCGAGTAATCCAAATTAGGGTCGCGGGGAGGCTGGTGCCTATCCCATCCGACTCCGGGCGAGGGCACAGTACACCCTGGACAGCTCGCCAGGCCATCGCAGGGCGGAAACGCTCTGACGGCTATGCAGCTACTCTCGTCGAAAGTCAGCAATGGTCCTTTTACATGAACCTCACACCATAGACAGTGAGAGACATGGCTGGCCTTTGATAACCCAGTTAGCTGCACTTGTGGGGGACGGGGGGACGGGGTGGACTTTACAGCCTCTGGACTGTAAGGCTTTTATCTTGCTGCTTAGTGCATGCAGTTACATTTCTGTCAAATGGAATTCTAAACACTAGTAACCCTCTGCCAGGCCAAACAATCCCTCAAAACGTTAACACAATCACTCCATGTTAAAGAATCCTGAAAAAAAATTCCAAGATCCAGAGTTTAATCAAGATCACCACAATTGAATGGAGTCTTGAGTGTACCAGACTCCACGTCTGATAGAAATTTTATAAAAATGCAGAACTTTGTGTAATCCTCCTAATACATAAGTACACAAACCACGGGTAAAATAGAACCTCTTTGTCTGAGGTAATCAATGCAACACTGACCTTGCGATTGTTGTGATTCTTGGCTGCATACAGAACTAAACATTTCTACAACAGCATGATCTCAAGTGTTTTATCACTTTCATCAACAGTCAGTTTTCAAGTTCCCGAGATAAGTTAGCACTTACCCAGAAGCCAACATTACCACAGAATCATAAACATCTCTGGACTAAAGATTTTCCCTTGATCTCTTTCTGATCTTTACATAACACCGACACTGGAGACTTTTTCCCATTCATGCTAAAAAATTAAAAAAAAAAAACCCAATCCGTACGTAGAACTTTATATAAATGTTGATTTATCGGTTTATTGTTCTCCTTTGATAATGTGAAGTGTCTGCCTTGTCGGTTGACCTGGATGAGTTGTCAATATGAAACAATAATGGACCATGATAGATTGAGCGCATCAATTTGAAACAGTGATTTGAATTACAGCCCGAACTTTAGTCAGAGTTTTCATCAACACTATGACCCATCAGAGAATTACGTGATGCTACACTATCTTTCCGAGCCAGACTGATGAAAGCTATTGACCTGAACGTGTCGTGACTGAATTATTCTGAAGCATGCTGGGCCGTTCTGGGTCACAGTGTTAAAAACTCAAGCACAGACTGGATGTCTAAGACTGTTGCATAGATGCACAGTTTGTGCTTCATTAACAATTTAACAAAGTCAGAATTTCTAAATTTAACTTGCGCTAATATTTATCTGACCTGCAGTGGAGATTTATTCAGAAATATTTGACTTTGATTCAAAATCATTCAACGTTTCAACTCAAGGTATTTCTGACTTTTTCTCCTCCAAGATTGACTTTTTCCATATTAGATGTGCAATATTTTGTTGCAAGAACAATTCAACATTGTCAAAATGTATGAATTTGACCCGAATTCTTATTGTTACGATCCTCTGCAAAGTTTTTTTCCCTCAGAAACTCTAATTTTAACCTGGAATTTGAAATGGAAAAAGACTTGAAATGCGGAAGTTTTCCTGTTTTTCCCCCCTGTAAGAAATCAGCGCTTTTTTTTCTCTCACTTTTTATCTTGGATATGTTTGTTTCATAAAAAAAAAAAAAAATTCAAACAGCAAAATTTCCAGTTCAATGAAAAATACCTAAACCTAGATCAAACAAACTCTTTCATTTTTTTTTTATTAGCATAATATTCTATTTTCTTAAAAAAATATATTTAATATTTGAATTGTATATATATAAAAAAAAAAATATATATATATATATATATATATATATATATTAATCATATTTCAATAACATATCCTTAAAGCTTGTAAATAAGTCCGTCCGTCCCCGTCCCCCCGCATAGAAATAGCAAAACTAAGGTGCTGATGCTGAGATCTATAAATGCTCAGCTTGAGCCTGGGTACAGCTGGAAGCTGGAAGTTATTTTGCTGTGATTTGATTGTAACAGTTAAACCTTTTGATTAAAAAGAAACCCGAATGACTATGATGTAAGTGGTGCGTCACAGAGCTTCATGAAGCCGTCTGGAAAGTTACCAGAAATGTGACATTAAAGGCAGTTATTTCATGAAAACACTCTAAATATTTTAGAGAAAGGTTCTGATGTCAAAATAGAAGTTTAAGGAAAGTCCCAGTGTATTTTCTCTAATACACAAAGTTTTTAATCTAAAATTTATGAATTTAAACAAAAATGTATATCAGTGTTTTTCAACCACAGTATTTACAAGGCTGTGTCTTGCAGTCCGGAAAATAAATTGGCATTCCGGGCAGGAATTGGGTTCAGAAGGTTATCAAGGCCTCCTCTGTGGGTTATTTATTAGTCGTGCTCATTTGATTTGAGTTCAAAGTCACAATTTATTTGGAAGTAGTTTAGAAATATCATCTAAGATTAAAGTTAGAATTTCTCCTATGCTCTTCTTGACATTGAGGTTTTTCTCAGAAATTATGATTTTCATCTTAAAAAAAAAAAAAATCTGCTTGTATGCCGGGTTTTTCTTCTTTTAATCTCAGAAATTCTGATTTTACTCTTTGAAGGAATTCCTGGCTTTTTTCATAGAGCTTTTATTTTACGTTGTTAGGCAGTTTGTATTTGAACACTTCAGCAACGTCAGAACTTTTTGAATAACCTGCCGTCATATTGATCTGACCTGCTGTCCAAAAATTTTTGATCTTAAACTCAGAAATTCTGACTTTAATTTTGATATTTTAAATTGCTGTGTAATTTCTTCCTGAGAAATTTTGACTTCACTTGCAGAGAGGAAGAGAAAGTTTATTCAGAAAAAATGGTGACCTTAATACACATTTAATTTTAAGACGCATCTGTCTTTTTTTTCACTTGGCTTGTTTTATTTACTTTTGTAAAATGTAAAGAAGTTAACACAAGCACAAGTGCACTGTGTAGGTATCATATCAAGTACAATATTAGGATGTCAGTCTAATTTTAGGTTCAGGTGGTGTATTGAAATGCATTTCATGATTTTTATTAACATACTGTACGCATACCTGAACCTTTTGTTCAGTTTATGAATGGGAGTAAAATCTGCCCTGTAAGTTCCTGTATCAAGGGAGCAGTTGCTTATTTTCTGAGAAGGATGAGCGTCATTGTGCTAACATTCTCCTTTCGTACATTTAATAAATTGGTTAGTAATTTGAAAAATTTGGGCCAAATAAAAAACCTGCGAGTCAAAATGTACCCGAGTACTGAATCTGACTTTTGAGTACATTAGCACGCTGGTAAGTGAGCAACCTTGCATGAGACAAAGAATTTTTTGTTTTGGTTTGGTTTTTTTGACTTTCTTGAAAAAAAAAAAAAGTGTTTATTTCCATGCGTCTGGCATTGCAACTGCTTGAATAACATTTTTGAGGCAGTGCTGTTGATTTTGACCTCCTCTGGAACATCTGTGCTTTTATTGTTTGTGCTTCACGGTTCACGCTTCTGGGCTGTTCAGAAATGTGTGTGTGGGGGGGTTTTCCCCCTTTTTTTTTTTTAAACACAACACACCTCAGTAGCAGATTAGTACTGAAGCCATGTCTTGGATGCAGGTTGGGATTTCACACCTCGGTTTTTGTTACATCACATAAACTGTATGCAGTGACATAAAACTGAGTGTATATTGTTTGTACACTTAAGTTTAATCTCGATTTATTGTTGAATTGAATCTTGAGTAGTTTGTTAGAATCAAATGACTGCTAACTCATAATGAGCAAACTCACACTCTTTTTTTTTTTTTTTTCTGAATTAGTACTGTTAGCGTACACTGATACCTTTACCAGGTGCTTGCTGATTAGGACGTCTGATGAAAGCCATTTCACACTAATTATTATTTTTGTTATTATTATAATTTTCGCTGTCGAGGCGCTTTGCTCATCTGTTTACAACGGGTCATTTGGGCAAGTAATATGATTGCAATATTTGATTTGCCACTGTGATCATTTGTGTTTTTGTCCTGACTGATGGTAAGGGGTGTATTTATTGTCCTCAGAAGGACCGATTGAGTACAGGATGTGCAGTACATTTACAGAAAGTTTACTCGAATTTAAAAAAAAATGTGAATTACAGACGGCGGACTGGACTTGGCTTGAATAGCAATCCTTTTTTTTTTCCTTTCTGTAAAGTACTGCAGTTGTTTTTACTTGCTTAAGCTTTTTACACTCGAGTCCTCTCCAAAGAGTTGTGCTGCCACTTTTACTGTCAGTAGATATGGACCCCATTAACATCGCTCGATACACGGACAACATGCTGCGTGCTCAATACTCCAAAATCAGCCTTTTCATCATTCGCGTTGGTGTACAGAAGAAAAGCCATACTGCTTACCATTGTGGTGTAAGTCAGAATGATTGCTTACTGTATTTATCCTGTTTTATATATAAATCTGTTCAACTGTACATGTCAGATCGCCATCACTTGACTAATTTCTTATGCATGATTTTGCAACTTTCTTTAAAAAGGAGATAATGTTTTTCTGAAGGTGAAGCATCTAGGTTTTCTACAGTTTTGGTCTAATTATTAAAACAAACTTCAATGATGCTGGAGTTTAAAAATAAAGAACGAAATCACTGAGAATCTTCTTGTGAAAGGGTCACCAGAGCTGTTCAGGACTAATTGTAAATGCAGCTATAGCTTTGTAAACGCTAAGGTCGACTGCTGTTCCTCGTGTTAAACCAGCTGCCTCTGTCTTTTTTTACAATCTACGTTTTCTGAAGATTTTAGTTCCAACCCTAATCTTTTATATTTGATCAAATGCCTTGCTGGATTTCTGACGGTCCTCACACTCTGATCACGCACAGCCCAGCTGTTCAAGCTGATAAACACAATCCACCCGTTCAAGCTGATTGCACAATGTCCAGCTGTTCAAACTGATCACGTGCTGTCTGGCTGTTTTAGTTGTCCAGTAGTCCAGTTGTTTAAGCACACCTCAGCTGATCACCCCCTTCCCCAGATGTTCGAGCTGATCTAGCATGCCCCAGCTGATCACACCCGGCCCTGCTGTTTGAGCTGATCACATGCTGTTCAAACTGATCACACATGGCCCAAATGATCAAGTATGCCACAGTTTTTTGAGCTGATCACATGCTGTTCAAGCTGATCATACATGGCCCAAATGATCAAGTATGCCCCGGTTGTTCGAACTGATCACACATGGCCCAGATGATCAAGTATGCCCCGGCTGTTCGAGCTGATCATGCATGGCTCAGATTATCAAGTATGCCTGGCTGTTCGAGCTAATCACACATGGCCCAGATAATCAAGTGTGCCCCGGTTGTTTGAGCTGATCACACATGGCCCAGATGATCAAGTGTGCCCCGGTTGTTTGAGCTGATTACACATGGCCCAGATGATCAAGTGTGCCCCGGTTGTTTGAGCTGATCACACATGGCCCAGATGATCAAGTGTGCTCAGTTGTTTGAGCTGATCACACATGGCCCAGATGATCAAGTGTGCCCCGGTTGTTCGAGCTGATCACACATGGCCCAGATGATCAAGTGTGCCCCGGTTGTTCGAGCTGATCACACATGGCCCAGATGATCAAGTGTGCCCCGGTTGTTCGAGCTGATCACACATGGCACAGATGATCAAGTGTGCCCCGGTTGTTCGAGCTGATCACACATGGCACAGATGATCAAGTGTGCCCCGGTTGTTCGAGCTGATCACACATGGCCCAGATGATCAAGTGTGCCCCGGTTGTTTGAACTGATCACACATGGCCCAGATGATCAAGTGTGCGCCGGTTGTTTGAGCTGATCACACATGGCCCAGATGATCAAGTGTGCCCCGGTTGTTTGAGCTGATCACACATGGCCCAGATGATCAAGTGTGCCCCGGTTGTTCGAGCTGATCACACATGGCCCAGATGATCAAGTGTGCCCCGGTTGTTCGAGCTGATCACACATGGCCCAGATGATCAAGTGTGCCCCGGTTGTTCGAGCTGATCACACATGGCCCAGATGATCAAGTGTGCCCCGGTTGTTCGAGCTGATCACACATGGCCCAGATGATCAAGTGTGCCCCGGTTGTTCGAG
>CM045749.1:10144228-10189228 GCA_024760905.1 Plotosus lineatus
ATTTGGTCATTTTGTTCTATGGAGCGGGAGATCGACAGGCAGCTCGCTGCAGCCTCTGCTGTAAAGCGGAACCTGTACCCGTCCATCATGGTGAAGAGGAAGTTGAGCTGCAAGGCAAAACTCTCAATTTACCAGTCGCTCTACGGTCCAACCCTCATCTATGGTCACGAGCTTTGGGGAGTGACCGAAAGAACAAGATCGCGGATACAATCGGCTGAAATGAGCTTCCTTCACCAGGTGGCGGGGCTCTCCCTTAGAGATAGCGGGAGAAGCTCAGCCATCTGGGGAGAGTTCGGAGTAGAACCGCTGCTCCTCCGCGCTGATGTGGCTCGGGCATCTTGGTAGAATGTCTCCCGAACACCTACCTGGTGTGGAGTTCTGGGCGCGTTCAACCTGGAAGAGACCCCAGGGTCGACCCATAACGCACTGGAGGGGTTTTGTCTAATGTTCCCTCTAAGCTGCGCAATCGTGCACTGCTTGCACATTCTCAGCGCACAAGAAAATCTATGCAGCGCATAAAATAAAATTCAACAGAAATGTATGAATTAATATGTAATATTACACCTAATCTAATCTAATTAATTGGACCAGAATAATATTGTTTTCTATACCATTTTGCAATGTAACTCCGTGAGTGACAGGTGTCCAGCCAATAATATGATACGGTTCACTTACGCTACACAGCCAATCATAGCATTGACAGTGCTTGTATATGTGCCCCGCCCATACGCGTCGTGCAGTGTGCTCACGGGGCATGTGTGTATGTCCAGACACATGAAAAATTAGAGGGAACACTGGTTATGTCTCTAGGCTGGTCGGGGAGCGCCTCTGGGTCCCCCGGGAAGAGCTGGAGGAAGTGGCTGAGGAGAGGGTCGTTTGGACCTCATTGCTTAGGCTGCTGCCTCCGTGACTCCAACCGCGGATTAAGCGGCTGATGATGATGATGATGATGATGATGATCTAATAAGCACCATCTACTGCAAAGTATTTCAACTAGATTTTGGAGTGTATTGATGTTGAATTTGTGTTAATTCATGCACTGATATATGAGGAGGTCTGGGTGCTCCAGTTTGTCCCATTTGGGTGAAGGTCAGGGGGTCTTTGATGAACATATAAGGTTTTTCATGCCATGTGTTCAATGCTCCTGTCTGTCACCATATTATTCATCTACATTCCTGGGTTGGTCATCATGTGGAAGAGTGTGAGAAAATGGCTGCCATTACTATGCCTGGAAAAAATGGTGCAACAGTTCAGTTCATTTTCTGTAACCACTTAATGCTAATTAGGGTCGCGGAGAGGCTGGCAACCCATCCCAGACAACTTTGGGTGAAGGCAGAGTACACCCTGAACAGCTCGCCAGGCCATCACAGGGCAGAAACATGCTGACGGCTTTGCAGCTACTCTTGTCGAAAGTCAGCAATGGTTCTTTTACATGAACCTCTCACCATAGACAGTGAGAGACATGGCCGGCCTTTGATAACCCAGTCAGCTGCACTGGAAGGGGGGATGGACGGGGACGGACGGACAGTGACAACCTCGTGGAGAGTGGGACTTGAACCCCCAACCCTAGGATCAGCGATCCAGCGCCCTGTACCACTAGACCACCAATGCCTATGGTGCAACAAATAACTCCTGAAACACCTGAAACAAGTAAAAGATTTGCTTTCAGTAGTTTAAAGCTTTTGATACAAGATGAAAGAAGAACCACTTATAAATACTGTAATTAAGTTAAACGTTTAAAAAACGTAAAAAAAATAAATATATATAATAAATGCAGAAATATGGTCTGAATGTTCACGTTTGATTAACCTCATACATGTCAGCTTCAAGCTATAGTAATAATGGTGGCCCTACATGCACATAGCAGCAAAACATGCTCAGGAAAGATGACCAGTCCACCAGTGTATATTTTTTATTTATTTGCAAACCTTCAGTTGTGTTCAAAGTAATATCAGTGTGTTTAAAATAAAAGTGAATAAAGCTCAAAGTCCTGAGAATCGCTTTTATTTCCATACACACAAATGCACTGCGAACAATAATCACAGTCAGTGTTCTTGGCAGAAGTTATGTTTCTACATGGCAAGTCATTTACTATCAGGTGTAGCAGAGAAATAGAATCCAACAGAACCAACAGTCATCACCTGCATGCTGCGGATTCTGTGTCATTGGATCACTAATCGAAATGGGCGTGTTCAAAATAACAGCAGGCGCCGATTATTGTCTTATTTAAGGAAGGAAGGCAGCAAATGTTGTACCTGCTGATTATAAACATTTCTCTATCAAATTCTGAGGAAAATGGGTCGTTCCAGACATTGTTCAGAAGAACCTTGAAACGTAAAGAAGTGGAGAAAATGTTCGTCAGCTCAGCTAAAACGATCCAAATGAATTCAAATGGTGACCGAAACCTGAAGACATGGAAGAAAGTGAAAAAACTACCATTCGAATGATGAATGGATGGAAGAAGCCAAACTGGCAAGGACTCAACGATCAGCTCCAGGAAAACCAGAGAAGGTCTAAAGTGACCTGTGAGTCCTGTTACGATTAGAAATCGCCTGTGTGAAGCCGAGCGATCGGTCAGAATCCCCGCAAAAAGTCCCGCTGCTGAAAAGACGACGTGCTGAAGAGGTTACAATTTACCAAAGAGCACGTTGACTCGACTAAAGAGAAACGGAGCGACATTGTCTGGCCTGATGAAAGTAAGGTTGTTCTTTTTGGGTCGAGTGGCCGGAGACAGTTTGTCAGACGAGCCCCAAACACTGAATTCAAGCCACAGGACACCGTGAAGACGGTGAAGCCTGGTGGTGTAAGCATCATGATAGGGGGATGTTTCTCATACCGCGGTGTCGGGTCTATTTCTCACATCCCAGGGATCCTGGATCAGTTTGAATCCCCCTTGAAGAAGTCCACTTGAAGAGGTCGTGCTGCCTTCCGCTGAAGAAAAAATGTCCTTGAAATGGGTTTCAAGACAACGACCCCAGACACACCAGAAAACTGCGATTTTTTTTTTTCTTTTGAAAAATTGAATATTCACTTGTTTTCAATTGTTTTTAAAGAAATGACACATTTGATATATTTTTCTTCATGTTTTGATTTGGAATTGAATGTGTCGTGTTCCCAATGCATTTGTGTGTGTATGGAAAAAAAGTGATTACTGTATAAGGATGTTGAGCTGTATTTATTTATTCATTTTTTCAAACACTGCTATCATCATCAATTCATTTTCTGTAACCGCTAAATCCTAATTAGCGTTGCGGGAAGGCTGGTGCCCATCTCAGCCGACTCCAGGTGAGGGCAAAGTATACCCTGGACGGCTCGCCAGGCCATCGCAGGTCGGAATCACGCCGACGCCTTTGCAGTTCCTCTTGTTTGAAAGTCAGCAATGGTTGTTTTACATCAACCTCCCACCATAGACCGTGAGAGACGTGGCCGGCCTTTGATAACCCAGTTGGCTGCACTGGGAGGGCCTCAAATCCCCAACCTTTGGGTCAGCGATCCAGCGCCCTATACCACTAGGCCACCACTGCCCGAACACTGCTGTTATTTTGAAACCAACTGTTTGTGTATATAAATAAAAAAAGGATTATGTACGTGTCATTTTTCAGCTTATTCATCTTAAACTATTACGAGGACTAAATATAGTTTATTTCCACCAATACACAATCCAATATAAATGAAAAGCAGTACTGTCTGTAATGTGTTTCCTATACGTATATAAACCACGCCCACCCCGGTGTGTTGGTTTTTCCATGTGGCATGGACTGCACTTCAGAGTGAACGTTTTATGATGACTTGGAATAAAGGGCACAACTACTCATAAGCGTTCGGGGTGGGGTGGAGGATGGGGGGTGGGGTGGGCTGGGGGTGGATCTTATCTCGAATGGTGTAATGGTTAACAACCCTTCGTTCTCTAAACTGCTGAATTCTATTAGGGTTGTTGGGAGACTGGAACCTATTACAGCCAACTCTTGGCGAAAGTAAGGTACACCCTGAGCAGCTTATCAGTCCATCGCACGCGCATACACAAACAAGCATTCACACTCACACCCACGATTGACTTAGAACAGCCAATCAGCCTGAAGTGCACGTCTTTGGACGATCAAGATTAAACCGGAGTACCCAGAAGAAACGCACAGCAACAAGAAGACAACATTCATCAACTTGCAACAACGCCCTCACCGAGCCTGGAACTTGAACCCAGGACCATTTTGCTACGAGGCAATTTTTTTTTTTTTTTTTGAGGCACATGTCCTGTTAAAAAATTATCATCATCATCATCATCATCTTTTTACACTCGGTTCAAAATCAGGCCACAAGGACAACAACCTAAGCAGTGAGTTGCAGACGTCCCCCTCCCCACCCACTTCATCCAGCTTTGCTGGGTAGACAAGACGGCATACCCAGACTGTCTGAAAGGCATAGTCCCTCCTGAACCGATGTGTTCTGGGTCGACCTCGGTGCCTCTTCCTGGTTGGCCACGCCCCAAACACCACGTTCAAAGGCATTCTAAAAAATGACGTATTAGGAAAGGTTTCGAAAAGCAAATCTATCAGTGAATTCAGTCATTTATTTTTAAGTCGCTTAATCCTAATTAGGGTCACAGGGATGTTGGTGCCCATCTCAGCCAATTCTTGGCCAAGGCGGGGTACAACCTGAATATCTCACCAGGCCATTGCAGAGTCAACTAACTAGCTACATATTTTGGATTGGAACAGCCAATTATCTTGCTATGAATGTTTTTGGACGAGAGGCAAAAACCTGTGCAAGCCAGGGGACAACATGCAAACTCCACACAGAAACACCCGAGCTGGGAATCAAACCCAGTCCTTCTTGCTGTGAGGTGGATGGGCCAAGCACTACACCACCGTGCCACCCAGTGAATTCAGTGAGGAGGATACAATCCCAGGGCAGAGGTGGCCTCGTGGTAAAGGTGCTGGATCACTGATCTTGAGGTTGGGGGTTCAAGCCCCACTCACCACAGGTTGTCACTGGCCCCCCCCCCCCCCCAGTGCAGCTAACTGGGTTATCAAAGGCCGGCCATGTCTCTCACTGTCTATGGTGAGAGGTTCATGTAAAAGAACCATTGCTGACTTTCAACAAGAGAAGCTGCAATGCCATCAGTATGTTTCCGCCCTGCGATGGCCTGGCGAGCTGTCCAGGGTGTTCTCTGCCCTCGCCCCGAGTCGGCTGGGATGGGCGCCAGTCTCCCTGCGACCCTAATTAGGATTAAGTGGTTACAGAAAATGATGATACAATCCCAACTCCAGTAAATGGACTATCTATTAAATAATTGAAGTAATTGCGTTTGGCAGCTGTGCGCACATCATCATCATTCAGTGCCATAACATAATAACTGACACCAGCTAAATTTAACCAGATAGAATAACCAGCCGTTCCCTTCCTGTGTTCTATAAATAGAAGAATAAAAAAGATACAGCAAATCCAACGCCCTGAAGGAGTCTCGGTGTAGGTGTGATCTATCCTCGGGAGCTGCTCGCCTCCAGGGTGTGAGATGGTGAGATTTTAATTAAAGCAGTTCCACAGTGACACTTTAGTGCACTGCTCTGATAAACCAAAAACCTCCAACATTTCAGCAAACATGCCTGTTATTCCATCAGGGTGGAGGTTGACAAGTTTGTGTGTGTGTGTGTGTGTGTGTGTGTGTGTGTGTGTGTGTGTGTGTGTGTGTGTGAAGCAGGATGATGAAAGACTGCATCTGTTCTGTTTGTAGTGAATGTTGCAGATGACAAACAGAGCAAGAGAGAGAGAGAGAGAGAGAGAGAGAGAGATATGCTCGCGCTATACCCTAAACTTTTAGTCCTCTCTGGAAGATGAAATGCGCCTCCTCTATGAAGTTTCAGTTCTATAAGATTTGCACAGGCTCTTTTCCTAATTTGCATATATTTACAGATATTGTTTATTCCTCCTACTGTTTATCACAGCTTCATGCTTATAACCAGGGATGAATATTCCACCCTGGTCTCCTATGTTTTTTCTCTCTCTGCTCCATAGTAAATGAGGTCCTCTTCTGCATTTCAAATATGTCTACATTTTTATCCCTCAAGAGATGGAGCATGCAAACAAGTTCCGTTTCAGCAGAAAAACTATATATATATACACACACTGCCCTTCATAATTATTGGCACCCCTGGTTAAACGTGTTGAAGGTCTTAGAATAAATTACATTTTTATTTGCAGAAGCGACTCTCACAGTAAAAATTGGAGGAAAATGTAACCTTCAACTCAAGTAAATTTTTAGATAGAAAAAAATCCCTCACTTTCCGCGGTTAATTTGGACTGAGATCCCCCGCGATCGTTGAATTCCGCAAAGTAGGATCAACACCCCTGACTGACATATACATACATATATGTAACATCAATAAATACATATTCAACGCTCTCAATGCTTATAATAATGAATAATTCAAAAATGATGCATAACATGTAAATAAAATATAAATACACACATACAGACGCGCGCACGTACATACGCTCCCCGACTTACGTTTTTAATTGGTTCCGGACGGCCGAAGGTAAGTTGAAAGTGAACATAAGTTGTTACAGTGACGTATGATGTGTGACGCATGACGCTCATACTGTACAATACATCCATAAATACCATTACAGTATCTCATAAAACACCCCTAAATCAATTATTATAAACATAACATTGTAAAATAATATCAAATATATCAAATAATATCAACATTAATTTCAAATAAGTCACTTATTTATACCGAGTTACTTTACATGAAGCTTAAAACAGTCAATCAACGCTTACAATATGTGAAGCACTCAATACCGAAAGTAGTGTACTTGCTGTGACTTATACAGACTTCCAGTCTTTCAAGTGCACAAGGGTGCCGTTGAACTCGTTTAGAACACAGCCTGCACTGATGCAGTCTCCCAGCAAAGCGGAGAGTTCTTTCTTTTGTGTAAGTAAGTAAACTTTATTCAAGAGATGCATACAAAGAACAAGTACAAATCCTAATGAATATTAATATAAAAATAAGTATACACTCTTGGGATTCTGCTAAAAGATAATAAATATAAAGATTGTGCCGATCTGAGCAAATAGTTAATTCATCTCTGTGTATGAGACTTGCACCCATGCTAGTAGGCTTACACTTCTGACCAACCAGCTTTGCTTAGGGTTACAAAAGTCTGCAAAACAGTGTAAACACAAGGGTAACACTATATAACTGAAAAAAAAAAAAAAAAAAAAAAATATATATATATATATATATATATATATATATATATATATATATATACACTCAGTCTGTAGTTTGTAAACAAATGAATGCAGCGTCATGACATCAGCATACTACGTAGGTATGTCTAAACTCAAAATTTGAATTTAAAAAAAAAAAAAAAAACAACAACAAAAAACGTAAAAACATAAAACAGATGAAAGTAAGTCGGGGAGCGTTTGTACACAGATGCGCGTGCACAGACTCAGATGCGCACGTCACATAAAAATGGAAGTAGTTTTGATGGGGGGGTTGGGTTGGTTTTTTGTTTTTGTTTATTTGGGGGGTTTTGCGTAATTGGCCTTGTTTTGTGGCATTTTCGTTACTTTGAAGCCACTTGAATTGAAGCGCAAAGTATCGAGGGATCCCTGTAATAACTTTCATAAAATCACCTGTTCCACAATTATTTTCACCTCAAACAATACCTCGAAAATAAATGTGATTGAAGTATTTCTGTCGTTTCTACAGTACTTTACTATGTTGATCAGCGTATCTAGGAACATTGAATAAGTAATTCGTCATTTCCTGTTTTCCTGTTTTCTTGGGGTATAAATATAAATATGACGTGGCACAGAGGCTATTTCTCTTATCCGCTCTTCAACATGGGAAAGACGAAGAAACACAGCATTCAAGTAAGACAGATGTGTGTAGACCTTCACAAGTCAAGCAACAATACAACAAAATCGCCTCTCGCCTGCACTTGCAAATATCTACCATCAGAGTAACCATTAACAACTGGAACAGTAGTAAATAAGCCTGGACAAGGACACGAGGTTATTTTGCCACCAGGCACAGTGAGGAGGATGATAAGAGTTTTCCAAAAAAGTTTTCCAAAGCTCACTGTTAACGAATCACAACAAATGGGAGAATCTTGGGGTCACAAAGTCTCCAAAACAACCATCAGGCACCATCTACATTCCAACAAGGTGTTTGGGAAGCAAGCACAGAAAAAACTTCTCACAATCATGAACACAAACAGCTGGAGTCCACTAGACGGTACTGGGACATAAAATCGGACCGTGTGCTCTGGTCCAAATGAGAATAAGGTAGAGCTTTTGGGCAAAAAACACTCTCTGAGTGGGGGATGAGTGGGGGATGGTCAGTGATGCTGTGGGCTTGTTTCTCTTCCAGAGGCCCTGGAAACCTTGTTAGGGTGCATGGCATCATGAAAGCTTTGAAATACCAGGAAATTTTAAATCAAAATCTAGTGGCATCTGCCCAAAAGCTGATGATGGGTCGTTTCTAGGTCTTTCAGCAAGATAATGACCATAAACATGTGGCCAAATCTACACAGAAATGGTTAATCAGACAGAGAATCAAGCTCCTCCCATGGCTGTCTCAGTCCCGAGACATCAACCCCATTGAAATCCTGTGGAATGAGCTGAAAAGGAGAACGCAGAAGTGAGGACCAGGTTGCTGGATAATTTAGAAAGATTGTGCAGAGAGTAATGGTCCAAGATTCCTCTTTCTATATTCTCCCATCTTCTGAAGCATTATAGAAGAAGATCAGCTGCCATTTTGTTGGTAAGTTGGGGCTGTACAAGGTATTAACATCAGGGGGATAATAATTGTGGTGTACATTATTTCATGAAAAATATTTATTTCTTAATGTGGGATTTTTGCCTCACTGAATAAATGCACTTGAATTAAAAGTTGGATTTTCCTCTTTTTTCCATTGTGGTCCCATTGTGGTCCCAATTATAAGCCAGAGAACTCATCTTAAACAGTGGTACCAATAATTATGGAAGGAAGGCGATATATATATATATATATATATATATATATATATATATATACTTCCCTCCATAACTCTCTGCCTAAGGAGACTTAAAGAGCAATTGAAACCAATTTTTACCAAACAATTTAAGTCAGGTGTGTGCCCAATCACTGATGAGTGGCTTAAAGCTGCCCTGCCCACTATAAAACACACACCTGGTAAGAATTGTCTTGATGAGAAGCATTGTCTGATGTGCACCATGGCTCGCTCAAAAGAGCTGTCTGAACACCTGCGATCAAGAATTGTTGATTTGTATAAAGCTGGGAAAGGATACAAAACCATCTCTAAAAGTCTGGATGTTCATCAATCAACAGTCAGAGAAGTGGTCTACAAATGGATAGAGTTTGGCATTGTTGCTTCTCTCTCAAGGAGTGGCCGTCCACCAAAGATGACGCCAAGAGTTCAGCGCAGAATACTCAGAGAGGTAAAAAAAAAAACCTAGAGTGTCTGCTAAAGACTTACAGAAATCACTGGCATAGTCCAATATCTCTGTGCACACATCAACTATATGTAAAACAATGGCCAAGAATGGTGTTCATGGGAGGACTCCAAGGAGGAAGCCACTGCTGTCTAAAAAAACATTGTTGCTCGTTTAATGTTCGCAAAAAGGCACTTGGACACTCCACCGAAGTTTTGGCAAAATATTTTGTGGACTGATGAAACCAAAGTTGAATTGTTTGGGAGGAACACACAATGTCATGTGTGGAGGAAAAATGGAACAGCTCACCAACATCAACACCTCATCCCCACTGTGAAGCATGGTGGAGGGTGCATCATGGTTTGGGGCTGTTTTGCTGCCTCGGGGCCTGGACAACTTGAAATCATTAATGGAAAAAATGAATTGAAAAGTTTATCAGGATGTTTTGCAGGAAAGCCTGAGGCCGTCTGTCAGACAGTTGAAGCTAAAAAGAGGAAGGATGCTGCAACAAGACAATGATCCAAAACACACAAGTAAATCAACTTCAGAATGGTTTCAGAAGAACAAAATACACGTTCTGGAGTGGCCAAGTCAAAGTCCAGACTTGAACCCCATTGAGATGCTGTGGCATGACCTCAAGACAGCGATTCATGCCAGACATCCCAGGAATCTGACTGAACTACAGCAGTTTTGTAAAGAAGAATGGGCCAAGATTAGTCCTGATCGATGTGCGAGACTGATCTGCAACTACAGGAAGCGTCTGGTTGAAGTTATTGCTGCCAAAGGGGGGCCACAAAATATTAAATGTAATGGTTCAGTTACTTATTCCTCCCCCTTCTGTCATTGTTGGCATGCTATCCTCATTAAAATATCAAAACCTATAAATGTTTGGGTGATTTTAGTTAAAGCAGAAACTATTTTTTCATCTGTGTGATTTTGACAAAGATCACATCACATTTGATGGTAATTGTATGCAGAAATGTGAGAAATTCCAAAAGGTTCAGATACTTTTTCATACCACTGTAGATAGCATTACTCGGGTCACCTTCTTTCATCTCAAAATAAGAAATATGATGTAGAAATACTTGTTCATGCTTTTGTTATCTTGAGATTAGATTATTTCAATGCGTTACTGTCTGGTTGTTCTAATAGGACCATAAACAAACTCCAGTTCATCCAGAATGCAGCAGCGAGAGTTCTTACTAGAACCATAAGACACAACCATATCACGCAGACCTTATTTACACTGCATTAGCTCCCAGCTACATTTCAAATCGAATTGTTACGTATGGAATTTAGAAGATAGCAATTGCCCCGTGAAACCAGCAAAGCACAACAGACCACGACATAAACTATATACAATTTAATAATTTGAACAAAGTAAGGCAAAATAATACTTACAGCTTAAAGCTAAACAAAATACAAATTAAACAAGGGTCCCAAGACAAAGATAGTCACCAAGCACCTGCAGCATGGTAAATTTAGAGATGGCGCACACACTAGTGGGGAAAGGCTTGATTGTTATGATACATCTCTAGGATGCTCCTGAACACATCATCAGTGATGTAACCTGAGGTCCTCGGATGTTTTGGGTCTTTCAACATCAGACACCCTCGCCCAGGCAACCCAGCCATGGTTGATCAGACACGACTTGTGTTCAGGTGGCTTTTGCTTTCCATGGATCTCCTCTCCTAATCCACAGCCATCTCAAGGCTTTCTCTGCTTCCTCAGTGATCCTCTTGATGGCTCTTCTCCTCTCCATCCCCGTAATACCCAGCACACTCAAGGTTTTATAGAGTGATTGGCCTGCGAACCCGCTGCAGCCAACCTCGATGGGCATACACTGTGCCTTCCAGCCCTGCTTACGGCAGCCTACGACCAGATCTTCATATTTGGTCTTCTTTCTCTCATGGGCCTCATCCAGTCGGTCCTCCCATGGCACGGTGAGCTCCATCAAGATGATGCTCTTTGTCTCCTTTGACACCAGGAGGATGTCTGACCTCAGGGTGGTTGAGATAATACACTGGGGGAACTTGAGTTGTTTCTCCAGGTCAACAGACAGCTGCCAGTCTTTTGCGGTTGCCAGTAGCCCCGATGGGTTCCTGGTTCCTGCGGTTTTTCCCAACTTCTCACCCGCCTTCACAAAGGTGATCAACTGAGTGGTGGGGCAGGACCGTCTGCTGCTTTTGCTGATTCCCATGCTGATGACTTCCGCAATGGGTTTCAGAACCTGGTTGTGGCGCCAGGTGTACCGCCCCTGCCCAAGGGCTACTGGACAGCAGCTCAGAATGTGCTCCAACGTGCCTCTGCCTGGGCACTGCGGGCAGTTGGGAGACTCTATTCTACCCCAAATGGAGAGGTTTGATGGACTGGGCAGAATGTCATAGACCGCTTGGACAAGGAACTTTATTCGGTGCGGCTCTGCCCGCCAAAGCTCTGCCCATGTGACTTTTCGTTCCATGGCCTGCTCCCACCTTGTCCAGGCACCCTGCTGCCTTAAGCCGACTGCTCTGCTGCTCCTCCTCTCCTCCACTTCTGCCCTCACCTCCTCCTGCACCAATCGCCGTCTCTCCTTCCCCTTGGCCTTCTCATACTGTGGCGTTGTACATGTTCCCAGACCAGCCCTACCATGGGTCACTGCTCCGACCAGGGCTCTGTGTCTTATCCGCAATTCAGCGTGTGTGACAGCTTCATTGGCTCTCCACTTCCTCCCGGTTTTCACTCTGACCCCTGCCTGGGCCACCTTAGGGTCGCTGGAGTCCCGGTACATCATCACTTCTCTTGCCTTTGTCACCTTAAACTCCTCCTCTAGTGATCTCAGAGGCAGTTGGAGCTTGGTGTTGCGTCCATAGAGAGCGATGCTACTAAGACTCCTAGGCAGACCCAGCCACTTCCTGAGGAAACTGCTAACCTTCCTCTCTAGGCCCTCCACGATCGAAATTGGAACCTCGTAGATGAGTAGAGGCCACAGCACTTTGGGCAGGATGCCATGTTGATAAATCCAGGCCTTGAACTTCCCGGGTAGCCCAGACCGGTCCACTGTTCTCAACCAGCTCTCCAGCTACTGACAGGTTTCTTGAATGGATGCTGAATCCTTAAGGCTGCTGTTGAACAGGTTGCTTGGACCAGCTTGTGTGGGATGGATCCATAGGCGTTAGCGAGGTCGAGCCAAAGCACTGCCAAGTCTCCTTTGTTCTCCCAAGCTTCTCTGATGAGCTGGGTCACCACTCCTGTATGCTCCAGGCAACCTGGCACCCCGGACATGCCGCCCTTCTGCACTGAGGTGTCAATGTAGCTGTTGCTGGAGAGAAAGTCGGTCAACCGCCTTGCTACTATGCTGAAGAAAATTTTCCCTTCCACACTCAGCAAGGAAATAATCCTGAATTGGTCGATGTTCTTGGAATTTTCTTCCTTTGGGATCCAGACTCCCTCAGCATATCACCACTGCTGCGCCACCTTCCCTCTTCTCCAGATGACTTTTCAAGATCTTCCATAGCCGCTTCAGTAACAGGGGACAGTTCTTATAAACCTTGTAAGGCACTCCACTTGGCCTGGGAGCTGAACTGGTTCGGGCTTTTCTCACAACATCCTGTACCTCTTTAAGGAGCGGCTCTCTTCCATCAAACTCCTTCGTGGGGGGTGATGGTTGTATCAGGGTGTTGCAATGGCCCAGCTCCTGCTGCCTGTCAGGATCGCAAAAGGTGGTCTGGATGTGCCGATCTATCTCTTCCTTGGAGCAAGTCAATCTCCCTCCACGCTTCTGTCCTAAGAGTTGCTTGGTGAAGCCATAGGGGTTGGCAATGAAGGATGCCCGCTTCCTGGTCCTTTCCTTTCCCTCCGCTGGTGCCACTCAGCTCTTCGGAGAGTCAACAGCTTCTTTCTCAAGATGGTTCGCAGCTCTACCAAGGGGGGGCGTTGCTCCTCGCTTGCCTCCTTGTGCTGCCTCTTAAGGGACTTGAGCTCCTGCCAGATCCGATGGATTTTTGTTGCTCTCTGGTTCATGGTGAAGGGTGCTCTTTCCGTCCTCTTCTCCACTACTCCGAACCTTTCCACAGCCAGACTAACGATGATTATGGTCATCGTTTGAAGTCTTCGGTCCGCGTCGCCCCTTGCTGTTGCCTCTAACACAGAGTCCACATCCCCATCGAACTGCTGCCAGACTGCCGTCTTGCAGGCCTGTGGCCAATTGACTCGAACCCTCTCCGGAAGCCTGTTCTGAGGAATTGGTTGCGGCACTTGGAGGTTCCTGGCTCTGTGGGGTATCTCCGGGCCTGGCTCCTCCTGCGTCTCACCAGGTGTGTTCCCTGTGCGTTGTGACGCTTGCTCTCCCTCTAAACACTTCATCCGAGTCTGGAAGTCTTGGAATCCTGCGTATTGAAAGAAACAAATGATGAAAATTTTCACGTTGGCTGTGGTTGAGCGTGGAGGATGGCCTTGGGTGATAGAGTCTTGAAAGAAGAAACTTGGTTGAAACGCGTTCCATTGAGATGATCCGCAGTGATAAGTTTCCTTAGATGATGACTGGAGCCAGTGGGCAACAGGTCCTTCATATAGATTCCTTAAAGTTCAGGAAAGTTCCATTCTGGAAAATTCCAAATCACCTGACCCGCCACCATGTGCAACTAGGTCCCTTAATGGAAAATTCCAGACCCAAAACAGCTGAGTCATTCCATGTGTCTCTCTTTACAGCACACTAACTGAATATAATTACACTCAACATTTATATATCCATTTATACAAATATTTACATGCCTATAACAGAATATAAAATACTACTTTTTACCTATAAAGCACTTAACGGTCTAGCCTCACATTATCTTCGCAAACTTCTTGTCGTTTATGACCCAGCACACCCCCTTAAATCAAAAGGTTCAGGATGCTTAGTGATGCCTTGAATAATGAAGACTACTGAAGGGGGCGGCGCTTTCTCTTACAAAGCCCCACTGTTATGGAATAACCTTCCAGTTAATGTTCAGGACTCAGACACAGTCTCTGTTTTAAAGGTCGAGAGTTCTGATAAACTGTGATGTTGGGATGCTGTTGCTCCCCTACTCTACATGCTAACCCAGGTCCATTTGACAGTGGGGTGGCTGATCTCCCAATGGCACAGGGAGCCGTCTCTCTCTCATTCACTCTCTCTTTCTCACTCTCTCGCTCAGTTTTTGTTGAGGTACACATTCTCCTTCTGGGATGCATGTAATCCTATTCCTTCTGCTTTCCGAGTCCTGAGATCTGTCCTGTTGTACCGATGCTGACTGGAGTTCTCATATTGGAAGCCCCTATTTATAAAGTTGCCTATTTTACACTGTCTATGGAAGCGAGGCTGAGAAAGGCTCCAAATTCACTCTGGTTAATCTAGTAGGATTAAGCAGTTAAGTAAATGAATTAATAAATGTATGAGTCAAAGATGAACAATATTTTCAAAAACAACCACAGCCTCAAAGAAACTTATTAATATTTAATAACACTGTGAAGTGCAACCAGAGATCTTATCGCCACCATAAATAATAAAAATCTTCCTATTAAACAAACTATTTTTTTCTCACATCTCATTTGCTCAACCACTTAATCTTTTCTCAGGCCACGGGGATGCTGGAGCCTATCACAGCCAACATTGGGTGAAAATGGCACACATTCAGACCATTGCAGGGCAACACACACATACAACCTTCCACCCTCAAATCCGGAATAATTTGAAGCAGCTAATTCGCCTAATGTGCATGTCTTTGGACTGTGTGAGGAAATCGGAGTACCCAGAGGAAACCTGTGTAAGTAAAGGGATAACATGCAAACTCCACACAGAAACATCCGAGTCCAGGATTCGAACCCAGACCCTTCTTCCTGTGAAGTAGACGTGCGAACCACAATGCCACCGTACCATATGTTTTATTCTTCTTATAGCTCAAAAAATAAACAAGTACTATTTTCCCTGTTCAATGACACTTTGCCTGAGACTCCTGTAGGGGTTCCTAACACCCACTGAATGCTAAGTGTCACTTTTTAATTATCTTTTTATTATCGCAGTTATTTGTCTGAAACCTGTAGAACGTAGTGCTGGTGTGATAGTAAGAGACTGATTGAGGGCTTGTGTTAGGTAGTACAGTGGGTACATTAGAAATCGGTGCTATAGCAGGTCAATAATTTGTAATTTATCTGAACAGAACACATGATGCAGTTTAGCTTTAAATGCTGTAAACCTGCTGGCCAGATGATGACTATCATGCCCATGGCTCATTACCTGCCAATTAGCTCATTGATTACGGCACCACCTGTGAGAGCTTAAGCTGCATCTCCTTAGTTACGTATAAGACATAGCAACATATGCTACCTCCGCCACAGTCTGACCTGTGTTCCCATCCAAGATGGAATATTTCTGAAAGTTCCTCTTTGGATCTCATGTAATTACTTATTTGCTGAACAGTTTAATCATACTGGTGTCACAGGCGATATATAGTTGCCTATCCCAGCTAACACTGGGTGAAGGCGGAGTATACCCTGAACAGCTTATAAAACCATCACAGGGCAAAGCACGCACACACACACACACACACACACACTGGGGGAGAAAACCATGTAAAAGCTACACAGAAACACTTGAGCCTAGGAATTAAACCCGGGACCCTCTTGCTGTGAGGTGAACATGTTAACTACTATGCCGCCATTCTGCTCTTATCATTCACTCTTTCATTTTCTGAACCACTTAATCCTATTTAGGGTTGCAGGGAGGTTGGTGCTCATCTGAGCTGACTCTGAGCGAGGGATAAAAACACACTGACAGCAATGCAGCTACTCTTGACAAAAGTCAGCACTGGTTCTTTTACAGTCTCTCACCACAGACAGTGAGAAACATGGCAGATCTTTGATAACCCAGTTCGCTGTACTGGAGGGAACAGCGTTGACATCCCGTTGACAGTGGGGCTTGAACACCAACTGTGGGATCGGTAATCCAGCACCTTACCACCGGGCCACCACTGCCCCATTATTATTATTATTATTATTATTATTGTGATGATGATGTGATGTCATCATTTCTCTACACCATAAAGTCACGTGTCATTCCCCAATTGTGATTATGCGTCTTCACGAATGAAATGACTGAGAAATCTGAGCCATGAACGCTTTGCTAACTCTTAGTACAGTGGTACCTCACCTTACGATAATCCCAGCAAACAAAAAATCCAGATTATGAAAAACATTTTCCAAAATTTTTTGTCTCTGTATACGAAACAAGTTCTCCTTACGAAACGAGCCAAATGCACCATTCAAACATTCAAACATTAAAACATCAACCATTCAAACATTCAAACATTAAAACGCACCATTCAAACATTCAAACAATACACAAGCTGCTCTCCCGTTGCTTTTCTTCAAACATCCCGTCCCGCTGGCCTCCCATTGGCTAGGAGGGATGACGCAGCTACCTTCCATTGGCTATCTTCTAACATCCCGCCCCGCTGGCCTCCCATTGGCTAGGAGGGATGACACAGCTCTCGTCCTTTGGCTATTATGGAGCTGCATCTCCCATAATGCTTTTCGTGTAAAGGACAGAGTTACTGTTGTTTCATGAGTTTTTTGAGTGTGCTCTGTGTTAATGTTTTTTGACTCAGGCTTTTGACCTTCCATAAACATTTGTAAGATTATAACTCTGCTAAGAATGGTCGACACACGTGCATGCACACACGCACACACACACACGCGCGCGCGCGTGTGATTTCTGGTGCGAGTGAGAAGAAGAAGCGGGCTCGTGGCATGCGGTTGAGTGATATCACAAAGGAATATGGCCGAACCCGTCTACCATCGGTACGATATTGAAGCACAAAGAGGTCTTAAAAGGTATACTTTTATAATTTTTAAAGGGTTTATGGGGTAGAATTGGGGGCCTTGGAACGAATCACACGTTTTACACGTAAAATGTGGTTCAATTTACGAAAAAGGCTCTGCAACAGATTAATTTCGTAATATGATGTACCACTGTAGTTGCTTTTCTGTTGAAAAACTGATCCAGGAATTATTTAGCTAATGATTAACGCCCCCGGTGGTCTTCATAACTGTATTTACTCCAGCAAGAACAATTAAATGATTCGTATTTGTTCAAACCAACCTAACTAATAATAATAACGAGAAAAACTACCAAGAGCAGCTTTTCATATTAAGGATTGAGTTCAAAGCAGGAGAGTTTTTTCCGCTAGGTCTGTATGTGTAGTTACTCGGCATGTCAGTTTAAAACCTTTTCTGACGAGCACGTCTTTCCTTCCTGCCATAATTGGATCCTTGGTTTGGAGCAGGTCATGGAAAAAGAGACAAATGCAGAGTTAATTAATGCCAATCTCCTTTAGGTTCCTGCAAGGTGAAGAGGAAGGTGTACTGTGGACAGTTGGCGAGTTTCTGACCTTCTCAGAGAAGAGAGAGAGAAAGAGAGAGAGAGAGAGAGAGAGAAAGAGAGAGAGAGAAAGAGAGAAATCTCAGAGGGGATGTGCTGAGCTGACTTTTTGGTTGCATGCTGTAACTCATGTTGAAATATTCATAATTGAACCTAAACCTCAAAATAGAGTGGAAGCTCTGCATAGCACTCGCTGTGAATCAGGATCCTTCATCCAGTTCTTCTTCTCTTTCCTTTGTCTCTCCAGCACTGCTGCATTGTCCTTTACCTTGTGCTGAATCGCAATGACCTATTTTATCAATGTCACGCCCTAACGAGCTGGCGGGAGCAGACGGCCCATGGCGCAGTGACACTCATTAGGAGTTATGGCGTCGGCGGTGCCTCATAACCACAGCAAGCGTTTCTCTGAACATTTCTCTGTTCCTGTCTCCTGAAATACTACGGCATGTTTGAACCTACAATCAAACAAATGCTGCTGTGTGCTGTATGCGTACATTTATATATATATATATATATATATATATATATATATATATATATATATATATATATATATATACTATATGTATGCCGGGTTCATCTTGTTTTTGTGACACAGTGCAGGAATATAAAGTGTCCGAGGAGTAAGAGGTATTTATATTTATAACGGCTCCATAATTGATGGCGTGTGCTGTGTGCGAGGTGTATTGCATGGGAAGATGGGAGTTGAATACCAATGTAATTATGAATTAATTTGGCTGTGCAGTACAAAAAAAAGTCACCATCATATGAATTTTTCCACCATCGAAACTGATTAATATCTGATGTCCTCCCTAATTTGATCTTGGACCGTTTCCGCCCCCAAGAGCCAGCTCGCCTTTAACGTACAGCGGATGCTAACCCTGATGTGCTTCCACTAAAAACACTTGAAACCAGCTGTAGTGTTTTTCAACTGGCTTTGTAGCAGCAGAAAAAAGTGCTGTCTACCCTGTTCTACATACACCAACTTCCCGCCCCATTGTTCTCCTGTTATCCACTATTCTTATTCATCCATTCATTTTCTACGTTGCTCCATCCTAATTAGAGTCATGGGCAGGCTGGCGCTCTGAAACAGCTCGCCAGGCCATTGCAGGGCCAACACTCACACCTACGAGGGAGTTGAAACCGCCAGTTAACCTACTGTGCGTGGTTTTGGGCTGTAGGAGGAAACCAGAGTCCCCTGAGGAAATCCGCGCAAAAACGTTGAGAACATGCAAACTCCACACAGGAACGCCCGAGGCCGTAACCAAGGACCTTTTTGCTGTGATGTAGACATGCTAACTAGCACGCCCCCATGCCGCGTCCCTGAATTTAGATGTATCCAGTTCCTACCATTCAAGCATCACCTCTTAATCGCATACAATCTTCATCAACCAGAGTTTGGCGTGGTAGGGAGATGGATTACTAATCCTAAGGTTGGGGTTCAAGCCCCACGATCACCAGGTTGTCCCTGCTGTCTTCACAGTGCAGCTAACTGGGTTATCGAAGGCGGGCCATTCCAGACCAGTCTCTCACTGTCTGTGGTGAGAGGTTCATGTAAAAGAACCATTGCTGACTTCCATCAAGAGGCGCTGCATAGCCATCAGTGTTTTCTTCCCTGCGATGGCTTAACGAGCGGTCAGTGGTGTAGTCTGCCCTCGCCCAGAGTCGGTTGAGATGGGCACCAGCCTCCCTGTGACCCTAATTAGGATTAAACGGTTCAGAAAGCTAAAGAATGAATACAAACTGTATATTGATCGAAATGGCCCTTACAGCCTACAGCAATCAATAATTTATCAGAGCTGAATAAATAGCCCCGGTATTGATCTTCCTTACAGCATATTTTTGTGCATAATGTAATACGTTTAGGCGATACAGAGCTTATTTTACCATAATTGACCATAAAAACACTACATATACTGGGAAATATTGCCCTGTGGATTAGTAGCAGGGGCTGAACCAATCTGGAAACAGTCATTTTTTGATGTGAAGTCGTTGAGCTCATATTAATATTGATATTGAAGCCGACTTTGGAGAGTAGAACTGGTCAGTTGGCCAGTGCAGCGGTTGATGGATGGTTTCCTCTCCTTCCTATAAGCATGCCAGTAGGTGGACTAGATATTCTTCACTTATCCATTAACATCCGGGAATGTTGTTGGGGCGCCTTCATGGTGAGACTTGGGCTGATTTGGCCTGGTGGAGCCCATCCCTCTCCAGATCGTGAAACACGCCAACGGCTTTGCAGCTACTCTTTATGAAAGTCAGCAATGGTTATTTTATATGAACCTCACACCATAGACAGTGAGAGACATGGCCTGCCTTTGATAACCCAGTTAGTTGCACTGGGGGACTCGAACCCCCATCCTTAGAATCAGCGACCCTGCACCCTATCCACTAGACCACCACTGCTTCTAAATTATTTTCTGTGGCGACCCCTCTCGGAAGAAAAAACATTTCACGCCCCGCCCACCACCACCACCACCACCACCACCACCACCTCTCGAGCGACTATAAATAGTATTATTTGCCTAGAAAATTGTTATGAATACACCGCTGCATAACATTGTCTCTTTATTAACATTAAAAACAAAAAAAGAAAGACATATAACTCAACTTACTTACAATAAAGAAAAAACTTCATGAACATTGTTTTTTAATCTGTAATAGAAAAGATTTAAAGTTCACCAATGTGCCTGAAATGAAAACAAATACATCATTATTTAACGTACTTATGTCTTAATATCTCTGTTTCTCTCCACTTTTCTCTTCGTTCCTGTTAGAAATTATTTTTTCATGTTTTTTCTTGAAGGAATGTTTACTGCGCTTCATATCGTTTGCTCGTGCGAAAAACCGCTCCATCTTCGCGCGGTAATGAGAGCGCCACTGCCAACTACTGGAGTGGAGGTGTAATCACACTTAATTTTCATACACTATTCCAGAAAAGCATGTTTCCTAGGGTCATACCCCCCCCATCCCCGGCATCATACCATGACCCCAAGAGGGCTGCTCGCCACTATTTGAGAAGCACTGGATTAGATACAAGAGGACATGTATTTGTATGGTACCCTGTGATGGACTGGTGTCCAATTCCTTTTTATAATCTTTGAATGGTATTTGATGCGGAGTTTAAGTGCAGGGTATAAACCGACCTCATGAACATGTCATTGTCTCTGCAGTCATGATGAGCTCACATTTAACGTGGTTTATTGTGTCAGGGTTCAGATGATCTGTCTCTGTACTTTATACTGTAATGATTAGCATCTGATCCTACAGCATCATTCTGACATGGTCAGGGGAAAACTATAAGCTTTTATATTTGATGTATAGAAACAAGAGAATGGTGGGGGTTAAGTGGAGCGGATCATTAAGTGGACCATACCATCATCGTTGTGATCGTCATCGTCATCATCTATGCTGCTCCGTTGACTCAGTGCTTCTTTCTTTAGACTGAATCAATACTTCTGATCCATTACGTCTCCATAATCTGAGTGACAACACAAAAACAAATCGCATGCTGATGGAAGGTTTCTCAGTGTGTAAAGTTTTTAAAATAAAGGTGATAAATACCATCCTTCAAATATGTATATATATATATATATATATATATATATATATATATATATATATATATATATATATACTAGTATATAGAAATATACTGTATTTTTTTATTGCGATGGCCTGGCGAGCTGTCCTGGGTATACCCTGCCCACACCCAGAGTTGGCTAAGATGGGAACCAGCCTACTCGTGACCCTAAATAAAATGAAAAAATGAATTAACAAATTAATTAATTATTTAAAAACTAATTTAATCATTAAGTCGGCATAGTGGCAGAGTGATTCCCAAGTTTGCATCACAGCAAGATGGTCCTAGGTTCGATTCCCAGGATCAGGGTATTTCTGTGTGGAGTTTGCATGTTCTCCCTGTGTTTAAGTGTTTCCTCCAGGTACTCCAGTTTCCTAACACAGTCCAAGCACATGAGCCTAACTGGCTGTTCCAAATTGACTTTAGATGTGAGTGTAACGGTGCATGGTTGTGTCTATGTTGACCCGTGATCCACTGACGAGCTACCCTGCCTTCACTCAGTGCCACCCTCGTCCGCTACCCTAGTAGGAGTAAATGATTTGGCATATGGATCAATGAGTGAATGACTTTATTATTATTATTATTATTATTATTATTATTAAGTTACTGTAGTATCAGCTGTCTGGTACTTCTCTACGTTAGGAAATTTTTGATTAAGAAAATGAATGTGAATGCTCTGGGTGGATCTCTGGTGTAGTGGTCAACACATGGTTTCGAGTCCCGGGACTCAGTGAAGGCAATTCTTTGTGGAGTGTTGATATATTGGCACATGTTTAAAAACCCAATGTTTGGAAACTCGAGGATCATATATTATATACAAGCAAACCTCGGTTTTCAAACCCTTTATACATCGAACAAATCGGTATTCAACCAAAAAATTCAGAATTGTTTTTGTCCCAGAAGTCGAACAAAATTCAGAAGCCAAATGTCAAACAAATGAGAGACGCCAAGTCTGCCGTAAACTTCTGTTCAAAAGATGATATTAACTGGTACCTTAGGCTAACCTAGTTACATTAATGTTTCTTTCTTTCTTTCTGTCTTGTGTTTGCTTTATTTTTACATTTATTTGACATGTTTCATTACTGCATAATGTTTCTAGATATTCCTTTACACAAAAAAACGTAGCATACTGTAGGCTTGAGTTGCCGCGACAATTCTTACTCGAGCCTAGCCTACTCTATATTAAGAATTTGTGTATTTGCCCTGTTGTTTTACATTTAATATACAATTTGATATATAAAAAGGTAGTTTTCGAATATCTTGGAACGGATTAAGACCATTTACATTATTTGTAATCGGAAAAATAGATTCGGAATTTGAACAAATCACTATTCTAACAGCCTTCTGGAACAAATTGTGGTCGGAAACCGACGAGCTTTATTTGTATGTGTATACAGTATATATATATATATATATATATATATATATATATATATATATATATATATATATATATATATGTATATGTATGTACACACACACATAGAGTGGTACCTCACCTTACGATAGTCCCAGCAAACAAAAAATCCAGGTTACGAAAAACATTTTCCAAAATTTTTTGTCTCTGTATACAAAACAAGTTCTCCTTACGAAACACGCCAAACGCGCCATTCAAACATTCAAACAATGCACGAGCTGTTCTCCCATTGACTATCTTCCAACATCCCGCCCCGCTGGCCTCCCATTGGGTAGGAGGGATGACGCAGCTCCCTCCCATTGGCTATCTCCTAACATCCCGCCCCGCTGGCCTCCCATTGGCTAGGAGGGATGACGCAGCTCCCTCCCATTGGCTATTATGGAGCTGCATCTCCCATAATGCTTTTTGTGTAAAGGACAGAGTTACTGTTGTTTCATGAGTTTTTTGAGTGTGCTCATTGCAACTTTATTTTTTGACTCAGGCTTTTAACCTTCCATAAACATTTGTAAGACTATAACTCTGCTAAGAAGACATGGTCAACACACGCACACACACACACACACACACACACACACACACACACACGCACACACGAGCGTGAGATTTCCAGTGTGAGTGAAAAGAAGAAGCGGGGGTCATGGCATGCGGTTGAATGATATCGCAAAGGAATATGACCAAACCCGTCTACCATCTTTACGATTTTGAAGCAGAAGGAGGTCTTAAAAGGTCTACTTTTATAATTTTTAAAGGGTTTAGGGGGTAGTTTTGGGGGCCTTAGAACAAATCACACGTTTTACATGTAAAATGCGGCTCAATTTACGAAAAACCCAGGTTACGAAAAAGGCTCTGGAACGGATCAATTTCGTAAAGTGAGCTACCACTGTATATAAAGGATGATCAATGATGGTAACACCTAAGCTAAAGAACGTCTTAATTCTGTCTCTACCAACACATCACAAAAGTTTTTCAACAGAAAAAGATAAAAACAGATGTAGAGTGCGAGCTAATGATTTTATTCTCTGTTACTGTACCATTAGCTGCAAATGTTATTTCTGAAATGCTTGGGGGGAACATTTATGACTAAACCTAGCAGAAAGTGAAACCTTCTTAATCTGTTTTGTCGTTCTTTGCAGCCTACACTCACAGAAATGAAGGTACTGAGCAGAACACTTCCTCTCTGTTGAGAAAGTAAAGTCTTTTCACCTGGGAAGCCGCATATGTTACAACCTGAGTCCACGTAGTGTAAAAACCAACTTTTAAAGGTATATGTGTGCCTCATTATAAACCCAGCATCTTCTTCTTCTTTTCCTTTCGGCTGTTCCCTTCAGGGGTCGCCACAGCAAATCATCCGCCTCCATCTCACCCTGTCCTCTGTATCTTCTTTTCTGACTCCAACGACCTTCATGTCTTCCTTCACCACATCCATAAATCTTCTCTTTGGTCTTCCTCGAGGCCTTCTGCCTGGTAGTTCCAACCTCAGCATCCTACTGCCAATATACTCACTATCCCTCCTCTGTACATGTCCAAACCATCTCAATCTAGCCTCTCTGACTTTGTCTCCAAAACGTCTTACGTGTGCTGTCCCTCTGATATACTCATTTCTGATCCTATCCATCCTCGTTACTCCCAGAGAGAACCTCAACATTTTCATCTCCGCTACCTCCAGCTCTGCCTCCTGCCTTTTCCTCTGCGCCACTGTTTCTAAACCGTACAACATCGCTGGCCTCAACACCGTCTTGTACACTTTTCCCTTCATTCTTGATTATAAACCCAGCATCTACATTTCAATTCAAAAGTTCAGGTTGCTGTCTTCTGGAGGGATTGGTGGGTGGGGGTGTGGGGGAGGGGGATGAATTTCCCTTTGGGTTCTCTGGTTTTGTCCCTGTTCCCAAAAACATGCTGGTATCTGGAGATGAGATTGAAGATTAAAATGCTGGCGGTACAGTGCTGTAGTGATTAGCAAATACACCTCATCAAAGCCAGAGGATCCTGAGCTCGAGTTCCGGCCTCGGAGAAAAGCATTTCTGTGTAGACTTTGCACGTTTTTTTATGTGCTAGTGTGGTTTCCTCTAGCTGCACCACTTTCTTCCCACAGTCCAAAGACATGCAGATTGGTCCAGTTGGCTGTTCCAAATTGACCCTGGGTGAGAGCCTGAGTGTAGAAGGTGGTATGTGTTGGCACTACAATGGTCTGGTGGGATGTTCCACCTCACACATCCACCTCACAGCAAGAAAATACTGAGTTCAATTCCCGGCCTTGTCCCACTCTGCACAAGGTTGTCACTGTCCCCTCCAGTGGAGCTAACTGGGTTATCAAAGGCCGGCCATGTCTCTCACTGTCTATGGTGTGAGGTTCATGTAAAAGAACCATTGCTGACTTTCGACAAGAGTAGGCTGAAAAGCCGTCAGCATGTTTCCGCCCTGCGATGGCCTGGAGAGCTGTCCAGGGTGTACTCTGCCCTCGCCCTGAGTTGGCTAAATTAGGATTAAGCTGGTCCAGAAAATGAACTGAACTGGAAAGGATACGTATTTTCATGTGGACTTTGCATGTTCTCCCTGTACTCGCATAGGTTTCTTCCCACAAGCCAAAGACACTGTGTGTGTGTGTGTGTGTGTGTGTGTGTGTGTGTGTGTGTGTGTGTGTGTGTGTGTGTGTGTGTGTGTGTGTGTCCTGGGAGGAACTGGCAACCCATTTAATGTGTTCTCCTTGTATCATATGTAAAATTCCCTTGGAGAGTCTCCAGGCTTGTGAGTGTAAAGTACACCCATGCTCTTACAGAAGCTGAAATTTAAAAAAAAATTAGGTATTTGCGACTGTAAAAGCAGAACATGCATATTAAACTTACATCTTATATCCACATTATTCCTGTACCACAGTTTATTTGCTTTTATTTCTGAGAATTCTGTGTAATAGAATATTCTACTTCGAAATTATTGAAATCAGGACATGTTCGATGTCGACTTTTCCCAGTAATAGTGATGTCATTTTATTTTAGGAATCATAAATAAATGCCCCAGAGAGGGTGACTGCTGGTGTCTGACTTAGTGATGAGGGAATCTGTGTGTGTGTGTGTGTGTGCGTGTGTGTGTGTGTGGTTTTGCCGCAGGAGAACCCGACCTGAGATCAGGAACATTACATCATCTCTCTGAGATAAAAGCGCGCCCGCCTCCTGTAAGGTGATTGAAGGAGGTTAAACCCGTTCGTGGCGGTGATTGGTTAATGAGCACCAGTAAATGGCGAGAGGGGGCGGATCTTTAGAGGCGCGTAGGACGCTTCAAATACAGGCTGAAGGATAGAAGGGTAGACGGAAGAAGAGCCGGAGATTTCACGTCGGGGCTTTGGGTTCGTGTCGGTACCGCGGTGCTCGTGGTGAGAGACATTTAAGCGAATCGAACAAGTATAGACGACATAAATAAATAAATAAAATAATAATAATAATAATAAATTATAAGTAATAAAAAAAAATTATCCAGACACCCGGACCGGAGAGAGGAACCTGCTGCAACCCGCGCTGGACCTGGAGCTGTCCAGTGCTGAACCGAGGTAAGGGCGGCACTTTAGCTCTTATTATCTCTACTCATTCTCACACACACACACACACACACACACACACACACACACACACTGAAAGTTCTCAATTTTGCAATTTCTTCACTTCCCCTCTTATAACCTATAAAGCGTTCTATAAATAGAATCGGTCGGATCCTTGTCGCGCGCGCAGTTTGGAGTTCTCAGCATCAGCACCAGCATCAGCACCAGCATCAGCATTCCTGGAGCATTTCGCGAATCCTTACAATAATATACATCCAAATATAACTTTCAGGTGAATAATAAACTGCCTTAAACACAGCTGAAGACTGAATTGTAGATTTATTTCGGAGTATAAACAGGCTCGTCAAGGATTTATCCATCTGACCCACTTTATGAAAAATTAAAAAAATGGAGCCTCTTGAGCTCCTGAGGTCCCATCAGAGGATTGTTTGGTTTATGGAAACGTTGCCATGGAAACAGTTGCTCAGATTGGAACATGCAGGATCAGATTATTACAGCTGAGGTTTATCAAGATGGCAATATTTATTCATTTGTTTATTCATTTATATTCACCGACCTTCTGTTATATTCACCGACCTTCTCGGAACTTACTGTATATTTTTGATGTTATTTTAAGGATGCTGTCAATCTGAGGTTTTTGGGAAGTTTTGTTTTAGCTTAATTTATTTTATACTTTTTTTTTTAATGTAATCCAAGCCAGTACTTGTAGGATGCACATGTGGGTAGGAAGTGGGCTGAAAATGGGTCCCATATGGGATTGTCCACAGGTTCCTTAGTGGCCCCATTTCAACTGTCCACATGGGCACATTTCACATTAATAACCCAGCTAGGAATCACATAGGGGGGGGGTCCAATCTGGGCTTGACAAAGCGAGACGCACTTAGTTGACCAAAGTGGTCTCAAGTTTAGATGCCTATTTTACACTTTTTGTCCATATGGCCCAGGCATAATCAAGTGGGGCCAACATAGCCATGAAGGCATTTGGCATGGGGCCAAAGTGGAGCCCACATCCATATTGGACTCATTACAGTGTTCATCCCATTCACTACTTATATGTGTCTCACCTACAAGTGCTAGCTATGTTATTTTATCTTGTCTCTCTTCACTTGTCTCTTGTCTTATCTTATTTTCTGACACTTTAAATTAAGGAATATAATTATTTAATTGCAGTTATTGTTCTGACGATGCTTACAATCACAAACCAACATTCCCATTATCAATTTATTGCAATATAGGAAGGAAAAAAAAAAATGCTAACCTGTACCCTTCTTTGTTGATCGTGTGTGTGTGTGTGTGTGTGTGTGTGTGTGTGTGTGTGTGTGTGTGTGTGTGTGTGTGTGTGTGTGTGTGTGTGTGTGTCACCGGCTGATGGCATGTAGGTGCTTCACCATTAATTCTTTAATCCAAAAGCTATTTACAGGCACAAGAGCCATCCTTAAAGTCTAGTCGTCCTCCAATCATGTCGATGATATAAAATAAATGGACAGAAAGATCTACTCAATCCCATTGTACGTCTCATCCCAGTGAGATGGTAAATTATTTATGATTAAAGTTGGCATGTTTGACTGTGAATACATTTACAGCATTTGGCAGACACCCTTATCCAGTGTAACCTATATTTATCATTTTTATACTATTGTGCATTTTATGGTTACGGGCCTTACTCAAGGGCCCAACAGTGGCACCTGACCTTTAGATCAGTAATCTAGAGCTTTAACCACTGAGCCACAGCTGCCACTACAGTGATTATAGTTATAGTCGTTATAGTAATTATGGACCTCAATAATAAATAAAATAAATATTACAAATGCTGTATATATGTTTTGAATCCGGGTTTAATAAACTCAAACGTGCTCCGAGGGAGAAATGCTCAGGAATAAAAAGCGTCCAATGACTTCCAGTAAACAGCCTAAATATCATTGTACATGTTTGAGTAATGGTGATGGAATGAATCCAAATCCGTGCCGAGAGGATTTGTGGGAATTTATCCGACATTAAGATTAAAAAATCAAAAAGTTTAAAAGAGACACACAAGAACTATATTTAATTTCTGAAATAATCTTTAGGGATGAATTTAAAAAGTGTTGGAAAAAAGCTGTAGAGCAGGGGCGTCAACTCATTTTCACTGAGGGCCACAGCGCATCACATGCAAGGTCATCAAGGGACGGATAAACTTGTCAAAAAGGGGCAACCATGAAACCTGCATGGCAAAATAATTCCTGTAGTTTAGTTTATGTTTAAAGTGCACTTGTGGTGTGTGAGTGTTACCAGCTCTTTAAAACAGTCATGTATGACATCAGTCATTCCTTCCGGCAGCAGTCTTTGCTTGTTGACCCTGTGCATCATAGCACATTATGGACCAGTCCTGAGCTGCACATACAACAAGCGCAGAAATCTCAAAAATCATTTCTTTGTTGTCCTAAACCAACTTACAACAGGAAAGCTGAGTTTACAAACCGCGAGCCATTTTGTATTTACCATCACATGCTCGTCTCTGGAAGTGGGGCCGGTGGCGTAGTGGTTAGGGTGCTGCGCTCATTTTTGGGAGGTTGTGTGTTCAAATCCCAGTTCGACCCCCTCCCCCGTGCTAAGACCCCTGGGCAAGGTCTTAACCACAAGCGTGCCTCTGTCCACCCAACAGTATAAATGGGTACCAGTAAAAATATACTGGGAAGGGAACCTGCGATGGACTAGCGTCCCATCCATCCAGGAGGAGTTGAACTCCCAGTCGCTTCACGCTATGGAAACCAGGGATAAGCACCGGTCCGATGAGCCGCTATGGCTCGGGTGTAAAAAGCCCAACGGACTTTTTCAGCTCTGGCAGCGTTCTCATCCTTAGAGTCACTAGAATGTACCGCCTCACTGTTTCCACAATATGCTGACATCTCTTCTGGTTAAAAACAGAACTACTACAAACCTCTGCAGTGCAGCCCATGCTAGTAATCCACATTATAAAGTGGCTAGTCTTGTTTTTTTATTGTCATTTATGTTAAAATAAGCATCTGTATCATTTCAACTTATCATATACACTCATGACCAACACCTCCCAGTGCAGCTAACTGGGTTATCAAAGGCCGGCCATGTCTCTCACTGTCTATGATGTGAGGCGTAAAAGGACCGTGCTGACTTTTGTCAAGAGTAGCTGCATAACTGTCAGCATGTTTCTGCCCTGCGATGGCCTGGTGAGCTCGCCCAGAGTTGGCTGAGATGGGCACTGGTCTCCCAGTGACCCTACCTGGGATGAAGCAGTTCAGAAAATGAACGAATGAATGGATGACCAACACCACTACTCTTTAAGTTTGTTTCCTTTTCTGAAATACTTAACTGCAACATGCTTGCTTGCAATCTTTCTAACACATGAAATAAGTTTGCCGCCACCTAGTGGATGGGTGATGAATTATGTTTTATGGTAATTATTGATGTGAAGAATATACAATAATCATGTACTGTGAAAGCACTCACGGGCACATAAAATGAGTTGGTGGTTATGATTTTGATTAAGGCTAGTTTTATAGATTTACTTCTACAAAAATACTGAGAAAGTGGGGAATTTGTTTCTATGAGAATCTCCCTCCCTCCCTCTCTCTCGCTCTCTCTCTCTCTCTCTCTCTCTCTGTCTCTGTCTCTCACCTTATTCTTTGTCTACCAACAAAAGCAGGGTCATTACTTGTTTCCATCCATCCATTGATCCATCCATCCGTTACCTGTACCATTTATTCATCAGTCACAGGGGAAGTTGGAGCCAATCCCAGAGGAGGCCGGGGGTGTATCCTGAACAGGTCTCCAGTGCACTACAAAGCTAACACACACTCAAACAAACCAATCACAATCACATACACACCTCGGGTCAATTTTGGGTTGCCAGCTGACCTAAGGGTCATGTCTTTGGACTGTGGGAGGAAACCAGGCTACCCAGAGGAAATCCAGGACAGCACTGGGAGAACATGCATAATCCCACACTGAATACGAAATTGTGTTCATATTCTTTCCAGTAGGTGTGTAGAGATGAGGTAACAGCTATCGTCGTGTTGTGGATAGTAGTAACGGAAATGAGTCAGCTTATAATGTACAGTATGATCAGAAGAGAGCGTGAGATCAGCTGGAGAGCTGTTTTGTAATTGATCCCCAGTGTGAGATTCTCTTATCATTTAAGGAAAAAGGAATGCATCATGGCTATGTGTCTATGGGTCATAGTCGTATTAATATTCCATATTGGCTTCTGAGTGGCGCTTCGACAGGGTGAGATCTCAAGTTCGAATCCGGGTTGATACCACAGCCATCCGTGACTGGGAGCCCATGGTAGCTAATTGGCTGAGCTCTCATGGGAGGGAAGGATGGAATACGCTTGCTTCCCTGTCACTCCCTGTGATCATCAGCCAATAATGGGTGTCGGTGAGTGCCTTCGTACAAGGGGATGGATAGCGCTTTCCCTCTCGGTGTGTTAGGTCGCACCTAAGAGCTGGGTGGCAGCACTGCATGTGACAAGGGGGTACGTGCATGTTTACTCCCCCTTCTGGTTGGTGGTGGTCGTGTGATAGGGAAGGAAATACTGTACTGTACTTAAAGGGTGGGAAATGGATTCAGTTAAAATTAGGAGGGTGAAATGGGGAGGTCATCCCCTGAAAACTCTGTTAATTACAGAAAAAGTTTGCATGTCCTCCCGGTGCTCACAGGGGTTTTCTTCATGTTCACCAGTTTCCTCCCACAGTTCAAAAAGACATGCACATTAGACTAACTGTTCCAAATTGACCTTAGGTGTCAGTGTGAATGCTTGACTGTGTGTGTTGCCCTGTGATGGTCTGATGAGCTGTTCAGCGTGTACCGATGCCTTCACCACGTGTTGGCTGAGATAGACGCCAGCATCCCCAAGTACCCTAGTAGAATTAGGCAGCTTAGAAAATGACAGTAGATGATACCCTAGATCCAGCTATTGGATTGAGTCCTGGGTAAATTCAGGCGCCAACCACATTCCACACATTTCTCAAGGTAAACTGTTTGGATGGGTGGACAGCTGAAAAATTTTTCATATTTAGGAAAAATGTAGCTTTGCTACTGATGAACGCAAGCAAAAAGTCTTCAAACTCTTCAGGGTTAAATAATAAGATATATATCATGGAAAATGAAGAAACTAAACTCCAGAATGGAGATGAGGACACTGCAGCACCGATCCCAAAGAGATTTTGGAGGCAACAACCACAGTGTGCTACATTTATATTGATCTGGATGAAAAAAAAAAATAAATAAATAAATATATGTTTATATGATCAGATGAGAGACAGATATAATCTATATAATCTATATACCACAGTGTGCTACATTTATATTGATTGGGATGAAAAAAAAAAAAAAAATATATATATATATATATATATATATATATATATATATATATATATATATGTGTGTGTGTGTGTGTGTGTGTGTGTGTGTGTGTGTATATATATATATATGATCAGATGAGAGACAGATATAATCTATATAATCTATATACCACAGTGTGCTACATTTACATTGATTTGGATGAAAAAAAAAAAAAAAAAAATATATATATATATATATATATATATATATATATATATAGATAGATAGATAGATTCTTCTATAATCACCTGAAGAGAGAGGATGGTTGCACCACCCCTCGAAACAGATCTGTAGTGATAAATGGAGTATATATATATATATATATATATATATATATATATATATATATATATATATATATATATATATATATGTGTGTATGGGGCCGGTGGTGTAGTGATTAAGGTGCTGTGTTCATTATTAGGAGGTTGTGAGTTCAAATCCCACTGAGACCTTCACTGTGCTAAGACCCCTGGGCAAGGTCTCAACCACAAGTGTGCTTCTGTTCACCCAGCAGTATAAATGGGTACCAGTAAAATATACTGGGAAGGTAACCTGCGATGGACTAGCGTCCCATGAAGGGGGATTTGAACTCCTGGTCGCTTCACGCTATGGAAACCGAGGATAAGCACCGGCCTGATGAGCCATGAGGCTCGGGTGTAAAAACCCAACATATATATATATATATATATATATATATATATATATATATATATATATATATATATATATATATATATATATATATATATATACTGCTGCAAATAGGTTACAAAAATGATATTTATAAACGGACTCACTCACTTATTTGTCTAAACTACTTAATCCTACTCAAGACAAGGCTGGAGCTTATCTCAGCTGACACAGTGGGAAGTCAGGATACACCCTGAACAGCTTGCGAGACCACTGCAGGCAACATACACACAACAAGTCATTCTTTGACTCACACCCAGGGACAATTTGGAACAGACAATTAGTATAATATTCATGTTTTTGGATTGTGGGAGGAAACCAGTGTACCTGGAGAGAACTCGCAAAGCATGGGGAGGCCGACTCCACACAAAAACTCCACACAAACTCTGGACTCGAACCAAGGACCTTCTTACTGTGAGGTGATATGTTATCCCCTCCCCTTCCCTTCCCTCAATAACTAGTCAACATTGAAAAATAGAGTTCAAAGCATTCATTCGGAAGCTCCTTAATCCTAATAGAGTTGCGCGAAGGCTGAAGTCTATGTCAACCGACTCTGGCCAAAGGCAGGGTACACCATGAGCAGTTTCCAGGGCCAACACACACAATGTTTAGCAAGCTAACAGTGAAATGGTAATCGTTGAAATCTCTCAATGTTAAAGAATCTTTAAATTTTTCGATATATGGAATTTGGTCCGAATCATCTCCAAAATCTTATGGACTCTTCCTCGTCCAAAGGCCCAACTTTGGGAAAATATCATTAAAATCTATAGACCGTGTGCAATCAACCTACAAAACACACAAATCGATGGTAAACACGTAACCTTCAAGGCAGAAGTAACCTTCCGGATTTAGATCTTTGATCTGTTCTTTTATGATGATGCATTTGATGCACTTTTATTTTCCTAGAGCAGAGCGCGAGAGAGTTCCATCAGGATAGTTTCTTAAAAAAGCCGAGTTTCAGCTGTTCTTTAATCCAATTGAAATGTTTATAATATGATTTTAATGTGATTTATTTTGTTCAGCTCTATAGAACAGAGTGTGCGTTGGAGACTGGAAAAAAAAAAATCGGTGTTGGGAAGGGACGAGAAGAAGGGAGAAACTGATTAATGGCTGCCCGTCACCTAGCATCTGTCATCCATTTAAACTGAATGTGCACATCATGTACGAATTCTTATCCACCGAGTCATGGAGTAGAACACAGAGACAGAGGACATGGAATAGGCACAAAATGGTACTGTATAAATAATAAAATGGTGTAAAATCGTGGAAAAAAAAAAAAAAAAAAAGCAAAGAAAGAAAGAAACAGCCTTCACCCCTGTCTTCTTCAGCAGTCCTGAGCTCTTACATGCGCAACTCTATAAACTGTATTAAATCGTTGCTACGTTGGTTTTCTGTGACTCGTCTTGCAGCCTTGTACAGAATAACCTATTAGGATGTTTACGCCGGAGTTTACAACCCATTAGCAGCGTTCCCCCTTTTGTCTTAAATCATTAAAGGCCTCATGTACACAGTTTATCATTAATTAGATCTCGCTGCTTGCCCTCGAAAGTGCTTAACAATCACAACAGGCATGCGAAATGCTTTTCGGGTTGAGTGTTTAACAGCTGCAGCTCGGATCAGGTCCACACCGAAAGAGGAAACAGTAGGGAGAGAAACGCGGTAACCATAAATCAGCCAGCACTGGAGGATCGACCCACCCACAGGAGAACCGGGTCAATCAGACAGAGCCATGCTATCACAGTGTCCCACAAGCTGATTAGCACGGCTAACTAGCTAGCTAACTTGTTCATTTTCTGCACCGTCGGACTCTAATTAGGGTCACGGTGAGGCTAGCGCTCATCGCAGGAAACTCTGGGCAGTGTACACCCTGGACAGCTCGCCGGGCCATCACAGGGCAGAAACACGCTGATGACTACGCAGCTACTCTTGACTAAGGTCAGCAATGGTTCTTTTACATGAACCAATAACCACAGGTCGGGCAGTGGTGGTCTAGTGGATAGGGTGCAGGATCGCTGATCCTAAGGTTAGGGGTTCAAGTCCCCACAGGGTTGTCACTGTCCCCCCCAAGTGCAGCTAACTGGGTTATCAAAGGCGGGCCATGTCTCTCACTGTCTATGGTGTGAGGCATGTAAAAGAACCATTGCTGACTTTCGTAAAGAGTAGCTGCAAAGCCGTCAGCGTGTTTCTACGACCTGGAGAGGGATGGGCACGGCCAGGCCATATCAGCCCAACTCTCACCATGAAGGCGCCCTAACGACATCCCCGGATGTTAAGGGATAAGTGAAGTGAGTGAAGTGAAGATAACCAGAGACAGTGAGAGACATGGCGGCCTTTGATAACCCAGTTAGCTTCACTCGGAGGACAGCAGTGACAACCCATTGATGGTGGGGCTTGAACCTCAAACCTTGGGTCAGTAAGCCAGCACCTTACCACTGGGCCACCACTGACCTTAACTAGTGAAGCCTAGCTAAACGATGTCGGCTATCTTAGCAGAAGATAATCACTGGAAGAGTATTTTTTGTTGATTGATGATCAAGTTCACTTTTATACACATATTGAAGACACACAAGAAGGAATTTGATGATTTAAAATTTATAATTTTCGAAATTTTGAAATTTTTATTCATTCATTTTTTTAAATGGGTAAATCCTAATTAGGGTCGCAGGGAGGCTGGCATCAAATCTCCAATTGTGGGGCTATTTGGAACAGTCAGGAAGCAAAATGTACATGTTTTTGGACTGTGGGAAGAAGTCGGAGTACTTGGAGGAAACCCACGCAAGCACAGGGAGAGCATGCAAACTCCACACAGAAACACCGGAGCCTGGGAATCAAACCCAGCACCTTCTTGCTGTGAGACAGATGGGCCTGATTACGCATCTAAATGCATTTTTTAATTAATACAATTTTTTTTCACGGTGGCGTAGTGGTTAGCATGTCTGTTTAACTGCAAGATGGTTCTGGGTTCGATTCCCAGCTCAGGTGTTTCTGTGTGGAGTTTGCATGTTCTCTCTGTGCTTGTGTGGGTTCCCTCCGGGTCCTCCAGTTTCCTCCCACAGTCCAAAAACATGCATTGTAGGTTAATTGGCTGTTCCAAATCCCCCCTCGATGTGAGCGTGAGTATGAATGGTTGTGTGAGTGTTGGCCCTCCGATGGCCTGGCAAGCTGTCCAGGGTGTACCCTGCCTTCGCCATGAGTCAGCTGAGATGGGTACCAGCCTCCCCGCAACCCTAACTTAATATCAAGTGGTCCGGTAAATGAATGGATGAGGGATTAATCAGCCCAACAGAACTGAAATTTGGAAGGGACAGCGTGTATGAATGAAATGTCCATTTTAGGTGTTAGTGGTGAGGGTGCTGCACTCATGATTTGGGGTTTGTGTGTTCAAATCCCAGTTAGAACCCCCATTGTGCTAAGACCCCTGGGCAAGGTCTCAACCACAAGTGTGCTTCTGTTCACCCAGCAGTATAAATGGGTACCAGTACAAATATACTGGGAGGGTAACCCGCGATGGACTGGCGTCCCATCCAGGAGGAGTTGAGGTCCTAGTCTCTTCACGATATGGAAACCGGGGATAAGCACCGGTCCGATGAGCCATTGGACTTGGGCGTAAAAAGCCCAACGGACTTTACCTACCTTCAATTGTGAAGGGGTTTCATCAAGATGGTGGCGATACGGTTTCGGTTTTCTGTGTGCGAACACTACGATGTGTGATACAGCCTTTTTTTTTTTTTTTTTTTTTAGCGAATGACACATGAGGGAGGGTGATAGTGAACATGTGCTTCCTGTGAAACACTGCTAGCCAACTCCTGTACATGCTGCATCACATGACAACATGACAGATACCGGATGCCCTTTCTATCCGTCCTGTTCCACATACATGAGCTCACAGCGACTCATGATTGCTTCGTTTCATTGGGGGAGATTGTGTTTACCCCTCCCACGGACTGTAGTTACACCGCCAATTTTGTTGTGTTAGACCTCCAGCCAAAGATCTGTAGCATTCGGTTCTGTCAGACCTGTGATCCGCCCAATGATGCAGTCGGGAGTGGTTTACATTTTACAGCACCATTGTTGTACACTGTGGTATGTATTCAGCTTATACAATAAATCAGGATTTCCTTCTCGTTTCTTATATTCCATATCATGGGATGAAAAAACACTTTGTAGTAGTGCTAATTTTTTATTACAGGGATCCCTTACTTTCCGCGGTTAATTGGGACTGAGATCCCCACGTGACCACCGAATTCCGCGAAATAGGATCACAAACCCACCCCTCCCCCGACTGCCTAATACCTACATGTATATGTGTATATAATATGAATAAATACATATTCAATGCTATAAATGCTTATAATTACAATTAAACATTCAAATATAATGCATAAGCTGTAAATAAAATATAAAGACACACACATACAGAGACGCGCACACACAGGTGCGCACCTCACAGAAATCTAACTCGCTTTGATGAGAGGTTTTGGGTTGTTTTGTGTTTGTTTTTTTTTTGTTTTTTTTGCATAATTGGCTTTGTTTTTGTGGCATTTTCCTTAACCCTTCCCCCTATTCTTCCTTAATTTCCTTATTTTTTAATTCGATGAATATTTTTTTAGAAAAACTCCTAATGAAAAACTGTACTAATGAAGCCGCATGAATTGAAGCGTGAAGTAACAAGGGATCCCTGTGTATCAAATTATTTTTTCCCTTTCATTTATTCATTTCCAGTCCTTACCTGTCAAGTATAGGCTCCCTATCACCATGCTGGTGCCACCCGCGTTTTTACGAACTGCTTGTACATGTGCATTCGGGCGGTGAACTAACATACTCGAAGGTGAAGCAATATCTGCCCCTTGTACGCATGGGCTCACAGACACCCATGATTGGCTGGTGATTGCTGTAAGTGACAGGGAGGCGATGACATGTGCCATCCCTCCCTCCCATGAGAGCTCGCCCATTTAGCTCCCATGGAGCGGATACAACGGAGGGCCGGGGCATCGACCGGGATTCAATCTCACAATCTATAGGTACTAGATACTGTATTTATAAGTTAAAAAAAAACCTGGTGTAGGAATTTAACAGTTCTGAATAGAAACAATCTGTATTTGTGTGTATGTGTGTGGGTATGTGTGAGTGTGAGAGAGCATGAGCGAGGGAGAGAGAGAGAGAGAGACAGATATATGCATTATTCTATTTCTCTAAATTCCCCGGTGGTTTTCTTCTGTCATGTCACTCCAACGCTGAAATTCTCCTTTCTGATGTTTGTATGCTTGAAATGTGTGTTCCTTACAAATACAGGCGCACCTTAAACCTGCACTGAATGAAATCAGGCCACGGTGTTACAGCAGGGCTGATAAATATGAGAATACGAGGGTGGATTACTGCGAGACTTAATGTGGTTGGAATATGACTGAGCGAGAAACTGTACTGAGGAGAATTGGTCATCAATAATCAGATTTGTGCACACACACACACACACACACACACACACACACACACACACACACACACACACACCATAAACACATGGGGTTGGAGGTACATATTTGCATTCTGTGAGATGGCTTTGGCAGGGTATGACTCCTCTAAAGCTTTCATGACTGTTCTTCACCCAGCCTTAGCATTTACACAGCTTACCCACACCACTCTCCGTGCACAACCTGAACATACACACAAAGCCCTAGCATTGACGGACATACCAGTCCTACGTTCCTGGTACTGTTGTTACCGGTGGAGGGAACATCATGCATTTTTCCGACTTAATGCCACAGTCAAGTCTGGAGAAAATGACAAGACTGATTTCGACGAGCCTCCGGGGATGAAAATGAAGGATCTTCCCCATGTTGTGTCGGAGCAAACTATAAGAAAGACTTGCAGTACGGTTAAAGAAAAATAACTGGTTACAGCCCAATATTCCAACAGCCTATTGGACAAACGGTTACAGCCGATTGGTACGACAGCCCTAACCCTATACCTCACCCAGCTGAAGTGAGTCCAACTGATTGAAGAGAGGTGCACATCTTCTATGAGAACGGATGTGGGACCAAAGGGTCATCGGAACATAAAGCCATCCCAGCAATAACTTTAGTCCATTATACAGAGGAACTGATCTCAAGAGAATTCTCTCAGTTAACTGAAAAAGGAAAAGGCGTGGCCATACAATTCAAACGCTATAAAGCAACTGTTTGTTTTTCTGTGATTCGGATTCAGATGACACCCATACTGCGATGTAGGGAAGACATGATTACAGACTGACTTACTGACTTACGTTCATCCGTTTTATGTTTTTTCGATTTTACGTTTTAAAAAAAAAAAAGTCAAATTTTGAGTTGAGACGTACCTACGTAGTACGCTGACGTAATGACGCAATGACATAATGACGCTGCGTCCATTGTTTACAGACGACAGACTGAATGTGCCCCTCCTTCTCCCCAGTTCAGTCTGTCGTCTGTAAACAATGGACGCAGCGTCATTATGTCATTGCGTCATTACGTCAGCGTAGTACGCAGTACGCTGACGTAATGACGCAATGACATAATGACGCTGCGTCCATTGTTTACAGACGACAGACTGAACGTGCCCCTCCTTCTCCCCAGTTCAGTTATAAATATATATCAGTTTTATAAGGTGTTGCCCTTGTGTTAAGATGTCGTCTCTGTGCTCTTTGTGTTTACACTTTTTTGCATACTTTTGTAACCCGAAGCAAATATGGTTGGTCAGAAGCGTAAGCCTAGTAGCATGGGTGCAATTCTCATACACAGGGATGAATTAACTATCTGCTCAGATCGGTGCAATCTACCATGCATACTCAGTTAAGCAAAGAGAGTTGTAAAATGAATGAAAAGAGAACTCTCCGCTCTGCTGGTGATTCACATCAGTGCAGGGTGAGTTCTAAACAAGTTCAATGGCAACCCTTGCTGACTTGAAAGACCAGAAGTCCGTATAACCAACAGCAAGTACACTACTTTCGCAAGTACCCTACTTTTGGTTTTGAGCGCCTCACATATTGTAAGCATTGATTGGCTGTTTTAAGCTTCATGTAAAGTGACTCGGTATAAAAAAGTGACTTATTTGAAATTAATGTTGATATTATTTGATATATTTGATATTATTTTACAATGTTATGTTTATAATAGTTGATTAAGGGGTGTTTTATGAGATACGGTGATGGTATTTATGGTTGTATAGTACAGTATGAGCGTCATGTGTCACACGTCATACGTCATATGTCACTGTAACAACTTACATTCACTTTCAACTTACGTTCAGCCGTCCGTAACCAATTAAAAACGTAAGTCGGGGAGCGTCTGTATAATATCTCATCATGTATCAAGCTGGAAACCACTATTTGGGTATCATTCACATATTGGTGTATAAATTATATGGAAATATTACATCACCGGATAGCATGTTGGCGCACTGGTTAGCACATCCACCTCAAAGCAAGGAGGTCCTGTGTTGGATTTTCGGGATCGGGCGATTTATGTGAAGTTTGAATTCTTCTCACTCTGCTTGCGTGGGTTTCTTTCGGGTACTCTGGATTCCTCTCACAGTCCAAAAACATGTACACTGGGCTAACTGGTGGCTCCAAATCGCCTCTAGGTGTGAGCTTGAACTGTGCATGTCTGTGCTTTGGCCTTATGATGGCCTGGTGAGCTGTTCAGGTGTGTGTGTGTGTGTGTGTGTGTGTGTGTGTGTCTGTGTGAAAGTGAGGGATAGAGAGAGTGAGAGTGTGTGTGTGTGAGAGAGAGAGAGTAAAAGTGTGTGTGTGTGTGTGTGTGTGTGTGTGTGTGTGTGTGTGTGTGTGTGTGTGTGTGTGTGTGTGTACGTGTGACTGAGTGAGAGAGAGAGAGAGGACTGGTACCAGATTCAGTGAAAAGCTTTTTGAAAACACTCACACAAACTTTTTAAAACAAACACAGACAGACAGACTCACACGCCTCGGATTTTCCATGCCGCGCTAAATCAAGATAGAAGTAGCTCCACTCTTTTAACTCCATTAATTCCCCAGTGGACGTGTTCATGAAGGGTGCGAGCCCATCTTGACTTGCTAATGCCGTTCGGTTGCTGAGGGCCTTGTGTAACATCCGTGATGATTCAGTGTGAAATGACCTGCCTCGAGTGAATTACTGCGATGTCCAGCTGCTTCACGCTTGCTATGAGTGGCGTGGAGGACGTTGTCAGTACTCGCAGTAATACGCACAAGAGCTTCATTATGGAGAGGCTCGATTGGAGAGGTTGGCCAAAATGAACTTCAGAGAGTCCTGCGTTTAATTCAAGTGCTGCTGTGGGTGGAGAGCGAAAAGGGGGGGGGGGGGGTGAGAGAGAGCGAGAGAGAGCGAGAGAGAACAGCCACTTTAATATCTCTACAATCATGAAAGAGTCCCGCTAGTGTCCTTGAACAACACTCATCACCCCTGAGACAATCTTTTTACCTCCATCTCCTGTATCTCTCTGCCTTCACTCCTACACCATGTTGTTTTATCTCTGTTTTCCCATCTCGCATATCTATTTGCGTTCTTTCTCTATCAGTACAAGGGAAAAGTTCTTTTCTTTTCTACTTCCGCTCGGCTCAGGTGGTACACAGGAAGCGTGGAAAAGAGTGAAGACGTAGGAACGGACACGAAATCCTGGGGGGGGCGGGGGGGGGGGGTAAAGATAAAGGGAAACCGAGATGAGGTTCCGTCCACCTCAGCGTTTATCACGAGAGACTTGTAGAGAAGTGGATGGTGCTACACCTCTTTTTAGCGGCTGTGATATCTGGTTGTTCAAGGTTGGTTTTTGTGTTAAATAACGTCCACACTTATTTTTCCCGCCTTGTTCGCAGATGACATTGTGATCTGTAGTGAGAGCAGAGAACAAGTGCAGGAAAATCTAGAGAGGTGGAGGTATGCCCTGGAAAGGAGGGGAATGAAGGTTCGTCTCAGTAAGACAGAATACATGTGTGTGAATGAGAAGAACCAAAGAGGAACGGTGAGGTTACAGGGAGCAGAGATAAGGAAGGTGGAGGATTTTAAGTACTTAGGCTCAACAATCCAGAGCAATGGAGAGTGTGGAAAAGAGGTGAAGAAGCGTGTGCAGGCAGGTTGGAATGGTTGGAGAAAAGTGTCCGGTGTGATGTGTGATAGGAGAGTATCGGCAAGAATAAAAGGAAAAGTGTACAAGACGGTGTTGAGACCAGCGATGTTGTATGGTTTAGAAACAGTGGCGCTGAGGAAAAGACAGGAGGCAGAGCTGGAGGTAGCAGAGATGAAAATGTTGAGGTTCTCTTTGGGAGTAACGAGGATGGATAGGATCAGGAATGAGGACATCAGAGGGACAGCACATGTAAGACGTTTTGGAGACAAAGTCAGAGAGGCTAGATTGAGATGGTTTGGACATGTACAGAGGAGGGATAGTACATTAGTAGAAGGATGCTGAGGTTGGAACTACCAGACAGAAGGCCTAGAGCAGGGGTCACCAACACGGTGCCCACGGGCACCAAGTCACCCGCAAGGACAAAATGAGTCGCCCGCGGGCCTGTTCACTGCTATTTTTAGAACAGGCCCGCGGCTCCATAGCACCACTTTCCATTGAACCGCATCTAATTTTTTTTGCTATTTAAAAAAAAAAAAATCAAATCAATATCTTCACATAGGTGAATATCATTAATTATTAATGACTAGGTTAGATTAGGTTAAATTAGACCCGGTAGCCTTTTGTATTAATTGGTACCCAGGAAGTTGCTCTCCGTTTCAAAAAGGTTGGTGACCTCTGGCCTAGAGGAAGACCAACGAGAAGATTCATGGATGTGGTGAAGGAGGACATAAAGGCAGTTGGTGTAAGAGAAGATGCAGAGGACAGGGTGAGATGGAGGCAGATGATTTGCTGTGGCGACCCTCTGAAGGGACCAGCCGAAAGGAAAAGAAGAAAGAGATTTTTCCCGCCTTGGGTTCATAATTATATTTGTAGGTGCATGGCAACTGTTAAAATGATTTTTCTCCAAACAGGATTGTTCTTTTTAGGTTCTGATAACACTCCCTTACCCATTTGCCAAACCACTTAATCCTACTCCAGTCTCAGTATGGCTGGAGCCTATCTCAACCAGCTCTGGGCAGAAGTAAGGGCAATTCAGGACAGCCAATGAGCTTAATGTCTTTGGTCTGTTGGAGGAAACCCGGAGTAGTCTGAACAAACCTAAGCAAGCACTCCCTCACCAAGCCTGGGATTCGAACCCAAGACCTTCTTGATGTGGCTACTATGTTTATATATTTACATTTATAGCATTTTGTGTGTGTGTTTGGCATTTGTGTGTGTGTGTGTGTGTGTGTGTGTGTGTGTGTGTGTCCACTTAAAGCATTGGGCCGCCACAAACTATGGCACCCAGGGGCAGTTGGGAGTTAGGAGCCTTGCCCAAGGGTACTTCAGCCATGAAGGTGAAGGAAGGGAACCCTAATCCTCATCCAATGAAAATTGAACCTGCCACCTCTAAGTCTTAAGCCTGCTTCACTAACCAGTAGGTCATGAAACCCCAAAGTTTCTTAATCTGGAGTCACATTTACATTTCTGGTACATTTGGTCGACGCCCACTGACGTAGGTCCTTACACTCCCTTTCCTGTCACTCCCAGCGATCTCCAGCCAATCATGGGTGCCTGTCAGTATCAGCTCATTTGTACACAAAGGGGTGGATGTCACTTTCCCTCTCAGGCATGTCATGGAGGTGGCTTGTGCACAGGTACGCCTCTCCCTGGTTGGTGGTGGTGGTGGTGTGATAGGGAAGGTAACGCTTGACAGGGGAATGGAATGTGACTAAATTGGGGGAGAAAAAAATGGGGGGAAAAAAAAAAAAAAAAAAAAAGCTGTGCGTACTTTCATATCAGAATGAATCTCATTACTGTCACAACATATTGTGATCTGCTTTTTAACCTTATTGTGTATTGAACTGCGAAATATATTCAGGAAAAGTGACACATCCTGAGGAAAGAAGGGAAAGAGCACACTTGTCAGTCACTGTGTGTGTATGTGTGAGGCTGTGGAAAAGGGCGGGTCAGGGGTGTGGAGGATGATAGCGAGGTGTTATTAGAGTGTGATGCTTCAGATTTAGCTCTCTGCACCAATTAACAATTCCTTCATCCATCCTCCTCATTCATGTGCCACCGAAAAACCCAAGTCTGAAAATGAAAGACCCGCCAGTAGATCAGATTCAATTATTAATAAGCTGCGCATACATTTTTCATCACCTCCAGTGCATTTGCAAATATGAGAGGCCGTGTCAGAGGGCGGCAGATGAGAAGGAAAGAGTGTGTCAAGAAACTGCAGAGCGACACTGGTGTACTGATCGTATGTTACATCCACCCAAACACGCTGCCATGATCATCGTCGGGTTCTACACCACGGCTGTGAAACAGCAAGAAGTTCCCTGACTCGCAGCTGCCGGATTCACTTTCATGTACAAGCTTGTGATTCTAAGCCTGTGCACTTAATCTGCAGCAGTAAGACACTTCTTCTTCTTTTCCTTTCGGCGGTCCCTTTGTTCAGGGGTCGCCACAGAGAATCATCTGAATCGCATGTTTGATTTGGCGTAGGTTTTTACGTCGGATGCCCTTCCTGACACAACCCTTTCAGCGAGGGCCAGAAACACACTGACGGCTTTGCAGCTACTCTTGTCGAAAGTCAACAATGGTTATTTTACATGAACCTCTCATCATAGACAGTGAGAGACATGGCCGGCCTTTGATAACCCAGTTAGCTGCACTGGGGGGGGACATTGACAACCTTGTGGAGAGTGGGACTCGAACCCCCAACCTTAGGATCAGCGATCCAGTGCCCTTTACCACCAGGCCACCACTAAGCAGCTGTAAGACACTAAATAATAATAATAATAATAATAATAATAATATACATACTGATACTGTATGTATATATATATATATATATATATATATATATATATATATATATATATATATATATATACACACACTCACACAGTCGGCCCCCAAATTATGAAATTAATCCGTTCCAGAGCCCTCTTCGTATTGCGGGGATTTCTTAAGTAGGGGTGGCATCTTACATGTTAAACGCCTAATTCGTTCCAAGGCTCCAGTCTTTGGACTGGATAAACCCCATAAACCCTTTAAAAATGATAAAAGTACACCAATTTTGTTTGTTAAAAGTAAAATAAAATTATTTATTAAACCATTTAAACACTGTATTAACAGATTAACCCATTTTATTAACATATTTATTAATTAAACCATTATTAAACATTTTTATTAACACATACACACACACACACACACACACACACACTCCTGTCTCTCTCTCTCTCTCTCTCTCTCTCTCTCTCTCTCTATCTCTATCTCTCTCTCTCTCTCGCCCACAAGACGTGAATTCCCTGCTTGACAAACTCAACTTTAATTTGATTCCTTGAGGGATCAGAATTCCAGATGAGCTCAAATGCGCCCACATTTATTAAACATTTACTGAATTAAACAACTTAAAAAACTAAAAACTAAAGAGTTAAGCTTCCTTCTGTATCAATCTGGGAGGCCAGCGGGGCGGGATGTTGAGAGACAGCCAATGAGAGAGCAA
>CM045749.1:10194228-10254228 GCA_024760905.1 Plotosus lineatus
ATCTGGTCAGAAGGTCGGCAGTTCAAGCCCCAGTACCATCAAGCTGCCACTGTTGGGCCCTTGAGCAAGGCCCTTAATTGAGTAAAAATGTAAGTTGCTCTGGATAGAGGCGTCCGTCAAATCCCATACATGGAAATGTAAATAGTCGACTCAGAAATTCTCCGCGACCAAAGTGTGATAAAGCAGTTCAACCAATGAAAAAGTAAATAACTCAGTCTTCTTCTTCTTCTTCTTTTTCTTCTTCTTTTACTTTCGGCTGCTCCCTTCAGGGGTCGCCACAGCAAATCATCCGCCACCACCTCACCCTGTCCTCCGTATCTTCTTTTCTGACTCCAACGACCTTCATGTCTTCCTTCACCACATCCATAAAAAGTAAATAACTCAGTATTATGAGCCAATCATGTTAAACAGAAATCGGATAATGGAGGCGGAGTCAAGGCAATGATGTTGTCCTAAGGCTGCATATACCTCTGTTTCTAAAGACGAGACATTAGCCTGAACTAGACCAATCGATTTTATTATGTTGAGTAATGCCTTCTATAATATCTTTATATTATATCTATAATTCAGTACATGTTCTATTTTACATTTTAAATGTATTTTTATAGGGAGACAAATTTCTTTTTTTATTTTTGGAAGATACCGTACTTACAAATGTTCTCCACAAATCGATCTGTGATTGAAATTAGACCCTCAAAAAATGATGGGAGTAGAAACCCTTCATTTGGATGCAGGGCACGCTTTTATAGGAGAAACCAGGTCAAGGTCACGGTAATATGAATGAGTTGTATTTTGGGAAATACAGACAAGGAAATGTGTTCGAAAGGATACCAGTGATGAATCTAAAGCTGAGGAACTTTCAGATCCTCAAATTACACACCATACATATACATGACTGTGCTTTTCCCTCAGTCTATTCATGAGTATAGTGGCAGGGTTAATATTTAATAATAAAATAGAAATCACTTCAAAAAGAAAGAAACCCCAAACCCTTCCTGTTACGGCCACACCCACTTTGTATTTAATAAGAGGTTATAGCCCAGAAATCCTGATCTGGATGATCTTCTCAGTTCTAGGCATTCGAAACTAAAGAGTTTTTTTGGCGAATTTCACACAGAATGGGAACACATTTTTCGCACATGCAACCATTCACAAGCACATTCACACCTAGGGGCAATTAACCTCATGTGCATGTCACTTGTGGAAGGAAACTGGAATACCCAGAGGAAACCATTGTAAGCATGGGGATAACATGTAACACGCTCCACATAGACACGCTCTGATTCAAACCCGGGATCTTTCTCCTGTGAGACAGATGTGCTAACCACTAAACCTTTTTTACACCAGGGACCAGGTTTATGTATGAAAATGTTTCCGCGGACCGGTTAGGATCTACTCCTTAGTCTTGTTTTGGTGGGTGTCAACGCAGAAAAAACCCCGCCTCACAAAGATATGTGGTTGGAAGTGGAAGAAGGGCTTTCAGTGCGTCTGTGGCAATGTCAAAAACAGTCGTTTTTCAAAATTACAGTCGGCCCTCTACTTACGAAATTAATCCGATCCAGTGCCTTTTTCGTAACCTGGAGTTTTCGTAAGTATAGGTGCATTTTACATGTAAAACGCATGATTCGTTCCAAGGCTCCCAAGACTACCTCATAAACCCTTTAAAATTATAAAAGTTCACCAATTTTGTATGAAATATGTGTTAAAAGTAAAAAGAAAAACTTATTTACCTTTTTTAAAATCTCTCGAACCACCCAGGTGATGCTTTAAAGTCCGGGGGTTGCTGGTCTGAACAACCCTCACCCCCACCCTCCTTCACAAGCTCCTTAAATATGCCGGTTGCTTTTTTCCTAAATAATCGCCTCCGTCACTGTATCTCCGCTTTTAAGGTCTCCTTCTGCCTCAATATCGTCGCGATTGTAGAGGGGTTTCCGCCATACTCCTTTGCGATTTCGCTCAACCGCATCCCACTTTCGTATTTTTTTTATTATCTCCTGCTTCATTTCAATTGATAACTGAGCCCTCTTCTTCTTTTCTGTCAACCGGGAATCACTTTCTTGAGGTTCATGATGGATAAAGAAATATAACGCTCCAATGAGCAATCTCAAAAAAACTCACGAGCCAACAGTCCTGTTCAACTCTCCTTCACGCATGTGACAAACAGGAAGTATGGGTACAGTTCAGCTCCCTCCTGGCCAATGGGAGGCCAGCGGGGCAGGATGTTGGGAGACAGCCAATGAGAGAGCAACTCGCGCATTGTTTGAATGTTTGAATGGCGCGTTTGAATTTTTGAATGGCGCATTTGGCGCTTTTCATAAAAAGAGGTTGTTTTCATAAAAAGAGGATGAAAATTTTGGAAAATGTTTTTCGTAACCTGGATTTTTTGTATTTAGAGGTTTTCGTAAGTAGGGGGCCGACTGAAGCCCTAATAAAAATCTACAATTTGCACCATAAAAGATTTTGTTTGCGGACCGGTATCAAATGAGCCAGGGACCAGGACCAGTCCGCGGACCGGGAGTTGGGGACCCCTGCACTAAACCACAATGCCACCGGAGACTACAAACAACCACAACTTATTTTTTGCTATAATACAATTGTCTCATTTTTCCTTTGTTACATCATCCAGATTTAGTGAGGCTCCGCCCACTGTGGGAGGTCAAATTATTGCATTTTTTTTTTGCCTTGGCTTTGTGTGTGTACGCGCATGTGTGTGTGTGTGTGTGTGTGTGTTTGTATGCGTGTGTGTCTTTTTAATCCCGTAATGTTTTTATTTTAAGCCCTCCTGCTATCCAATGATGCTTGTACCCGTCTGCTCTTCCATTTTCCTAATAGCTGGTTTGTTTTGTTTTGATTACTTATGTTTTAATAAAAATCACCCTCTCCGTATAAATACCATGTGTGCGGTGTGAATCATTTTGATCTGTGAGTCAGTGCTGACAGCTTGCTTAACTATTGCAGAACGTAATAAAGCGGATCCAGACACAGTGTCAGGGCAAGTGTTAAATATTGCCTGATTTATCTGAAATATCCAGTATGAAGGCTTCAGTGGAAAAGACGTGTACAGGCATTACACAGACTTGCTAGCCTGGAGCTCAGGGCTCTGTCGTTAATATGGGACTGGGTCATGGGGATTAGGATACGTCTGTCATTCAGCATTACACTGACAGGCACAGCAACGCTGCATCCGAGCATGACTTTAAGAGGTTTGGAGCTTATAAGCAGGATTGGTTTTAAAGTGTGTGTTTTCTCTCGAATCGTTTTTGTTAGCCGAGCGAAAATGGCTGTAACAATCAGAGATGTTTAGAGACGAACAAAATAATTTTATTGCACTTATAAAAAAGAATTTTCTTTCGTTTCAAGGCTACAAATCACCGAATCCCAGTAGGATTCCTTCTGCTTAGGCGTTTTCATTAGTGAGACTCTTTTAGATGCGAAGTATAAACACAACTAGACTCGGAATGCATCTGTACTGACACTGCTGTTGGTTAATCATGTAATAATGATATAACATGATGATGATGAGTTAAACATTGGAATGCTTAGCTACAATCAGAGTCTGATGGAACGACTCTTTGAGCCTTCTGATGATTGTTTCTCCGAAATGAAATTCCAAGCAGCTTGAGACTGTGACATAATTATAATCCAAAGAAGAAGCGGGCCGACTCACTTCTTGTGTGCGTCCCTTTGTGTCATCAGCAGGTAGCTCAGGATCACCAGTGTTTCACCCCTTAACCTGGACACTTCACCTGAGTGGGACAGTGAAGGCCGGTTACTTACTTATATACTTACTTATATACATACTTATTTTGTTGTTTTCATATTCATCATACCAAAGTCCAACATCAATTGATAGTGTGTAATGTTAGCTTTGCGTTGTGTCTATTGATGGGCCAATAACCAGATATCAAAATAGGCCAATACAGTGGTACCTCACCTTACGATAGTCCCAGATAACGAAAAATCGAGGTTACGAAAAACATTTTCCAAAATGTTTTGTCTCTGTATATGAAACAAGTTCTCTTTATGAAACATGCCAAACGCGCCATTCAAACATTCAAACGCGCCATTCAAAAATTCAAACAATGCACGAGTTGCTCTCCCATTGCCTATCTTCAAACATGCCACCACACTGGCCTCCCATTGGCTAGGAGGGATGACGCAGCTCTCTCCCATTGGCTATTATGGAGCTGCATCTCCCATAATGCTTTTTGTGTAAAGGACAGGGTTACTGTTGTTTAATGAGTCATTTCATTTCATTTCATTTTCTGTAACCGCTTCATCCTAATTAGGGTCACGGGGAGGCTGGTGCCCATCCCAGCCAACTCAGGGCGAGGGCAGAGTACACCCTGGACAGCTCGCCAGGCCATCGCAGGGCGGAAACACGCTGACGGCTTTGCAGCCTACTCTTGTCGAAAGTCAGCAATGGTTCTTTTACATGCCTCTCACCATAGACAGTGAGAGACATGGCCCGCCTTTGATAACCCAGTTAGCTGCACTGGGGGGTGTTTAATGAGTTTCTTGCTTTAATTTTTGACTCAGGCTTTTAACCTTCCATAAACATTTGTAAGATTATAACTCTGCTAAGAAGGCATGGTCGACACACGCGCGCACACACAGGTTTAGGGGGTAGTATTGGGGGCCTTGGAACGAATCACCCATTTTACATGTGAAATGCGGTTCAATTTATGAACAATCCAGGTTAAGAAAAAGGCTCTGGAACGGATTAATTTCATAATGGTGAGGTACCACTTTGTTGTATTTCACAGATTACGACGATGGCACTTAAAGGAAAGCACACTTATAATGGTCACTTATTATACCAATTTTTTGTCCTTTATTTTTTTTACTTTTTGGACATCAGTGGAGCACTGGGCTCCCAAGTGCTGTATCAACAAGGTGCGTGACGATTAACCCATAGATCACAAGTTTGAATCCAGATTCATGCCACAGCCATTCATGAGTGTGAGTCCATGGGAGGTAATTGGCCAAGCTCTCCTTGGAGGGATGGCAGACTTGCTGTGTTAGACCATCCCCAAATGAGAATGCGCGACATTTCAAAAAGAGGCGGTTGGCTAGCTTTGCAACACTGTGCATGCTTTCACCCCTCCTTGGTTGGTGGAGCTTGTGTGATAGGGAAGGCAATACTTGATGGGTGGAATTGGATACAACTAATTATGGAGAAAATGGGGGGTATCAGTGGAGCACCAAAAAATAATTACTCATCCAAAACACTCCACAGCTCCGTGACAAACCATGAAGGATGGAGAAAGAGCATTGTGTGTGTGTGTGTGTGTGTGTGTGTGTGTGGGGGGGGGGTTAGTAGTCAAAAGTAGACAGGGTCAAAAGTTTAAACTGAGAGAAAATGTATTGTTTTAAGAAAAAATATGTCATGATGTCAACAAATCTCAAAAATGTTGGAACAAAGCCATTTTCACCACTATGAGGCATCCCCTCTTCTTCTTACAACAGTCTGCAACTGTCTTTCTGTTTGTGGTGCAGTGCCGTTTAAGGGCCCGAAGATCACGGGCATCCAGTATGGTTTTTCGGCCTTGACCCTTATGCATCGAGATTGGGAGCAGTGATGACCTGGTGGTATAGGGCGCTGGATCGCTGATCCTAAAGTTGGGGGTTTGAGTCCCACTCTCCACAAGGTTGTCACTGTCCCCCCAGTGCAGCTACCTGTGTTATCAAAGGCTGGCCATGTCTCTCACTGTCTAAGATGTGAGACATGTAAAAGAACCATTGCTGACTTTTCTCATTTTAAACTTTTGACCCTGTCATCAATGTTCTATTCAAAATAAAATATTGAAATTTGACACTTCCACATCATTGTCAAAGTTGTCCACATCAACTGAATGCAGTTCTTATTCACAATTTGTATAGTGTGCCAACTTTTTTGGAATCCGGTTTGCACCTGGAACACCTTTCCTAGATGTCCAAGACGTATCCTAACCAGATACCTAAACCACCTTCACTGGCTGCTATTGATTTAGGAGCAGTGGCTTTAGTCTAAGCCCCCAATGGTTGTCTGAACTTTTAAATTAGTGTATAAGTATGAACCCAGAGACCCTTTGAAGGAATCCCACATTCTTGTTTATTTAAAGCAAGGACCAGTGAAGTGCAATGAAAGCAACAATATATTTTATTTATAAATGGACTGAAGAACTTTTGAGCAGTGAAGCAAAACCCACTGCCACACTATCCCATATATTTAGACAAATATTGTAGGAATATATAATAGTAATAATACTAGTTTATTCTTATAATAATAAAAATAATAATAATGATAATAATAACATTATTATTATTATTATTATTATTATTATTATTATTATTATTATTATTATTATTATTATTAGCAGGGCAGTGGTGGTCTAGTGGTATAGGGCGCTGGATCGCTGATCCAAAGTTTGGGGGTTTGAGTCCCACTCTCCACAAGGTTGTCACTGTCCTCCCCAGTGTAGCTAACTGGGTTATCAAAGGCCGGCCATGTCTCTCACTGTCTATGGTGTGAGGCATGTAAAAAAAACCATTGCTGACTTTCGTAAAGCGTAGGCTGCAAAGCCGTCGGCATGTTTCCGCCCTGCGATGGCCTGGCGAGCTGTCCAGGGTGTACTCTGCCCTCGCCCAAAGTTGGCTGGGATGGGCACCAGCCTCCCCGCGACCCAAATTAGGATTAAGCGGTTACAGAAAATGAACTGATGATGAATTATTATTATTATTATTATTATTATTATTATTATTATTATTATTATTATTATTATTATATAATGTGGTTGTGCAGTGGGAATTCCATTAACATGCTGGAAGAAAACAACACTGTTCCTGCTTGGTGGGTCCTCTTTGCTGAGATGGTCATAGTTTTGCTTGTGCTTTTTTAATCCCTCTTCTCTTGGTGCATTTTGTTGAACAGTAGGAAAACCTTCCCACTTTATGCATGACCAGAAATCAGCCCTAAGGGTTCATCCCGTTTCCTTGTTCCTGTCAAGTTGCTATGGCACCAGGCAAGGTGGCCCCGATTCCCGTTGTGCGGAAGGGTCGAGAGGGGAATGTCCTCAACTGGTGCACCACTTGCTGATGTGATCAGACAGGCGTACCAAAGACCATCACACATCCAGGGCAGGCTGGGTCGCAGCTGATCCACTCACAGATGTAGCCTAGAGCCAACATGGCTACAGTACTCTAACAGCTATTGAAGAAAAAAAAAAAAAATATATATATATATATATATATATATATATACACTATGGCTAAAATTAATCTCCAGAAAAACTATATGTCCGGAGTTAGACCTCAGGCTTTGAGACGATATGAATGGGATATGGATTTGAACACCAAAATAGGAATTTCGAACTTTCTTTCGGATAGATGAATAGGATGAACACCCAACCTTTTCTGCTTCCTTTTTTCTGCTCTGAGCTGCATTTATAGAGATAACCATCATAAACGACACTAGGCTACGTCTACTCAGTCAAAAGCAATCATGTTATTGGTTTCTGATTAAATTTCTGCATCAAAACAAAGATCACCAAAGTTGATGTTCATGTGAACTTTCGTTTTCCGTTTTAATTTGTACGTCCTTGTTCATGTCATCATCATGTCGCTAGCTTTAACTGCTTAAATGGTAATTCTCTACCAGAACGGTGGACTTGGTTTCACTTTTCTGGTCCCACCGTAGTCATTCTTCAGTGCAAAACTGCACAACTCGGGTTTGAGACTAGCTTATTCTCTGGAACACAAGCGCTGACCCGAAAACTGCTGCCAGACTAAGCAAGGCCTACTCACACACCAATGAAAGAACCCAATCCGTTTCATTTACTGGGAGGAATTTAAATATATGGGGATTTACAAACCTTGATACCAGATCAGTGCGTAATGTTCTGTAGTCTCTTTTTTTTTCCCAACTATTTTTAAGATTTTGATTCTTTAAATCTAGAGAAAGTCTGGAAAGCTGAAGAATTTAGCATAATGTGCGAGAGGCGTCTGTATATGTCATAGTGTTACTAAAGATACCCATGAATGTCTTTCCTGGCTTCTAGTCTCTTCCTCAGGCATTTCTGTGTGGAGGTCGCATTTTCTCCTCCTGCTTGTGTGAGTTTCCTCTGGGTTCACGGGTTTTCTCCCACAGTCTAACATTTTACTACAGTGGTACCTCACCTTACGAAATTAATCTGTTCCAGAGCTTTTTTCGTAACCTGCATTTTTCGTAAGTTGAACCGCATCTTACATGTAAAACGCGTTATTCGTTCCAAGGCCCCCAATACTACCCCCTAAACCCTTTAAAAATTATAAAAGCACACCTTTTAAGGCCTCTTTCTGCTTCAATATTGTACCAATGGTAGACAGGTTTGGCCATATTCCTTTGTGATGTCACTCGAGCCCATTTCTTCTTCTCACTCGCACCGGAAATCAGACGTGTGTGTGTGTGTGTGTGTGTGTGTGTGTGTGTGTGTGTGTGTGTGTGTGTGTGTTCGCGCGTGCGCGTGTGTTGATCATGTCTTCTTAGCAGAGTTATAATCTTTCAAATGTTTATGGAAGGTTAAAAGCCTGAGTCGAGAAATAAAGCATAAAACAGCAGTAACTCTGTCCTTTACATGAAAACATCATGGTGGATTCAGCTCCATAATAGGCAATGGGAGGTAGATGCGTCATTCCTCCTAGCCAGTGGGATCCCTGTCCAAGTTGGCGTCAGGTGGACCTGTCCAAGATGGCGCTCAAGTGAAGTCGACATGAACGACAGCTCAGTTGTTAGCCAATGGGAGGCCAGTGGGGCGGGATGTTTGAACGTCATTGATGGGAGAGCAGCTCGTGCATTGTTTGAATGTTTGAATGGCGCGTTTGAATTTTTAAGATGGCACTTTCGTAATGTGAACTTGTTTCGTATCCAGAGACAAAAATTTTTGGAAAATGCTTTTCGTAACCTGAATTTTTCATTTTGGTGAGACTTTCGTAAGGTGAGGTACCACTGTATTAAGTTAATTCCCTGTCCCAGATTGGCCCTAGGTGTGTCTATGTGTGTAAAAGGTTGTGTGTATGTTGGCCCTACAAGTGGACTAGTGAGCTGTTCAGGGTAAACTCTTTGTCGGCTGAGATAGGCTACAGCCTCCTTACGACCATAGTGGGATTAAGCGGTGCAGAAAATTAATAATTCAAAATAAGCTTTCAAGAATTAGACATGTTTCAACCAAATGTGGTGTAGTGGTTAGAGTGCTGGGCTCATGAGCTCGGGAGGTTGTGTGTTCAAATCCCAGTGAGACCCCCACTGTGTTAAAACCACTAGGCAAGGTCTTAACTACACATGTGCCTCTGTTCACCCAGCAGTATAAATGGGTACCAGTAAAAATATACTGGGAAGGGAGCCTGCGATGGACTAGCGTCCCATCCAGGAGGAGTTGTACTCCTAATCGTTTCACGCTGTGGAAACCGAAGATAAGCACTGGTTCAATGAGCCACTATGTCTCGGGTGTAAAAGGCCCAATGGACTTCACCTTCACCACCAAATGTGACTTTGTCTGAATTGTTGGACAATTATGGGATGTATTGGACAGTAAAGGTTGTGTCCTGCCTTAAAACTTGTTCATTCTTTAATTTTCTAAGCCACTTATTCCTAATTAGGGTCACCGGGAGGCTGGTGCCCATCTCAGTCGACTCTGGGCGGGGACAGGGTACACCCTGGACAACTCGCCAGGCCTTCGCAGGACCAACACTCTCACAACCATTCACACGCACTCTCACATCAAGGCATGTTTAGTAAGAGGCAATTAGCCTACTATCCATGTTTTTGGACTGTGGGAGGAAACAGGAGTACCTGGAGGAAACCCAGGCAAGCACGGGGTGAACATGCAAACTCCACAGGAGTCGAGCCCAGAACCTTCTTGTTGTAAGACTGATGTGCACAAACTGGCTCAGATGAAGGCAAATCATATTATATAAACATTTAATCTGTCTTTGACTCGATGTCTTGCTGCCATTGAGATGTTTTGATGTGGTTTGTTTAGTGGTGATGATGATGCTGGTGGTGATGGTGGTGGTGATGGTGATGGTGATGCTGGTGGGGGCTTTCCATTAAAAAAAAAAAAAAAAAAACACAGATATGGCTTTAAAAGTCCATTTTTCGACATTTCTGGGTCACTTTTGCCTGTGTCAGAGCATCAGGTGGGAAATGATGGCACAGTGAGCCTCTGCTGCTCCCTGTTAAACATTCTAATGCACTTACTTACTCTGGCCAGTCTGTGTTTCCCTCGCTTACTCTCTCTCTCTCTCTCTCTCTCTCTCTCTCTCCCTCTCTCTCTCGCTCTCTCGTTCTCCATCTCTAAGTCTTTTGTTGTTTCTGTTTTTCTTACTGATTTGTTTTCTCTTTCTGTGTGTCTCTCTCTTCTTCTCCATGTCTCCATCTCTCTCTGTCTCTGTCTTTGTTCTCCTTGTTTCTCTCACTTTCTCTCTTTTCCCCTCTCTCTCCCAATTTTTCTCCATGTCTGTCTCTCTATTTCTTTCTCTTTCATTCTCTCTTTCTTTCTCTCTCTCTCCCCCTCCCTCTTGTTCTATGCCCTGTCAAAGCCCTCTGGAGAGTCAATTTGCGGTCTATGCTCGATGAATCAAAGTACGCAGCAGGGCGGGGTCGAGGGAGCATCATGCAAAGGGGTTGAAATTATTCCAGGCCCATTTTTATTTTCATCTCCTGTCACATCCAGTACGTCAACTCTATGTTCCGCCTTTGTTCAAACCAGCACAGTGCTGCTGAAGTGAAGGCTCTCCACCATAAGGGACACATTAAAGGAGCGGCAGATCTGAGAATGCAGCCTGTTTTACATGCCTGTGTGGAATATGTCGGATTTTCACTCGTCAGCTTTTGCACTGGAATACGATTTGCTAAAATGAAATCAGTTGGGCGTTGGCAGTTTGGTTCTCCGCAGCTCTGACTCAGAGGGGAGCTCTACTGGGAAATATGATTGATTGCATGGTAGTTATAGTCACCCTTCTCTTATTGGCGGTTTTAATAAGCTAACAGGGCCAGCTGGGGATAAAAATCTTGTGCTATAAGGCATAGACTATATTCATAATTCATTGCTGAAAATTGTTTACAGTACATGCTAAGAAAACCTAAAGCTTTTTTTTACCACTGGGATTGTACAGCAACCACATGGCAATTTTTTTAAAGAACAATCTATATTCCAAAGCTTTTTATTAGTTTCAGTTTAAGCAGTACTTTGACAGTGTGCTTATAGAGGACACTACAATAGTTTCAGTTGTGGTACTGAAGACCTCTCTAAGTCTCTGATCCAGATAGGCAGGTGATTAACAATGAAATTAATAATAATAAAACCCATTATGCATTAAATCAGGTGTTTTGGTTCGGGGAAAACAACACATGTAGGCCTACTATAAGCTTCCTTATTACAGATGTAAGATTTACAGAGCAAAATGTTTAAAATCATATATGTATATGTATGTGTGTGTGTGTGTGTGTTTGTGTGTGTGTGTGTATGTATATATGTATATATATATATATATATATATATATATATATAAAATAAAAGGACAGGACAAAGACTTTCTATTGAAACTCCATTTATCACTACAGATCTGTATAGAAGAATTCTTCTATAATCACCTGAAGAGAGAGGATGGTTTCACCACCCCTCGAAACAGATCTGTAGTGATAAATGGAGTTTCAATAAAAAGTCTTTGTACTGTCCTTTTATTTTTATTGTTATTTGCTCTACCATAAAGTATTGAGCACTCTCCTACGGAAGGATCTACTCAGAAAATCCTCTCTCTCTCTCTCTCTCTCTCTCTCTCTCTCTCTCTCTATATATATATATATATATATATATATATATATATACTGTATATATATGTGTATGTATATATATATATATATATATATATATATATACGTGTATGTATGTATATACATATATATATATATATATATATATATATATATATATATATATACACAAATATATATATAAAATCATATATGTATCTGTATGTGTGTGTGTATATATATATATATATATATATACACACACACACACTGTATATATACATATATGTATGTAATATATATATATATATATATATATATATATACATATACAGGGATCCCTCGCTGCTTTGTGCCTCAATTCATGTGGCTTCAGTGCATTGCAGTTTTTTTTAAATATTCATTGAATTAAAAATTAAGGAAATTAAGGAAGAATGATTGGGAAAGTTAAGAGAAATGCCACAGAACAGGGCCAATTATGCAAAAAAAAAAAAAACCCCAACAAAACTACTTTCATTTTTATGTGAGGTGTGCATTTGAGTGTGCGTGTGCGTGCGTCTGTATGTATTTTTTTTATTTGCATATGCGTTATTTTTGAATGTTTAATTGTTATTATAAGCATTTATAGCGTTGAATATGTATTTATTGATATTATCATACACATATATATGTATATGTCAGTCGGGGGGGTTGATCCTACTTTCATGGAATTCAAGTGGTTGGGGTGGATCATAAATATATATATATATATATATATATATATATATATATATATATATATATATATATATATAATATGTGTGTGTAGATGCTGTATATGATTTTAAACATTTCTCTCTATAAAGCTTACATCCATAATAAGCAGGCCTGTGGTGGTATGGCAAGGGAAAACTACTTCAGATGACGTGAGGAACAAACCTTGAGAGGAACCAGATCCGAAAGGGAATCTCATCCTCATTTGGGTGAAACCAGATAAAAATATAAACCATGTAGCAGAAGCCTTAGGCTCATTAGCACATTAGGCTAATTGGCTGCTCCAAATTATCTCTGTGTGCACATGCGCGTTGTGCCCTACGATGGTCTGGTGAGCTGTTCCGGTGTACCCCACCTTTGCCCAATGTCGGCTGAGACAGGTTCCAGCCTTCCCGCGATGCTAGTATGATTGAATATATATTTATTCTTGTTTTGTTTTGCTTTGTTTTTCTTTGTTTTGTTTCCCCCACTGATTAAAGACTTTGATTGGCATTAAGTCAGGGAAAGATATTCCTAAATAATATGTGTTTAAAGAGGCCATGAGTTTTGAGCTTTTGTCACATCCCCTGCACTGAAGTTATTCTGTGTAGTCGAGATATAAAGTAAAAGCACCTCAGTCATTTTCATAGTGTTACCGCTTAGGCCTAATTCACTGTTTTACTGCTAAAGGCACTCAAACAAGCCTTGGGCTCAGCCTTTCCAAGATCACGCCATTTTCTGAGGCTTCGCTTTCATTCCGAGGAAGTACTGAGATGCATTATTGTAAGAATTTGTTCTTTGAAGAATGATTTGCTTTTATCTTCACTCCTCTGTGAGCCTGGCAGGTGCTGTTTTTGCATACATGGGCCACAGTGTGATACGCTCAACAAACGGTCGCTCTCGGTTTGACCAAGATGAAAGACAATTAAATAATACATTATCACTTTAAAGCCCTCTGCGCACTGCTTGCATAATTTACCAACAGACTTTGCATGATGAAGACTAGAAACACTTGAACCTATGACGATAAGTTTTAAAAATGAATTCGGATTCGGACGGTGGTTCAGGCATGTCAAAAACTGACCGACTTCAATCAGGTCATGCAAGCAGTCTTTCCTATCACATGACCACCACCGATCAGCGAGAAGTGAAAGCATGCACATGCCATTTAGCTCTCATGGACTCCCGGTCATGGACGGCTGTGGCATTAACCTTTCTTCAGCACTTTTTCAGGGGTTTACGACCAGGACACCAAATAAACGCAATATACTTAATATAATTTTATTTTTTCAATTTCTAGTTTGTATTCCTATGGATTTACATACTTCTTTCTTCTCACTGTTTTGCAGGACTGAATGAGCCAACGCCTTTCTCGGACAATCCTGTAGAAGTCTGCTTTTCTGCTTTTTTAAAGTATCAGCAAGTGAGTGTGTCTAGCCCTCGAAATCTCCCCAAAGACCTCCAGCATGAAGAGCACTGCCGTTTTCACTCCACTGCTCTCCATCTGCCTCATTTTGATTGCATGTCACTGTTCCCTGGTATCAACATTCTGTCCAGCGCAGTGTGTTTGCGAAACACGGCCTTGGTACACCCCTCAGTCTGTCTACCGTCAGGCGAAGACTGTGGACTGTAACGAACTCCATCTAAGCACCATCCCACAAAACATATCTGCTGACACTCAGGTGCTACTTCTCCAGAGCAACAACATCTCCGTGGTGACTTCAGAGCTGCGGACTCTTGTCAACCTCACTGAGTTGGACCTCTCTCAGAATCACTTTACGCAAATCCAAGATGTTGGTCTGGGCAACTTAACCCAGCTGGTCACTCTTTACCTGGAGGAGAACCAAATTAAAGATCTACCTGATTTCTGCATGAAAGATTTAGTCAGTTTGGAGGAGCTTTATATAAACCACAACCAGATTTCCTCAATTGGCTCACATGCCTTCTCCGGCTTAGGGAACCTGCTTAGGCTCCATCTGAATTCAAACAAATTGATGGCTATTGATAGTCAGTGGTTTGAATCCCTTCCAAACCTGGAGATCCTTATGATAGGTGAGAACACTATACTTGGATTGGAAGATATGAACTTTCGTCCTCTTTCTAAATTGCACAGTTTGGTACTAGCTGGCATGGGCCTCAGGGAAATACCTTCTGGAGCGTTTCAAGGACTGGAATATGTAGAGAGTCTTTCATTTTTTGATAATAAACTGACAGAAGTGCCCAAAGATGCGCTGCGTGCTCTGCCAAACCTGAAGTTTCTTGACCTCAATCAGAATCCTATTGTGTATGTGCAAGCCGGTGATTTTCATGACTTTGCCCACTTGGAGGAGCTCAGCATGAACAACATGGAGGAGCTTGTGGCTGTGGAAAGAAATTCATTTTCAGACCTACCCCAGATGGCCAAATTGGAGATTTACAACAACCCTCACCTGTCCTATATCGACCCTGATGCTTTCAGCGGCATGGCTAGCTTGCGCACTCTGCTGTTCCACAACAATGACCTCACACTCCTTCCTCACAAGGTTTTAACTTCCTTCCCCAATTTGGATGAGATCAGCCTCCATGGTAACCCGCTCAGGTGTGATTGCCTCTCAATATGGGGGCCAATCTTTGGTAATCAGACAAGCCTCAAGCTTCTGGAATCCATGATCACTATGTGTGCCTCTCCCCCAAACTTGGTGGGGCACTGTCTCCTGGAAGTTGTGTCAAATAACTGGGATATGTCAAGCAACACCTGCCTACCTGTCATATCTCTGAATAGTTTCACTCCCAAGCTCAACGTCACAGCCGGTCAGCCCCTGACGCTTTACTGCCGTGCTGTGGGCGACCCCATCCCTCAGTTCTATTGGGTAACCCCAACAGGTGACAAGGTCACCTCAGAAGTGGTATCACCAGCACTAAATGAGGGCAACAGTGGCATGAAGAAGCACCGGTTACAGGACCAAGGGGGTCTAGAAATCTTCCACGTTGAACCAGAGGATGCTGGTTTGTATACTTGTGTGGCATGGAATACCGAAGGCGCTGACACCCAGAGTGTTTCTGTGTACGTAGATAAGAGCAACTGGCATGATGACCATCAGAAAGCCAGCCTACAAATGGGAAGGAACACCACTGGTGCCCTGGTTATCCTTGCAAAAGTCATACATGCACAGTCTGTAGTTCTGGAATGGAAGGTTTTCCCAATTAACCGTGTCTCCAGCCATGAGATGCCACAACCCAAGTGGCTCAGTGCCACTATGAGAATCAATAATCCTCACATTAGTTACACGGCAAAGGTCCCGGTGGACGTTCAAGAATACAACCTCACTCACCTCTTACCATCGACAGAGTACCAAGTCTGCCTGACCATGGCTTCAAGCGAGCAACAAACTCAGCAATCCTGCATCAACATCACCACCAAGGAAGCCAGCTTTGCCGTTGAGATAGTCGCTCAGCCGAGCAACGTTGCCTTGGCAGCGGTGATGGGCTCCATGTTTGCCATCTGCATTATGGCACTGCTGGTGTTTTACATGGGAAGACGTATAAAGCAGAAGTCCTGCCATCACTCATTGAAGAAGTACATGCAACACGCCACCTCGATTCCCCTCAACGAGCTCTATCCCCCTCTCATCAACCTGTGGGAGAATGAAACTGAGAAAGAGAAAGAAGGGTCCGTCGACCCTCAAAGCTCACAGATAGACACCTCAAAGACATATATGTGGTAGTTCAGTATAGGATGCATAGAAAGACACTTTAATTAAAGTATGTATGGTGCTGTACATAGACAATAATTCTACGTAGTTACTTCCTAAGATGTCATTGTGAAAGATGTATTTTTAGATTGTTTGACCCTCCATAGCCGGAACAACTTTCACTTATTCGGGTACGGTTGTGAAGAGGTTATATACAGACAGAGTTGGTGAATTTTTAAAAGTGCCCAGCCAAACACACCCCTGCAATAATCTCCCATTACGTTTGTGTGAACGGTTTAACATTAGGCATGCAGATATATTAATTATTTGTATAATTTACATGAATCTATATCAGGAGTCTGAACCAAAACGTTGTTGTTGGGTTTTTTTTTTTTGTTTTTTTTCCCGCCGCGCAAGCTATCAATAGTGTCAGGTTTGCATTTCTTCGATGTACAGAGGAGGGATAGTGAGTATATTGGTCGTAGGATGCTGAGGTTGGAACAACCAGGCAGAAGGCCTAGAGGAAGACCAAAGAGACGATTCATGGACGTGGTGAAGGAGGACATGAAGGCAGTTGGTGGAAGAGAAGAAGATGCAGATGATAGGGTGAGATGGAGGCAGATGATTCGCTGTAGCGACCCCTGAAGGGAACAGCCGAAAAGAAAAGAAGAAGAAGAAGAAGAAGATTTCTTGCATGTTGATCTTGCATGCTCTTTCAGTTAGTGCTGAAAGCTACCTTCGTTTTTCTCACATCTTCAAATACAATGATGCGAGAAGGTGGCAAGCACAAACATCTTCTGTATCCATTTCAATCTTTATCACCTGCACCGAATACACACACACACACACACCTTTGCCAGTTGTTGTGAAAATCGCTGTCACCTGCAACTAATTAGCTGTTACGCATAATTAATAATTGCTACAGCAACTACACATCGATATTTATTCACTTTTTTCTTTTTGATCTCTCTTTTGAATTGTGCGTTTCTGAATATAGATGTTTTTAACTATTACTTGTACACTTTTGCACTCGATATAAAGTGAAATGAAGTGGAGGGGGGTGTCAGACAAAATTATAGAATTCTGGAGTGGGGACACATTTTAACTGTTTTGGCTCTGTACAAATTTTAAAGCAGAAAAGGTCAATATAATATATATATATATATATATATATATATATATATATATATATATATATATATATATATATATATATATATATATATATATATATATATATATACAAAAATAAAAGGACAGGACAAAGACTTTCTATTGAAACTCCATTTATCACTACAGATCTGTTTCGAGGGGTGGTGAAACCATCCTCTCTCTTCAGGTGATTATAGAAGAATTTTGTTTATTTGCTCTACCAAAAAGTATTGAGCACTCTCCTATGGAAGGATCTACTCAGAAAATCCTCTATATATATATATATATATATATATATATATATATATATATACTGTCCAGCCAAAAAAAAAAAAGCCGCAGACACGAAAATGTCCTTGTCGGCATTTAGCCTTACTTAGAGCACGTCATCATAATGCAGCGTGTCCAAAAAGTTAAGCAACAGAACATGTCTTTCCATCCATCCAGTGTCGGGTTTATTTCTTAATTATGTTTTGAATCGATCAGGGAAAAGCTGAACATAACTTCATAAAGTCTTCTCCAGAACATCCTGAAAACTTTAAATAGGGTTAAGGGCAGGACTCTGGAGGGCCAATACATATGTGGAAACGATTCCTCGTGCTCCCTGAACCACTCTTTCATTAATCGAGTCCCTATTTGATATCCGAGCCATCAGGGAAAAGTACATTGATGTGAGAACCTCCCTGTTTAGTACATTCAGATCATCAGCTACTTCATTTTATTTCCACATTAATGGTGCTGGGCCTCGACCGGAACACCTGGAGAAACAATAACAGATGAAGATTACATACCGAGATCAAGGCTAAGTGCTCTAAAATATTAATCAGTGACTTTCTGCCAGTTAGCCTAATACTGTATATACATGTCCTTGGACTGTAGGGGGAAACAGGAGGACCTGGAGGAAACCCATACAAGCGTGGAAAGAACATGCAAACCATATAGAAACACCCGCACTGAGCTGCCGAACTCGAACCGAGGTCTTTCTTGTTGTGAACAGAATGTATTAAACACTACAGTACGTGCCGCCGGTTCATTTCATGGGAATGAAATCTTATATTTGCGTTCTTCCGTGTATTTATTTAGATGTGGTCAGGCTACTGGTGCGACTTGTCCCATTGTATTCTGTTCGTCTGCGAATGTCACAAAATGACACTCCGGCACGGATTAGCCACAAACTTTTATCAAACAGTCCGTACATGTCGCAGGAAGGTGCCAAAAATTATTTATTTGCTTTTTGTTTGCAAAGAAAGGCAACAAGTCAGACTCTTCAAGGCGGAACGTTTAAAACTTGCTGGTATCCTCAACTTTCTGTATATTTTCTCATCATTCCCGTTTTATTTGCATCTTTTTTGCGCTAAAAACACGTAAATAAAATGTGGATGCTTTGAGAACAAAAATCAAATAGAACGCGAGTGATTTATGACAGAAGGTTCACGTTTTTTTTTCAGCAAACATCCACAAACCAATCACAAAAAATTGCTGTGTGACCGTGTCGTAACTTTGACACGATATGTCTTCGAGCTGTAAAAATATTCGCTTGCACATGGAGTTGCAAAACATCTTGATGTGAATTTTAAAATTTGTAAAGAAAAAAAAATATATCTCTCCTCTAAGTACACAGGTGTCAGACTCATGCCACAAAGGCCCAAGTGGCTGCAGGTTCTGTTTCAACCAAGCAGCAGCAGCAGCACATCTGACTTTTTGCTCATTTAAAATAAAAAAAAATTGAGTTTCCAGGCAGTTGATTGGTCAATCTATGTGCTCTGTACGGAGACTGACCAATCAACTGCCTGAGGACTCAGATTGGTTGTTTAAATGAGCAAAAAGTCAGGTGTGCTGTTGCTTGGTTGAAACAGAACCTCATGACACCCCTGCTCTAGTGTGATCATCCCCTAAGTCAATGATTCAGCGTTTTTATACCCATTTATGCTTCTTATTTTAAAATGCCTGTTTCTACATTATCCTCGAAAAATTGCACACGCTAATATTTTGTTGAACTGCCTGTAATTTTGGCTGCAGCATGCCTCATACATTCTGAATATCAAATCTGCTTATTTTTTGAGCCCAGGCTAGTAAAGTAATTTTCCAATTTTACTAGTAAATAATAGGTACGTATTACATAATAATAATAATAATAATAATAATAATAATAATAATAATGCGAGCAATGTTTTATACATAGTGGATTTTATGCCAGAACTTGACTTAAATTATGAGGTTAACAGTCACTTGAGTACTTTTGAGATATACTGACAATTTCTATCGTTAATCTGTATCACTTCACTTCACTTCTCCCTTAACATCCGAGAATGGCGAGACTTGGGCTGATTTGGCCTGGTGGAGCCCATCCCTCTCCAGGTCGTAGAAACACGCTGACGGCTTTGCAGCTACTCTTTACGAAAGTCAGAAATGGTTCTTTTACATGAACCTCTCACCATAGACAGTGAGAGACACGGCCTGCCTGTGATAACCCAGTTAGCTGCACTGGTGGGGACAGTGACAACCTTGTGGGGACTCGAACCCTCAACCTTAGGATCAGCGATCCCGCACCCTAACCACTAGACCACCACTGCCCTAATCTGTATAATTAATATTATATCTATTATCTATGACTTCTGTTCATCTGTGACTTTATTTTATTCAGCGCTGTAATACATTAGTTTTTCCTCCATAGTTGAAAGTTTTATCTATTGGACAGTCAGTTTTCACACATGTAGTGACATCTAGTGGATTTCGCTTTAAGATGACTTTGATATGAAATAATTTTTTATGTTCATGATCAGAATCAGAATCAAGTTTATAGATAATCAAAACTAACTTATGATTCTTCATATATATATATATATATATATATATATATATATACACATCTCAAGTTTATAGATAATCAAAACTAATCTATGATTCTTCATATATATATATATATATATATATATATATATATATAAATAAAATATGTATACAGTGTATACATATATATACATAGTGTATATATACATGTATATACACACACATATATATATATATATATATCTCCCCAGTGCAGCTAACTGGGTTATCAAAGGCGGGCCATGTCTCTCACTGTCTATGGTGAGAGGCATGTAAAAGAACCATTACTGACTTTCGTAAAGAGTAGCTGCAAAGCCATCAGCGTGTTTCTGTCTCTGCCAAATCAAATGTGCGAATCAGATGATTCGCTGTGGCGACTCCCGAGAAAAGGGAAAAAGCCGAAAGAAAGAAGTATATATATATATATACACATATATGAATTGGGTTTGCTATAAGATTTCTATCTCTGAAAACTGTTCAGCCATTTCCAGTCCATTTCCACCTGCTCACTCACTCACTCATTTGCCAAATTGCTTGATTCTACTCGGGTTGCCGGAAGGTTACAGCCTATCCAAGCCAACTCTGGGCCTCATCATCATCATCACTGTATTTGGGCTACACCCTGTACCGTTCGCCAGTCCATCGCAGGGCCGACATACATATGACCATTCACACTGTCACTCACACCTAGGAGACTTGACACAGCCAGTTTGCCTAATGGGCATGTTTTTGGACTGTGGGAGGAAACTGGAGTACCCCGGAGGAAACCCGTGCAAACACAGGGGGAACATCCTCTACGCAGAAACGCTCCTCGACCAGCTCAGGACTCCAATCCGGGACCTTCTTGCTATGAGGCGGGCGTGATACTTTTGTTGAACTCCTTCTGATTGGCAGGTTGAAAGGTTATTTAACAAACATGGACTGGTGTGTTTTGGACAGTCTACACGACATTGAAATGAATTCAGGTAACACTGGTGACACAGCTCCTGTAATCTGTGCTTGTTTCCAAATCCAGTGTGTGTCCAGAGACAAAACAGAACTATTCAAGCATGGTCGCAGGCTTCACACATTATTATGTGGTTGGCATTTACATTAATGAGCGTGAGCATGATTTCAGCACTGATTATATCCTCACATTCAGTATTCCTTCCCTTTTTAATCGTGTGATCACAGGGTCTCTGGGTGAAGAATGGAGCGAGGATTTCCTTGTTTTCTTTTCATTTTATTGCACAGCATAATTTGAAATTTAACTTCCTCTGCAGCAATAAATAAATATAAAGACTTCACATTACAAAGGAAAGTAAACTAAGATATGTACCTATTTATGAATTATGTGTGTGTTTGTGTGTCCTCCACGCTCTGATCATGGGTGTTTGGAGTGCTTGTGTGTCATGTATCTCAGAAATTCTTGGATCTACAGTATACACATATGTTGTGTTTTCATTTTTAAAGATGAGAAATATGAACCAAAACCAATCAGTTCTGGTTTCGCAGGTATGCTGTACACACTCTATTTGAACTTGCCAATCTTTATTATAGTAAATTATTATTTGAACCAAAGATGAGGCATCATCATCATCATCATCATCATCATCATCATCGACAGATAAACCCAAATATCATCTGTAAAACACATTCGAATAAATTTGTCATGTTTTATTTAGAGATAAATCAATTTATGCTTTGTTTTACTTCTGACTATTATTAACAATCTGTGCATTATTAACAGGATTCACTTTGTTTATTTGAATAAAATCTAAAACCAGACATTCAGAGGAGTGTGTTCTGGCAACAAAGATGCTCTCTCTCTCTCTCTCTCTCTCTCTCTCTCTCTCTCTTTCTTTCTTGTGGTCCCCTGCTGACTTTGTCCTCTTCGATCATTCCTAATGACACCTGATGTTGATTGCTCGCCCCCACACGCCCTCTGGTGGTGAGAGGATAGAATGCGTGCTTTCTTATCAGTAAATAGCAGGGTATTTTGTAATAGACTGAGACTATTGTTATATTTCTGAGTTAGGTCAGAATTGATTTTACACTGTTAAAGAGTCTGTGCTCAGTAGAAGAACAATGAGTGTAAGCAGAAACATTGGAAAGAAATAAACACCAATATCACAGAACTGCTGTTGTGATGTGTCTTTATTGTGCAGGACTTGCACTGCGAGTGTCTTGTTTTGTGCATGTGGTGTCAGTTGCAGTTATAAGGAGTTTAGAAAATCAGTGTAAAAGTGTTGAGATTATAAAAATACATATACGGTCGGGCAGTGGTGGCCTGTTGGTAAAGGTGCTGGATCACTGATTTTAAGGTTAGGGGTTCAAGCCCAACTCTCCACGGGTTGCCACTGTCCCCATCCCAGTGCAGCTAACTGGGTTATCAAAGGCCGGCCATGTCTCTCACTGTCTATGGTGTGAGATTCATGTAAAAGAACCATTGCTGACTTTCGACAAGAGTAGCTGCAAAGCCCTCAGCATGTTTCCGCCATGCGATGGCCTGGCGAGCCGTCCAGGGTGTACTCTGCCCTTGCCCAGAGTCGGCTGGGATGGGCACCAACCTCCACGTGACCTTAATTCGGATTAAGTGGTTCCAGAAAATGAATGAATGAGCATACAGTACTGTACAGAAGTTTCAGGCACATGCAAAGGAATGGTGTAGAACACAGACGACTTATATTTATAAATAAATAATGATATTAAAATAAAGATCTCGATATAGAAATTCTATAAAGCACAATGGACAGTAATAAATAAATAATAAACTAATTCAGTATTATGTGTGATGATCACTTTTTTTTTTAAATAACTATTAGCATGAGGGGCGGTGGTGGTCTAGTGGTATATGGCACTGGATCGCTGATCCAAAGGTTGGGGGTTCGAGTCCCACTCTCCACAAGGTTGTCACTGCCCCCCCCCCAGTGCAGCTAACTGGGTTATCAAAGGCCGGCCATGTCTCTCACTGTCTCTGGTGTGAGATTCATGTAAAAGAACCATTGCTGGCTTTTGACAAGAGTAGCTGCAAAGCCGTCAGCGTGTTTCCGCCCTGCGATGGCCTGGCGAGCTGTCCAGGGTGTACTCTGCCCTCGCCCGAAGTTGGCTGGGATGGGCACCAGCCTCCCCGTGACCCAAATTAGGATTAAGCGGGTACAGAAAATGAACTGATGAACTGAACTGGACTATTAGCATAAGGTCGTTTGTGCAGTTTTACAAGTACGATATCAACCGGGTCTTTTACAGAACCAGCCACAGGTCTCCCGGAAATGTTGACTGTCGCAGTTGATTATTTATTTGTATGAAAATCGCAGCAGCCTTCATGATATTTTTGCCTGAAAAGTCGTCTCTTATACATAACACTCTTCTTTCTTTATTCACATAGTGTACATTTTTATGCAACATTTCATTTTGTGCTGGAAAAATAATGTTTTAAAATCTACAGTGGGTTTTTTTTTGTAGTAACTTGCTAATTTACAAATTATAAAATAAAAATCGATCGCAAACTTCACACTAAAAAAACCCCAATAAAATAAAAATAGGGCGCCTGAGACTCTTGCCAATGTATCTATTACATGTTTATAGCTCTCTTCCTTTGCTTCCTCTGCTCCATTTCATTGTTAATTTTCTGTGACCGCCTAATCCTAATTAGGGTCGCGGGGAGGCTGGCGCCCATCCCAGCTGACTCCAAGCGAGGGCTGGGTACACCCTGAACAGCTCGCCAGGCCATCGCAGGGTGGAAACACGCTGTGAGCACCATAGACAGTGAGAGACATGGCCCACCTTTGATAACCCAGTTAGCTGCACTTCGGGGACAGTGACATCCCGCTGAGAGTGCGGCTTGTTCCCCCAACCGGATCAGTCATCCAGCACCTTCACCACCAGGCCACCACTGACCCTGCTCCATTTCCCTTTTCCTTATTTTCAGGATTTTCTTTGTAATTGTTGATTTCGCTTCTGCTTCTTCCGGGCTTGTTTTGTTGACAATTTGTTCTTTTCTTTTTGCTCGTTTTGTGAATGTATCTGCAGGTCCGTTTTTCTAGGTTCTGTCTGTCATTCTGAGCAGGAATGACTTTTGGTAGTGAATTGAGTTACTATATCAGCAAAAGAACTGAAAAGCAAGAAAGCGAAGTTTAAAAAAAAGTACCTTAGTGTTCATAACAGATTTAAATCCCTCTCTGTGACATCACTTCCTTAATTCCACAAATACAACAGCTTCACATACAACCGAAACAGACGGCTGGGCACATGTGAAACTATCTCACAAATACTATTGTCTATACACTTTTGATTGTTACTGTATTTTTATTATTTTACCCAAATAGTCATGGGACGTAGTCGTTATCACTTCCGCCACATGGCAAGTAGGTCTCGGGTTCAAGTCCTGGGCTCAGCAAAGATGCATCTGTGTGGAGTTTGCATGTTTTCTCCTTGTTTGCATGGGTTTCCTCCTGGTACTCTGGTTTCCTCCTACAGTCCTCTAAAGACGCGGCAGCACAGTGGCGTAGTGGTTAGCACGTCCGCCTCAGAAAGAAGGTCATGGATTCGATTCCCAGCCTGGGCGCTTCTGTGTGGAGTTTGCATGTTGTCCCCGTGGCCTTGCGTGGGTTTCCACCAGGTGCTCCGGTTTCTTCCCACAGTCCAAAAACATGCACAGTAGGTTAATGATCTGTTCCAAATCACCCCGAAGTGTAAGTGTGATTATGAATGGTTGTGTGAGTGTTGGCCCTGTGATGGCCTGGCAGGCTGTCCAGGATGTATCCTGCCCTCACCCAGAGTAGGCTGATGGGCGCCAGCCTCGACGTGACCCTAATTAGGAGTAAGCGGTTCAGAAGATGGATGGATGAATGAATGATTGAGTCCCCTGAAGACATGCACATTGAATATTGTCTGACTGGTTGTTCCAGATTGCTCCGAGGTGTAAATGTGAATTGGTGTGTGTGTGTGTGTGTGTGTGTGTGTGTGTGTGTGTGTGTGTGTGTGTGTGTGTGTGTGTGCGCTGCCCTGTGATGGATTGATGAGCTGTTCAGAGTGGGGTCGGATACATACACTACACAAAAAAAAGTGAAGGATATTTGTCAATAAAAATCTGAAATTAACGCCAAGTCACAAAACCGAAAAAAAAATCTAGAAAATTTCTAAATATCCTTAAGTTTTTTTTTTTTTAGTCTAAATTCAGAACATCAATACATTAAACAGAAATTTCATCATCATTATTATTATTTCATCATTTTAATCTATCACATACATTGTCCTTCAAAAAAATATTTTCTTGGATCCTGACGTAGGCGCCATGACACTTTTTGACAAACGGAAGCACATTTCTATAATTGATGTTGGGGAAAACTGAACCACTCCATAAAGTCTTCTCCAGCCTATCCCAAAGACTTTCAATGGAGCAGGTTACTATCAGAACTTTGGTCTGGTTTAATGTGTGAAAACAATGCGTCATGCTCCCGGAGCCACTGTAACTGTTTGATCTCCAGTTGTGTATCTGTACCATTGAACTTGGTCATCAATGGACTTTCATTTTTAACTTTGCTGAACCTAACCTGACCAACAGAACCAATCTGAAGCAAGTGATGGGTGCATCAACTCCTTCGCCTCTCTCCTTACCCTGCTGCACCCATCACTCTGGAAAAGGGTCAATCTGGGCTCATCAGTCCACATCACCTTTTCATATTTTTCCAAAGTCCAATTAATTACTGGACTCCTAAAACACTTCAGTTCATTTTCTGTAATCTGCTTAATCTTAATCTTTCTGTAACTGGGCAAGGGCAGAGTACACCCTGGATGGCTTGCCATTGCATTGCCATTGGAGGCCATTGCAGGGTGGAAACAAGCCGGCGGCTCTTGTCGAAAGTCAGCAATAGATAGTGAAAGACATGGCCGGCCTTTGATAACCCAGTTATCTCCACTGGGGGGCGGCAATGACAACCTTGTGGATTCAACTGGACTCGAACCCCCAACCTTTGGATCAGCAATCCAGCACCCTGTACCACTACGCCGCCGCCACCCCTCCGAGAACAGACTGAGGTAAGGTAGGTAAGTCTGTTGGGTTTTTACCCCAGTGGCTCATCAGGCCGGTGCTTATCCCCAGTTTCCGTAGCGTGAGGCAACCAGGAGTTCAACTCCCCCTGGATGGGACGCTAGTCCATCGCAGGTTACCTTCCCAGTATATTTTTTACTGGTACTCACACATACTGCTGGGTGAACAGAGGCACACTTTGTGGTTGAGACCTTGCCCAGGGGTCTTAGCACAGTGGGTGGTCTCAGTGGGATTTGAACTCACAACCTCCAGATCATGAGTGCAGCACTCTGACCACTACACCACCGGCCCCACTAAGAACAGACTGAAGCCTTTATGAATTCGCCTCACTTCCGAGTTGTTAACGATACACATCTGGTTTAGTCCTAAACCCTTGAGTTCTCTGCACGTTGTGCTGGCTGGTCCAGCTGTTTGTGACGTCACCAACTAGAACGTTTATTTAGTTTGGACTTTTGGATGTTGCCTAAAACTAAAGAGAAGGCAGTGGCTATGAAATAAAAAATAAAAAAAAATAAATAATAATAATAAAAAACAGAAAAGAACAAAAAGCAAAAAGCAGGAAGTGACGTGTGGTCGCCGTCACTGGTGTGTTGATGTTTTGTAGAAAGTGGAGAACGGACGGGAAGCGGTGGCTTTGTTATTGTTTCGGGACGCGGCGCCTTTTCACGTTAAAAAGCTGATTTAGCTTTTCATTAAAACGTTGACGGAGTCGCGCGCGGATAAACACGACACTCGACGTGACTCTCGATCGAACGCAAAACGTTGAAACGGAGGACTCGCCCCCCCTCCCCTTCCCCCCCGACCCTAATCTGCTTTAAATAGACAGACAGCTCGCGAGCCGACATGACGATTCTGCCCAAGAAGAAGCCGAGTTCGTCCGTTGGCGTTTCTGATCACACCGACGAACCCGACCGACGGAGCGGATCCGACCCGCACCCACATCCACACCCGCATTCCCACGCCGTGCGGACGGGGGCCAGGCCCAGGGCATCTCCGCCGCCGTGGTCGTATCAGACCGCTCCGCCTTCGTCCAGGGAGGACAGACGGAATGAGTCGAGCTCCCGGCCGCAGCAGGCCTCGCCTCCGCCGGTAGGTTCAGGTTCCCCGGTCGGGCCGGGAGACGGAAGTGGGATCTCCGGGGTTCGTGGAGAGCTCACAGGCGGTGTAGGATGCGGCAGTGCCGGGGCTATCGGGATTGGCAGTTGCTGCTCCGGCCCTGGGCTCAGCAAAAGGCGGCGTCAGGCGACTTGTACCGGCGGGGTAGCGGGCGGAGGAACGGGACCCGGGGTGTCTGGAGGTGGCGGGGTTGTTCCGAGCTCGGATCCTGAGGAAGGTGCCGGTTATAACAGTGAGGATGAGTACGAGAATGCGTCCAGACTGCAGTCCGAGGATCCGGCGACCGTCGAACAGGTAAACTTTCACATGGAGCTAACTAGCTAGTTAGCTCGTCAAATAATTACAGCATAAGACCACCAGCGACCACTTGAATGCAGCGAGGGACATTTAAAAATAGTTTAAAATAACGTGTAAAATACGTTTGCACTTAATATAAACTCTTAATTTAATATAAACAATAGAGGAGTTAGCATTAGAGTGCTGAATGAGCTAGCAGTGTTTTTAGCTAGCAAGAAGCTAGCTAGCTCGCTAGCATTTTACATGTTTTCCCACCAAAACAGACTTTTAAAAAAGGTTTTAGTCATTTTTAAAATATGTGTCACTAGCTAAACAATTTGTAAATAATTTAGCATGTTGTATTGTGGTTTTACTGTGGTGATTATTGGACCTCTCAATTCATTCTGTGGGCCTTTAGAGGTAGTACTGTACTTGGGGTTTACCCAAACAGCATGATTTTGTCATGAATCTCTCAGTCAGTGTGTGTGTGTGTGTGTGTGTGTGTGAGAGAGAGTTCATGTAGTTATTTCATCAACCAGTCATGTGACAGCAGTCTTAATTAAAACGTTTATATATGATAATAACTGCACAATTACAGGTCAAGAGTGTCAGTTTATCCTCACACCAGAATAAAGGAAAAAAGTGTCTGTTGGCATCAGAAGGTCTGGTTTGAGTTCTTCAGGTCTCCTGGGATTTTCACACAGTTGTGTCTGTAGTTTGCTCAGAATATTCAAACTGCCAGGAAGGAGCTCATATTATCATACTTAGGAAAGTATGTAGGATCACATGACACATTGAACCTCATTGAGTTGGATGAACTTCAGCAGATATCATCACATCAGGTTCGCATTGTGCCTGTGAAGAGCAGAGAAGGAATCCTGGACACAAGCTCACCCAAACTGGACAGTTGAAGATCTGGGGGTGTCATCTGGTCTTTTTTGTATTCTTCATCTGTCCAATTTGGGTGAGTTTGTGCATGTGATTACCTCACGCTCCTGTTCCTAACTGGTATGAGTGGGTGCTAATATGACTTTCTGCAGTTGTAGCTCATCCAGCTCAAGGTTTTATGTGGTACATGTTTTCTGCTTATCAAGGCTGATTCTTTAAGTGACTCAACATCTGGTTTAGTTCTCGTCTTTCTTTTACCAACAAGTAGTGTTATCAACAAGCATCACAGTACCCCTGCACATAGGATGCTTTTTGTTTGTTTTGTTACTTTCTATATATGTGGGTACTGGCAGGGATGCATGATCCAATTCAGGAATTGTGACACAGCTAGGCCTGAGGGCTTCAAATAGTCCAACGTCAACCTGCAATGCAGCCTTTGTAACCAAATCATGCTGAATAAATTTAATTGCGTTAAAAGTTAATTTCATTCCTGTTCCAGTGGTACCAAATTCAGCCATGTTCATAGAAAAAGAACATTTCAATTTTAGATTGAGTTTGGGTTGATTAGCACGCCTTTTGTTTTGACGAGATCTCAAGTGCATTGCGACCCGGTTGTAAGGTATTGTCCACAAAATCGGCTCGCGAGTTGTGACGATATGACACACATGGTCTAAACCATTACCATATTCAGCAGCGAATCTCCAGCTTTTCATATATGGCCAGTTTGTCAGGGGTCTATTTCTCAGGTTTTTTTGAAAACTTCATATTTATAAATATCTCCAAGAAGATTTCCGGTACTTTTAAAATCAGTAGAATATAATCCCCACAAAATGGGTACCAAAATTTAGAGATTTTTATGTCGTTTAAAATGAAATTTGAATCGAAGCTCAAGAGTAAATGAGCGCAGCTCCCTAGGCAATTCAATTGCGAGTCTCCCTAAAAAAAATTAAAAAGTAGTATTGACCTTCACACGCTAAGATGGCTGCAATCAGACGTATCTGAGCATGATACGGTAATTTCTGATCTATTTATTCCATACCTGGATGAGTAATATAGTTCTACAATCGGAATATAACCTTTGTGTATAGAATGTTCTCGCGCGACTGTTTTATTGAAATCTTGTGATAGAATAATAGACTTTGACTCTGCCGACTTCAAGCAGATTTAATTTTTAAGTTCTAATTTCAAAATCAACACACAGGACACGTTCGTCAGATGTAAATTGAGACTCGTACTTATTATGAGGTTATTTAAGAGTGTTTTGATGGCAAAAACTATGCGAATCACAAGAAGGAATGATGGCAAAATCTTACTTTTAGAACAGTGTGTCATCATGACTCATTTCAAACGATATTTGCAACGTTGCTAATAGTGTTAGTTCTATAATTAATATAATAGCATATGCTAATATGTTATATGTAATATTTAATTAGTATTAAACATATTAGTGATACGTTCCTTCCTGTGCCACTGATGTGGTAACGTGTCCTCATCGTGCTCTGTGATTGGAGAAATAAGTAAACAAACGCATGTGGTATTGTTTATAATTACTTTTTCATTCTTTTAAGGTTTATACAGATATTTTATTTACAGGCACCTACATCATATGATAAAGCATTAATTTCTGTCTATAATCAGCAGCTGTATGTGTTCTTGAGGCCACTGCCCCAGTCACTCAAGGTAGAATGGTCATTATCAATAGGATTGTTTATTCATATGATCTGTTTCTTTTTCCACCGAATGAAGAGTACAATATCCCGAAAAATATCACAATTATTACTTATTATATTACTCTGAATTTTCCAAAATTATTATCGATTTGACTTTTCCAATATTTTAACCATTGGGTTATGTTTGGCCTCATTCACAGCTAAAACCATGGTAGATAGCCTACAACTGATGGTTCCAGTGAATTAAGCAGGTATTTTTCTCTTGGAAACAAAAGTATTAAGGTATTGATTTGGTTGGTTAAATTTGAATGAATTTTTAAAGTTTGGTCATTTTGGTCATTTTTTTTCCACTGCATAAAATGTAGTTTGAGGCATTTTTGAGGAACAATAATTCAAAAGTGAGACGAACCGGCTTCCATAAAAATTAGTGTGGTTTAAGCTATCCGATTATCTTGGAAAATAGCATAATGGGGCTTTCCAGATGTCTAATTTTGAAAATAAGCGTGTCTAAAAATTCCATCTTTGCCAGTTTGGTGCTATCATAATTTGAAGAAGGGAAAAAAAGTGTTTTGAAATGGCATTTCCTACAAAACCTATTACCCGAGAGGCCTGAAACTCCATAATGCAGAATCAGGTTGTAGAAAGTTGTGTGTGCATGCGCGCGCTCGCGTGTGTTGACCATATCTTCTAAGTAGAGTTATAAACTTACAATGTCCATGGCACTGGGAATCACACACGTGTGTGTGTTTGAAGGCTGAATGCCTGAGCCATAAAATACAGTTGGAATGACACACAAATATGAACAAAGTTGGAACGGCAGCATCATCCCTCCTAGCCAATGGGAGGTCAGCAGGGCGGGATGTTGAGAGATAGCCAATGGAAGGGAACTGCGTCATCCCTCCTAGCCAATGGAAGGCCGATGGGGCAGGATGTTTGGAAACCGCCAATGAGCGAGCAACTCGCACAATGTTTGAATGGTGTGTTTAAATGATGCGTTTGGTGCTTTTCGTTGAAAGAAGTTGTTTCGTATACAGAGGACAAAATTTTAGGAAAATGTTTTTCGTGTACTGGATTTTTCGTATTCAGGGGTTTTCATAAGAAGGGGGCTGACTATATATGTTTTTGTGTGTGTATGTGTGTGTGTGTGTGTGTGTGTGTGTGTGTGTGTGTGTGTGTCTCTCAGTATGCGAGAGACAGGCATCCAAAGTTTCTAAAAATTCTCAAACAAGCTCCTCTGGCACCACCAGTCATGCGATGGATTAAAGTTATAGATCACACTTTTGTCCCTCTTCTTATATTCTGAAGTTTTGACCTGGAGCTGTGTAATCAATTTGTGTATTTTGTATCGTGGTGTTGCCTTGAAATTAAATGAGGTCTGATCGAATACCGGCCCGAGTGTACAGGGGTTGTTGATAAAGCGGACACTGTGTATATTTTTATAGATATTTGCGCATTTTGAAGTTACTGGAGGAGCTAATAAATAGTTAAACAATGTAAATAATGTCATACTATAAATGAATAATACAAATGTCATACTGTAAAAAAAAAATTGATTCTCAGGTCAGATTTATTTAAAGGGTCGAATTACCCCACCCAGAACAAAAATATTTATTAAAGCGTTTATTTACACTTGGGCTATCAGAAAACCTGTGTGTGTGTGGTATATACACACACACATAAATAAAAGTATGGTTTTGTTAATGGAACATTTTAGTTTTTGGGAGTTTCAGTGTACAACAAAAACCCTCTGAATCCATCACTCTGGACATGAGATTTAGGATTTTGCACAGGATATTTCTAGGAGAGTGAACAAATTTCTCTCTCTTTCTCACACACAAAGACACGCACACTACACCGGGGTGTCCGAAGTTTTTTTTTTTTTTTTTTTTTTAGTGAGGGCCAAATGCAGAAAAATTAACAAAGGGCCAGGCCACATATATCGATCCATGATCCGTGTGTGCGCGCGTGTGTGTGTGTGCGCGCGTGTGTGTGTGCGCGCGTGTGTGTGCGCGCGTGCGTGTGTGTGCGTGCATGTGTGCTAATAAAAAATGTTTAAGGGTTTAATTAATAAATATGCTAATAAAATGGTTTTATATGTTAATAAAATGTTTAAATTGTTTAATAAATACTTTTCTTTTACTTTTAACACATTTCATACAAAATTGGTGTACTTTTATCATTTTTAAAGGGTTATGTGGTTTATCCAGTCCAAAGATTGGAGCCTTGGAACGAATTGGGTGTTTAACATGTAAAATGCGACCCCTACTTACGAAATCCCCGCAATACAAAAAGGGCTCCAGTACGATTAATTTCGTAAGTTGGGGGCCGACTGTATTTTGCTGTTGTCATCCCTGAGGAGAAAGTTTGGTGGTGGAGACATGAAGAACTTCACAGAGATGGTCGTCAATAGTTCTGGTTCCCAATCTGTTTTTGTTCTGATTTAAGAGAAAATGTTTGTTCACATATGTATGTTCAGCCAAACAGACTCTTTTTTTTTTTGTTTCTTTTTTGCGTGGCGTCTCATCAGAGGAAACCTGGCATTATCCAAACTCTGATAGAGGTCAGGGACGGAGAGGAGCTGATGTTGACTTTTCAGCGAATCATCACACTGCATTTCAACAAGTTCTAACTGGAGACTCTTTTCCACTTTTGCATACACAAGGAAGGGAGTTGAGAACAGCTTGATTTGTTTTTCAATGACAAAAAAAAAAATCTTGGAAATGCTGGTTGAATTCTGCCACGACAGATGCAATCACAGACACTTTTCTCCTTTTACCAGAAAGGTCGGCCTTTGGAAAAGCATACTTGATTTCAGAAAGCATGGGAAGTATACAGCATTGAAATTTCGTAGTTGTTTCTCAAACAGGTGGAATTTTACACAGAAAGCTTTTCACGTACGCATACAGGTGTGGCACCAGCTGTTCTTGCCCTTCTAGGCTCTTGTTCAGTGTATTCAGATGAGTTATCAATGCCAGGTCTGCCAGTCAAAGAGGGTCAATCAGTTCATGAAGAGGTCGGCCCTTTCCCTTTCATAAACGAATCAATTTCTGATTTCCGTGAATAAAACCGCTGCAGCACAGAGCCACGGCTGAGCCAATGCCGAATATGTCCCCATATTCCCCGTATTCAGCATCCATCAGTCCTTTAGCTCGAATTATGTTGACAGTTTTTACAACAGTGTTCATCCTATCATTCAGCTGGACAATCTTGGCGCACACCATTGATGGCATTTTTTTTTTTTTTTTTTTTTTGCTTTCACCCGTCATAGCCGGAGCACCGTCCGTTGTTACTCCACAGAGCTTGACCCATTTACACCCGATCTTTTCAACTGCCGCTGACACAGCGTCAAAAATATGCTTACCCTTGGCGGTGCCTTTTTGGCTCATCTTATCAAGCAGCTCCTCTTTACAGCAAAAATGATCATCTACTCCCCATCAAAAAAATTAAATGTTGTGCGGTGTCTGTGGCATCTGTGTTCTCATCACATGCTATCAGGTAAAAATCAAAAGCGCAAACTTTGTCTCTCAACTGAATTTTCAAGTTAGCTGACAAGTCCCTGATTCTCTGTGCTGCTGTATTTCCGGATAAACTCTCATTGAAATCCTGTACCTTTTCCAGGCGCATTATTTCTGTGACTTTGACGAGGCACTGCTTTCTGTCTGTACACTATTTGCTGTGACGGGAAATAAGTTTAGCGACTTCATAGCTTGCTGTTGTGGCGATTTTCCTGTATTTTGTTAGCATGGAGGGGTGGGGGAACAGTTAAGCTTGCCTTTTGCTTGACTTTTTGTTCATTCGGCACTGGTGTACAACGTGTAGTTCTCATGTGTGGTCACATAGTGCCTATGGACATTATACTCTCATCACCGCAACAGCTTCATTGCAAATCAAACACTTTCTGTTGATTTATTTGAAGGAATATTCATTTTCTCATTGTGATTGAAATCTTCGACACTCACTTTCTGTTTTACGTTTATTTGGCGCTGCCATTTTCTGCTGACTTGCAGTAAAAAAAATTTAATTTTTTAATCTTTTTTTAACTTTATTACGTAATTATGTTAGATGGAGAAGCACCGTTCATGTGACTGGCTCCATCTAGAGTTGAGCACTTCTTGTGCGGGCCATATTTAGTGATATTTTCATAGTTTGTTGCGGGCTAATAAAATCTGGGCCGCAGTTGGCATTACATATGCACAAGCTTTCTGATGGCCCAATGGTAAATGGGTGCTTATGACCAAATGAAAACAAAGAATTACATATTAAAAGATTAGGCAATGTTTATTTGCCTTTCTTCTGAAGGCTGTATAACATATATACAGTCATACCTCAACTCACGAAATTAATCCGTTCCAGAAGTGGTTTCGTAACCTGATTTTATATATATATATATATATATATATATATATATATATATATATATATATATAAAACTCCCCGCCCCCCGCAAGTTGAGTCGTATTTTACATGTAAAAGGCCTGATTCATTACAAGGCCCCCAATACTACTCCCTAAACCCTTTAAAAATTATAAAAGTATACCTTTTAAGGCCTCCTTCTGCTTCAATATCGTATCGATGGTAGATGGGTTTCGGCCACTCAACCGCATGCCACGAGCCCACTTCTTCTTTTCACTCACACCAGGACTCACTTTCTTAGGGCCCATGATGAATGACGAAAAATAAAGTTGCAATGAGCACACTCGAAAAACTCATGAAACAACCCTGTCCTTTACACGTGTTAGAACTCCGTGATGAACAATGGGTCGAAGGTACACGAAAAGCATCATAGATATCATGGAGATGCAGCTCCCTCCTAGCCAGTGGGAGGTCAGGGGGGTGGGGTGTTGGGAGCTAGCCAATGGGAGAGCAACTCTACCGTGCCAATTTAAAAACAAAATACATGATGCTACAAGTGTATTTCTGTTTCGGGGGATTCGGGCGGCTGCGAAGTGGAGCGCGCATTATTTGAATTTTTGAGATGTCGCATTTCATAACATGAATTTTTTTCGTATCCAGAGATGGAAATTTGAAGTAAATGTGTTTCGTAACTTCGATTTTTCGTTTGTTGGGTCTTTCGTAAGGTGAGATATGACTATATATACACACACTAGTCCTTCTAAAAAAATTAGCATATTGTTATAAAGTTCATTATTTTCTGTAATGTACTGATAAACATTAGACTTTTATATATTTTAGTCATTACACACCACTGAAGTAGTTCAAGCCTTTTATTGTTTTAATATTGATGATTTTGGCAAAAAACTAAAGAAAAACCAAAAATCCCTATCTAAAAAAAAAATTGCATATTTCATCCGACCAATAAAAAAAGTGTTTTTAATACAATATATATATATATATATATATATATATATATATATATATATAAAATATATATATATATATATATATATATATACATACACACACACACACACACACAGTAGGTCCTGTCTTACCTATTTAACCTTTGCACCCACGGTTTGAGTATTCGCTGATTGCCGAGCAACCGGCACGTGATTCATATTCAGCCAATGGCTGCCCTCCTTTCTCCTGATTAGTTGAGGTGATGTCCCACCCCTTTTTCCTCATTCACACACAAGTTGTCAGTGAGCCTCTTTTTTGTGTGTGTTTTAATTACCAGTTAAGCTTTATGATACCACTCAAACGCTGTGCGTCTTCTCTGGCTAAGCGATAGAAAACGCTGGATGTCTCTTCTGAAGAAATAAGACTTTCTCCTTTCTCTGAACTGTTGTATTAAAATCTTTTTCAATTATTATTCCAGTACTGTACCTAAGTTCATGTTTATGCATGAGATTTTATGTTCTGTAGCATGTTTAACAAACGATACCAAAAGGATGAACTTTATTACAGTACTCTTCATGACGTCTCCAAGATGGGTGCCCAGTGGGCGACGTCGCGGATCATGTTTTGCACTATGCTTGTCTACGACCGGTACAGCTATAAGATCAGAGTATCTTCGGGCATGTGTAACTAAGCAGAGCTAACATGCTATTAGCAGAGCTAACATGCTATGGTTCGTTTTAATTTGTTTTGTTTGTTCATGTTTTGCACTATACAGCTATATGATCGGAGTATCTTCGGGCTTGTATAACTAAGCACGCTCAACTGGGCTTGTTCAACCGAGATCAACCGGGATGCGGCTAGCAGAGCTAATATGCTATGGTAGGCAGCCCAATGCGAGCTGCACCCCAGTGGACAAGAAGCCCAGACGGGAAGGGGCCAAACAACGACTCCGGCGCTTGGGATAGCAGGGGATGAAGGCTGGGTAGCCGGCTGGTATAATCGCCTTATCGGGTGTACGCTCCTTGAGCCATGTTTCACAGAAACGCAGTCCTGTGGATCCCTCTGCGCTGCAATCTGAGCATGAAGCTCGTCCATCTTGTTTCGCAGGGACTGAACATTTTCAAATAGTATGGACGGAAATGCTAACCAAGCCTCTGAGAACTCCGCCTGGGCTTAGCCGATAACCACTAGCATGGAGCTCCCATAACATAGAATAGATAGAAGATAGAAGTTGTTGCATGCTTAGTTGCCTGAAGCTGAAGCTGCTCATGGCTGTAGTAGGGTCGACCGATCATAGACGAGCATAGTGCAAAACATGAACAAACAAATTAAAATGAACAAAGAGACAATTTGACTCATTATATTGATGATAAAATATAAACATTATACAGCATATACTGTTGTAAAGCATTTGTTTTAAAGTCTTTTTCAATTTTTATTCCAGTACAGTACCTAAGTTAATTCTGAGAATGTTGTGCGTAGCCGGTCGTAGACGAGCATAGTGCAAAACATGGACAAATAAAACAAATTAAAACGAACAAAGAAACTATTTGACTCTGAGAACTCCGTGACGTCGCCCTCTGGGCAGCGCCATCTTGGAGACGTCACTACAACTTCAATGGACCTGAAGAGAACTGTAATGAAGTTTATCCTTTTGGTATCATTTGTTAAACATGCTACAGAACATAAAATCTCACGCACAAACATTCTAAGAATTAACTGAGGTACTGTACTGGAATAATAATTGAAAAAGACTTTAATTCGAGTTCTTTACAACAGTATATGCTGTATAATGTTTATATTTTATCATCAATAAAAATAAGAGTAAAAATTGAAAAGTGTTTCTTAATCATTACTATATTTTACTACATTAATACTGTAATAATGAGTAAGACTGTCTATAGAATGTGTTTAAGAAGCATATTTTAATGCGTGTAATAGATACATAGTATTTTACTTCCAGCTGCTCATTTGTGCATGTGACGTGATGCATGGGGTTTTACTTCCGGGTACAGAACTCGCGGATTGTCTCAATTCGTGGGAGGGCTTTGAACCGAACCCTCACGAATGTCGAGGGCCTACTGTACACACACATACAGATGCGTGCACGCATTCGGATGCACGTGTATGCACTCAGATGCGCACCTCACAACAATTGAACTAGTTTTGATGGGAGATTTTTGGATTGTTTTTTTTGTTTGTTTGTTTAAGGATAGTTTTTAATTTTTTATTATTTTTGCGTGAATTGGCTTTGTTTTTGTGGCATTTTCCTTACCTTTTCCCCCTATTCTTCCTTAATTTCCTTAATTTTTTAATTCGATGAATATTAAAAAAAAAAAAACGCGATGCACTGAAGCTGCATGAATTGAAGCGTGAAGTAGCGAGGGATCCCTGTATATACAGGCGGTCCTCACTTAACGAAGGACTCGGTTAACGACGATTCTGAGTTATGGCGGCCTGTTAAAAATGATCAAATGTATACTTTTACTGTTAACGAGTCACAGCAGAAACAAAAAAGCTGAGTTGTGAGTGTGTGCATATGTTTGAGCATACCCAGTGTCTGCAGCATCTCCCATCCCACCTCCCTACTTGCACACGCACTGCCTACTCAGTCGGAAGTCTACCACGCTGCCGGGTAAGAGAGTTCAGGCGATTGCTAGCAGTTAGGGCTTCTCACATTCAACGGTCTATATGTATGCAATACAGTAGCCTACTGTACAAATACAAACCAAACAAAATGTCGAAGGCGAGGTTCATTTAATGACGGGGTCTACAGAACGTAACCATGTCGTTAAGTGAGGACCGCCCATATATACAAGGATTCCTCGCTACTTCGCACTTCAGTTCATGCGGCGACAGTGCATCAGGTTCTTTTTTGTTTTTTTAAACATTCGTCGAATTAAAAAATAAGGAAATTAAGGAAGAATGGGGGGAAAGGTTAAGGCAAATGCAACAAAACAAGGCCAATTATGCAAAAAACTAAACACAAAAACAAACAAACAAAAAAAAGCAACCCCAAACCCCCAATCAAAACTACTTACATTTTTATGTGAGGTGCACATCTGAGTGCGTGCACGTGTATCTGTGCGTGCGTCTGTATGTGCGTGTGTGTTTATATTTTACATCTTGTGCATTATTTTTGAATGTTTGTTATTATAAGCATTTATAGCGTTGAATATGTATTTATTGATATTATTTATACATGTACGTATATGTCAGTCAAGAGGGGGGGGGGGCTCCTACTTCGTGGAATTCGGCGGTCGTGGGGATCTCGGTCCCAATTAACCGTGGAAAGTGAGGGATCCGTGTGTGTGTGTGTGTGTGTGTGTGTGTGTGTGTGTGTGTGTGTGTGTGTGTGTGTAAAAAAAAAAAAAAAACTAATCCTTTTTCAGAAATGTTAATTTTGTCTTTTTATCTGTTATACTCATTGGACAAAACTTATTAAAATATGAGAAATTTATTTCGATGACATCAATCTGGGTATGTATTCACTTGCGTGTATACAGGGATCGCTCGGTACTTCACGCTTCAATCCCTGTGGCTTCAGTTAATTGCTTTTTTTTTTTTTCTTCTTTTTTTTTTTAATGTTAATCGAATTTAAAAATGAGGAAATTAAGGAAGAATAGTGGGAAAAGTTATGGAAAATGCCACAAAAATGAGGCCAATTATGCAAAAAAAAAAAAACCTAGACAAAAAACAACCCAAAACTCCCATCAAAACTAGTTGCATTTTTGTGAGGTGTGCATGCGCCCGCGTGTGTTTGTATTTTATTTACCTCTTATGCATTATTTTTTTAATGTTTTATTGTTATTATAAGTATTTATAGCATTGAATATGTATTTATTAATATTATATGCACTTATACATGAGCGTATGTATACGTCAGTGGGGGGGGGGGGTGATCGGAATTCGGTGGTTGCGTGGAGAGCTCCGTCCCAATTTACCGTGGAAAGTGAGGGATCCCTGTATACCTTTTGACTTATTTTGTGTGAAAGCTCTGCTGGGGAAATGGCTTTCCCTGGCCGATTACCCTTGCATTCTTCCATGTATTCCTCCGCGCTCCGAAAATGCCTTGTGCAGTGCTTCTCAATTATTTTCTGTCGCTCCCTCTAAGAAGAAGAAAAAAAAACATTTTGCACCCCCTCGTGCGACTATAAAGTGAGTTTAGTGCGCTTCATATCGTTTGCTCGGTGCTTTTTCCCCAACACCATAGCACAACAATGAGAGCCCCACTGCCAACTACTGTAGATGATGCGAAATTACACTTAATTCTAGTACGGTATGGCAAAAAAGAATGTTCCCCAGGGTCATACGCACCTCCCTTGGCATCACACTGTGTCCCCTCATGGGGGCACGCCCCACTATTTAAGAAGCACTGGCCTTGTGTGAGCTCACTATGAGCCTTTCCTCGCGGGCATTCATAGTGAACACGCTCACAAATTCCGCCTCCTCCCCTGCTACACACCACCTTCTGCCAGCCCACATGACATCGCAGTCGATGATTGGAAGGGTTAGTTGACTTGTTGTTTACTCTTGTTTTATTATTTATTATTGTTAATGTAAATGTACATGTATTATTATGAAATATTGTTTTTACATGTTTATCTTTAATATATTAGGTCAAATATACATGTTTGTGGCAGGTTATGAGTTTGTGGGGCTCTGGAACGGATTTTGTTTTCTGTTATTTCTTGTGGGAATTGTTTCATCTAACAAACATTTCGGCTTACGAGCTCGCCCTCGGAATGGATTAAATTCGTTAGACAAAGTACCACTGTGTCATTTTTTTTAGCTGGCAAAATAAACTATTACTGCTGTACAATGCTTTACTCATTTGCATAGAAAGGCTTTTCACCCAATCACATTGAGAGGAGGCGTATAACATTCTTACGGAAATGAACCTGTTGAGCGGAATAGCAATTTACTACATTGTGATGATTTTGGGTTTCCATTAAAGAAATCAGAACTCAATATCATAACACTTTCAGACAATATTAAATAATTGCCTAGGCGCGATCATAGCATGGTGGTTTCAAGACCATTATGTCATCGATGGCGTCATCGAAACAAATTCACATTGAAACCTTATCAGAAAAGTTAAATTTTCTGTGCTGATTTTAGGGAGTACCTGAATCTTTGTATCACACACATACTTTATGGGGTCCCCCCCTCCCCCCATTAATGTTTCTTTATAATCTCAGAAATGACCCCCTTCATGAGACGAAGAGAAATAAAATACCTGTAGATTGGCCTAGCATGTTTCTATACTGTCTGGGTTTGTACCTTTTGTATGGTCATCATTTATTCATTTGAATTCTGAACTATTTAATCCTAATTGGGGTCGTGGAGAGGCTGGTGCCCATATCAACTCTTTGCAAGGTCAGAATATACCCTAGACAGCTCTCCAGGCCACCGCAGGGCAGAAACACGCTGACAGCTATGTAGCTACTCTTGACGAAGGTCAGCAATGGTTCTTTTACATGAACCTCTCACCATAGATAGTGAGCAACATGGCCGGCCTTTGATAACCCAGTTAGCTGTGCAGGGGAAGGGAGACAACAGTGACAACTGTTGACAGTGGGGCTAGAACCCCAAACCTTAGGATTAATGATCCAGCACTTTACCACCAGGCCACCATCGTCCCCATGGCATGGTTGAATGCAAACAATTATTGGAGGTTTCAATTCAAATAATGCATGTTGATTTTGTTAGGCTCTAATGATTTTCATCAATATGAGAGAGAGAGAGATTTTGAGAGAGATTTCCTTTTGGCTTTTTCCCTTTATCAGGGGTCGCCACAGCGAATCTTTCGCACGTTTGATTTAACTTCATATTCAGTACACAGTTACGGAATGTAGCGTCTGTGTGTCACCTGAACGTGGTGTAAATTGCTTCATATTTCTTGTTGCTGGTGGTTTGTTCTCAGCCCAGTTGGCATGATGTGCTCACACCAACATGACAGAATTTGCTCGTACTCTGTGATTTGTTTGTAGTTTCTTGTGGCTGCATGTTGACTGGTATATTTAAACTAACCAAACACATGAAAAATGGTGTGCTGATCAACATAAAACGTGGTGGGTTTGATTTGTGCAGAGTATTTTCTTGTATTTTTTAAAATGCCAAATGGTTAAAAAAAAAAGGTTGATCGTAAGTAGAAGTGAAGAAATGCTACTAAACGCGACTGCTCTGGACGAATCATTCGAGAATGTTGTTTGGATTTGTCACCTTATGATGGACTTAACTTTGAAAGAATGTGAGGTAGGTAAAGTCCTTTTGGGCTTTTTATACCCGAGCCTCGTGGCTCATCAGGCCGGTGCTTAGCCCCGGGTTCCATAGCGTGAAGCGACTAGGAGTTCATCTCCTCCTGGATGGGACCCTAATCCATCGCAGGTTTCGTTCCCAGTATATTTTTACTGGTACCCATTTATAGAACAGAGAGCACTTGTGGTTAAGACCTTGCCCAGGGGTCTTAGCACAGTGGGAGTCTAACTGGGATTCGAACACACAACCTCTTGATCATGAGCGCAGCACCCTAACCCCTACGCTACCAGCCCCACAAGGAATGTGGGGAATTGCAGGTGTATTTTTGAAATAAGTGTTCGTGCTACACCGGACTTGAACGGCTGCTGGTTGTGTGTGTTGCTGGTAAGTGTATCAGGTGTGGTGGCAGGGTGTTGACGTTCTGTACGTTCGTAGGTAGGTTGTGTGTTGAAGGTCAGCACCAGTCCTTTCTTGTGTAATTGAGTAGTTGATATTTTGCAGTTCGGACGCAGCTACCAAGCTACAAAACGGAATGAATTTCCTTGATGGTTTGCTTTTAATTTGTAATTTTGACGAAGGTTTATTGATTAACCACAGACGTGAACTAGACTTGTATAGACTCTCCAAGATGGATCATTTGTCCTCAGACCTGCTTTTATTAAGAACCACTTTGGACTTTTTGATGATTGGTGACTTTTTTTGGTTCCCTTAAGCAACTTCCAGCTGAGTGACAAATCAACAAAGACGGTTGTGGCTTTTGTAAATTTGGTACGGCTGCCCACCTCACATCACAGCTGCTGATGAATGAGTGGAGAGAGCAGGTTAACTCAACTCGCCATCAGTGTGAAATGAAACGATTTTGGAAAAAAATGAATAAAGTGGATGAAACTCAGTTATGAACTATTTTCATTACCACCGAGTGATGTCATGTGAATCTGAACCCATGATGGCCATTCTAATTAAACGTTCTGCAAGGCCTGACAGATGTGTTGGCATGGTGATTTCTCATTGTATGTCACTCAATGTGAGATACATTTCTCAATTTTGTAAATTTGACTTGGATTGTTTGGAAAAAAAAAAAACTTTCAACCAATCACTAACAACCACTGATTCCCATCAGCCAATCACCGACCACTACTGTTTCCAGTCGGTGAATGCTGAGGTGTTCTGTTTGTCTACCACTGATGACTCATTTTCTGACAACCAATCTCTGAACGTCTGTTTCCCCTTCAGCCAATCACTGACCACTTCTGTTTCACAATGAAAGATCTCTGGCCACCAATCAACGCCCACCTATGTTACTCATTGACCACTAGCTAACCGCCTCAGTTTCCAGTCACGAAACACCGGTTTTCCATCAACCAGTTGCCAAGCACATCTAGTTCTCATCAACCAATCACTAATGACGTGTTTCCCTTCAGCCAATTGCTGACAGCACGTTTTCCACCAACCAGTCGCTGGCCACAACATTTTTACATCGACCAATTGTTTGCCACCTGTTTCCAGTCACTAACCAGCTGTTTTCCACTGACCAATCACTGATTTTCATTTCTCTTCCCCATGTTTGTGCCTCTTCTGTACTTTTAAAGCTTTTAAAATATATGTGTAAAGTTATTTGGTACTAATAAATGAATCATAACCCCCAGTTGACTTCAATAGGTTGCAATGTTTGTTTGTTTTTTTCTATTTTGATAGTACTTTGTTCTGTATCTGTTTTTTTTTTTTTTTTTAATTTATTTATTTTTAATTAATTTTTTTTTTTGAACTTGGCCCCTCATTGTAAATTTGTTCTGCTTAGGGATGTGATGAGTAATTAATTTACTGGGTCGTCAGTGACATGCAGCAAATTTGTGAAAACAAGATATGAAATATATTTTGTGCATCTCCCCCACCTGAGAATCTAAACTTTGTTGGATTATGTTCCAGAGATAAATGTTTGGAGAACTTTGTTTCTGACCAGTGAAGGTAACTAATTCAGCCGTGGTCATTGTTACTCATGTGATCTGGTGGAATGGGTGAATCAGTGAAAAATCTTTTGAAACAAATGTTTACAGTGTTGTTTTTATTTTCCATGAGTGAGGGGGAGAGAAACCTCATGTTCCCTCCTGCAATGTTTTCCATATCACAGTAAGGACTTGGTTTAAGTTTTAAATAACTGCTGATCCCACTGTGGTGCACCAGAGGGCGTCACACACAAGGTTTCTTTCTTCTATGGGAATCAACTTTTTGGTGACTTATTTATTGTTTATATTTTTTAAATTAATAAGCGGCATCTCGATGCAGGAGTTTGTGAAGTTATATTTTCAATATAAATGTGTACTCCCCCCCCCCCCACCACTCTGATTTAAACAAACAGAGTACATCCGCAGCACAGAGGGGTTTATTATCTCATTTTATCCCAGGATCATCACTAAAAATATATTTTTATTTGCTTTCTCTCTCTCATTCATATTCTCATTCTCTTTCTCTCGCTCTCTCTCTCTCTCTCTCTCTCTGTCTCTGTCTGTGTGCAGCAGGAGCACTGGTTCGAGAAAGCACTTAGGGAAAAGAAAGGCTTTGTGATAAAAAAAATGAAGGAGGACGGCGCGTGCCTCTTCAGAGCTGTCGGTACGTACCTCTCCTGTAAACCGGACGCGTGTACCAACACGTCACTGCCTCTACACCACCTCACCTCCTTCTATGTTTAATCAGTGGACTGAAAGAAAGGTCTGGGGGATCATTGGTAACGGGTCCTCGTACGCATCAGAAAACACGTACGCACAGTAACCTCTGACACGCTGTGGGCCAGCTTTGTTTTCTCACCTACAAAATCACAATCTTTTTAATTGGTAGGTAAGGAAAATCAGGTTGTGACTCCTTCAGATGGCGCAGAACTGCTTGCAGCCACCTGATGGCGATCATGATGCATGTTTAATGTTTTACCTGAATCCTGCTGTGATGTGCAAGAAATACAGTGGTACCTTGTCGAGCGAATTTAATCGCTCACTTTCTATGGTGAGAGGTTCATGTAAAAGAACCATTGCTGACTTTCATCAAAAGTAGCTGTGTATAGCCGTCAGCGTGTTTTGGCCCTGCGATGGCCTGGAGACCAGTCCAGGGTGTACTCTGACCTTGCAACGAGATAGTTGAGATAGGCACTAGCCTCTCCACGACCCTAATTAGGATTAAGTAGTTCAGAATACAAATGAATGAATGATGACCATACAAGGGTACAAACCCATAAAGTATGGAAACATACCAGGCCAATCTATGGGTATTTTATTTCTCTTCGTCTCATGAAGGGGGTCATTTCTGAGATTAAACAAAAAAAACATTAATGGGGGTGGGGGGGGGGTACACAAAGTACAGTACTTTACTGTGATACAAAGATTCGGGTACTGCCTAACATCAGCACAGAAAATTTAACTTCTGATAAGATTTCAATGTGAATTTGTTTTGATGACGCCATCGATGACATAATGGTCTTGAAACCACCATGCTATGATCGCGCCTGGGCAATGTTTTAATATTGTCTGAAAGTGTTACGGTGTTCAGATTTCTTTAATGGAAACCCAAAATCATCACAATGTGGCGAATTGCCATTCCGCTCGACAGGTTCACTTCCGTAAGAACGTTGTACACCTCCTCTCAATGTGATTGGGTTCAAAGCCTTTCTATGCATATGAGTAAAGCATTGTACAACAGTAATAGTGTATTTTGCCAGCTAAAAAATTGATACGGTGGTACTTTGTCGAACAAATTTAATCCATTCCGAGGGCGAGCTCGTAAGCTGAAATGTTCGTTAGATGAAACAATGATTCCCATAAGAAATAACCGAAAATCAATTAATCCGTTCCAACCCTCTCCTAAACTCGTATAACCTGCCACAAACATGTATATTTGACCTAATATATTAAAGATAAACATGTAAAAACAATATTTCATAATAATACATGTATGTTAACATTTAATAATAAAACAAGAATAAACAGTAGGTAAACTAACCCTTCCGATCATTGATTGTGGCGAAGATGTCACATTGGCGTACATAACTGAAGAGGAGAACTTTGTGCGTGTGTACGATACGAATGCCAGCAAGGAAAGGCTCGTGGTGAGCTCCCACAAGGCCAGTGCTTCTCAAATAGTGGGGTGCATCCCCTTTGGGGGGCACGGTGTAATGTGGGGGGTGGGGGGTGGCATGTATGACCCTGAGGAACATGCTTTTTTTTTTTTTTTTTTTTTTTTTTTTTTTTTTTTGCCATACTGTACCAGAATTTAGTGTAATTGCAAATCCTCCACAGTAGTTGGCAGTGGCGCTCTCATTGTCGAGCTATGGTGTAGGGATAAAAACACCGAACAAACGGCATGAAGTGCAGTAAACACTATTCATATTTGCACATTTTTTTTTTTTTCTTTTTTTCCTTTCCTCGAGGGTGCATCACAAAAAATAATTGAGAAGCACTGCACAAGGCATTCTCGGTGCGTGGAGGAATACATGTGGAAGAGTGTGAGGCCAGTCAGCTTGGAAAAGGCATTTCAAAGAGAGCTCGTAAAGTGAATTTTTTTTTTTTTTTTTTTTTTTTTTTTTTTTTTTTTCCCTCTCTCGTTGTATGGAGCAGATTTTTGGTTGGATCAAAGTTCGTACCATGGAGAAATCATTATAAGGGACACTCATTAGATGAGGTCCCACTGCATGTGTTTATTACACATCCTCATCTTCATGTTTGAGGAGAAAACCCTCCAGATATAAAGGTAGAAATGAAAGTTTTAATAATAATCTGATCTTTGTTTGAACGCACAACTTTGGGATGGATTTCCTGCTTCAACAGTTTGCTTTGATGTCATCAGTCATCACTAAATTAACAACACGCCGCCTCACGCCAGAATTTCATATTGAACTACACGCGTGTGGTGGCAGGGGCCGCGGCTCGGAGGGGAGAAACATTTTTTCTTTACAAAAATGTTTAAAAAGTGTAGTTTGTCTAAGCAGAGTATAACCTACATGTACATCATGTACCATAAATGCTTATGCACCAAACATATAGTAATATAGTACCTCCCTTTTCAGGAATGGACCGGTACCGGTATTCCTTCTTTTTTTTTCTGATGTGATTAAGCCGAGGTGTGATTGGATTGGAACTTTGAAATAAGTAAATCAATAGATATGTGCACACAGAATACACCTGACATGTAAAATCTGGAAATCAGCCATGAAAAGCCTCTTTGAGGGGATATATGCTGTAGTCCAGGGGTCACCAACATGGTACCCACGGGCACCAGGTCACCCATGAGCCTGTTCATTGTGATTTTTAGAACAGGCCCGCGGCGCCATATCGTCACGCTCCATTGAGCTTCATCTAATTAAAAAAAAAAATTAATTAATGTCTTCACATCGATCAATATTATTAATAATAACATATAATTTAAAGGTAAATTGAGCAGATTTATTTTTTCAGAGGTGTCTCGGCCTGGTAGCCCTTCCCATTAACTGGTACCCAAGAAGTAGCTCTCAGTTTCAAAAAGGTTGGTGACCCCAATCTAGTCGATCACTGACTGCATGGAATCCCAAAATTTTCAGTTCCCCCTCCCCTCACACACTTCTCAAATCACTCCGCAGACCATCGTAAGAGACGCCATCACCTCTGAACACACTTCTGTGTGTTGCCTTTGTTTCTCCCCTCCTCAGATATAAATGGTATTTCGGATGAAGGGGCTTTTTTTGTGTTTGGGTGAAACTCACTACTACACACTTTCTGTTTTAGCCAGAGCATTTCCCCTCAGCTGCTCACTGCTCATCGGTGTAAAGGGAAAACAACTCATTTTATTCTCGCTCTATTTTTCACTCGCTCTTCCCTCCCCTCCACGTAAAGGGCACAAATTTGTGCACTGTCGAAGTGGGTGAAGTATCCTGTTTATACTAGTCCTTCTCAAAAAATTAGCATATTGTGATAAAGTTCATTATTTTCTGTAATGTACTGATAAAAATTAAACTTTCATATATTTTAGATTTATTGCACCCCAACTGAAATATTTCAGGTTTTTTATTGTTTTAATACTGATGATTTTGGCATACAGCTCATGAAAACCCAAAATTCCTATCTCAAAAAATTAGCATATTTCATCCGACCAATTAAAAAAAAAAAAAAAAAAAGTGTTTTAATATAAAAAAAGTCAACCTTCAAATAATTATGTTCAGTTCTGCACGCAATACTTGGTCGGGAATCCTTTTGCAGAAATGACTGCTTCAGTGCGGCGTGGCATGGAGGCAATCAGCCTGTGGCACTGCTGAGGTGTTACGGAGGCCCAGGATGCTTCGATAGCGGCCTTAAGCTCATCCACAGTGTTGGGTCTGGTGTCTCTCAACTTTATCTTCACAATATCCCACAGATTCTCTATGGGCTTCAGGTCAGGACACTTGGCAGGCCAATTGAGCACAGTAATGCCATGGTCAGTAAACCATTTAGCATTAACCATTTAGTTTTGGCACTGTGAGCAGGTGCCAGGTCGTGCTGAAAAATGAAATCTTCATCTCCATAAAGCTTTTCAGCAGATGGAAGCATGAAGTGCTCCAAAATCTCCTGATAGCGAGCTGCATTGACCCCGCCCTTGATAAAACACAGTGGACCAACACCAGCAGCTGACATGGCACCTCAGACCATCACTGACTGTGGGGACTTGACACTGGACAGGCATTTTGGCATTTCCTTCTCCCCAGTCTTCCTCCAGACTCTGGCACCTTAATTTCCGAATGACATGCAAAATTTGCTTTCATCCGAAAAAAGTACTTTGGACCACTGAGCAACATTCCAGTGCTGCTTCTCTGTAGCCCAGGTCAGCCGCTTCTGCCGCTGTTTCTGGTTCAAAAGTGGCTTGACCTGGGGAATGCGGCACCTGTAGCCCATTTCCTGCACACGCCTGTACACGGTGGCTCTGGATGTTTCTACTCCAGACTCCGTTCACTGCTTCCACAGGTCCCCCAAGGTCTGGAATCGGCCCTTCTCTCACTTTTTCCTTCCCAGGTCGGCAGTCTTACCCATGATTGCGGTTTTGAGTAATGAACCAGGTGGGAGTTTTTAAAAGCCTCAGGAATCTTTTGCAGGTGTTTAGAGTTAATTGGTTGATTCAGATGATTAGGTTAATAGCTCGTTTAGACTTCCTCAACATGATATGCTAATTTTTTGAGATAGGAATTTTTGGTTTTCATGAGCTGTATGCCAAAATCATCAGAATTAAAACAATAAAAGACCTGAAATATTTCAGTAGGTGTGCAATGAATCTAAAATATATGAAAGTTTAATTTTTATCAGTACATTACAGAAAATAATGAACTTTATCACAATATGCTAATTTTTTGAGAAGCACTAGTAGATATTTTAGGGTTCCCGCTATTAGCTGGGAATCTCTGCTCCTTTTATTTTAGATTAGTGTTTCAACTGTTCTTCCAGCAGGTCAGGACCCCCCCCCCCCCCCCCCCAAAAAAAAAAAAAAAAAAAAGAAAAAAAAACTTTTCATCATTCATCCTCACTGCCCCTCCATTATTCATCCTCATGATAGGCTCCGACCCCTACAGTCCGATCACTTCTCTTCATCTTCAGCTCTTCTCTTTCACACCTCACCATCACTCCACTTTGCCTCTCCTCTGTCTTTTCATCATCTTCACACGCTAAATTTTTAATGCTGTAACTCGCACACTAATTCCCACCCATCGGACCCCGCTTTCCTTCCGTACTGCATCTACCAATCTCAGCAGGTGAAGCTTTACTCATGCGAGGTTGCAGGTGGAATAGCACACTCTGAGCGAAACCTTAAGCCACCACCTGCTCATGGATGAACTCCATGATAGTCCATGATAGGCGATGGTGGACCTCCTTTCCTGAGAGCTTGGTTTGGAGCCTAGCACTCAAGCTCCCAGACCTGGGGTTCAGACCCGAGGTTCAGACCTGGGAGAGAGGTTTTCTGACGCATCACTTGGGAGGTATTGTATGTTTAAAAAGTTAATGATGAATTGAATCGCACTGGATATATCACATCGCACATATCCAGTCTCGACATGACTTGTCCCAAATTTGAGCCATTGTTTTTGTTCGGTCACTCCACCTTTTATTGACCTCAGCTCCTCCCTGAGGCTTATCAAGGGTTATGGTGTTGATCTATGTGTCGGTGCTCTTTACTTATTCATTTATTTATTGTGGGGTTTTTTTTTTTTTTTTGGTAATTCAATCTAAACTCCCTGCAGTGGCACGTACCTGCGCCACAGGTGACTGACTGATCAGTCCTCTTCCGGGCACCTGCTCCTGTTGTTACTGGAACGTCGTTGTGGGCCTTTTGATATTTCTTGTTGCTGGTGACCGCAGCACGAAGGAGGGTTGCATTTACTGGCATTACACACTATAGTTTCTGTGGGTGTCTGTGGTGGGGTTTTCTTAAATTTGTCAACCCGATGTGGTCGAATGATAACTGCGCTGTACTTTTAAATACATATCAATAGTCCTCAGAACTTCAGTGTAAATTTACAGTCACGTCAAATCCAGACATGAAAATGTTTGGGCGCTAAAAGTAATTTGTACAAAATGATTTATTTGTGCTTATTTAATGTTTTATTAAAAAGATAGCCGGGTTTGACGTCTTCATTCTAACTTGTATGATCTTTCAGCTCCCGTACAACTAGCAGGTTGATTTTTATTTTAAACGATTTCTTTTGCACTTGTTTATCTTTACAGAGCCGATATTGATCGAGAGGTCTCTGTTATGGTGACCACTTACTTCCTTGCTTGCTGCCACAGCCTTAATTTGAACGTGTCCGTTCCTTGCACACTGGGAAATTACTGGACAAATCCAAAAATTCACAATTCAACTCCATTTTATTTGTATTGCGCTTTTTACAGTTGACATTGTTGCAAAGCAGATTCACACAGTAAAACAGTGAAGGTAGGGGCTTTACAGAGTATAAAAGAATTTAAACGTTTCTGATTACCCTTACACATCCCCAATGAGCGTCTCCCGCGGCAACGGTGGCAAGGAAAAACTTCAAGTAGATACAAGGAAGAACCCTTGAGCGGAACCAGGTCCAAAAGGAAACCCATCCTCACTTGGGTGAAACAATAAGGATACAAATCATATACACGGAGTTCATTACAGTCCAAAATGTAGTCGGGTTGGTTTTACAACTGTCAGTCCATTAAAATAATTTATATCTCCAGCAGTGAAAAGTCACCTTCACAGTCGGACTGCACATCTGAGTCCATGTGGCTCTTCATCAGCAGGAGGGAGGGGCTTCCAAGATGAGCGCTCCAGGCAGCATCACACCAAGACAGACCACAGGACTCGGAGATCTGAAAGATCAGGATCACCAGCATCCTGGGGGGAGGGAGGGGCGGGCTGTTAGGTTTACTCAGAATGGTGTAATGGAAATAGAAGAATTTATTATTGCTGAGTGCAAGCAGGGACTCCGGCATGGCTGGCTATGGCAGCATAACTAAGACCGAGAACCAGAAGGAAGACGAATATGAGAGCAACCTGTGCGGCTGGGCAGTCAGCCACCCCACTGTCAGACGGACCTGGGTGAGCATGTAGAGTGGGAAGCGATATGTGAGAGACCCTCAGATCTGCTCCCTTACCTCATAAAAAGCTCTTAACAAAATGCTCCACTTAAACAAATAAGCTTTCAGCCTCGTCTCAAAAACGGAGACCACGTCTGAGTCCTGAACATTAACTCTAAGGTTATTCCATAACTGTTGTCCTTTGTAAGAAACACGAGATTTTCATATACACCCTAAAAAGTGTAATGGCATAACATCCGACCATGCCACATGTAGGCTGCATCAGGTGAATTCGCCCAAGCGTCCATCGTGGAGACGTTCGATTGTATGTAAGACGTCTACATGTTGATCTGAAACTCAAGGTTTTTTGACTCACTATAAAAGACACGAATTCATCAGACGGCTGACTAAACAACACCTCAGAAGTAGGCCATTGCGGGGTGTGGTCAGGTATATCACGGGCAGTGATGGCTCATTGTCGAAGGCTCTGCATCACTGATCATAAAGTTGGCGGTTCACGTTTTATTGTCACCAAGTTGCCTCCTTTGAGTTCTCGAGCAAGGCCCTTCACCATCAACTGTATAGCTGTGTGAAAAACTTAATGTAATCGCTTTGGATCTGTACGTCTGTCAAGTGCTATAAATATACATATGTATCATTTCAAGAAGAAAACTATACAGAAATAAATCTGTATTATGGAATAATTCATTGTACAGGGATCCCACACTTTCCGTGGTTCATGTGGACTGAGACACCCTCCTCTCCCCGTGACTGCCGATTTTCGCAAAGTATGACCGACACCATTGATTGACGTATACATACATGAATGTGTATATAAAATCAATAAATACATATTTAACCCTATACATGCTTATAATAGCAAGCATTCAAAAATAATGCATAAGATGTAAATAAAATATAAACAAACACACAGATGCACGTGCGCACACTCAGATGCGCACCTCACATAAAAATGTAAGTAGTTTTTATTGGGGGGGGGGATTTTTTTATTTATTTTTTTATTTTTTGCACAATTGGCCTTGTTTTTGCAGCATTTTCCTTAACTTTTCCCCTACTGTTCCTTAATTTCTTTATTTTTTAATTTTCGATGAATATTTTTGAAAAACCCATGATGCACTGAAGCTGCGGGAACTGAAGCATGGTCACGACGGATCGCTGTATATTTTTGTTGCTCTAAGTTGTAAGTAAACGTAAAAATTTTGCAAATCTAGAGCCATCACCGATTGCAATCTGTGTACGGTTAATGATTATTATTGTCAATCAATCAAGTCTTCTGGTTGCTGTTTCTTTGCTTTTTTTCTGATTTGATAGGCATGTGTGAATTTGTGAACGTTGGTTTTGTGAGCCAATAGGAAGCAAGAGGGCGGGGCTATGGATTCTTGTGATTGTTATATTATATTGTTAAACTAAGTAAGTAATACAAAAGTATTACCGTTTCACTTGAGCCTATATTTTACTGAAATGTTTTAGTTTTAAGCTTACATTTCTGGCATTAGACAGACACCATTATTCAGGGTGACTTACATTTCTTGCTTACACCTGAGCAATTGACGGTTAAGGGCCTTGCTCAAGGGCCCAAATGTGGCAACTAGGATACTGGGGCTTGAACAGCCATCCGATCAGCAATCCAGAGCCTTAACCACTGAAGCAGCGTTGCATCTTTATATTAATTATAACCAGGTGCTAATGGGAGGGAAGTATTACACAAAAGTTCACATATTTGAATATTTGATTTCATGTTCAGCCTGATTAAATAAAATGTGGTGAGCTTCAATACAAAAGAATAACCCTTTTTAAAATTAAAAAAAAAATAGATGGATGGTACAAGTCAACACATTTTATCACAAGGATTAAATAAACATTTAACTTGTGCTTGCTTGAAGAACTTGGTTGTTGATCTTAAAAACGAGCCGGTAGTTAAACACTTGGTTGAAGAATCCAGGTCCGTGATACGAAATGATGAGGTTCTTTTCTAGAGCTTGAGAAGGAACTGAGAACAACCCCAACAAGATTTCAGAAAGTTCGTACTTATTACAAAAAGTGTGAAAACGATGTTTGTGGTTTTGCACATTTTGTTATATTTTCACGCAAAAAAATCAAATAGCTTCTGTAATGAAATTGGGTAGCTTTCTAATCCAAAACTTGATTGATTCTGTGCCAGCTTCCATTTCTATGATGTTATCTTTATAGCGAGAGCGGCCTGATTATGGCTATTATTAATTATGCGATTTTCATACAGAAACCAGATTTAAAATTAAGGTCACATTTGTTCTTTAAAATTTTCAGCTTGTTATTTTTCGGTAAATATTTTTTAATGTTCTATAGTAACGAATAAAGAGAATTGTGAATGTTTATAATGGTTACTGTACTGTAGGTGGCTCTTTATTTGCACTTGGACCAATTTGCACATGTAATGCAGTTGTATGTCCAACTTAATTGTTTAAAGTGTAAGTCAGAATAATAGTGTAGACAATTTCAGCAAAAACGTGCTTTGTTTTTGACTTTATTCGTACTGAAATTGCTGATTTTTCTCCATGAAAGTCAGATGTATCTGGTTAAGTTCAGCGACAGGCTTCACAAATAAATACTGTACTACAAATTCGTACTAATGTTTTATTATGAAAAGTGTCAAAAAGGACTTCTGGTTTTGCAAATTTTTTATGTTTTTCAACATAAAATCAAGTCGATGTACATGCTGGCAAATACAGGGATCCCTCATGTTCCGTGGTTAATTGGGACTGAGATCCCCCCATGACCACGGAATTACGCGAAGTAGGGTTTAAACAGCCCCCCCCCGACTGAAATATACATTTTTTTTATATAATGTCAATAAATACATATTCAATGCTATAAATGCTTATAATAACCAATTACACATTAAAAAGTAATGCACAAGATATAAATAAAATACTGGAAAATACAGACACATGAGTGCACCGCACATAAAAATGTAAGTAGTTTTGATGGGGGGTTTTGGGTTGTTTTGTTTGTTTAGTGGGTTTTTTTTTTTTTTTGCATAATTGGCCTTGATTTTGTGGCATTTTCCTTAACTTTTCCCCCAATTCTTCCTTAATTTCCTTATTTTTTCTAATTCGTTGAATATTTAAAAAAAAAAAAAACGCGATGCACGGAAAACCGCATGAATTGAAGTGCGAAGTAGCAAGGGATCCCTGTATCTATACTTGGTTTGAGTAAACTCGAAAGAAGGGAGCATTGGTTGCACTAAACAAAAGCATTGTCCAAAAAAATCTGTACGGGTAGTTCTGTCAACATGAATAAAACATCGGTGAAATGTCGGTCAAAGGTCAAACCAACTTCATGTTACATTCATTTGTAAATTGATTCACGCATCAGAGGAAAAAAACCTTTTACTCCATAATATTTATTACTTCTGGACCTGCTCAGTGGACATTTTTCTGGCTTGATTGATTTTGGGCACAGGTGACGTGATGTCAGTGTTACGGGACGTTAATTTAAAGTGGCTTCACAATTTTTTTTTTTTTTTTGATGATCTGACTTTTAATGAATATTATTGTTTTCTTGAGAGTCCCAAGTTTGTGAATTGAGAAGACTTTTGATTATGGTTTTAAAAATTGTAATAAATGTCCCTCAGAATATACCCAAGACCAAATAATAATGCATGTATTATTGGGGTTTATGGAGCATTTTTGCTGCTTAATGATTTTTTTTAAAATAACGCTTAATATATAGGGTTTATATTATTAATCTGGTGTTTATATTAGTGGTGCTTATTGTGTCGGGATTATAATAATGTTTTTTACTGAATGTTTGTAATGTGGTTTGTGTGTTTTCTTTAAGAATGATTATTACTGTTCTTTGTGTTTCTTGTGTTCAGCTCTACAGCCAACTACCAAAGCTTTCGGCCCTTTAGGGTGAAATAAGACATTCGGCGTGTTTGAGCTACCCAAAATTCCTTCAGTATAAGTCACATATTTTTATTTTTAAAGAAAAAGATCAGTTCAAAAGAATTGGCAGCTCTTTCTTTCTTTCTTTCTGAATGGAGGATGATTATCCTTCAACACACCTTTTGCCTTGAGAGCAGCCAGTCGCATTTTTCTTATCCTCTGGTTTTTCAGTTCATTTTTCAAATCGCTTTATTCTTTATTACAGTTGCAGGGTAGCTGGAGCCCTTCCCAGCTGACGCTGAACAAAGGTGGGGTACACCCTAAACGGCACACCAGACCATCACAGGGCCAACATACTCACATTTATATCTAGGGGCAATCAAGAATATCCAGTTTGCCTAATGTGCATGCCATTGGTCTGTGGAAGGAAACTGGAGTAACTAGAGAAAACCCACGCAAGCACAGGGAGAACATGCAAATCCCAGACAGAAACGCCCTCACCAAGCCTAAGACTCAAACTGGAGACCCTTTTTTGTAAGGCAGAAGTGTCTGCTAACCACCACTATACATGCTTATATACTGTGTCGAATTAACAGTATTTCTCAGATACCATTTTATGTGTGTGTGTGTATGTGTGTGTATGTGTGTGTATGTGTGTGTGTGTGTGTGTGTGTGTGTGTGTCTTAAGAATAATGACTTGATTGGCGTGTCCATTGTTTTCTCTATCTCAAGTGGATTACGTCATGCCGTGTGAATGGCCGGCTCTGGAAGCGGTTGCTTGTGTACACAAGTATTTGCATGTCTATTTAATAGCGAGGTGACATTCAGGTCAGTTGCGTCAGGATGCCTAGACCTCACCTGCGGTACCGGGCAACTCTAAGAAATAAAAGGCTTTCATTGTAATTATGAGGAATTTTTTTTCCCAGAGTTGCGCTCAGAATAATGTGTTTGTTTAATGAATGAAGATTGGAAACAATGACGGTTTGCCATCACATGGACGAGTCATTCCTGTTCGGACCTCATGTTTCTCGGCAGGGTGGTGGATAGTAGTCATTTTGTTCAAAAGACCCCCCCTGCTGTCCCATCGTTTACACCTGCTGTGTGTGATAGTGAAAAAGCCTATGTGCAGTTTCAGTTTTGCTGTTACACTAAGAGGCTCGTTTGCGGTTTCAGAGCTGGTTTATTTGGATCGAGTGCAGGCTCAGGTGTGATAACACCACTTTAACGTGGCTTGTTTTTAAAGACCCTGTACAGTGTATAAGAAATGGGCCTGCTTTGGAGAAATGTTGAAGTAGTTTAAGGTTGTTAAGTAACAACTAATTTTTTTTGTGCTGTACATGTTAGAGCTCAGGGCACACTATGTAAATGGGGTTACTGGTGGAATGTGAACTCGCGTTTCTGAGACATGGGAAACGGTGTCGGGTGGTGCAGACAAGCCCTCGCTCCCAGCACTCTCCTTTCAGCTGTGCATGGATGGATCTGCTTACTTAGTGTTTTCCTTTTTTTCCCCCCTCTATTTAATTTCGCCAAGGCTCTGTCAGGGCTGATGGCGAGTACTGGCTTTGAAATGTGAAACATCAATGATACACGATTTCATGTTTTATCAGTTACATCATATTACTGTATTTGCTCTTCATAAATTTTCAGTTAAATCTTTTGTGGACCCCAGTGCAGCAGCACCACCTGTGGGTTTTGAAAAAGGATACACAAAGCGGTCCATAAAGAAGTGAACGGTGTGGCTCAGGCTGAGTTCTTTCTAGCTCAGGCTGTATAGATTCAAGTGAAGTATAAGTAGGGAGGTGGCTGCTTTCATTGCAGCCGTGGCCAAAAAAGTGTTTTGTGATTGGTCTGTTTTTGTTGAGTGACAGTCTGTGACTCCAACTAAATTTTCTCCTTGTGTGGTTGTCAATCCTGTGAAATATGATGATGGATCTGTTCATGTTTAGGATAACATTTAGTTGTAATTTTTGGACCATGAGATTGGGTGGGGTGGAGGGAATGTAACTTCACCTGTCTCGTCCTGCCTTTCATATCTACCGCAGCGAACTTAGAAGTAATACAGTAGGCCTTTGACTATTCGTGGTTTTAAACTCACGGTTTGAGGATTCGCGGACTGCCGAGCAGCTGACACGTCACTCAAATTCAGCCTCCTTCCTGCTGATTGGTTGAGATGATGTACGCCCCTTTTTCCTCATTCGCACAAGTTTTCAAGTTTTGCAGACCCATCCTGTAACACGTCTCTGTGGTTGTATGACGTGCTGTTGTTCATGTATTGTTTGGCGCCAAAAGTGTGTGTCCCCAAAAGGGCCAATGGTTTAAGCCAAGCCCATTTAGTTTCAAGACTGTGTGTCAAAATAATACGAAAATTACAATTTAGAAACCATATGAAAGCCAGAAACACATTAAATATGGCACTAATTTTTGCTGAAGTTTGTATTTGGGGCAGACAAACAGTCAGTTATTTTTGTTTACATTTAAAAATGGTCATTAAAATAATTTATTTAAAAATGTATATTTTTTTCAATTTATGCTTCCGTTTGACTTGAGTGAAATCAGGAGGGTTTTTTTTTTAATACCCCCAAACAATCCGCTCTTTTCTGGATTGGATTAGTCGAAATTACCAACAGGTGAATGTAACATGAACTGTTCCACTCAGGCACACACAAGAAGTTCTAGAATTTTGCGAATTTAACCCGACTGCTTATGGATTTCATTTGGATTCGATGTCCGAGCACCTGTTCCTAATCAGCTGGCATCAGATAGTCATCAGTTACCTGATGCATTAAAATGCCTTTCAGATGTGTCCTAGATATCGGCCCTGTAATTGGAGGTCTTTTATCCCTCCAGGTTTTCCAACACCCGAACTCATTTACCTTCGGCCGCTATTCAGCCCCGAAGCAAATCCAAGCAGCATGCCGAACACATCAGGCTGAGCCGATCATGAATTTAAGTATCTTTTTGAGAAACGCTATCTGCCCAGCTCCATCTGATCAAGCCTACCGGGCACATGGTGTGATATCAGATAGAAATCAGATTTCTTTTACTTTTAGCTAAAGTTACACATAATCCACGTGTAATACATGATGAGCATCTTTAAGGAAGCAACACCACTCTTGGGTTTTTTTTTCCTGGGTGTAATTAAACACGTTCTCGTTTGGTAATGGAACAGTGAGTAGGAACAGGCTCTGCCAGCTGGGCATTTTCTTCAAAAGCTTCTAATCTTCCCAGCAGGGCTCGGCACAATGGCACGAAAACATCCGGTTGTGTGTGTGTGCTTGTACTTCCTACATATTCAGGACAAAAATGTCTTTAACCAGTAAAGTAAAGACTTTTTTTTTTTTTTTTAATCCTATCCTCACTTTTGAAAGGGTAAGGACTTGGTTTTAAGGTTCATCATCTTAGAATTAGGGTAACAGTTATTTGGCACGATGGTAGAGGTAATTGGCTAGTATATAAATATATATACATACACACAGTAGAACCCCGTTTTTCTCGAAGGTTCGGTTCCGGCTCTTCCCACGGATCATGAAATTCTACGAGTTATTGACACGGTTTTAAAACCCTATGTGTGATATTACATGCACTTAAATATGCTTCTTAAACACATTCTATGGACAGTCTTACTTACTAATGCAGTAATAATGAAGTAAAATGGAGTAATGATTTAAGTAAAAACTTTTCAATTTTGTACTGTGATGATATATAGGAATAAATAAAGCACTTAAGCTCCTTACCAGAAGCTAGAGAAGATACAGGGCATTTGAGTGGCATCATAGCGCTTAAATAATCATTAAAAGCACACTTAAAAAAACATGAATTCACAATTCAAGCAATCACGTTGATGACATGTGTGCAAAGGGAAAAAAAAAGAGGTGTACACATCATCCGCAACCAATAGGGGGTGGGGGGGGGCAAAAGCTCTCAGCCATTGGCTAAATTTTAATCATGTGCCAGTTACTTCCGGGTTTGTCGCCAATCCATGAGTATGCGGGGGCGTGTGTGTGTGTGTGTGTGTGTGTGTGTGTGTATATGTATATGTATATATATATATATATATATATATATACATATACAGTGATACCTCTGCTCACGAACATAATTGGTTCCCAGAAAGTGTGTGTAAGGCGAAAAGTTCGTCTTCCGAACATTTATTTCCCATAAGAAACCATTAAAATGAGAATAATCCGTTCCCAGGTCCCCATAAAACATAATTTTCTACTAAATAAGCCTTAAAACTACACAAAAATATACCTTATTTTATGTATAATAAATGTGCTATTGTATTGTAATTAAAGAAATAAACTGTACTGTATAATAAAGTGGTTTTATTTACCTTTGTGATGGTAGTTGATGGCTTGATGGAATGGAGTGGGAGGAGGAGGGAGGGAGGGACTTGCTGTTTGGAAGGCGTGTTTGGAAACGCCTACTGTTTGGAAACACCCTTAGCCACACACGCACCCTTAATAGCTTCCTTGTTCTTAAGGATGGGAGCAATGGTAGACTTAGCGTACTGGTACTGGGACGCTGAGTCATACAAACGCACACCTCGTTCGTGTTTTTCAATGATCTCCGCCTGTGGTGGGGTCTTTTTTGGTCCCATAATAGCAAAAGTAACTCAATATGGTCCAAAATGTCTATCAAACACAAACCACTTCCGCACTCAAAGAAAGGGGGTGACGAACTGTGACGTCGTGAGCGCAAGGCCAGCTTCTCGTGTCGCCGCCACCGTGGCGCTGTTCGACCGCGTGGTTTGATTCGGCTCCACCGAAAACTATTTCGTCAGCAGAGATTATATGCTCGCAAATTTAATGTTCTTGAGGCGAAAAGTTCGTGAGCTTATGCGTTCGTCAGCGGAGGTTTTACTGTGTATATATATATATATATATATATATAATATA
>CM045749.1:10259228-10261728 GCA_024760905.1 Plotosus lineatus
AAATAAAAAATACAAGAATGTCTGTTTTTTCCAAGTTTCCGTGAGCTTGTGTTGTTGTGGCAGGTATATAGCCTTACGTTTACATTGCAATCTCGCAGTTCCGGTCAAGGCTTTGTCAACGATATGACGTCACGGCAAATGCGCCGTTTTAAAACTCCTGTGCTCTGAAGCTTGACGTTCGTGAAGCCCTTAAATCGCTTAAAGCTGGTTTGTGAGAGAATATAATAAATGCCTTATAGGTGCATTGTCACTAGCTATACACAATACATCAAATTAGGTATATGAGCGCTTTCACTACAGGTACCCCCCCCCAAACTGATTAAAAATGACATTCCATGTCTGCAAAATTCACTGGCAAAACTGTCCCATTGATTTTTTTTTTTTTTTTTTTTTATCATAAGTTCTCTACAGTTGAAAATATTTTAATGTACTCCACCAAGATTTGTAGTGATTAGAGTTGGAATCTGAACACTTTACCACTCAGAAGAAAATGCCCCAAAGTTACATGTGAAACTCGCCAATTAGTGAGGCAGAAGAATTTTTTTTTTTTGGGTGCAGCAACCACAGACAGTAAGGCCCGTGGCTTTACGTTGGCTTACATCATCAAAATTATGCCGTAGTAGGGAAGGTGTGAGAAACTCCCCAGGAAAAACCTCTCGCTTCACTTTGTGTTCAAGTCCTGTTCCGTGGCTCCGTCCGTGTTTTCCCAGTCAATGAGGAGTTTACGTCGAATATTTTCCTAGTCAAATGTTTCTCTTTGTGAATGACGTAGTTGACTGCTTTGTATTATGAGGTAATCGTACACAGTGAAGCCATGTATAGGTTTTTTACTTACGTTTTACATGCAACCTTTTACCTATATGTGAGCTACTCCACCGAAAGTAGGCTCTTGTGTCAAAAAATGAGATTTTTACACAGTCAGATAGAGGAGGGCCAATGCTGCAAACTGCAGCAAAAAAGTTTGTCAATACCTTGAAAACTGACCGAGCTATGGCATTTCTTGCCAGCATTCAATTAAAATTTTCAAAAGACGTTTTTGAGAAAAATGAACACAAAGATTGTCCTTGTTCCAAGATCATTAGTCCTTTGCAACCAAACATTTTTATGTACCTCAGCCATATAAACTTTTAGAAAACATGTCTAGAAAAAGTTTTATGAAGAGATGAGAGAAATCATCCTCATTTTAATCTGACACGCCCTTTTTTAACCCATCATTCACCGTGGTAACCCCCCAAAAAATGAACAAGAAATGACAATTTTTTTTTTTTTGTTCATTTCTGTTTATTCCAATAAGATCAGTATGTATCTTTTTGACCGTTATATAAAGGTTCAAGTGATACTGATTGAAAAAAGCACTGCCAGGTTCAAACAATCACAATGAAAGTAAAAAAATATATATATCAGAAAACTATATAACAAAACTCTGATCTCTTTATCAAGTAAGCTTCATCAACTCTGCCCTCAGCATTATCATCTTAATCTATATCCTGCTCAGCAGAAAGGATCAAATCTTCACAAACACCACTCATTACACTTTTATTAACAGATGTCTCTTCATCAACATCAAAATCCTCATCACAGCTGGTATGACCATCATCATCATCATCATCAGTTTGTGTATGTGTAAAAGGAATGAATGAAGCATTTAAGTATTTTTCAGGTCTAGACCAATTTTCGTACAAAACTAAACAACCCACGATTCAGTATGTCCAGTCCGGACAAGATTACACACAAATCAAAAAAATTCCATAATCAAATTTTGCATGCAGAGAAAAATGCTCACCGGCAAAATAATCTTCAAGAACGCCAAGCATTCCAGCATCTTCAAAGCCGAATTCTCACGTCGAATTTAACATCTATACTATTGCTGCTGGATATCACAGATTCATTAACTCTTCATTCACTCTCCTTTTCCAGAAATTATGTGTATTCATAATCTTATAAATAAACTTAATGACGGTTATTGAAGAGAAAGTCGGAGATAAGTTCCACATGACTAGAGTCAGGAAGTCAACCAGAAATTAACGTGTGACGGGCACTGCACTGCATGTGGAGCACCTCGCATATTACAGAACAATTGATCGTTTTAATAATGAATACATAAGTAAAAGTAATTTCAATCAAGCACTTGCATGTGCTGTTTAAAACAGTCCTTGAATGCTTTTGTGTTGTTCCTCATGCCACAGCAATATAAAACGAATTGCCATTACTAAATTTTTGCTTTGACTGTGAACCAAGGCCTGACCACACCCATGCACGGCAAAGTTTCACCAAATTTGGTAGGGAGATGACCCTACCTGAGTCCTAAAGATGGTGTGAATTTGGAATGTCACGGTATAACCTTATAACCGCTCATGAAGTTACAAATGTTTTGAGATCTGACTGTTCAACATGTGGTATAATTTTATTTTTTACTCACACATGGTCTTGAAAGAAAGATCTGATACACACATTGCTGCTGTTTCGTCATCATTTGTTCTAAGAGTGCCATACTTCTGCT
>CM045749.1:10264228-10299228 GCA_024760905.1 Plotosus lineatus
CAGACGAATCACGATTCGAAGTTCTTTATGGAAAACTGGGACGCCATGACATCCGGATTAAAGAGGACAAGGACAGCCCAAGTTGTTTTCAGCGCTCAGTTCTGAAGCTGCATCTGTGATGGTAAGGGGTTGCATGAGTGCGTGTGGCATGGGCAGCTTGCACATCTGGAAAGACACCGTCAATGCAGAAAGCTATATTCAGGTTCTAGAACAACATATGCTCCCATCCAGACGTCGTCTCTTTCAGAGAAGATCTTGCATTTTTCAACATGATAATGCCAGACCACATGCAGCATTAATTACAACATCATGGCTGCGTAGGAAAAGGATCCGGGTATTGAAACGGCCAGCCTGCAGTCCAGATCTCTCACCTATAGATAACATTTGGCAAATCATAAAGAGGAAGGCGCAACAAAGAATGCCCAAGACAGTTGACCAGTTCAAGGCCAGTATTAGACAAGAATGGGACAGCGTTCATATTTCTAAACTTGAGAAACTTGTCTCCTCGGTCCCCAGATGTTTGCAGACTGTTGTAAGAAGAGGGGACGCCTCACAGTGCTGAAAATGGCCTTGTCCCAACTTTTTTGAGATTTGTTGGCAACATGAAATTTAAAATTAATATTTTTCCCTTCAAATTTTTTCAGTTTAAACTTTTGACTCTGTCATCAATGTTCTGTTCAGAATAAAATACTGAAATTTGGCAGTTCCACGTCATTGTATTCAGTTTTTATTCACAATTAGTACGGTGTCCCAACTTTTTTGGAATCCAGTTTTTGTATTTGTGTGTGCGCATGAGTGTGTATGTGTATATGTGTACACACACACACACACACACACACACACACACACATATATATATATATATATATATATATATATATATATATATATATAAATAAAAATAAGTAAAAACTTTTTAATTACTGTATTCATGAGTCAGACTGTCGATAGAATGATTTTAGCATATGTAATGTCAGACATAGGGTTTTAAAACCGCATTAATAATTCACGCTTTTGCAGGATTTGCGGGTAGGGGAGGAACGTAACTCCCGTGAATAATGAGGGCTTACTGTACACACACACACACAAGGGCAGTGGTGGCCTGGTGGTATAGGGTGCTGGATCACTGATCCAGAGGTTGGGGGTTCGAGTCCCAGTCTCCACAAGGTTGTCATTGTCCTCCCAGTGCAGCTAACTGGGTTATCAAAGGCTGGCCATGTCTCTCACTGTCTATGGTGAGAGGTTCCTGTAAAAGAACCATTGCTGACTTTCGACAAGAGTAGCTGCAAAGCCGTCAGTGTGTTTCTGTCCCTTGCTAAAAAAGCTGAAAGGAAATATCAACACATACACAGATGGATGGATGGATGGCTGGATGTTTATGTATATCTTTGTATGTACAGGGATCCCTGACTTTCCACGGTTAATTGGGACAGAGATCCCCACGCAACCACCGAATTCCGCGAAGTAGGATCAAACCCCCCCTTCCTACTGACATATACGTATATGTATATGTGTATAATGTCAAGAAATACATATTCGATGTTATAAATGCTTATCAGAACAATTAAACATTAAAAAAATTATGAACAAGATGTAAATAAAATATAAATATACAGACGCATGTGCACGCACTCAGATGCGCACCTCACAACAATGTAACTAGTTTTGATGGGGGGTTTGGGGTTGTTTTTTGTTTTGTGTTTGTTTAGGTGTTTTTTTTTTTTAAAGTAAAAATATTTTGTTCCAATGAAATACTGGAGTTTCATTTTTTTGTGTGTCCCTTCGTGTGAGGCCTGGAAGTTTTACCAGTGCCTTTGTATGTGTCACGGGCTGCAAGAAGAATTGAAGAACCGCAGACGTAATGCTGTCCATCATTTCAGATGCACAGAAGTCTTCTTCTTTTCCTTTCGGCTTTTCCCTTCAGGGGTCGCCACAGCGAATCATCTGCCTCCATCTCACCCTATCCTTTGCATCTTCTTCTCTTACACCAACGACCTTCATGTCCTCCTTCACCACATCCATGAATCGTCTCTTTGGTCTTCCTCTAGGCCTTTTGCCTGGTAGTTCCAGCCTCAGCATCCTATTACCAATATACTCACTATCCCTCCTCTGTACATGTCCAAACCATCTCAATCTAGCATCTCTGACTTTGTCTCCAAAACGTCTTACATGTGCTGTGCCTCTGATGTGCTCATTCCTGATCCTATCCATTCAGATGCACAGAAGTAATGACACTAAAAAAAAAAGGAGATTTTGAGGTATTTATGTGTGACTTTATAAAATGTTTTGCCAGTTCAAAACAAAACACAATTTTGGATTCAGTAGTCACTTACCCTACTGATGGGTCGGCTTCCTCATCATTAATAATTCCTACATGTTTTCTTTGAAGATGCTCCCACGCCACTGTCGTGCTCCCGTGCCGAGCCGTCTCACTTTTACAAAGCCTGCAGTCAACACGTTTTCAGGGACGATGGGGATTCAAATGCGCTCAAACTTTTTGAAGATTTCGGTTGAATGCTTTTTCCCCATCCCAGTGCCACTGGGAGTCGACTGAGCCATGCTTTGTAACATTTATGAAGATGAAAAAATGCAAGGCGCACGTATGACGCGTCCATTCAACTCCGTGCTGAGTGACACTTGTCTGTAGTGGCTGACTTGCGCACTGTGACACACCACAGGGATGTTAATGTGTGTTGAGTACTGAGATCTGAAAATTCTGTGTTGCACTTGCATCACGTCATTTAGTTTTAATCCCACTGTAAGCAGGCTGGTTGTTATTTCTCTCTCTCCCACTGTTTCTTTCTGTGTTGCTTTTGCAATTGTTTTTATTTATTTATTTTTCATCTTGAGGGCAGTGGTGGCCTAGTGGTATAGGGTGCTGGATCGCTGATCCTAAGGTTGGAAGTTCGAGTCCCACTCTCCACAAGGTTGTCACTGCCCCACCCCACCCACCCCAGTGCAGCTAACTGGGTTATCCAAGGCCGGTCATGTCTCTCACTGTCTATGGTGAGAGGTTTATGTAAAAGAACCATCGCTGACTTCCGTAAAGAGTAGCTACATAGCGGTCAGCATATTTCTGCCCCTTGGGTTGTGTCAGGAAGGGCATCCGACGTAAAAACCTATGCCAAATCAAATGTGCCAATCAGATGATTCGCTGTGGCGACCCCTGAAAAAAGGGAAAAGTTGAAAGGAAAACTACAACATTCATCATTTCATCTTGTTTTTTTTTATGATTTTTTTTTTTAAGGTTTTAATATTAATTTTCTCACTTTTACTTTTATCTATGTTCTCCCTATCCTTGTCTTGATTGTTTATTTTCATAGATCTTTCATTGTCCATTTCTATTTTAGATATCCTTTTACTGTTTTTTTTTTTTTTGGGGGGTTTTGGCTGTTTGTTTTTAGATGCTTCTTGGGGTTCAGCTTTTTTTTTTTAATCATACTTTCTTTGCTTTTGTGAATTTGATTTAATTTACTATTTTTTCTATCTTTTATTTTTCCCCTCATGGCGTTCTGACTTTTCTTTTACATTTCCCTGCCTTTTTTTCTCGTGGTATTTGTAGAATTTAAAAAAACTACTAATGGAGCTTTTTCTTTAAAGAAAAAAAGAAAAATCAGTTTGAAACAGTTGCCCGAGAAAACAAAACAACAGAATAACATCATTTGAGGAGAAAAATATCCATTTATAGGGAGAACATGTGATGGCTCGCTCTGCTAAGAAGGACCATGTAAGGAATGTACGTCTCCCCAGCAGGAGCTCTGAGCTCATGGTGAGTTGTGGAAGAGGAATTGATTGGCTTTTGTTAGGTGTGTTTACTGCATGTTTAACTTCTGCTCTGTCCAGTCTGAAGAGGAAAAGTCCGGTCAAGTATTACTAGAGGTTGTTGGAACCTAACCGTGTTGCTCGGTGACCTCTGACCCGAAGAGCGGATCTCCTTACTGAAAGACATGATTCGTGAAATCCCACGCTGATGTAACCCTGGACTCCGAGTAAAGTCTTACAGAAATGCTCCAGCTCGAGCGCTGCTGATCGATTGGTTATCTGTGATGCCGAGATTTTCTGATTGTTTACTGTATCTCTCATGATTTTGTATTCTTAAACTCACGGTCAGAGACGGCAATACAACAAAACGTCTCCACCTTGTACATCACTGAAAGATGATGCAGATTACACCATTTACACAGGAGGAGGAGGAGAAATCCACACCGGTATTGGTTGTCCTTCCAGCATAATTTTTGTGTAATGTAATGATACTGAGCTTATTTTAACATAATTGACCATATAAAGTACTGTACAGTACTGGGCAGCTCTATCCCATGGATTACTTGCAGTGGTCTGTACCAACAGGGCGCAACAAACAAACCCAACCCCCCACCCCACCACCCCCCCAACCCCAACACCCCAAGGTGACATGAGCTCATTGGACTGGGTTTTTCTGCGCAAGTGAAAAACAAGCAGAAAGTGATCTTTTTGGTGATGAAATGCTCAGAATACCTTTGACTGGTTCCTTTTGGTGAGGTGCTGCTCCTGTCCGTTGTCATCATTTGATTTTTATGAATGAATTCCATAGGAACAGCATCTGTATTTTGATTTAAAAAAAAACTCCATCATGTTTGATCTGTTAAGTTTTGTTTCATTCTCTTGGTCAGCTGTAAAGCAAGAAATTCCTGTTTCCGGTTGAAATTACAAGAAGGAAAAAAAAAATCCCAGCACAAACCATTCCAGCCCATAAACACAGAGCTTTTAATTTAACTTGAAGTGGAGACTCCGTCCATGAATGAATAAATCCATGATAAATGCATTAAATGTCACATCACAGAAAACTTCACAGTATTCAAACTTTGCTTGTTTTTTTTGTTTCCTTATAATTGGATTATGCAATTGACAACTCTTTATGAATGGATCGTTACTATAGAAACACTAACGTATTATAACGGGTGATTTAATATTAATTTGTGTTATGTATTAGACACGGAGTTCTTGTCGTGGCTGATGTTTATAGTAGATTAGAGGAATCATATCTGAGGATTAACAGCACTGTGGTGTACAAATAAAGATGTCGAGTATGTTTGTACTTAACTGTCCGGTTATTATAGATTACAATGCAATATAATAATAATAATAATTTCTTGAAAACGTATCTTGTACTCGCAAAAGTACACGTCGGTAAAGTGATTTCTTCTAATCGACCAGCCAAAGAATTCTTCGAATTCTTTTTATCAGTCTTTCTGTAGTATCTGAGCATGACCTAATTTCTGACACCTGAATGAGCGTTTGAATGTCACATGGGGCATACAGATCAGCTCCATGTTCTTGTAAATGACAGACTTTTATTGTGTCATGACGTGACTGGGGCCCATGTTCTGAAGGGATAAAGCTTATCGTAGACGCGCAGGTTTGAAGGGGGGCAGGCCTTTTGCACAACCCAGTGCTCTCAGCTCGCACCCCGCCCCTTTCTTAGAAGGGTGCACGGTGGTTAAGAAAGCGATGCTATCTCAGGCCCTCTATGAAGGCGCGCTTGTGGTTCCTGTTTCTGCTAAATAGGACTTGACCCCTTCACTTGCTTTCCTATGAAGCCTATCTGCTTGAGTGCACGCTTCTGTGTAGATGTGTCACACAGTGCGTTTTCTTCCTCTTTTTAGTTCGGCTTTCTCATCACTGGTCACCCGTGTTAGGGAAAGGTTATCAGATGGGGGTGGTGGTGGTGGCTGTTGTGCAAATTGTGGAAGGAAATGGAGTTATTGTTCAATGTAGCAAACTGCATAAACATGTTTAGAGGGAAGTTTTCTCATGTTGAGTTTCCTAATTTGGATTGGAGAAGTTGGTCGTTGAACATGCTATTACGTTTATAGGAGAAAACTAGTTCCACAGTCTAAAATCAAATGTCGGGGTCACAGCAAGCGAAACCATTCTGAACGTCAAGTTCAGCATAATATCACTGAGGACTCTGAAGTTGAGATGAATGGAATGAATGGTATTATGTAATGCTCCTACATGGTGCAGTTGGGTTATTCAAAGTGTTGTTGGTGTTGAAAGTTGACCAGGGTGATGGTTTTGGAGAAAGATAGAGATTTAAAGGGTACCTGCGGTGAATTAGCGTTACCCGCCCTTTAAAACGATCATGTATAACATTGGTGATTCCTTCGTCAACCCTACCAACGTGTTGATATCATTTCCCAGGAAGAACTGCGAACCCCCTAGTTCAGTGCCTACTGAAATTTTACTGCATCACCTCTCAGCCCAAGAAAAGGAAATGAAAAGGTTCATTTATCTTCAGTTCATTTTCTGTAACTGCTTAATCCTAAATAGGGTTGCGGGGAGGCTGGCACCCATCCCAGCCAACTCCGGGCGAGGGCAGAGTACGCCCTGGACAGCTCGCCAGGCCACCGCAGGGTGGAAACATGCTGATGACGTTGCAGCTACAGTGGTACCTCACCTTACGAAATTAATATGTTCCAGTGCCTTTTTCGTAAGTTGAAAGTTGAACCGCATTTTACAAGTAAAACGCGTGATTCGTTCAAAGGCTCCCAATACTACCCCATAAACTCTTTCAAAATTATAAAAGTACACCAATTTTGTGTGAAATGTGTTAAAAGTAAAAGAAAATTATTTACCCCTCTCACGAGCCACCCATGTGACGCTTTAAAGTCCGGTGGTTGCTGGTCCGAAGAACCCCCACCCCCAGCCTCCTTCACAAGGTCCTTAAATATAGCGGTTGCTTTTTCCGAAAGAATCGTCTCCGTCACTGTATCTCCGCTTTGAAGGTCTCCTTCTGCTTCAATATCGTCCCGATTGTAGAGGAGTTTCGGCCATAGTCCTTAGCGATTTAACTCAACCGCATCCCACGTTCATTTTTTTTTTATTTTTTTTATCATCTCCTGTTTTACTTTTATTGATAACGGAGCCCGCTTCTTTTCAGTCTCACTTTCTTGGGGCTCATGATTAATAACAAAAAATAACACTACAATGGGCACACTCAAAAAACTCACAAACCAACAGTCCAACTCTCCTTCACGCGTGTGTCAAATACTGGGTCGAAGGCACACGAAAAGCATTATGGGTACAGTACTGTGTTATGGCGATTCAGCTCCCTCCTAGCCAATGGGAGGCCAGCCAGGCGGAGTGTTGGGAGACAACCAATGGGAAAGCAACTCGTGCAATGTTTGAATTTTTTGAGCCGGCGCTTTCGTAACGTGAACTTGTTTTGTATCCAGAGACACAAATTTTAGGAAAATGCATTTTGGAACCTGAATTTTTCGTTTTGCTGAGACTTTCGTAAAGTGAGGTACCACTGTACTCTTGTCAAACGTCAGCAATGGTTCTTTTATATAAACCTCACACCATAGACAGTGAGACATGGCTGGCCTTCGATAACGGCGTTAGCCTTACCTTACCTTAGGATCAGCGATCCAGCGCCCTATACCACCAGGTCACCACTGCCCTAATTTATGTTCAGTTTTATTTCAAAATTAAATCCTGGATTGTGCTAAAGATGAATAATTAAATAGTACTAGTAAAACCATGTTAACATAGTGATGGTGGTGGGGGGCGGGGTTAATGCTTGCCTCACTGTGATCGTTAGTTGTAGTGTATTATTCCCCAAGGAAAATTATTACACTGCAGGTAATCAATCCAAAGTGAGCCCTCACATGTGTATACACACACACACACACACACACACACACACACACACACACGGAGCACTTGGCATTCACTGTGATGCCAGGAGAGTAGTTGGGGTTAGGTGCCTTGCTTAAGGGCACTTCAGCCATGAAGGTGGAGGAAGGGAAGTTGTGGCTTAGTCTCCTAACCCCTGTTGGTTCGAGAATCGACCCAGCGACCCCCTTTTGGTTCCAAACCCATTTCTCTCACCATTAGGCCACTGCTGCCCCCATGTTTCACTCATTTTCAGGGAAATTTAATCAGCATGTTCACACACACTCTTTAAAAAGTTTGATGTGCTAACAAGTAGTGCAGTACTGTCTGGATTTTCTTCCTGTTACACAAAGCCTTGAAAATTCTTGTCTTTACCTCTAGAAAGTTTTATTTCTTTAAGAAAAGCAGTCATGATTGTACTCTTGTCGTGGTTCCCCCGATGAGTGAAGCCTCATGCACCACAAGGCATTTTTCTCTCACCCTTGTAAGACTCGCGGGGTTTGTGATTTGCCAGTCAAATTGAGGTCGAAATTGGGAAAGAACTAAGGCAGGTGTTTATGATCACAGATGAGTCAGATTCGTGTAAATGCTCCACTGTGCAGGCAGGGGAGGGACAGGGGGTGTCCCTGCGAGCACCCGCCTTTAAGCTCAAGCTCTAGTGAACTTCGTTATCCACGAACACCTCAGCATTATGAATGGAAAGATTGAGTGGTGCGGTATTAATACCCAGATCCTGATGACAGGGAAGTGAAAGAAATAAAAAATTCCACGCCACTCTCCGTCACAGGACTGATGAATGTACCTGCCTGTCATGCTGTTTCAGTACCGAGCCACACACCTGTCACATGGCTGTCTCTTGAGCCAGAAACAAAATTCCTACATTTTTCTTTCACATGCTCGCATCCAGATCAGCATGTGTTCCACAAGTCTAAACTTTAGTTCCCTCCGGGTAGAAATTTATGTTTATTACATGTTACGTGTTCTTGGTTGATTCTGAAGAGGTGTGGATTAGGTTCTGTCCTTGGAGCAGCAGCTCTGACTGAGGAATTCAAAACAGCGAAATCATTAGGGGGGAAAAAAAAAACAACTTTCATGTTGTTTGGTGATTTCAAGATGATTAAAAATTGTTTAATAGTTGACTGACACAGGCGACGTCTTCTGAAAAATATAGATTTTATATTTCCCATCATGCTTTGTAATAGAAACCTGAAAGCGTAAACCTCACAGTCCTGGAAGCTCATTACCTTTGACTTTGTTTTTGTTTGTTGGTTTGTGTTGCTGCTCAAGGACGGTCTGTTTATATCTGGAGTCATGTAAAATGGAACCAATTTTGCCAACGTAAACATGATTGTAACAAAATTTTACCAGCCTCCCGTTTTAAGAACCCTATTGCACTATGAAGAAATTTTGTGTGTGGAGGGGGGGGGTCCCAAAATGGCCAACCAGGCTGCCCCCTCCACAAGTTCATACCATGCTAACATCTTCACTCTGTCTATTCCAGGCATCTAATCTTCCCACTAATTTCATAAAACATTCATGATCTAATAGTACCTTGCACGTTTTCCAATAAGTTCTTATTGCGACCAATCAGATTGCACCATGTGACTCATGTTTTCATTGCCTCCATCAGGTGAAATGTTGCACCCATATCAACATTCAACAAGCCCGCACCATACCTCTAGTATAGCGGCGCGGTCCTGACTCAGCTTTAGTTACATCATTAGTACATCAATGCTATTATTGTTACATTCTTACTGCGACTTGAGTCGATTACGTCTGTGCTAAGTTTTATTTACCATGTCCTCTGTATCTATGGCAACCATATCACGTTCTTGGCTGTTTCTACGGCGTTTCTTCTTTGTTATACAAGCTCTTTTTTTTTTTTTTTTTTTTTTTACAAGAGTTTGGTGGGTATGTGGCAGAGTTTGATAAATCATCTTAAGACTGTCTTCCTTTCGGCGTTTTTCCCTTTTACTCGGGAGTCACCACAGCGAATCATCTGATTCGCACATTTGATTTGGCAGAGGTTTTTACGTCGGATGCCCTTCCTGTCACAACCCTTTTAGCAAGGGACAGAAACACGCTAACGGCTTTGCAGCTACTCTTTACAAAAGTCAGCAATGGGTCTTTTACATGCCGCTCACCATAGACAGTGAGAGACATGGCCCGCCTTTGATAACCCAGTTAGCCGCACTGGGGGGCACGGTGACAACCTTGTGGAGAGTGGGACTCGAACCCCCAACCTTTGGATCAGCGATCCAGCGCCCTATACCACTAGACCACCACTGCCCCTCGATAAATCATCTTAAGTACTGTACTTTATTAAATTTCAATTCCTGTTGATGATCTATACCCGCACACTATTGGAGTGTTTCACCGTTATTCGGTTATCTGTAGTAACGGGTTGTTGTCTTTCCGACCCTGACTTTAACGTAGTTATGGTGTGATAATGCTTATAATCTTAAGTCCATGGACACCGTCATGGGTTATCTGACTCAAAGACAAAGGTTCATAAGTGGCAAAGGGAAGCATTGGTTAGTATTTTGAGCTCCCTTCGACAATGAAGGTTAGCTAGAGAAATGCTTTCCATCTGTCCATACAGCTTGACAGCTTGATAACTTTGGAAGGACGTGACTTAGGATCACCAAGTTTGGTGTATGTGTCCCCCTCATCAAGGGAAAATAGGGTGAGATTGTATACGGGTCACGTTTACTTTCTTTTAAGGTTATTTGTCAATGGTGCTGCTGGTCAGGGCATCTGGACCCCTGTGTCCTTTTTTTTATTTATTTTTTCTTCCAACCTGGCAACATAAAAGCGCATTGCTTCAACTACATAACTATAACACATTCTCATTCATTTATTATTAACTTTCAAATAGAGAACAGGGTGGGTTTTTTCCCCTCTTTCTAATTTGTCTTTGCTTCCACTGAAACTTGGCAACCCGGGTTAGAGTGAGTGAAAGTTTGGAGTTTTTGTTTTCTTCCATATTAAGGGCTGAAGGTCATGTTACATTAGATGAATGATCCTTTTTGTTTCCCTGAGTAGACTCCATTTATGTTTAAGAGCAGAAGTAAAACTCGCTGTGGTTTTACGGTGTTTTATGGATTTGTGTTTTCAGAAAAAAATAGTCCCCTATTTAGTCTTCCTCTCCATCCCTTCATGGTTTTTGGTCCTCGTCTTCCCACTTTAATGTCAGATTGTAGTTTTTGATTGACTGAAGTGGAGGGAGGTCTTTGGCTCTTATAGCTCATCCACTTCATAGTGCTGATGTATTTTGTGTCCTGTGATGTATGAAGAGATGCTTTTCTGCTCAGCATGGCCGTGAAGAACACTTTTTGAGTCGCCATAACATCCCGGTCAGAGCAAACCTGCCTTCCCTCATCAACCCCAACCGAACTCGCCATCCCCAACTGAACTTTTTTTCTACATTTTTTATTTAAATGAAGGGGACTATTATTCTGGACGTTTTTCTATGTATTTCATGGAATTAATTTTTTTTTTTAATCATTCACTAATTCTGTTTATGTTGGGGAGCGAGTACTACCTGTCTCGGCCAACACTTGAGTGAAGGTGGGGTACATTCTGAACAGCTCGCCAGGCCATCACAGGGCAAATTCACACAACCATTGACACTCTCACCTAGGGCAGCCAGTTAGCCTAATGTGCATGTCTTTGGACTGTGTGAGGAAACCAGAGTACCCTGAGGGAACCCTGCAGACACAACATTGATGTTTTTGAAGATCTGCAGTTCTTGAATTGAACGACAAAAATAGTCGAGAGGAATGCTGAAAAAACACCAATTATTATTCAGAAGTGCATGAGAGTCAACTTTTTTTCCACATTTGAGTGGAAAGCCATGTCAGGCACTAGTGCACAGTTCAAAAATATGGTGTCTACTCCCCTTTTTACTTTTTTGTGAGCCTTTTTTAGAGGTAGAGTTGAGTATAGCATCCGCTGTCCCAGTGTGTCACAACAAAAGTAGGCTGATACCGCAAAAGAGGAAATTGACTAAGAGATTCTGAGAATGTCTGTGGTTGGGGATCATGTGATTTGCCGGAATGATCCCCAAGTCATTTGCATACGGCCGCATTGGGGATGAGAAAGGCGTGGCTTTAGTGAGGAACCTTCGCGGCCGTTTGTTTACATCCGTGCTTTACTTTGCCTTGGGGGTTTTTTTTATTTTTTTTATTTATTTATTTATTTATTCGTGCATGAAAGAGCTGTGCATCACTAAAGCCCACAGAGACTAACACTTATATACCAAGCTGTGCAACCATGCTGTGGTGCAGGGATGTGAATAAAGGTGTTGCAGTTGCTAACTGTTGATTAGATTTATCTTTGTTGGTTTTTTGTTTGTTTGTTTTTTTGTTTGTTTGTTTTCTTGATTTTTTTTTTTTTTTTGGCCTGCTCCTTTTTTCTTCGTCAGTCCTCCCATTCTGTACAAATTTATTTGTAGGTTTCTTTTCTTTTCATTGTAGTTTTTGCTGCTCCCACTTTTATTTTCTAGACTTGTTTTAAAGAAAGAAAAGCTTCCTCATGGCTTCGTTTGGATGTTTGTTACCTCAAAGGATTGTTTCATGAACCTGGGATTTTTGGGCGGTATTTGACAACTGACAGTTTTTTGCACATAAAAATAAAAGGGAAATTGAAATTCTCTCTCTCTCTCTCTAGGATGTTGTTTATGACGACCTTAGCTAACTGATTTTATGATCTTAGATAAATTATGGAATCTTTCAATGTAAAATGGGGCAAAAATTAGGACCAAAATTGTGAAAATCAAAGGCACGTAAACGACATTGCGTTTAATTTTGAAAACATTCATTTTGTTGAGAGTGTCTTCTATGCCACTATCTGAAGACCTAGTTGTGGTCAAATCCTAGTTGTATGTTTGTTTGTTTGTTTGTTTTTTTCTTCACCTAATGCAGACATTTTTTTTCATGAATTTGCAGTCTTATCTCACGTAGTTTCACTTCTATCTTATTTCACATAGTTTCACGTGTAACCTATCATGTCTACCCACGTTACATGCGGAACCTGATCATTTCAACACAGTTAAATGGCAAGTGTTTTTCTGAAAAATGTTCGTGTTTTCCCAAATTGTACATGTGAGAATTTTTTCAAAAAAGAAATAAATAATGTAGTGTGTAATTTTGTGACCTTTTTACCGTGGTATCTACTGGGTAAACATCGCTTGCTAAATCATCAATGCGGTATATTACATCAATTAAAGTGTTATCTCTGTAAATATTCATTTAAAAAAATAGTCCTTCTGAATCTGCATCATAGCTTCATTCAGCTTTAATCTACTTCATTTACATTATTATTTTTTTTTAATTCTGAGCCTGTTCTGCCTTTACGTACCGGTTTCATAAAAACATCAAAAAGGCTTCTGTTTGTTTCCTTTCTTTAAAGAGTGAATTCTGTAGAATCTCCAAACACTAAAAGTCCCTGCTGAATAAGTGAGGTGTATTCAATTTTAGCTTAAGATCACATAAACTGGGGTTTTTTTGTTTTTGTTTTTAATTTCTAATTCCACACTGGGCAAATTCACATCACGTGCTACATACAGCAAGTGTTCGGAACAGACATAAAGTGACCAAGTGTCAATCACACATCAATAGTTGTAATAAATGATGATAAAAACAAAGAAAGAAATATCTAGGAAAATTTTATCAATCCTCGTATCTCGATTTTAAAGAATTCAGTTCTCCAGCAAAGTGGTGCAGCAGTTTTCAAAATTGAAAGCCTTCGTCCAAGTCATACCTTAAACACATTTGTCCTTCCCAGTGAAACCAAATGGTTGGGGCAAATTGCTCAACGGTAGCAGCATTCTGGAATCAGATCTTGAGGTGTATGTGTAATTGTGGTTGAAGCTTCCTGCATGTTATCATGTGTGTGTGTGTGTGTGTGTGTGTGTGTGTGTGTGTGTGTGTGTGTGTGTGTGTGATGAAAATATTTGCTGCTTGCATTAGCTGTGGTGCTCCATGTGCCCAGATACACTGCTCAATATCTTCTTCTTTTCCTTTTGGCTGCCCCCCTTTTCCCCCAGAGGCTGCCACAGTGAAATCGTTTGCCTCCATCTTCATGGAAGTCATATTAATGATTCACATGATTGATTTGGCATAGGTTTTTACATCGACTCCCCTTCCTGACATGACCCTTAGCAAGGGACAGAAACACACTGACGACTATGCAGCTACTTTTTATGAAAGTCAGCAATGGTTCTTTGACATGAACCTCTCACCATAGACAGTGAGAGACACAGCCTGCCTTTGATAACCCAGTTAGCTGCACGAGGGGACAGGGGGACGGTGACAACCTTGTGGAGAATGGGACTCGATCCTCCAACCTTAGGATCAGCGATCTAGCACCTTTTACCACCACGGCCACTAATTCAACATGAACCACTTTAATACAGGGATGACCATGTGCAGCATTTCACAGACACCCTTATCCAGAGTGCATTGGATTTATTTTTATACAGTTGCGGTGTAAGGGCCTTGCTCAAGGGTCCAACAGTAACAGGTTGATGGGACTGGAGGTTGAACCACTCGTGTTTTGGATTAATAATTCGGAGCCGTAACCACTCTGCTACCAGAAACGAAACCTCCATATGTTCATTAAATTCTTATCGACACTGAAGTCACTAAATGAGGAATGGACCATTTTAATTGGCTGAGAAGCTAATATCAGATGAAGACTACAATGCCTAAGCATCAGTTGACTTCCCTTTGACATCCAAGTGATGCAAATTGGTTTGTATTTACACTTTGGATGTTTTATAGACACCTCTTTCCAATTACTCTGTCCTTTTCCTGTTTTGAAAGTGGATAGGTTAGCATACAGGAACAGTTCAGACATTTCCAGAGGCTCGCCAGATGCACAAACTGAACAGCCATTAACCTGGTATCTGTTATCAAGTTCGTACGTAACGTGCTTCATACGTTTTACATGCTTAAAATGGGTTTTAATGAATGGTATTGTTGTGTTTTTTGTTTTTTCAGCTGATCAAGTTTATGGAGACCAAGATATGCATGAAGTTGTTCGCAAACACTGCATGGACTACTTGGTAAGATGTTTATGTATTTATTTCGCCACCATGTTGCCAACCATTGGACAGGTGATATTTTCTGTACTGTGAAATTTCTGAACTTGTTTTATTTATTTATTTATTTATTTTGCTTACCGCAGATGAAGAACGCAGACTACTTCTCAAACTATGTGACAGAAGACTTCACCACATACATCAACAGGAAAAGAAAAAATAACTGTCATGGGAACCACATTGAGATGCAGGCCATGGCGGAGATGTACAACCGACCGGTGGAGGTGTACCAGAACGGCACAGGTGAGGAGGACACTTCTGTGAGGAAAGGTTCAAGTGCGGGCTTTGCTGGGGCATCAACTCGGTTCTCCACATCGAGTTAACCGTAATGCTGGCAGTTAGCCAGCATGGTCTGATCTCTGCACACTTGGGCTAGCAAGTTTTTCTTAACCTCGCTTGAACATCATGGGAGAAGAGAAACAGTTGGTAGCTGTAACGGTCAAATTAACACCTGGAAACATGGCCCCCGAGTGGCACATCGACAAGCTGCATGACTATTAACCCAGAAATTACAAGTTTGAAGCCAGGTTAAATCGGCAGCCATCCATGACCAGGAGTCCCGTGGCAGCTAATTGGCCGGGCTCTCACGGGAGGAAGAGATGGCATACGCTCACTTCCCTGTCACTCACAGCGATCGTCTGTGAGCTCATGTGTACAAGGGTCCGGATAGCACTTTCCCTTTGAGTATGTTAGACTACCCCCAAATACGCATGCGCAGCAGTTCAAAAAGAAGTGGGTGGCCAGCATCGCATGCTTTCGCCTCTCCCTGGCCGGTGGCCTTCTTGTGAGAAGGCAATACCTGAGGTGTTTTAAAAAATAAAAACATCTGGAAAATTCCCGATATCTTGTTTATGTAATAACATAAATGATGGACTGGCCTCGCATAAAGAGATGAAAATTTTGCTTGTTGTGTACCTTGTGCAATGGCTTTTATTACTTTTTTTTGGAAGAGGTTTTTGGTTTTTTTTTGGGGGGGGAATTTCTGTCCATTCAGATACAGGAGAGTTACTGGGATCACTGGTGTGTGTGTGTGTGTGTGGGGGGGGGGGTGTTGTGCAGTCAGTGTTCCAGTTCATCTTGTTTCATCGAAGTTTAGTCGGGTTGAAGTCAGAGTTCTATGCATTTACGGTCAAGTTCTTTTTACCTTTATCGAATTTGCGAACACTTGTCTTCATGGCTTGCCTTGTGCACCGGGACATTTTTGCCCACTTGGCTCCAGTGAAGGCATACAGTACAGAATGTCTGTGTGCGCTTTCTGTTAAAGTTGTGTGCTTTCAGGTTTGGAACTATTGTGCATCCCTCAACATGTACAGCGGTACCTCACGTTACAATAGTCCCAGCAAACGAAAAATCCAAGTTACGAAAAACATTTTTAAAAATTTTTTGTTTCTGTATACGAAACGTGCCATTCAAGCAATGTACGAGCTGCTCTCCCATTGACTATCTTCCAACATCCTGCCCCGCTGGCCACCCATTGGCTAGGAGGGATGACGCAGCTCCCTCCCATTGGCTATCTCCCAACATCCCACCCCACTGGCCTCCCATTGGCGAGGAGGGATGATGCAGCTCCCTTGAGCAGCAGTTTGTTTCATGAGTTTTTCGAGTGTGCTCATTGCAACTTTATTTTTTGGCTCAGGCTTTTAACTTTACATAAACATTTGTAAGATTATAACTCTGCGAAGAAGACATGGTCAACACGAAGTAAGTACCTTAAAAGGTATGCTTTTATCATTTTTAAAGGGTAGTATTGGGGGCCTTGGAACGAATCATGCGTTTTACATGTAAAATTCGGTTCTACTTATGAAAAATCCAGGTTACAAAAAAGGCTCTGTAACGGATTAATTTTGTAAGGTGAGGTATTACTGTACTTTACAGACAGAAGTCTATGAGCACCTGACCATTGCATTCTGGACTGTCAAATTTCTGGCAGCATTTTGAGAAAGAACCACATGAAGATGTGATGGTCAGGTGTTCACATATTTTTATGCTTTTCATGTATGTTACAGGATTAATATAAGTACCATACTAGATTATCGTTCAGATCTTGACCTGTTTGGGTGTTTTGAGGGATGATAACTGAGAAAAGTGTGTGACGTGATGTGTCATAAGTTCGGTATCTCAGTGCTAATGACACCAAAATAACCCTGATTGTCTTTACGTGCTACAGATATGCAGAGGATGCTGATCCCTATCTCACTTTGTCGAAAATAAATTTATTTTCATCCAGGTTTGACCCCCCCCCGCCCTCCCGAGATGTCTTCTATTATTATTATTATCCCTCTACTCCTTGCTGTGTACCACTCTGCTCTTTTCTTGGTCAGTTAAAATCTTTGTGGTCCCTAAAGCTCATGATGCCATCAGAAATACGATTTATTTAACTTCCAGAAGCAGTTTAAATGAAGTACATCCAAGGCTTCAGTGCAGAACCTTATTTAGGCTTTTCCTTTCTAATTAAGATACTTTTTTTTTTTTTCCCAGAACCAATCAACACGTTCCATGGGATCCACCAAAACAACGACGAACCAATCAGAGTCAGTTACCATCGGAACATCCATTACAATTCAGTGGTGAACCCCAACAAAGCCACCATCGGAGTGGGACTCGGCCTTCCTGCCTTTAAACCAGGGGTGAGTGCACACGCAGCACAGGTCCGAACTCGGAATTACAAGACACTTGAGATGAAAAATTTGAAAATATTTACACTTTAATGAAAGTATGTATTTTGTTTGGAGCGAGATAGTCAGTCAGTTGGTATTAGCGAATTATGGTGTTTGAAACTGGACGATTGTGTTCATGTTAATTTTAAATAATTTGGTTTGGATTATGACCAAACATGAAGGAATCCAGGGTCAACCCAAAACCCACTGGAAGGACTATGTCTCTCAGCTGATCTGGGAACACCGTGGTGTCCTCCTGGAAGAGCTGGAGGGAAGAGACATTAGGACCTCACTGTTTAGGCTGCCATCCCCGTGACCCGACTACAAACCAAGTTGATGATGCTGGTGATGATGATGATGCTTCTATAATTTTATGTAATGTAAGAAAGTGATCGTTGATTGTCTGAGATTGTTGACGTGACATCTTATGCTGAACTCGGGGATGAGGATGCATTTCCGAGATTTTAATTAGAGTCCAAGTTAAAGGGACATTGTTTTTTGTTGTTGTTATGGGGTTTGGGGCAGTGGTGGTCTAGTGGTATAGGGCGTTGGATCGCTGATCCAAAGGTTAGGGGTTCAAGTCCCACTCTCCACAAGGTTGTCACTGCCCCCCCCAGTGCGGCTAACTGGGTTATCAAAGGCGGGCCATGTCTCTCACTGTCTATGGTGTGAGGCATGTAAAAGAACCATTGCTGACTTTCGTAAAGAGTAGCTGCAAAGTCGTCAGCGTGTTTCTGTCCCTTGCTAAAAGGGTTATGACAGGAAGGGCATCCGACGTAAAAACCTCTGCCAAATCAAACGTGCGAATCAGATGATTCGCTGTGGCGACTCCCGAGTAAAAGGGAAAAAGCCGAAAGGAAGACAGACGGTTGTTGTTATGGGGTTTTCCTAGTTGGAGTTGGAAATTCCGAGGTTGTTGAAGACAACAAAAATGTCAGACAAACTGTTTTCCCTGAAACTGAAGTGTAGGATTACAGTTCATGCCATGTTGCTCTCTAAGGATTGTTTGCCCCGCCCACCCCCCACAACTTATTAATGTGAAAATTATGGCTCGGTACTGCTTAGTGACTGTAGTAAAGCCCTGATAAACTTCATCTGAGCTGATTCTGAACGCCCCAGGTGCTGATGGTCTTTTTGGACAGTAGAAGAAGTTTAAATGACCATTAAAGCAGGGGGTGGAGCATTACACGAAAAGGAGGGGTGGGTGAAATTGTACATTTTATTGTTCACTGCTTCGGGGGCAGTGGTGGCCTAGTGGTATAGGGCGCTGGATCGCTGATCCAAAGGTTGGGGGTTCGAGTCCCACTCTCCACAAGGTTGTCACTGTCCCCCCAGTGCGGCTAACTGGGTTATCAAAGGCGGGCCATGTCTCTCACTGTCTATGGTGAGAGGCATGTAAAAGAACCATTGCTGACTTTCGTAAAGAGTAGCTGCAAAGTCGTCAGCGTGTTTCTATCCCTTGCTAAAAGGGTTGTGACAGGAAGGGCATCCGGCGTAAAAATCTCTGCCAAATTAAACGTGCGGATCAAAATGATTCGCTGTGGCGACTCCCGAGTAAAAGGGGAAAAAGCCGAAAGGAAGACAGACAGACATTGTTCACTGCTCTGATGAAATGGTTGTGCTTTGATTGAGATGTCTGAGGGTTTTTGCCCTTTTTGCAGCTTCATCCGATAATTGATTTCTTTATATGACTCATCGAAGACCACTCAGATATTACAGTTGGGGGGAACCTATAGCAAGGGATTAGGTTACAAATTGACGTGTTTAGCAGGAAACCTGTGTGGGTGTGAGAGGGAAGGAGGGAGAAATGAGGTTACTGACTCACCTGTCAATCATAGCGGCACTGAGCGAGATCATAAATGAGTGTGAGCCCCGATGAGCATGAGTGGCAGATTTTTGTTTCGGGGGAGGCCTGTGCAGAAATCGCTCTCTCATTGGCCGAGAGTGGTCATCTGGGTGGAAATTGAGGGGAAATGGACTGAGGTTAGCCTTTCTGGAAAGATGCGCATATGTCAATCTTAACCTTTAACTTGAAGACGGTTTACGTTGCTTCTGGGTTTCATTTCACTTGCCTGAATATAAAACACATCGGACAGGAAGCAAATCATTCAGTCAGTAAATGATGAAGAAAGACACACACACACACACACACACACATGACTTTAGTGTCAGCAGCTGTGATCTTCTTGTATTTTTTACATTTTTTTTAGGTGTTGTATTTATTTAAAGGTCCACTAAAGTTCTATCTTTAACAAACCAGTTAATGAATATCTTGGATCATAGCTCAGTTTCGATGAAACCAGGAAGCATGATGTTAAAATGAACATTTTAGAAACAGATCAGTCCAGTAAGTTCCTTATAAATAACCGCCTCACCTTTTTTTTTTCCCTCCATAAATGAGGTTTGTGTTTAATTGTAAAGTGTGTGTACGAGTCAATGCCACTGACACCTCACTTTGACTCCTAAACTCTACTTGTACAGGTTATGCAGCATGCCGTTCATCTTGATTTAATATCAGAAATAGAAACAGGCTCTCACAGGGCCAGTGGTGGTCTAGTGGTATAGGGTGCTGGATCGCTGATCCAAAGGTTGGGGGTTTGAGTCCCACTCTCCACAAGGTTGTCACTGCCCCTCCCCGCCAGTGCGGCTAACTGGGTTATCAAAGGTGGGCCATGTCTGTCACTGTCTATGGTGAGAGGCATGTAAAAGAACCGTTGCTGACTTTCGTGAAGAGTAGCTGCAAAGTCGTCAGCGTGTTTCTGTCCCTTGCTAAAAAGGGTTGCGACAGGAAGGGCATCCGACATAAAAACCTCTGCCAAATCAAACGTGCGAATCAGATGATTCACTGTGGCGACTCCCGAGTAAAAGGGAAAAAGCCAAAAGGAAGACAGACAGACAAACAGGTTCTCTGTGCGTTTCTGAAAATCAGGGAGGTTTGAGATCAGTCAGGACAGAGACGAGAGAAAGCTTTAGGGAATCCTCATAAGGAAAGAGAAGGTGTCACGCCACAGAGATCCGAGAAGAGCAAATCGGGTCTACAGAAACCTGATGATTTCACCAACACAATGTCTCTCGCTCTCTCTCGCTCTCTCTCTTCCTTTCTTTGTTTCCATCTCTTTCCTCTATCTGGCTCTATCTCTATGGTTCTCTCACTCAGGATCTCACTCTTGGTGTTTCTCGTAGTGTGTGTGTGTGTGTGTGTGTGTGTGTGTGTGTGTGTGTGTGTGTCTCAAAGAATTAATCTCTAGGTGTGTGTCTGTCTTGCTGTGTCAGGATCCCTCTCTCTCTCTCTCTCTCTCTCTCTGATTTCTTATGCAACAGAGACACAGACACCATAATCAGGATTTTGAACATTTTTTGGGATCATTTGTTATTAAGCCCAGCTTTTTTTTCTCTCTCTCCTTTTTTTTCTTTTTTCCCCCCCAACAATTTGTGCTTTGCTCATGTTCTGTTTGGCTCTTTATTATATTTATATTTTATTGTAATCATGTATCATGTTGTGTAGTGTGTAGCAGACCTGCTGCTAAAGACAGCGTGACACCATGGTGTACAGTTTAACAAGGTCACCATGAAAAACATTCTCCATGTCTTGCATTTTTAAAACAATGTTGGTGCAACAGTCTGAAACAGTGCAAACAATGGATTTGAATAATTTTACAGTCAAATTAAGATTTTTAAATTAAATACAATATTTCATATTTTAATTTTTTTTTTGGGGGGGGGGATCCTTTCAGGTTTGCTTTAATTTATTGACACTCTTGTTTCCTGTCTCGATTTAAATATCTTTGATTCTTGTTTTTAAAACCAATCAAGCCAAAATTGCTCCTTGTTCACTCTAAATAAGTCTTCGTTGCATGAGGTATAATTATCACTCTTCATCAAAGGTGTGAGGTGGATGCTGCTGAATAGGCCTCGAGACAGAACATAGAGTGGACGACTCAATTTATTCTCATTCACGAAATTGAAGGTGAATAATTGTTTTACTATATATTGGATAGGATCCTCTATTGGCCAAGCTTTTGTGATCTGTGTTACGAAGTCTTTCCACACCGCAAACTGACCATCGAGGAGTGTGAGCATAAAACAGCCTGCTTTCCAAACTACAGTATAAGGGGCCGGAACTCCTTTGGAACTTGTAAAGCTGCTATGGACCCAAGAACATCTCATGTACAGTGGTACCTCACCTTACGAAATTAATCCGTTACAGAGCCTTTTTCGTAACCTGGATTTTTCGTAAATCGAACCGCATTTTACATGTAAAACGCATGATTCGTTCCAAGGCCCCCAATACGACCTTTTAAAAATGATAAAAGCATACCTTTTTAAGGTACTTACTTCGTGTTGATCATGTCTTCTTAGCAGAGTTATAATCTTACAAATGTTTATGCAAGGTTAAAAGCCTGAGTCAAAAAATAAAGTTGCAATGAGCATACTCGAAAAACTCATGAAACAAGCTGCTGCTCAAGGGAGCTGCGCCATCCCTCCTAGCCAATAGGAGGCCAGCGGTGCAGGATGTTGGGAGATAGCCAATGGGAGAGCAACTCGCACATTGTTTGAAAATTTGAATGGCACGTTTGAATGGCGCATTTCGCGTGTTTTGTAACGAGAAACTTGTTTCGTATACAAAGACCAAAAACTTAGGAAAATATTTTTCCTAAACTGGATTTTTCGTTTGCAGATCCGCATGAATAGCATTAAACTGTACCACCTTATGCCACATGCATCCGCGACCTAGCTAGGTAGCTAATTGGCCGCACTCTCACTCGAGGGTGGATAGCATATGCTTCCCTGTCACTCACGGCAGTCACCAGCCAATCCATGGGTGGTATTAGCTTATTTGTATAAAAGGGGCAGTGTGACCGCATCGCATTTCAAGGAGGGGGAATTATGTCCCTCCCTGATTGGTGGTGGTCATATATGATGGGGAGGCAACACTTGACATGTGGGAATTGAATGCAGCTAAAATTATGGGAGTAGTAAATAAATATAAGAAGTGCACCGTTGTTGAAAATGGAGGACTACATCTTGTATGCCAAATTTATGGAGGCATTTCTTCCCCATAAGGTTCAATTTTAAACATGTTTTTTTAAACAAAAAATTATCAAAATATTATAATGCTGTGGGTGTTTGTGTACATTTATGTGAAGTAAAAAGTATGAAAATGTTTTAATTAATGATTAACCTATTAGATTTTCTCTGTATTTAAGAGAAAATATGTTTTCATTTAAATACTACTTTTTTTAAAAGGCTTTCTGCCAAAGTTATGAAGTGAGTTTAGTGACTGTCAGCGTTCCAGTGGGATAAATCAGGAGCAGGCCGGAGCCGGTGTCGCCCTGCGCTCAAAATGGGAGAGAAGTAGGTGATGGGCTGATCAAAGTCCGCTCAGGATTTCATCCCACAGATCTTCACTTCCACAACATCCACTGCATTCTGACTGGGTGATGGGGGACATTCTACACGTCCGTGGTTTAGCCAGGGAAGCTCATTAGCCTCCTGGGACACAAACAAAACATTGTACTGCTAATGTTCCCAGCAGAATAGCCTTTGGGCTGATCTGAAAGGCGTGTGACAGCCTTACAGTTCTTAATTTAACTTTTGTTGTTATGATACAGACGGAATTAGGTCATGATTTTAAGACTTCATAATATTTTCACATGACTCATGCGATCACATGATGTTATCATGACATAATTCATCTTGATGCTAATTTGTTGAGTGAAAAAAGTCAGTTAATGGAACTTTACTGTGTACAATCAAGGCTTCATTCTTCCTACACAGGCACGTTCGGGCTGGGCCTTATGATGATATTTTGTGGCGGGTGGCTTTGAGATCAGTGCTGTGTTATTCCGTGATTTTAATATGATTGTTCAAGCTATAAAAGGTGGGGAAATTTCCTTTTATGGACAGTTGAGCAGGCTGTGTATACTCTTTTATTTTTATATATATGTATATATATTTTTTAATATATATATATATATATATATATATATATTTTTTTTTTTTTTTTTTTTTATTTATAATATATATAATATAAAATACAGGCAGTTTTACAGTCAGAGAAACCTGTCACAGGGACTAAAATAACAATCAACTTCAAATCATTTAAAATTCCACAGCTATAAAAAATTTTGGTTGTGAAAATACAGACCTCTAATTTTATGTAAAAATGTGAAGGTTTGGGAGGGGACCTGTTTCTACACACAACAAACCTTCTGTTGCTTGCCAACTTTTACAGTACCACAGTTTGCAGGGAATTCCAATTACTGTTGATAGCAGTGTTTACGACATATCGACCTTTACAGATAATATTGGATTTGATTTCAGACAGAAATTTAAAACTCGGAGCCCTTGTTTAGGAGGGAACATTTTGACAGATAAAACATTGTTTGATTGTTTGCAGGAATTCTTGTAAACAGTGCCCAGCCCATGTGGCAAAAGCTACAGAAGTGTCTGAGCTTTAGCATTCAATGTGGGGGAAGAGACAAAACAGCAAATACAAGGCTTATTATTTACTTTTTATTTACTATTCAACATGTTTAATGTGACATAGAAACAGTTGAACACAACATGCATGCATTATTATTTCTGCATAAATCACGGTATTTAAAAAAAAAAAAAAAACTTAGTCCAAGACCTATAAGGTTTCTGCTGTAGATAGTGCATATATATATATATATATATATATATATATAAATAAAATATTAATATTTTATAGTAAATAACAGTAGTATTATTTACTCTATTAAAAATATACAGTGGTACATCACCTTACGGTAGTCCCAGCAAACGAAAAATCCAGGTTACAAAAAATATTTTCCAAAATTTTTTGTCTCTATATACGAAACAAGTTCTCCTTATGAAACGCGCCATTCAAACAATGCAGGAGCTGCTCTCTCATTGACTATCTTCCAACTATCCCACCCTGCTTGCCTCCTATTGGCTAGGAGAGATGATGCAGCTCCCTCCCATTGGCTATTATGGCGCTGAATCTCCCATAATGCTTTTCGTGTAAAGGACAGAGTTACTGTTGTTTCATGAGTTTTTTTGAATGCACTCATTGCTTTATTTTTTGACTCAGGCTTTTAACCTTGCGTAAACATTTGTAAGATTATAACTCTGCTAAGAAGACATAGTCAACACACGCGCGCACGCGATTTCCGGTGCGAGTGAAAAGAAGAAGCAGGCTCATGACATGCGGTTGAGTGATATCGCAAAGGAATATGGCCAAACCCGTCTACCATCGGTACGATATTGAATCAGAAGGAGGTCTTAAAAGGTATACTTTTATAATTTTCAAAAGGTTTAGTCGGTAGTATTGGGGGCCTTGTAATGATTCACGCCTTTTGCATGTAAAATGCAGTTCAACTTACGAAAAATCCAGGTAAAGAAAAGGCTGAGGAACGGATTAATTTCGTAAGGTGAGATACCACTGTATAGGTTCTAATGGTCAAAAAATGACTTTTGTTCCCTGACTGTAAAACCTTCCATAAACATGCTTTCTTCTAAAGCACTATTTAACATTTTAACATGGGAAAATATCTGTGTCTTGGTTGTGGCTCAAACACGTACTTGTATATTCAGTATAACTCATTTAAAAGTGCTGATTTGTTTCATGTTGACGCTCCAGGTAACCATTTGGATTTGACGTTATCCGTTGAACTCGGGACATGAGGTCACTGGTTCGAGTTACCAAATAGGAATTCCATGCTCAGACTTTTTTCCTTTCTTTCTTTCATGTTTGGAAATGGTGGGGATTTAACTGAACGCCGCAGAGAGTTGAGTAGAAACATGACAGTATTTGCATAAGTCCTCTGGTTTTTCCTGCAGCTAGAAATATCGTTTCGGTTACTATAGGATAAAAATAAATGAGAAATAGGAATCTATCAACTCCATGATGGGTTGCTGATGGTTTACAAAAATAAATTACTTGAGTAAAAGTGAAAGCAGCTAAGATTTTTGGATGATCAACGATATGATCATTTATCACCAAAAGGCTGCTTTAATTCATTAATTTGGAAATATAAACATTTGTATTGTGACTTTTTATTTCAGCATTTTATAAATGACAATTATGCACCGAGGTCAATTGCTGAAGAGGACACTGGACATCAATGATATCCACCAGACATGAGCTGAATAATTGTTTAGATAGATACTCCATGGGAACATCAGAAAAAAACAAACTTAATCAAGATTGAAGTCATTTATTTTCACAGTTTAATTAGTTCAGGTATTATTCTGCATTTATGGCATGGATAAGATCTGTTAGTCTACACTAGATGGATGATGATTTTTCCTTTTGGCTTTTCCCTGTTTTTTTTGTTTTTTGTTGTTGTTTTTTTTCAGGGGTCGCCACAGTGAATGATTCGTACGTATGATTTGGCGTAGGTTTTTACGTCGGATGCCCTTCCTGACACAACCCTTTAGCAAGGGATAGAAACATGCTGTGGCTATGCAGCTACTCTTTTATGAAACTCGGGGGGGTTGACAACCTTGTGGAGAGTGTGACTCGAACCCCCAACCTTAGGATCAGCGATCCAGCACCCTATACCACCAGACCACCACTGCCTGTGGTATATACTAGATGGGAACCGCACAATCGGAGTGGTCCGTTATCTCGGGATTAAAGAAATGTATTTTTTGAATAGATGATGCTTGAATGAAATTTGAGACACTTGGTTTTTCATGGACACTCAGAACAGGAGGTGTCATTGCTTTCACACTTCAAAAAAACAAAATCAGCGTTTTTATATTTATCCATTCTTTGTTTCTTGGAGGTATTCACTACAGTTATGAATGGGTTTTAAAACTGGCTGTTTTAGCCCTGCTAGAAATCTGAAGAGCTCACAAGAACCTGGCTCTGCCATGATTTATATATGAAAAGGCATGTGCATGCGTATGTATATATAAAATTATAGATAGTGTCCAACTTGCCTCCAAACCGTCTTACGACTGGTTGGTCAGAACCAAATGCAGTTATAAGTTGGGTCTGTACATATAGTAGTACTACTGGTATGTATACTGAACCTTTTTACAAGTCCGTGTCAAAAATTCCACAATATTTCTGCCAAGTAACAGAGTCGGTCCATCCTTAAACGCTTTATAATACTAATTTTTAATGATATTAAGTAGTAATGTTACTGGGTTTTTTCTTATTGGAATTTTCTCTCATCTGTCTGTGCATGTGTTTGTATCTACCCACACACACACACACACACACAGAGACACACATTCTGTACATTTGATTTATTTTTTTTGTCTCCGAGTATTTTTTCATCAATTCTGCATTAATGTAAATTTGTTTACTCTCTGTATATAATGTTTACATTTGAGAACAACCTGCTAGTAATGTTACTGTTCTTTTTCTTGTGACTAATATTTGAATCTCATCTTTTTCTTATTAAATACATGTACATGGTTCAACTCATTTGACCCTCACAAATTGGCTCAACTCAGCTCGGTTGATATTCACATACATGATAGCCAAGTATACAAGCTAATTATTTATTTTTTGTCATAAGTTGAACAGTCGTAAGTTGGTGGCTTCCTATATACAGTAATCCCCCTTATTTCGCGGTCAATGGGGACCCAGCCCCCCGCGTGCGAAATGCGAAAAACCGTGAAATGACTTCTGCCACTTCTTAAGGACTCCCACCCACATATATATTATATAAACATTTATATAGAAGTTAATTTTAAACTCTTCTATGCATGTTAATGTCATACAGGCAACGTATATTAATATAGAAATAAGTTATACAACTTATAAAGACAATAAATATATATAAATACTGTATAACAAACCTTATAAATCACAAATCTACGGACAGAGAAGGAGAATCACTGGCGCCTCCAGAGCCTTTGCTTTAGTATGCATCATGTTAGTGTCCAAACTCACATTATTTTTACGGCAGTCCGTAATCCACAACGATAAGGCATTTTCACAACTGTTATGGTCTGTGCTAGTTGGCAGTGTTTTAACTCTTTCTCTCTCTCTCCTCATACACCGCATGTGCTGGTGAGGGGCGTAGCTGTTACCCACAGGCGAAATCCAGAGAGCGCACCTGAATTCACTCCGACATCAGTACGCTATGAAGAGCTCTGTGCTCGACCAGTTTCCGTGCTGTTACTCTCCCAGTGATTTTGGTTTTTGTTTTTCCCTCACCACTAGTCAACACAATTTTTCCCGCACCCCAGTGCTTCCCCTGAGCTCAATAAAAGTCATTGTTTCATGAGGGAGGCAAGGTGTGTTGGATGCTGGGAAATATAATCTCGACCAATCAGAGAACAAGTCAAGCAGACGAACAGAGCATGTTGGGTAGCGTAGTTTAATGTACATGTAGCACTCGTGAATTTTGAATAATCTTTAATTTTTTAATTTTCTGATGGGAAATCCCATGATATTGCGGGGACGCGAAGTAGGAAACATGAAGTGGCGGGGGATTACTGTATAAATACACACACACTAAGCAATTATTCACGTTACGTTTGGTGGATAGACTGGTAATTGAATTATCCTGAGAGAAAACCAAGCCAACGGTGCTATTCTACTATAGGGAGCGACTCCTTTCTTTATGAAAGCTGATAATATTCCGCCCCCCACCCCAAGTTAAACAGGAAGATGCACCGTGGCTAATCATGTGATGTGTACAGTTTGTGATCGTGTTTATTTCATACAAGCACTAAATGTTTTTTGTTTTTGTTTTTTTGTTAAACTGTATCAGGTCAAAAAATGAAGCTTGTGTGAGTTTGTGGTGAGGCTTTTAGTAGCAGTGAGGTTCAGACTGTGTGTGGAGGGGGCCCTGTCGGGGTCAGCCAGCTTTTGTCTAACAGCTGGCTACGCAGAAACAGAATGGCTTGCTGACATGCAATGGCACAGTTGGCATGTAGACAGAGTATGCAGTCGCGCTTGCACAGGAACTAACCACATGCTGTCTAGCATTCGAGACGCTCTCCCAGACGAGAAAGAGTGAGCGAAAGTGCATTCTCGTGCTGAAAGCGGGGCACAGGATCAAACTCGTGCTCTTCATGTCATCACTGATGGCTTGAGGAAAGTTTGAGTTGTATAATGTATGTACACACAAAGGTTCAATGGGCTTTGTGATGCATTTGAACTCTGACCCACTCTTTGTGTTTCCTGGTGCTCATGAGCTGAATTGTTCTTCGTCCACATTGTTGCTCATTCATTTTTTTTCCACTTGCCTTTTGTAGACACAAGCTCTCATTGTGTTTATTTAAATATCGGTTTCATTCAAAAACAATTTATTTCTGTTAGTGTACTAGAATGGGATGTTGAACCATTAGAAATAATTCTGTTACCATGGTACAGGTGAATTCTTAAATCTGATTGGTTAGGTGGTATTGACTGCTTGTTCTATGACAGCGGCTCTCACAGTTCCAGCTGTGTTACAAATCCTAGTATATTTATAATATAGTGATGTGAGGTGTAGTATTAAGCATTATTCAGGAGATCTAGATGTGCGCGCACACACACACACACACACACACACACACACACACACATGATTCTTTTGCAGCTGTAGCTGAATGGTCAGAGATGCAGATTTGGAATCGTAAGGTTGCTGGTTTAATTTTCGATCCAGTGGGGAAAATATGTGGCAGTGGGGGAGTGGAGCTGCACCTTCCCTTCCTCCACCTTTATGGCTGAAGCGCCCTTGAGCAAAGCACCTAATCCTCAACAGCCCCCCCACACACACACACACACACACACATACACACATACACATGTGTGTGTGTGTGTGTGTGTGCGCGCGTGAGCGATTATTTTTGTTTAAATTGGTTAAATGCAGAGGCCGTAATGTCCCTTGCTGGATTTATACAGTGCATCACAATCAAACGAAAAAACTAAACGGACATTGTTGAGAAATTGAGTTATAAGATAAAGCACTTTGACGAGTCCGGCTGTGGCAAAACAGTCAATACCTCCACTTCAACCATGTTGGGATATACTACACGGGAACCGTGCGATCTGATTGGTCCACTATCTGTGGATTAAGAAACATTACCCTGAGTGGATAATGCTTGACTCAACCTGGCAAACGCTCACAGCTTGTCTGTCAATCGGAGCTTCTGGCAGCGTCATTGTGATTTTCAAAGTGAAACAAATGTCATTTTAGTTTGTTTTTGTGTAATGTATACGACAATGTTGAAATTAAAAAAAAAAAACATGCCGTTACAGAGAGCAGTTTACTTCGATTTGTAAATAGAATATCATAGAACTGAGGTCCAAACAACACTAAGCTGTACCCACATGGAGCAGGCCTGTGTACTGATTACAATGTGTGTGTGGGGGTGATTTTATATACAGAATGCACGATTAAAATCTTGTTTTTGTTGCTTTCCTTATGTTTGTGTAGTGTATATACTAAAACAGTTATTCCCATCAGACTTGGTGGACATTGCCGAATAGATAATTGCTTCGTATTTGGTAAATATTTCTTGTTTACCTTGACTTTTATTTTAAACAAATCAGTGCATGTTTAGTGCTGTCTGCTTCATAATTATTTTATAAAGACTTAAATTTCAGGTGATTTTCAAAGTAGTGCTGGGTAGTGTGACAAAAATATCATGTATGACTTTCCAGAATTTTCTCTGCTCACATTATTCATCTTGCTCATTCATTTATTTTCTGAACCACTTAATCCTAATTAGGATTACAGGGAGGCTGACACCTACCTCAGCCAACTCTGGGTGAGGGCAGAGTACACGCTGATAGCTCGCCAGGGCATCGCAGGGTAGAAGCACACTGACGGCAACGCGATGGCCTGCTCTTTACATAACGACAGCAATGGTTCTTTGACATGCCTCCCACCACAGACAGTGAGAGACATAACTGTCCTGTGATAACCCGGTTGCACTGGGGGGACAGCAGTGTCAACCTTGTGATAGTGGGGCTTGAACCCCCCAACCTTTGCATCAGCTACCAGCAGTCCACCACTGCCTAGATTATGATCATGCATATACAGTACATTGTTATGAAATGTTTTGCAGGGAAAAAAACTCCTCACAATATTTCTTCAGCTTGTAATTGATCAAACAAAAAGGCCGTGATTCTGTTGTTTATCATGATATTTATATTTTCTTGCGTCATTGCCGAGCAGCACCGGCTTTGATATTTAAGTAAATACTAACATGCCGCTTTCATAGTTTGACTCCGTTTTGAATTTCTCCGAGCAGTACGCGGACCAGTCTCTGATGAAGAACGCTATCAAGACATCGGAGGAGTCGTGGATCGAGCAGCAGATGCTGGAGGATAAAAAGAGGGCCACTGATTGGGAGGCGACCAACGAGGCAATCGAGGAGCAGGTGGCCCGTGAGTCGTACCTACAGTGGCTCCGGGATCAGGAGAAACAGGCTCGGCAGGTGAGCAACAGGTCGAAAGAAAAACGCAGCGAGCCTCTATCCAGGCTGAGAAGCACATTCCAATCAGGCCTGACGTCATGAGAGTGAGGAATCAAGAAAGGTCATGCAGCAGGCCTCGGGCTTCCCTTCCGGCAACAATCCAATGAGTTCGAACACTTTTCCAGTTGTTTCAGATAGTGCGCTGTCGAACCAGCTCGTTAAAACTGCAACGTGAAAACCGCTTACGAGTCTGTGTTTGTTTTTTGTGCCTTACATAATTCAGCGTGGCATTTCTCATAAAGCCTGTGTTTTCCGAAAAGGCTACTGAGTTCATTGCAGGGTTCATACAGGCTTCACAAAGGTGGTTTTTACAGCTGTGTTTTCTCACTCTGGCTGCCAGTGAGGTGTCTGGTTTCAAAGAAACACTGTCCTCATATAAAGGGCTTGAAAGTGAAAGCACTCACGTTGATTTGTTGTTATTTAGCACGTTTAGGCGTTAAGTAGACGCCGTTTTCAGGTGGGAATTTCAACAGCGATCTGTAAAAGATTTTTTTTTCCCTCCCTGGAGTATTAAAACTTTAGATCATCTCAGGACTCTAGTTAGTGCTGTGTCTTTTGTACATGTATACGGTGGCACGGTGGCGCAGTGGTTAGCACATTTGCCCCACCGCAAGGAGGTCCAGGGTTCGATTCCCAGTCTCGGAGTGTTTCCGTGTGGAGTTTCTGCATGTTCTTCCCGTTACCGGTAACTCCGGTTTTCTCCCACAATCCAAAAACATACTCAGTAGGCTGATTGACTGTGAGAGTGATTGTGAAGGGTGGTATGTGTTGGCCCTGCAATGGCCTGGCGAGCTATAAGTGTACCCTGCTTTCAACTAGAGTTGGCTGAGATGGGTGCCAGCCTCTTTGCAACCGTTATTAGAATTATTCAGTTTAGAAAATAAATAAATTGAAAGAATGATCACCGAAATGCTGGATTAACTTATTGTCTGGTGGCTCTGGGAACGGTTATAAATCCTCATCGCCAACATATTTCAATATCAAAATCACTGATAAGATTTCTATGAATGTAAATCATACAATAAAATTCTCCTCCCCCTCCCCCCCCCCCCCTTCTCTCTGACTCAGCCTCGTAAGGCCAGTGCGACATGTAGTTCTGCCACGGCTGCAGCATCCAGTGGACTGGAAGAGTGGAGCGCACGGTCCCCGAGGCACCGGAGCTCTGCCCCCTCACCCGAGAACCCAGACCCAGCCCATTCGGACCCAGCGCCCAAGCCTCCCTCCCCGGCCGGAGCGGCTCTCGCGCTGTCAAAACCTCCCTCACCTTGTGCTCCTGGTATGCCATGCTCCATTTCACACACACACACACACACACACACACACACACACACACACAGTTCTGTTTCCGTGTGTCCGTGTTTGTACACTGTTCTAAGTGTTCTTCACTCCATGTACTAGAGAAACAATTTTATGTCCAAGTTTTTCTTTCTGGAACATGTTTTGGCTGTCGATGCATTCAGTAAACTGAGTAAAGATTGACCTACAAGTACAGCGAGTGAAGAACTGGTTGTTTGTTGTGCAAAACAGATGTAAATAGTTATGAGTAGGGTTTCCCAGGCTGGGAGTGAAACCCCAGTGTTTTCCACAGCTTTAGAGTAAGTTATTTACCTGTGCTGAGAGCAAATAAGGCGCTCTGCGGTCATGGGCGCTCCAGTGTGTGCGTATACGTGCCAGCGTGTGCTTGCTTGTGTGCTTGTTCCTGACGTGCTGTTCATTTTTGTATTTTGCAGGACCCAGTAATCAGGCCTGTGTTGGAGCAGACAGACCCACCTCATCATCTTTGGTGTCTCTATATCCGGCTCTGGGCTACCGCGCCATCATGCAGGACATGTCGCCGACAGCTTTTGGTAAAACTAAAACACAATGCTGCATGGGGTGCTGGTGGGTTCATAAGACACTTTATTTAGAGATGAGGAGCACTCAACAGGATCAGACTTATTTTGAGAGATCGTGGAGATCAGAAAACGGTGCATAAGCACTCATTTTTATTTATAAATAATTAAAACTTGCTTGTCAGCGCGCTGAGATTTTCCAGTGAGTTTAATATACAGTGGTACCTCACTTTACGAAATTAATCCGTTCCAGAGTATTTTTCGTAAGTTGAACCACATTTTACATGTAAAACACGTGATTCACTCCAAGGCTCCCAATACTACCCCCTTAAACCCTTTAAAAATTATAAAGATACACCCATTTTGTATGGAATATGTGTTAAAAGTAAAAGAAAATTATTTACCTCTTTTTAAATCTCTCGAACCAGCCATGCGGCGCTTTAAAGTCCGGGGGTTGCTGCTCTGAAGAACCGTCACCCCCACCCTCCTTCACGAGGTCCTTAAATATGGCGGTTGCTTTTTCCGAAATAATCGCCTCCATCACTGTATCCCCGCTTTTAATGCCTCCTTCTGCTTCAATATCGTCCCGATTGTAAGGGGGTTTCCGCTATACTCCTTTGTGATTTCACTCAACCGAATTACACCTTTTTTATTTTTTTATTATTATTTTTTTTTTCATCATCCTGTTTTGCTTTTATGCTTTTTACGCTTCTTCTTTTCAGTCTCACCGGGAATCACTTTCTTGGGGCTCATGATTTAATAATGAAAAATAACACTGCAGTGAGCAACCAACAGTCACGAACCAACAGTACAACTCTCCTTCACAAGTGTGTCAAACAATGGGTTGAAGGCACACGAAAAGCATTATGGGTACAGTACTGTATTATGGAGAGTCAGCTCCCTCCTAGCCAATGGGAGGCCAGCGGGGTGGAGTGTTGGGAGACAACCAATGGGAAAGCAAATCGCGCATTGTTTGAATGGCGTGTTAAAATTTTTGAGATGGCGCTTTCATAACGTGAACTTGTTTCGTATCCAGAGACAAAAATTTTCGGAAAATGAGTTTCGTAACCTGCATTTTTCGTTTCGTAAAATGAGGTACCACTGTGTGTGTGTGTGTGTGTGTGTGTGTGTGTGTATATACTGTCTGTCTTCCTTTCTGCATTTTCCCTTTTACTCGGGAGTCGCCACAGTGAATCATCTGATTCGCACGTTTGATTTGGCAGAGGTTTTTACGTCGGATGCCCTTCCTGTCACAACCCTTTTTAGCAAGGGACAGAAAAACACGCTGACAGCGTTGCAGCTACTCTTTACGAAAGTCAGCAACGGTTCTTTTACATGCCTCACACCATAGACAGTGAGAGACATGGCCCGCCTTTGATAACCCAGTTAGCTGCACGGGGGGGGGGGGGGGGACGATGACAGCGACAGCGACAACCCTGTGGAGAGTGGGACTTGAACCCCCAACCTTTGGATCAGCAATTCAGCGCCCTAGACCACCACTGCCCCGTGTGTGTGTGTGTGTGTGTGTGTGTGTGTGTGTGTGAGTGTGTGTGAGTGTGTGTGAGTGTGTGTGAGTGTGTGTGAGTGTGTGTGTGTCTGAGATGTTTTTTTTCTGGGGGGTGGGAGGACTGTCGTTGCGGTTCTGTGTGGACCAGGTTAGGAACGCTTGGAAATCTTTCCTGCAAAAATAAAATGATTGTTTTGAAGATTGTACGTGTTTTTTTTTGTTTTGTTTTTTCCATTTTGATGCAGTTGGGCGTGGAAAAAGCCAAATGACATGAAAAGAGAGATGATTAATGATAAAACATTTACCTCATCTGAACTTGTTTTCTCACTGAACTCAGCTCTTTTCCAAACAGGAAACGCCGAGAATCTGGTTAATAACGGAAATAATGGTCGGTGTGTAGGGCTGCTATGAAAACCACAAGATGTGTCAATTTTTTATTTATTTTTTTGTTTCTTCCACTCTCAGTTCTTCATTTGTAGTAATATGTTTTCCCTTTTTTTATTTTATTTTATTTTATTTTTTATGAAAGGTCTGACAGATTGGGAGGATGATGAAATTCTGGCCTCGGTCCTTGCCGTATCACAACAGGAGTACCTCGACAGCATGAAGAAGAACGCCATGCATAGAGAACCGTCTCCAGACAGCAGTTGATAAAGGGACGAAGGCATGCCGAAGCCCTCTCGCGGTACGGGAGAAGGCACAAAACCCTGGGGATCAATCAAATGTCATCCTGTCCGTCATAGCAATCCCATTTCCCTTCTTACTCTTCTCTCATGTCCTGATCACGATCATTTATCAGTAATAATGACCGCCACTGTAAA
>CM045749.1:10304228-10339228 GCA_024760905.1 Plotosus lineatus
GCACAATAACATTTGGTTACAACAGTGAGTCATGAATGAGATGCTTTCAGATTTGTAAAGGAAAACTGTTGCTGATATTTTTGTGCTTTGTTACAGAATGCCAGGCTCTCGTTCGCTGGTGCCTTGCATACCGCCCTGAAGAGCGTCCAAGCTTGGAGCAGATTTTGCTACACCCCTGGATGATGGAGAGCTCTGAAGACATCGGCGACCTGCAGGACGGCAGCACGATCGCGCCGAGCCTTTAACAAATTTTTTTGAAAACAGACTGATTTTTAAGATGGCTGTTCTTGAGACCTGCTGTTCGATTCTCCACTGGATTATGTTCCACTTTAACAAACTGACTTCTCAACAACACATCCTTATCTTCAGGGAAAGGTTCTCCGGGGTTTGTCCGTCCCATGGACGCTGTTCTGTGTCCAGTTCCGTGGCAAATCCAGCCCGTGTGTTTTATAGTAAATGTAGATTAACGACACTGCCGGTTCTCTTCTTTTATTTATTTACCTATTTATTGAGTGACGTTCTGGACCCGAGGGATGAAGTTTGGGGAGCATTCCCATTGACTCTGAACAGACTCACAGCTGTTGCTGATTGAGGATGCGGTTCTGCTTGGTTCTACAGGCTTTTGTTTTTATTTACTCCTCGTTTTAAGAGGAGTGGGTTTTGTGTCATATCCTGCTTGGAGAAGGAATGGGATACAACAGAGATCCCGATGGGTCTTCTGATCCTGTCCATCCTGTTTGTATTGAAAGCAAAACCCCACCGTTCACTAAACATCCTCTTTGAACCAGTGTGCCTTTTACTTTTGGTATCTCTGTGTTGTTAATGTAGTCGTCATGTCAGCATTCCAGGTGCAGAACTGGTCATGTGATTTATCTTAACCTGGCCTGAAGACACAGTGGGGAATGTTGTTGCTGACACATGGTGTCTGTTTACCTACAGAGAAGAAAACTTACAAACAAAGGAGCGTTTACTGTTCAAAACCAAAGAATTCTAAATAGCACTAGGGTGTTTTTTTGTTTGTTTTTTGTAATACATTTATTAAATGACCAGTTGAATTCTTGTTTATTCTACAGCACAAAACGTCAGTTTTGAATGTTTAATAACATTTTTTTTAAATATAAAATGTAATGAATGTATTACTGCCTGTCAAGGCAGACTGCAGTACAGTATCGTCAAAATTTGGAGAAAAAAAAATTCTGACTCCTGGCCACCAGCTTTGCCTAAAATTCAAGTGTAATAAAATTCCAATTATGTTAAATATTTTTCTTTTTAAATCACCTTAAGGGGGAACGACGTATTAACTCGGGTGATTTTCTCTCAGAACACTGATTTGCAGTTACTGCAGTCTGGCCTGTCGGGGCACATCAGTTCATGTGCTATTTAATTCGAGGTCGGCTTCTTGTTTGTTTTTGTTAACAAAATTAAAAGACTCCTGTGTTGTTAATTTTTAAATTAAATCCTTGCTTGTTTGCTTGGGTTTGCACAACTTGTCTGTAAATACTTGTGTATTGTATTTTTTTTTTTTCCCCTGACAGTGGTCACATGACCATATTTATGTTAAATTAAAAGGAAAAACACAATCCCTTTTTTCCCCATATCTGTGTTTTCTTGAATAAAATAAGTTCAAATGTGCAAGATATAAAACTTTTATATACATTTACAGCATTACTTTCTCACTTATAACACTGTGCAGTTAAGGGCCTTGCTCAAGGGCCCAAAAGTGGTAGTTTGTTGGTACTGGGGCTTTAACCAACAATCTTCTAACCACTAACTCGGAGCCTGAACTACCACCCAATCAAAGATGGTGCAGTGGTGAGCATGGTTACCTCACAGCAAGAAGAAACTGAGATCGGGGTGTTTGTGTGCAGTCTGCATGTTCTCACCATGCTTGTGAGGGTTTCCTCTGCGTCCTCTGGTTTCATCCCACAGTCCAAAAACGTACACAATAGGCTAATTGGTGGCTCCAAATGACCACTAGGTGTGAGAGTGTTTGTATGAGTGTAAGCCGTGCAAAGGTGTGGTGAACTGTTCAGGGTGTACTCTGAGTCGGTTGAGATAGGCTCCAGTCTTCCTGTGACTGATTAGTATAAAGTGAATACGTGAACCTACAAACTTTCAAAGGTGTGCCGTTGACCACAAAACGGTCCACGAGAACGTGCTACGATGAAATCCGAACCTTTTTAACTGTCCCTCTTGGACCAGAGGAAATTTTTTAATTTAATAAAGAATAACACATCACACTGTTTATAGATGCATTTAAAGTGGAACATCCAACCAACATTGATTCCTTTGACTCCTCATGTTCCGTGTGTGTGTGTCTGTATATATATATATATATATATGTGTATGAGATTTTCTTTTGGCTTTTTCCCTTTATCAGGGGTCGCCACAGCGAATGATTCGCATGTTTGATTTGGCATAGGTTTTTACGTCGGATGCCCTTCCTGACACAACCCTTTAGCAAGGGACGGAAACACGCTGACGGCTTTGCAGCCTAGCCAGTTAGAGACATGGCCCACCTTTGATAACCCAGTTAGCTGCACTGGGGGGGGACAGTGACAACCCCATGGAGAGTGGTACTCGAACTCCCAACCTTATACCTATACCACTAGACCACCATATATATATACACACTGTATATGTGTGTGGGGGAGGGGGGGGGGTAAAACACTGACACTAGAGACTCCTTCCACAAATCTGAAACAACCATTTTTATAACAAATACCTTTTTCTTACTGGCACCCTGTTGACACCGAGACGTGGTGGTTAGGACACCTGTCTCACAGCTTGTCAGACCTTGATTTGAGTTCCAACCACAGCAAGGGTTTTTCCTATTTTGTTTACACGTACTCCCCTGGCTTGCGTGGGTTTCCTCTGGGTACTTTGGTTTCCACCCACAGTCCAAAGACCTGTGTATTAGGCTAATTCTTCTTTCTTCTTCTTCTTTTCCTTTCGGCTGTTCCCTTCAGGGTTCACCACAGTGAATCATTTGTCTCCATCTCACCATATCCTCTGCATCTTCTTCTCTTACACCAATTACCTTCATGTCCTCCTTCACCACATCCATAAATCTTCTCTTTGGTCTTCCTCTAGACCTTCTGCCTGGTAGTTCCAACCTCAGCATCCTACTACCAATATACTCACTATCCCTCCTCTGTACATGTCCAAACCATCTCAATCTAGCCTCTCTGACTTTGCCTCCAAAACCTCTTACATGTGCTGTCCCTCTGATGGACTCATTCCTGATTCTATCCATCCTCGTTACTCCCAAAGAGAACCTCAACATTTTCATCTCTGCTACCTCCAGCTCTGTCTCCTGTCTTTTCCTCAGTGCCACTGTTTCTTTACCTCTTTTATATTCGGCTAATTGACTGTTCTAAATTGCTCTTTTGGTGTTCGTGTCAATGGTTTATGTGTCTTGCTCTACAACAGATTGTCGAGCTGTCAGGGTCTACCCTGCCTTCATGCAGAATCGCCTGAAATAGGCTCCAGCCTCACCTCAACCTCACACCTCAACCCTAACCACATCCACTGAGCCTGAAGTGTATAACTGTTCTTCAGGGAACTTGGTGGAATCGCAGTAAGTTTGCGGAAAGTTGGTGAAACCGTGATGATCTTTAGCAAACTTGGTAGTATTATAATCTTGAGGGAACTTGGGGAGTTGGTAGAACCATGATAGTCTTGACAGAAGTTGGAGGAATCGTGATAATTTTGAGGGAACTCGGGAGAATTGTGATGATCTTGAGGGAAGTTGGTGGAAAGCTGGTGATCTTGAGTGAACTTGGTGGTATCGTGATGACCTTGATGGAACTTGGTGGAATCCAGGTAATTCTGAGGGAACTTGGTGGAACCATGGTGACTTTGAGAAAACTTGGTGGAATCATTATAGTATAGTCTTGAAGGAACTTGGTGGAACTGTGATGATTTTGAGAGAATTTGGAATTGTGATGGTTATAGGGGAAGTTGATGCAATCCTGATGGTCTTGAGGGAACATAGTAGAATCATGATGACCTTATGGGAACTTGGTGGAACCTCAGTGATTTTGAGAGAAGTAGGTGAAACAGCTGTGATTTTGTGGGAAGTTGGTGGAATTATGATGGTCTTGAGGGAAGTTTGCGAAATCGTGAAGACCTTGAGACAACTTGGTGAAATTGCAATGATTTTGAATAAAGCTGGTAGAATCGGGATGGTCTTGAGGGAACTTGATGGAATAGTGGTAATTTTGAGGGAACTTGGTGGAATTGTGATGGTTATGATGGAAGTTAGTGGAATCCTGATGATCTTGAGGGAACTTGGTGGAATCGGAATCGTCTGAGGAAACATGGTAGAATTGTGACAACCTTGAGCGAACTCGGTGGAACTGCAGTGATTTAGAGGAAACTTAGTGGAATTGTGATGGTCTTTAGGGAAGTTGGTGGAATCCTGGTGATCTTGAGGAAACATGGTAGAATTGTGACAACCTTGAGGGAACTTGGGGGAACCGCAGTGATTTTGAGGAAACAGTTGAATTGTTATGGTTTTGAGAGAAGTTAGTGAAATCCTGATGATCTTGAGGGAACCTGGTGGAATCTTGATAATCTTAAGGGAACTTGGGGAAATCGTGATGACCATGAGAGAACTTGGCGGAATTGCAGTGATTTTGAGGAAACCTGGTAGAATTGTGGTGGTTTTGAGAGACCTTAGTGAAATCCTGGTGATCTTGAGGGAACCTGGTGGAATCTTGATAATCTTAAGGGAACTTGGGGGAATCGTGATGACCATGAGAGAACTTGGCGGAATTGCAGTGATTTTGAGGAAATCTGCTAGAATTGTGGTTTTCTTGAGGGAACTTGGTGGAAAGGTGGTGATTTTGAGGAACTTGGTGGAATCGTGATGGTCTTGAGGGAACTTGGTGAAATCATTATGATCATGACTAACTTTTTGACTGTCAAAATGTTGCATGTTTATTATGATTGGATGCCAATCATAATGGAATGTGGGAATTTGTAGTAGAGCTTAACAGACTGTAACAGACTTGATGTGCCGTTGCAGGGGATCGTGATGAACTTGGAAACACGATCCCTTCAAGTTTCTACAACAAACTCTTCTGTCTCAGTTCTGCCAATAATTCAATTAATATGTGTCTATGAAAACATGAGTTAAAGAAACACCATTATATTATACTATACTATACTATTCTATACTACATTACTGTATATTGTATTATACTGTATATTGGAAACACAGTCCAGTACAGGGCAGTGGTGGCCTAGTGGTATCAGGCGCTGCATCGCTGATCCAAACGTTGGGGGTTTAAGTCCCACTGTTGTCATTGTCCCCCCCAGTGCAGCTAACTGGGTTATCAAAGGCCAGCCATGTCTCTCACTGTCTATGGTGTGAGGTTCTTGTAAAAGAACCATTGCTGACTTTCGACAAGAGTAGGTTGCAAAGCTGTCAGAGTGTTTCCGCCCTGCGATGGCCTGGCGAGCTATCCAGGGTGTACTCTGCCCTCTCCTGAGTCGGCTGGGATGGACTCATCTCGGTTACAGAAAATGAACTGATGAATTGAACAGTCCAGGACAGATTACTACTACATCACTGAAACCATGGAAACCTCTGTACGGTAAATCTAATGAACTCTCTCACTCAGAAGTGATTTTAGTTCGGCTCGAAATGATTTCCTGATTTTAGATTACAGTCGTTTAGTTGTGATCTGTAATAATGCCTCAGACTTTAAATGCTTGTAACAGAGATGAAAATGTTGAGGTTCTCTTTGGGAGTAACGAGGATGGATAGGATCAGGAATGAGGACATCAGAGGGACAGCACATGTAAGAGGTTTTGGAGACAAAGTCAGAGAGGCTAGATTGAGATGGTTTGGACATGTACAGAGGAGGGATAGTGAGTATATTGGTAGTAGGATGCTGAGGTTGGAACTACCAGGCAGAAGGCCCAGAGGAAGACCAAAGAGAAGATTTATGGATGTGGTGAAGGAGGACATGAAGGTCGTTGGAGTAAGAGAAGAAGATGCAGAGGACAGGGTGAGATGGAGGCGGATGATTTGCTGTGGTGACCCCTGTAGGGAACAGCCGAAAGGAAAAGAAGAAGACTTTAAATGCTTGTAAAAGGTCTTGGGTTTGTGGCTTGAAAAGGGCGTTTCTCTGTGGAGTTTGAATGTTCTCCCTCCGCTTGCATGGGCTTTGCAGCTACTCTTGTTGAAAGTCAGCAATGGTTCTTTGACATGCCTCACACCATAGACAGTGAGAGACATGGCTGGCCTTTGATAACCCAGTTAGCTGCACTGGGAGGACAGTGACAACCTTGTGGAGAGTGGGACTCGAACCCCCAACCTTTGGATCAGCGATCCGGCGCCTTATATCACTAGACCACCACTGCCCCTTAAGTGAGAGAGATAATGTTGAAATTTTTACTATTATGCTGAAGTTTTAGGTGCTTAAACGCCACCTAGTGGTTAAAATCATCCATAACCAAGGCCTGGACTTGTGTGGTGTGAGCTGTTTCTTCTTCTTTTCCTTTCGGCTTTTCCATTTTTAAATGAAAAAAAAAGAAATTTTATGTCCTCTAATCAGATGTGTGTGGAACTCAAGCCCCACTCAGTCTGCCAATCCGTTGCGACTTGCATCTCTCTATGAGATGAACATTTATGTAAAATAAAATTTGTCCCAATCTGAGATTTTCTCAGAAACATGGAAATGATTTTCATGCCTGAACCAGATAACCAGAATTTCAATTTTCATGCAAGTAGTTCAGATGTGAAAATTATTTTTTTTCTCACAAAAACGCTTGTTCAAGGGCAGTGGTGGCCTGGTGGTAAACATGTTGGATCACCGATACCACAGTTAGGGGTTCAAGCCCCACTCTCAACAGGTTGCCACTGTCCCCTCACTGCAGCTAACTGGGTGATCAAAGGCCGGCCATGTCGCTCACTGTCTATGGTGTGAGGTTCATGTAAAAGAACCATTGCTGACTTTCAACAAGCGTAGGCTGCATAGTCGTCAGTGTCTTTCCACCCTGTACTCTGCAATTGCCCAGAGCTGGCTGGCTGGGATGGGCGCCAGCCTCCCTACGACCCTAATTACCGGTAGTATTTGCCAGTTAGAGAAAATGAAAATGATGATGATGATGAAGAAGAACACTTGTTCACCCCCCACTCCCACCCCCGTACGTCTTGGACTTCTTGAAATTGTGGATTATCTGCTTCTTACATGGAAATTGACTAGGATTACTTTGCTTGAAACTGCTCGGATATTTGTTGTCCTTTAAATGAATGAATACTGTTCTGATAGTTTTATAGATTGTACTATGATGCGTAAGGTGCGCAATAGTCCATTGGACTCACTTTTAACGGTCAAGTGGGTTACCTGGTTCTTGCACGATGCAGCAGAATTATTCATTCATTCCTTCACCAAACCACTTGTTACTATATTACAGGGAGGTTGGGGTCTATCTTAGCCAATTCTGAGCAAAGACGGAACAGCTTGCCAGTTTTGCAGGATCAACACACAAGCCATTCACACTCACACCTAGGGGCAATATGGAACAGCCAAAATGTCTCCTGTGGGAAAAAACCGGAATACCATGACAAAACTCATGCAAGCACGAGGAGAACATGTGGACTCCACACAGAAAAGCTGGAACTTGAACTCAGGACCTTCTTGTTGTGAGGAGAACATGTTAACAACCACGCAGCTGTGCTCCCCTTCGAAGCGAAGATGGGTAGAGGATCACCAATTCCCCCAATGTTGTGCAGAACGATAGTGGAGCAATATCAGAAAGGTGTTTCCCAGTGAAAGATTGCAAAGAGTTTGAAGTTATCATCATCTACAGTGCATAACTTCATCCAAAGATTCAGAGAATCTAGAACAATCTCTGTGCGTAAGGGTCAAGAATGAAAAAACCATACTGGATGCCCGTGATCTTCGGGCCCTTAAACGGCACTGCATCACAAACAGGAATGCGACTGTAAATCACAGAATGGGCTCAGCAATACTTCCAGAAACCATTGCTGGTGAACACAATCCACCACGCCATCCGCCGCTGCCAACTGAAACTCTACAATACAAAGAAGAAGCCATTTCTAAACACGACCCAGAAGCACAGGCTATCTCTGGGCCAGGGGTCATTTAAAATGGACTGTGGCAAAGTGGAAAACTGTTCTGTGGTCAGACGAATCACGAATCAAAGTTCTTTATGGAAAACTGGGACGTCATGTCATCTGGACTAAAGAGGACAAGGACGACCCAAGTTGTTATCAGCGCTCAGTTCAGAAGCTGCAGCTGTGATGGTACGGGATTGCATGAGTGCGTGTGGCATGAGCAGCTTGCACATATGGACAGGCACCATCAATGCAGAAAGGTTTATTCAGGTTCTAGAACAGGGGTCGGGAACCTATGGCTAGCGAGCCAGATGTGGCTCTTTTGATGACTGTATCTGGCTCTCAGATAAATCAGGTGGCCTTTCTTAACAGAATAACGAATACATAATTTCACTGTCATTTAAACAAAAATACAAAAAAAGCCATCAAATAAAACAAAAACAGATGAATAAATCTTGTGCATTTAAATCTATACATCTATTTTCAATGCCACATGTTACTGTGGCGTGCAGTGGAGAGCCAATCCTTTCTGTACCCCAGTATTCGGGCGGGTCCAATACCTTGAAACTCTAATTTTATTGGATTATAACAACAGCCACAGACTGGGCGTGTTGTTTTTGAGTAAAGAGGTAAATGTCCCTTGTTTTGATCTGTTCATGTGCACGAAGCCAAGCACAGCTGGCAAGCAAAACACAAATGGACAGACATGGAAAAACTTCAACCCGCAGACCAGCTGATTACCAAAACTTGGGACGCGCTTCCTGTCACATCAACACTGCAGCGTGTGAGTCCTGTCATATTGACCATGTTTGGCTCTACATATGCATGCGAGCAGTCCTTTCCACACCTGAAAAACATCAAGACCAACCTGTGGTCAGGTTTAACAGATGGAAGCCTAAACACCTGCATGAAGCTGAACCTCAGCACGTATCAACCAGACTACAAAGCCATCAGCAAAACCATGCAGCACCAGAAGTCGCATTAATAGTTTTTTAAATGATGCATCATTTTTCATTCAATTGTTAAACTTCTACTGTTTATATATATATATATATATATATATATATACACACACACACACACACACACACACACACACACACACACATATATATATACATATATAAATATATATATATATATATATATATATATATATATATACATACACACATATATAAATATATATACATATAAATATATATATATATATATATATATGGGGCTGGTGGTGTAGTGGTTAGAGTGCTGGGCTCATGATCGGGAGGTTGCGAGTTCAAATCCCATTGAGACCCCCCACTGTGCTAAGACCCCTGGGCAAGGTCTCAACCACAAGTGTGCCTCTGTTCACCCAGCAGTATAAATGGGTACCAGTAAAAATATACTGGGAAGGTAACCTGCAATGGACTAGTGTCCCATCCAGGAGGAGTTGTACTCCTGGTTGCTTTACGCTACGGAAACCGGGGATAAGCACCGGCCTGATGAGCCACTAGGCTCAGGTGTAAAAACCCAACACACTTACCTCTATATATATATATATATATATATAGCTCTCAGAGGATTCGATTTTGAAATTTGTCTTTTTTTTCGCTCTCTTCGTCAAAAAGGTTCCCGATCCCTGTTCTAGAAGAACATACACTCCCATCCAAACATCGTCTATTTCAGAGAAGATCTTGCATTTTTCAACATGTTAATGCCAGACCACATGCAGCATTAATTACATCATCATGGCTGCGTAGGAAAAGGATCCGGGTATTGAAACGGCCAGCCTGCAGTCCAGATCTTTCATCTGTAGGGAACATTTGGCGCATCATAAAGAGGAAGGTTCAACCAAAAAGGCCCAAGACAGTTGAACAGTTCAAGTCCTGTATTCGACAAGACTGGGACAGCATTCCTATTTCTAAACTTGAGAAACTTGTCTCCTCGGTCCCCAGACGTTTGCAGACTGTTGTAAGAAGAGGGGACGCCTCACAGTGCTGAAAATGGCCTTGTTCCAACCTTTTTGAGATTTGTTGACATGAAATTTAAAATCAACATATTGTTAACTTAAAATTATATATTTTGTCAGTTTAAACTTTTGACCCTGTCATCGATGTTCTATTCGGAATAAAATGTCGAAATTTGGCACTTCCATATCATTGCATTTAATTTTTCTAGTGTCCCGACTTTTTTTGAAATCCTGTTTGTAAAAGAACGAGTACTAATTTCCCTCAAGAGTACCTGCATAGTTGTCAGGGTGTTTTTGCCCTGTGATGGCCTGGGGAGATGTCCAGGGTGTACTTTTCCCCTGCCCAGAGTCCGCTGAGATGGGCGTCATCCTCCCTGCGACCCTAAATAGGAGGAATAAGCTAGAAAATGAATGAGGGGCAGTGGTGGTCTCGTGGTATAGGGTGCGGGATCGCTGATCCTAAGGTTGGAGGTTCGAGTCCCCACAAGGTTGTCACTGCCCCTCCACCCCCAAGTGCAGCTAACTGGGTTATCAAAGGCAGGCTATGCTTCTCACTGTCTATGGTGAGAGGTTCATGTAAACGAACCATTGCTGACTTTCGTACTTTCGTAAAGAGTCGCTGCAAAGCGGTCAGTGTTTCTGTCCCTTGCTAAAAGGGTTGTGTCAGGAAGGGCATCCGACGTAAAAACCTACGCCAAATCAAACGTGCGAATCATTCGCTGTGGCGAACCCTGAAAAAGGGATAAAACCGAAAGGAAATTTCTAGAAAACGAATGAATGAGAGAAGCGACACTTGTGCAGTTCTTTCTCCAGGCCGCGTGGTGGCAGTACTACACCCTAAAGTTGCTTCTATCGAAGAAGGCTACTGTATACGTCGACGCTTCCGCCTATCGCGTCAGTGTGTTTCTTTTCAGTTTTAGGTTGTGTGTGTGTTTATAGATTTGTGAGTGTTTTTTTTTTTTAGTTTTGGGGCATATCACGGAGCATTTAGACAACTTTCCATTATGGAATGACGCTTTCGGGATTTATTTAGTTAGCACTTGGCTAACATTTAGCCTGGAGAAAGCCACATTAAGGTGCTGTTAGCTGTTACTGACAGTCCTGGTTTCTCGACGTCAGTGCCAACATGGCAGCAGGTAACCAGGGTTCAGGTTCAGCTGGTGAAGACAAGACGCCTTCACAAAGACAGACTGAAGGTAATGTCTTATTTCCTGCTTCAAATACAACCTCTGCCCTGAAACAGTGAGGTACTCTGTGTCTGTTTCTTTTGAGACTTGTTTGCTTTCCTTTGGAATGAGAGATGGCACTGCATTCTGCATTTCAATAAAATCACAATACTTCACCTTCAGCAGTTCACCTGGTCTGCAGCTGAGGTGAATTTGGAGATGATTAAAATTTTATAAAATTTTATGTGCACAGTTCAAACAATCAGGTGGAGAAAACTCAAATTTGTCAGCACACCTTTCCAAAATGAGTTCAGTTCTATGATGGGTCAAACTACATTTGATTACCGGTGAAAGTGGTTCCTCCTGAGCTGCTTACACTTTTTATCCCATCAGAGCATTTTAGGATTCAGGGTCTTGCCAAGCTCAGGGGTCCAGCAGTGGCAGTTTGGGGGTGTTGCAGCTTGACCCTCCAACCTTCTGAATAATTTGGGTTGGCAATGATCGAATGATTAGATAATCAGTTCTGGGACCAAAAGGTCACTGGGTCAACTTCTGAACCAGCAGGTGAAGATGTATGGTGGCGGTGGGGCAGTATGCTGCCCTTTCCCTTCCTTCACCTTGAGCAAGGCACCGAACCCCCAACTGCTCTCTGGGCAGTACAGTGTGGCAGCCCATTGCTACAAGTATGTGTGTGTGTGTGTTTATTTTTTGATGGGTTAAATGCAGAGGCAAATTAATAGAGAATGTCATATCAATAACCCCACAGCTTAACCACTGAGCTTCTTCCACACATTTCAAAAGAAGAAGCCAACCAAGATTACAGGCTTTTTTCTTTTCCCTAAAATAGGAAATATTTTCATCCATTTATTCATTTTCTGTAACTACTTAATCCTAATTAGGGTCGCAAGGAGGCAGGGGCCCATCCCAGCCGACTCTGGGCAAGGGCAGTGTACACCCTGGATGGCTCACCAGGCCATCGCAGGGCGGAAACACGCTGACGGCTATGCAGCCTACTCCTGTCGAAAGTCAGCGATGGTTCTTTTACATGAACCTCTCACCATAGACAGTGAGAGACAAGGCCGGCCTTTGATAACCCAGTTAGCTGCACTGGTGTGGGGTGGTGGTGGTGGGGGGGGGGGGGGGGGGGACCAGTGACAACCCATTGAGAGTGTGGCTTGAACCCCCAACCTTTGGATCAGTGATCCAGCACCTTCGCCACCACTGCCCGGAAATATTTTCATGAAAGTGAATATTTAAAAGGCCGTCTCTACCCATACGGCACTGTACGGGATTTAATTTTTGCTATTCGTATGGCAATCCTTTTGCGCATGTGCGTTGACGCGCCACCTACTGGAAATGAGGTTAATCATTCTGCTGTATGTTTAGCAGACATCAGTCATGTGGTCAAAATGGCAACGGAAGAACATGCGTTCCATGTCGGGGATAAATTTTCATCTTTAGAAGAGCTTGAAAAATGCATACGGTTGTTCTAACAGCATCACTACATTCAATTGTGTAAAAGAAGGACGCATACATTCGAAAACGCTATCAAACGATTGCAGAAGCAGACTAAGCGGGTAGTCAATCGCTATAAAGTTTGTTGAAGTAGAATCGCGCTGCATCCATGAGGGCAAAAAATTAAAATCTGTATCAACGGAAGCACGCTCGCTGAAAAGTGGCCCTTTCGAAGGCTTCCGTAAAGTTAAGAGGAGGGTATATGCTTTGACGTGTGGATATCCCGCTGGTTAAGCCGACATTTTACCAGGATTACTTCTAATGTGCAAAATGGTGTCGTACGATTAGCAAACAATATAGTCAGTACAATTGAATGTAGCGATGCTGTTGGAACAAATGAATGCATATTTCAAGCTCTTCTAATGATGAAAATTTATCCTCAAAATAGAACGCATGTTATTCTGTCGCCATTTTGACCATGTGACTGACGTCAGCTCGCGCAGGTGCGAAATCTCGTTTTCGAGATGCTGTACGAATAGCAAAACCTCGTAGGAATACGGTACCGTACAGGTAGTCACTCCGATGTAAAAATGTTAACTTCTCTTTGTATTCTTGTTCCATGAGACAAAGTCTACAAATCCTGTCTCGTAAAAAAAAACAAAAAAAACAAACCCAACAATAAAAAGACGTGTCCCTTTCCGGCTACGTGTCTTCGTTTCGGATTCTTTATCAGGATGGAGTGATCCGTATCCTTAAACTGTCATCTTGAAGAGGTAAAAACCTCCGGGTACCCCCTGTGTTGTTCAAGGTCCCTGATTCAGATAATTTAAAGCTGCATTCAGTCAGATTTGTCTTGAGTAAGTTTGTTTTGGTTCATGTATGTGAACCCATTTGTTGTGAAGTTTGAGTATTAAACTGCCACTGACGATGCCATCAAACCTACATCGCTACATTCTTTCATGCTAAAAGAGAAAATGTCATTATCTGTACTTGGTATTATAACCTTGATAATTACAAGCTCATTTGGGACAGACTGGTGGGTGTGACGGAAATATCTAAAATAATGCAGGTCAGGTCGGGTCGGTTAGTGTACCAGTTTATTAAAGTAGAGAGGCAGTCAGACAGAGTGGATCAGGGTTGGCAGTGGCTCGCAGTGTAATGTTTCGGATGTCCGGGGTTCCGCGCGGTCCGTCACATAAAGAGATGATGAAGCACTTTATCTGCTCGTTTACATCACCGCTAGTGTTACCCCAACGTAGACGGCTATCACAGCCGGCATGCATCATGCCACAATGACAATGTCACAACCTCTGCGGCACATGTGCACTGCTCCCTTCAAACTCTGATCATGTACGAGCAGCAAGGCGCTTTAGTCGAGCAACCACTGAGGTTCCTCTATGTGTGTGTGTGTGTGTGTGTGTGTGTGTGTGTGTGTATAAGATAAAACGTGCTTTCGATTTTATTTAATGACTTGAACTTTAGGGAATCAATAAAAAGGTAATTTGGATGTCCAAACATTTTCCATGTCACGGCCTCCTGGTCTGCAGTCTATTTGTTTTTATTCAGACCTTCAGGAATATGAATACAAGTTTGGGAAAATAAAACTAATAAACTGATCCTGTGTAGATAATATCTTAATCATAATTTTTTTCATAAAATTATTTGCCTTTTCCCCTCGTAGCAGTGCAGTTGTCATTAATGCTTTTATAATCTGTATTCACACTAGTGTACACCCAATGGTGTAGGAAACACAGTGAGGGTGCCACTGCCACCTACTGTAGAGGATGCGCAATTACACTAGGTGGCAGTGGCACGCTCACCGTGTTCCCTATGGTGTCAGGGGAAAAAAAGCACAAATGATATGAAATGCAGTAAACAATATTTATAGTCACGCGCCGTAGTGGGCGTGTTTTTTTTTTTTTTTTTTTTTTTTTTTTTTTTTTTTAATTCGTTATATAGGGGTCATCACAGAAAATAATTGAGAAGCACTGCATAAGGCGTTTTCGGAGTGCGGCAGAATACACACGGAAGAATACAAGGTGAAGCAGCTCAAAATTTTGCTTGTTGGATGGGGCAGATTTTTGGTGGGATCGAAGCTCGTATCATGGAAAATTCATGATAAAAGACACTTGTAAGTCGAGGTACCACTGTATGTACATACATATAATATACAGTAGGCCCTTGACTATTTGTGGTTTTACACCCAGGGTTTGAGTATTCACGGACTGCCGAGCAACTCTCAGGTGATTCAAATTCATCCAATGGTTATCCTCCTTCCTGCTAATTGGTTGAGATGATGTGACGCCCCTTTTCCTCATTCGCGCACAGGTTTTCAATTAGCCTTTTTTCGAGTGTTTTAATGACCAGTTAAGTTCTAATGATGTCACTCAAACGCCTGCTAAACACCAGAAAAAGGTAATGATGTTAGATGTCTCTTCTGATGAAATAAGACTTTCTCCAGAAGAAATGACAGTTTCCGCTGAAGTGCCTGAAGAGGAATAATCGTCTGAACTGTTGTAAAACACTCCACTATTAAAGTCTTTTTCAATTATTATTCCAGTACATTACCTAAGTGAATGTTTGTGTAATTTTATTTACTATGGTGTAGCATGTTTCTAATTTTGTTTTGTTTATCCAATTTATTACATTTCTTGTTCTTTTATGTCCTATTTGTAATGGTCTGTGTTTTGGGGGATTTTGACAATGTGCCTCTAACTGTTTACTCGCCACTTCGGATGAGGGGTGTGGCTGAGCTGTTTGGTGGCTCACACCTGAATTCACTATTCTCATTTAGTCCCAATAAACAAAAGCATGCTCACCTATGCACCAGAGGATTAAAGCCAGCCTGATACTAGTACGCATTTTAAATCCTCAATGGCACTCATTCATGCTTACCATGGCGGAATGTTTTTGTGTTTATTTCCCCTGTCAGTCAAACAGTTCTTTGCTCATAGCTTGCTCATTCGTACCATTGAGGATGTTCCGCAACGTTCCACTCGATTCCTCACCATTGCGGTATTTTGGCGAATAGTTTGTGCTGGGGTGCTCCAAGTTCCTCAACGTCACTCAATGGCCAGACAAGTTTGCTCCACATCACGCGAAAAAGGTGACCGCGCTTCCGTTTATGACATGCCTTGTCACGCCTCACAAGTGTATATATACAGTGAGTCATCGACTTACGACCGTGTTTGGTTCTGGCGGACCGGTCGTAACTTGATCTGGTCGTATGTCGACTTTCCATCCAAATACACTCACGCCAAACAAAAACAGATGAATAAATCTCACACATTTAAATCTATACATCTATTTTCAATTCCACGTCACTGTGACACGCAGCGGAGAGACAATCCTTTCTGTACTCCGCTGTGTGGGCGGGTCCGATAGCATAGCGTGTTGTTTGAGTAAAGAGATAAATTTCCCTCGTTTTGATCGGCTCATTTCCACGAAGCCAAGCACAGCTGGCAAGCAAACACAAATGGACGGACATGGAAAAACTTCAACCCGCAGAGCAGCTGATTGCCAAAACTTGGGATGCGCTTCCTGTCACATAAACATTGCAGCGTGCGAGTCCAATAAAATTAGAGTTTCAAGGTATCGGACCCGCCCACACAGAAAGGATTGGCTCTCAGCTTCGCGCCACAGTTACATGGCATTGAAAATAGATGAAGAGATTTGCTCTGAGCAGTTAGAAAGTGAATCTGCATCATCTCCTGCTTGGCCTTTTAAGATGCTGGTGCTGCCGGCAGCACAAACAACTGTCGTACGCAACACTCGCACTGCACTGCCATGAATCATGCGTCACGACTTTTGCGGTCGTAAAGTCGATCAGACGTAACTCGAAAAGGTCGTAAGTCGACGACTTGCTGTATATATCCACCATTCATTCTTGTAGTTGTCAAGATGATGAACTTTAGAGATGCCGAGAAAATGGCATTAAATCAACAAAGTGTCTTTTTTTCAGGTGCTGCTGCATTACTACTAATCGAAGACTATGACATTGATATATGTAAGCATCTAGAATCCAGACCTGATGCTTCCTTCCTCTAGCTGGCACTCTGAATATGTAAATGTCATTTACACATGCCCTCACTGTTTCCTCACAGTTTCCTTATAGTTCACGGAAATGTACGCAAAAGAGTGCGTGACAAAATTAATGACCATGTTTCATTTTTTTGGGTCATCAATGACACTCATCCCGCTCATAGTTTCGCATTGTTCCAGTGATGGTGCTCACAATTCCCACGAAGGTACTCACTTTGGTGTACCGTGGCGTACCATGAATGCGTACCAGTGTCAGGCTGGCTTAACTCGCATCACATCACCGCTTCTTTGGTTTGTAATGCTCTCTAACTCTCTCACTCTAAAACTCTGTTTTCTTCTCGCTCCAGCTGAGGGGCGTGGCTGAGCTGCTCGGACTAAATGCAGTTCATACCTGAATTCAGTCATCTCATGCCTAATGCAATACCTTTCTCTAGTGAGCATTTTTGAAAACTACAGTGCTGTATGTTTCAAAAAGAATGCATTTAAAGGTGTTTTTATATGTATTCTGTATAATGTTTATCTTTTGTTATCAATAAATATCACGGTAAAAAAATTAAGTTTTTCTTAATCATTACTACATTTTACTACATTAATACTGTATTAATGAGTAAGACTGTCTATATAATGTGTTTAAGAAGCATATTTTAGCACATATAATAGATACATAGTATTTTACTTCCGGCTGCTGATTCGCGTATGTAACGTGATACATGGGGTTTTACTTTTGGGTACAGAACTCGCGGATTCTCTTCATTCGCGGGAGGGGTCGGAACCGAACCCCCACGAATATCGAGGGCCTACTGTGTGTGTGTGTGTGTGTGTGTATGTGTGTGTGTATATATATATATATATATATATATATATATATATATATACATACATACATACATACATACATACAGTGGTACCTCAATTAACAAAATTAATCCGTTCCTAAAGTGGTTTCGTAACCTGGATTTTTCGTACGTTGAACCGCATTTTACATGTAAAATGTGTGATTCATTCCAAGGCCCCCAGTACTACCCCTAAACCCTTTAAAAATTATAAAAGTATACCTTTTAAGGCCTCCTTTTGCTTCAATGTTGTACCGATGGTAAACGGGTTTGGCCATATTCCTTTGCAATATCATTCAACCGCATGGCACAAGCCCGCTTCTTCTTTTCACTCGCACTGAGAATCACGCGCGCGTGTGTTGACCATGTCTTCTTAGCAGAGTTATAATCTTACAAATGTTTATGGAAGGTTAAAAGCCTATCCAAAAGATAAAGTTGCAGTGAGCACACTCAAAAAAACTCATGAAACAACAGTAACTCTGTCCTTTACACGAAAAGCATTATGGGTACTCCATAATAGCCAATGGGAGGGGGCTGCGTCATCCCTCCTAGCCAATGGGAGGCCAGCGGGGCAGGATGTTGGGAGATAGCCAATGGGAGGGAGTTGTGTCATCCCTCCGAGCCAATGGGAGGCCAGCGGGGCGGGAAGTTGGGAGATAGCCAATGGGAGGCCAGCAGGGCAGGATGTTGGGAAATGTAGTCAATGTGAGAGCAACTTGTGCATTGTTTGAATTTTTGACATGGTGCTTTTGTAATGTGAACTTGTTTCGTATCCAGAGACAAAAATTTTTAGGAAAATGTTGTTCGTAACCTGGATTTTTCATTTGTTGGGGCTTTTGTAAGTTGAGGTTCCACTGTATGAGAGATTTCCTTTCGGCTTTTTCCCTTTATCAGGGGTCACCACAGCGAATGATTCGCATGTTTGATTTGGCATAGGTTTTTACGTTGGATGCCAGTTCTGACACATCCCTTTAGCAAGAGACAGAAACACGCTGACGGCTTTGCAGCTCCTCTTTACGAAAGTCAGCAATGTTTCTTTTCCATGAACCTCTCACCACAGACAGTGAGAGACATGGCCTGCCTTTGATAACCCAGTTAGCTGCACTTGGGGATGTATATGGGGATTGTGTGTGTGTGTGTATGTATATGTGTATATATATATATATATATATATATATATATATATATATATATATATATATATATGATATATAAATATGTCCAAAAAGCTATACAAAAATGTTATAGTAAGATCAGTAAAGGGACAAATTGTAATCATGGCCTTTATTCAGACCGCGGACAGCTTCAGTGCAGTCAGCTAGTAGCAAACATAGCAAACCTTAGTATCATTTAAAAAGATCCGAAGCAGCACGGTGGTACTTTTTGCTGTTTTTTTTTCTTCTGATATGATAAGAACCATAGGCTGTGTGAAAGAGGTGTGTGTGTGGGTGTGTGTGTGTGTGGGGGGGGTGTCTGGGTGTGTGCTTGATTGCTCAGTGTGTACAAAGGTGCCAATTGTTGGCATGCAGTATGTGTGTGAGTCGTGTGGGGGGTGGGGGGTATCCAGGCTGGAGTGAGCAAATATCCTTGTCTGTGAAGACTGAACATACCTGTACTGTATTCTGGTGCACTTTCATGTACTGTATAATAATTAAAGTTTCTCATGAGACTTTCTATTTTTATTTCATTAAAGAAGAGACAACTGGGAGACTTGGTGTACTGATATTTGTATGATATCGCAATGCTGTTTAATTCTCAAACCTGATTGGTCAAGCAGTGCCGAGTCTCTTTTAATGATTATTTTGTTAATTTCAGCACTGACAGTAATTCTGCTAGGTCTATTCTCTTTCACAAAACAGAGTTTTGGTGAAAGTATTGTCATCAACGGCATCTATTTGTCACGGATGCCAATCTACACGATTTCCTCCGGAATCAATAAAGTATTCTTATTCTGATTGGCTGTAGCTTCTACAAGTTTATGGTCTTATGATTACGGTGACATGGGTTAATAAATGTAAAACCCATGTTTGCCAATTCACTGCCAGTAATACAGTAATAATACAGTAGCATGGTGATGCTGGTGGTTCGGGTGCTGCGCTCATGATTGGGAGGTTGTGTGTTGTAATTCCAGTTAGACCTCCACTGTGCTAAGACCCCTGGGCAAGGTCTTAACCACAAGTGTGCCTCTGTACACCCAGCAGTATAAATGGGTACCAGTAAAAATATACTTGGAAGGTAACCTGTGATGGACTACCATCCCATCCAGGAGGAGATGAACTCCTGGTCGCTTCACGCTACAGAAACCGGGGGTAAGCACCGCCCTGGTGAGACGCTAGGCTCGGGTGTAAAAAGCCCAACTGACTTACCATGGCGAGGAGGCTGTGCTGCATGCGGAGATATTGTTCCATTTGTTGCTTGATTAGAACACACAGAATATTTATAAACGTCATGGATCCAGACTATTATAATAGCTTGAGCGATGCTGCGATCGGTGCATATTCACTTGCATTCGATCCATCAGCCAATAGACGTGTAATGAACTTCTAGTAAATGCACATCGGCTATTTACTGACAGTTTACTGGGAAGAATAAATGCGTGGTGTAACAGGCTAATTATTAACACATGAACTTGTATGGCTTGTGTATGATGAATATTGGATTAAAAGGATTAAATTCTCATATCTGATATCTACCTCAGACACAGTTCTGGTTTATGATTAATATTCAAATTTCAAACGATTAACTGATTTAATGTTAAAGATGCCTATTCACTCATGACGTTTTTTCTTATTAGCGGAACACAAAGGTTTCTTGTTGTAACAACCCCAGCTCATGGACTTGGTATCTGTTTTCTTTTTCTTTTTTTTTTTTTTTTTGTATTCAGCTGTTTTATATCTTGTTTTGGTTCTGTGCCTGTACACCATCACAATGAAACTAACACCATATGATCAGACGATCAGTCTTAAGCATGAGTCATAACTTGGTACTAGTTAATTTGGAGAAAGTGGAAATGCCCAATCCAACATCAAGTTTTCAGAAACAGAAGAAGACCGAGAATAATAATAATAAAAAAAAAAGATGGTGATGTTTATTAATATCATGGTGCCGGGGGCAGGGTCATTAAGACTTGCGCACTGGAGTAAACAGATGGTTTCAGAAAGACACTGTGGCTGATTCCATTTTATTTTAAAGTGATAACACTGTACAGATGCTCCCCAACTTACGTTTTAGTTCGGTTCCGGACGGCTGAACGTAAGGTGGAAAAAAACAACAAAAAACGTAAGTTGTTACTGTATGACGTTCATACCGGACTGTACATCCATAAATACCATTATCGTATGTCATAAAACACCCCTAACTCAATTATAAACATAACATTGTAAAACAATATCAAATATATGAAATAACATCAACAACTTCTTTTCCTATCGGCTGCTCCCTTCAGGGGTCGCCACAGCAAATCATCCGCCTCCATCTCACCCTGTCCTCTGCATCTTCTTTTTTGACTCCAACGACCTTCATTTCTTCCTTCACCACATCCATAAATCTCTTCTTTGGTCTTCCTCTAGGCCTTCTGCCTGGTAGTTCCAACCTCAGCATCCTACTGCCAATATACTCACTATCCCTCCTCTGTACATGTCCAAACCATCTCAATCTAGCCTCTCTGACTTTGTCTCCAAAACATCTTACATGGGCTGTCCTTCTGATATACTCATTTCTGATCCTATCCATCCTCGTTACTCCCAGAGAGAACCTCAACATTTTCATCTCCGCTACTTCCAGCTCTGCCTCCTGCCTTTTCCTCAGCGCCACTGTTTCTAAGCCATACAACATCTCTGGCCTCACCACCGTCTTGTACACTTTTCCTTTCATTCTTGCTGACACTCTCCTATCGCACATCACACTGGACACTTTTCTCCAACCATTCCAGCCTGCGTGCACATGCTTCTTCACCTCTTTTCCACACTCTCCATTGCTCTGGATTGTTGAGCCTAAGTACTTAAAATCCTCCACCTTCGTTATCTCTGTTCCCTGTAACATCACCGTTCCTCCTTCTCATTCACACACATGTATTCTGATTTTCTGAGGCTAACCTTCATTCCCCTCCTTTCCAGGGTATACCTCCACTTCTCTAGGTTTTCCAGCACTTGTTCTCTGCTCTCACTACAGATCACAACGTCATCTGCAAACATCATAGTCCATGGAGATTCTTGTCTCACCTCGTCTGTCAGCCTGTCCATCACCATAGCAAACAAGAAGGGGCCCAGAGCTGACCCTTGATGCGGTCCCACCTCCAACTTGAATTCGTCAGTCACGCCGACTGCACACCTCACCACTGTCTTACATCTCTCATACATGTCCTGCACCACTCTAACATACTTCTCTGCCACTCCAGACTTCCTCATGCAATACCACAGTTCTTCTCTTGGCACCCTGTCATATGCTTTCTCCAGATCCACAAAGGCACAATGCAGTTCCCTCTGACCTTCTCTGTACTTCTCCATTAACATCCTCAAAGCAAACATTGCATCTGTGGTGCTCTTTCTTGGCATGAAACCAAACTGTTGTTCACAAATGCTGACCTCTGCCCTTAGTCTAGCTTCCACTATTCTTTCCCATAACTTCATCGTATGGCTCATCAACTTTATCCCTCTGTAGTTGCCGCAACTCTACACGTCTCCCTTGTTCTTAAAAATGGGCACCAGCACACTTCTCCTCCGGCATCTGCTCACTCTCTAGGACCTTGTTGAATGTTCTTGTCGGAAAATCTACTGCTACCTCTCGTAGACACTTCCATACCTCCACAGATATGTCATCAGGACCAACTGCCTTTCCATTCTTCATCCTCTTCAATGCCCCCCTTACTGATCTTTGCTACATCCTGCTCCTCAATGGTCACCTCTTCTACTCTTTTTTTTCTCTCATTTTCCTCATTCATCAGCTCTTCAAAGTACTCTTTCCATTTTCCCAGCACACTTCTGTCATCAGTCAATACATTTCCCTCTCTGTCCTTTATCACTCTAACTTGCTGCACGTCTTTCCCATCTCTATTTCTTTGCTGTGCCAACCTGTATAGATCATTTTCTCCCTCCTTACTGTCCAACCTATCATACAAGTCATCATACGCCCTCTGTTTGGCCTTAGCCACTGCTACTTTCACCTTACACTGTGTCTCCCTGTACTCCTGTTTACTCTCTTCGGTCCTCTCAATGTCCCACTTCTTCTTAGCTAACCTCTTCCTTTGTACACACTCCTGCACTTCCTCATTCCACCACCAAGTCTCCTTATCGACTTTCCTTCCAGAGGACACACCAAGTGCTCTCATACCTGTGTCCCTGATCACATTTGCTGTGGTTGGTTGTCCAGTCATTTGGAAGCACTTCCTGGCCACCCAAAGCCTGTTTCAACTCCTCTTTGAAGACAACACGACACTCTTCCTTTTTCAGCTTCCACCACTTTGTCTTCTGCTCTGCCTTTGCCTTCTTCACCTTCCTCACCTTCCTCACCATCAGCGTCATCCTGCATACCACCATCCTATGCTGTTTGGCAACACTCTCACCCGCTACTACTTTGCAGTCACTGACTTCCTTCAAATTACATCGCCTACAGAAGATGTAGTCTACCTGTGTGCTCTTACCTCCGCTTTCATAAGTCACTCTATGCTCCTGTTTCTTTTGGAAGAAAGTATTCACCACAGCCATTTCCATCCTTTTTGTAAAATCGATCAACATCTGTCCTTCTGTGTTCCTGTCCTGGATACCAAACCTGCCCATCACTTCCTCGTCCCCTCTGTTGCCTGCACCAACATGTCCATTGAAGTCTGCACCAATGACCACTCTTTCACCTCTGGGGATACTCTGCATCACTTCATCTAAGTCACTCCAGAATCTCCCCTCTTTTCGCTCACATCCTGCCTGTGGGGCATAAGCACTAACAACATTGAGTATCACACCTTCAATTTCTAACTTGAGACTCATCACTCTGTCTGACAGACACTCTTTTCACTTTTAGAACATTCCTGACAAACCCCTCCTTCAAGATGACTCCTACTCCATTTCTCTTCCCATCCACACCATGATAAAGCAGCTTAAACCCTGCTCCTAAGCTTTTAGCTTTGCTACCTTTCTACCTGGTCTCCTGAACACACAGTATGTCCACCTTCCTCCTCTGCATCATGTCAGCCAGCTCTCTACCTTTTCTTTGCATAGTTCCAACATTCAAAGTCCCTACTCTCAGTCCGAGACTCATGCCTTTCCTCTTCTCTCTCTGCCTACGGACACGCCACCCGCCTCTCCTTCTTCGACATCTTCGACCAACAGTATTCCAATTTCCATCAGCACCCTGTTGATTGACAGCACTGATGGCGGTCGTTGTTAACCCGGGCCTCGACCGATCCGGTATAGGGTAATACTTCTGATTTGCATCATAAAAGTTTGGCATTGGTTTTTTGTCGAATGCCCTTCCTGACACAACCCTCTGCATTTCTCCGGGCTTGGGACCAGCATAAGGGGCAGAGACACTGGTTAGTGCCCCCCCATCCCGCCTCATGGCTGCATTATATGAAATAACATCAACATTAAATTCAAACAAAATAATTTTAAATAGATAAATGGAAGGAGATAAAAGGAAAAGAAGAAGGAGTTGATTAAAAAATGGTTAAGATCGACTAGTGGATATTAGACAAATAACAAAACTGTAACCACAACAGAATTGACTTTGAGGATGGTATGAGTAACAGTACTGCGCCGATGACGCCCATCTCACTTGACTCTGGGCGAAGGCAGTGTACACCCTGGACAGCTCACCAGGCCATCGCAGGACAGAAACACGCTGACGGCTTTGCAGCTCCTCTTGTTGAAAGTCAGCAATGGTTCTTTTACATGAACCTCTCACCATAGACAGTGAGAGACATGGCTGGCCATTGATAATCCGGTTAGCTGCACTGGGGGGGACAGTGAGAACCCGTTGAGAGTGGGGCTTGAACCTTCAACCTTGGGATCAGTGATCCAGCACCTTTACCACCAGACTGCCACTGCCCATTTATTACATTATTTCTGCAGGTATTAAAGTGGTTCGGTTTTCTTGTGCTGTGTGTTTATGATCTGCTTTGAACACTGTTCCATCAACATTGCCTTAAGAAGTCGACTGATGGGAAGTCCTTGTTAAGCTGCTTTCACACAACGAGCAACACACAGCATCGCCTGACAAGAGAGGCAAAGCCCTTCTCTCAGCTTTTGTTGCCTTGGTAACTTTTTCTTGTGTGTTTCCCGTTTCATAATCTTTCCGAGTGAAACGGTGAACAGCACCCTACAGCAGGTCTGTGAGAACTTTATCATCGTTATGTTTAACCAATAGTATTATAAAAGAAGGTAAAAAGTCTGTTGGGCTTTTTATACCCGGTGCTTATCCCCGGTTTCCGTAGCGTGAAACAACTTGGAGTTCAACCCCTCCTGGATTGAACGCTAGTCCATCGCAGGTTACCTTCCCAGTATATTTTTACTGGTACCCATTTGTACTGCTGGGTGGACAGAGGCACACTTTCGGTTGAGACCTTGCCCAGGGGTCTTAGCACAGTGGTGGACTAACTGGGATTCGAACACACAACCTCCTGATCATAAGACCAGCACCCTAACCACTACACCACTGGCCCCACAATACAGATTCTTGTTTAAATTTAACTGTTAAGTGGGAAAAGCTGTTTGCAAAACCGTGAGCTCGCGTTAACTAGCTAACACCCATGATACCCATTTCATGCAGTTCTCAATACACTTAATGAAATGTGGACGGGTTCAGAAATGTGGACCCAGGCATAAAGTATCAGGTTGTTATCCTCGCAAAATTTCTGTGTGCAGTCATAAAGTTCAGGATTCTGAGACATTGCAGTAATGTTTTCGTGTTCCACATGGTAAGATTCTAGCAAAGCCTTTTTTGGCACCTTATGTCAGTCAACACTATCTTTAAGCTCTGATTTATGCTGCCTGAAAGTTCAGCTCAGTTGCATTCCGTGCCCCGTTCACTTTTTGTTTCATGAGAAAGTTCTGTGGTTAATGGTTGGAGAAAGCATCCGGTGTGATAGGAAGGTATCGGCAAGAATGAAAGGAAAAGTGTACAAGATGGTGTTGAGGCCAGCGATGTTGTATGGTTTAGAAACAGTAATACTGGGGAAAAGACAGGAGGCAGAGCTGGACGTAGCAGAGATGAAAATGTTGAGGTTCTCTTTGGGAGTAACGAGTATGGATAGGATCAGGAATGAGTACATCAGAGGGACAGCACATGTAAGAGGCTTCGGAGACAAAGTTAGAGAGGCTAGATTGAGATGGTTTGGACATGTACAGAGGAGGGATTGTGAATATATATGTGAGGCGCTCCACCGAATGTAGGCGCTTGTTGCAAGTGACGTATGGCGCTTGTGAGACAAAGCGCGGCTTATCCGGACTTCCGATCTTTCAAGTGAGCAAGTGAAGGTTGAGTACTAAACAAGTATTCAACGCGCACTTGGTCACTTGAAAGATCGGAAGTCCGAATAAGCTGCGCTGTGTCTCAGAAGCACCATACGTCACTTGCGACAAGAGCCTACATTTGGTGGAGCACCTCACATATTGGTAGTAGGATGCTGAGGTTGGAACTACCAGGCAGGCAGTAGGACTAGAGGAAGACCAAAGAGAAGATTCATGGATGTGGTGAAGGAGAACATGAAGGTAGTTGGTGTAAGAGAAGATGTAGAGGATAGGGTGAGATGGAGGCAGATGAGTCGCTGTGGCGACCCCTGAAGGGAAAAGACGATAGGAAAAGAAGAAGAGAAAGTTCTGTGGTTATACTGACGTTACAGTCTCGTTCACACAGCAGGCAGCAATGCAATGTTTAGACAATTCTTGTGTTATGTTCTGTTTGGTGTAGACTTTCATTTCATTGTTTTCCTTAAATCTGTTCAGTTATTTTTTTCATCTGTACTGTACTTCTAATCTCTTATGTTTGACCATTTGCAGCTAACAAGAAGTTGAAGTACTTCAGTTTAACCATTTTGGTGATCCAGAATGCCTCACTCATCCTCAGTATCCGTTACGTAAGGACATTGCCGGGAGACCGCTTCTTTGCTACATCCGCCGTGGTCATGGCCGAGGCCTTGAAGCTCATCACCTGCCTCGTTATCATCCTGTTCCAGAAAAGAGGTGCGTCCTGTGGCAGTCGGCAACATGTCTGGAGAATCCAGGGGTGTTTCTGTGATTGAGATCATTAGCTATAAGGATCTTAATGTGGTGTTCTTTCACATTTGGTTCGTTTATGGTTTGCGCGAAGTGTCGGATCGACTGCTGAATTGCTTCTGGTGTGTGTGTGAGAAAGAACAGGTTAATCCGGAATGGATGAGTTGTCCATCCAGTATTCTATATTCACCCTTTACATCGTGTCCCTGGGATAGGCTGGATTAAGCCAGGATAAAACACTCCGTGAGAACCATTGAAAGGATAAGGGTCAAGGGACTGCATACTGAAAACAAGGTTAATAATAAATACTTGGTAAGTATCACCAAGTGTAATAAATAATAAAGACTGAGTAGTGTGTGTGGTGGTATATTGTGATGAGATTCCAGATTGCAACCACCTGAAACCTGTATGGTTCAGAGTTGCTCTAGAAACATGGCCAAGCAAGATGGCGGCCGCCATGAGGTGGGACCCCCTAAATATGCAGATACAAACACCTTGTTTTTTGGTTCCAAAAACTTAGCCACTTTTATTTTTTAAAGTTTATGGAGAAATGAAAACTTATTTGCGTGGGTTTCCTCCAGGTACCCTGGTTTCCTCCTACAGTCTAAAGACATGCACATTAGGCTAACTGGCTGTTCCACATTTGCCCTTAGGTATGAGTATGAGTGTGAATGGTTGTCTACGCAATGATCTGGCGAGTTGCTCAGGATGTTCCCAGTCTTTGCTAAGTGTAGGCAGAGAGACTCCAGCCTCCCTGTGACCTTAGTAGGGTTTAGCAGTTCAGCAAATGAGTGACTGAGTAGTTTTGTTGTGATCCATCAGTGAAGCTGTTTATACTAGAAGCCATAAAACTGAGATGAGAGCATGAGGTACCTCACCTTACGAAATGAATCTGTTCCAGAGCTTTTTGCGTAACCTGCATTTTTCGTAAGTCGAACCACATTTTACATGTAAAACGCGTAATTTGTTCCAAGGCACCCTAAGCCCTATACAAATTATAAAAGCAGACCTTTTAAAACCTAAAAAACTTTGGGGCAGTGGTGGTCTAGTGGTATAGGGCGCTGGATCGCTGATCCAAAGGTTGGGGGTTCAAGTCCCACTCTGCACAAGGTTGTCACTGTCCCCCCCCCACCCCCCCCCAGTGGAGCCAAATGGGTTATCAAAGGCCGGCCATGTCTCTCACTGTCTATGGTGTGAGGCATGTAAAAGAACCATTGCTGACTTTCGACAAGAGTAGGCTGCAAAGCCGTCAGCGTGTTTCCGCCTTGTGATGGCCTGGCGAGCTGTCCAGGGTGTACTCTGCCCTCGCCTGAAGTTGGCTGGGATGGGCACCAGCCTCCCCGCGACCCAAATTAGGATTAAGCGGGTACAGAAAATGAACTGATGAACTGAACCTTTTAAAACCTCCTTCTGCTTCAATATCGTACCAATGGTAGATGGGTTTGGCCATATTCCTTTGTGATATCACTCGAGCCTGTTTCTTCTTCTCACTGTGTGTGTGTGTGTGTGTCTGTGTGTGCGCGCGTGCGTGTTGACCATGTCTTCTTAGCAGAGCTATAATCTTACAAATATTTATGGAAGGTTAAAAGCCTGAGTCAAGAAATAAAGCATAAAACATCAGTAACTCTGTCCTTTACACGAAAAGCATCATGGTGTATTCAGCTCTATAATAGGCAATGGGAGGTAGATGCGTCATTCCTCCGAGGCAATGATGTCCAAGATGGCGTCAGGCCAAGATGGCGTCCCTGTCCAAGATGGCGCTTGAGTGAAGGCAACATGAACGACAGCTCAGTTAGCCAATGGGAGGCCAATGGGGCGGGATGTTTGAACGTCATTGATGTTTGAATGGCGCGTTTGAATTTTTAAGATGGCGTTTTCATAATGTGAACTTGTTTCGTATTCTGAGACAAAAATTTTAGGAAAATGCTTTTCGTAACCTGAATTTTTGGTTTGGTAAAACTTCCGTAAGGTGAGGTACCACTGTATTTGTTAGCTTACCTGTATGTATTGAGCCATTAGGTTTAAGTTTGTGGAGGCAGTTACTGCCACCGAGCTAGTTAGCGGTCATCAGAACAGAAATTTAGAAAATTTGTATGCTAACAACCCCCACCACAACCCCCTTCTTGTTTCTTTATATAGCATTCCATTTATTTATGAATCATTGTACAACGTCAGCTAGCATCTACACGTCACCGCTCAGGGACTTAGCTGGCCCTCATTGTTCAGATGACCTTCACCTACTTCCTGGTCCTCAACAGTCACCTCTTCTACTCTTTTTTTTTTTTTTTTTTTAATTAATTAATTTATTATTATTATTTTTTTTTTTCCCCACTCATTTTCCTCATTCATCAGCTCTTCAAAAGTACTCTTTTCATCTTCCCATCACACTTCTGTCATCAGTCAATACATTTCCCACTCTGGCCTTAATCACTCTAACTTGCTGCACGTCTTTCCCATCTCTATTTCTCTGCTGCCCTAATCTGTATAAATAATTTTCTCCCTCCTTACTGTCCAACTGCCTGTGTGTCACTATTCTCTCACAAGTTGAGGTGGCTCGGGCATCTGATTAGAATTCCTCCTGGACCCCTGCCTGGTGTGGTGTTTCGGGTATGTCCCACTGGGACGAGACCCCGGGGTCAATCCAGAACATACTGAAGGGACTATGTCTCTCTGCTCCTCTGGAAACTCCTCAGTGTCCCTCCAGAAGAGATGGAGGGACTGGCAGAGGAGAGAGATGTCTGGACCTCACTAATTAGGCTGCTGCCCCATGCGACCTGACCCCGGACTGATGACGATGATGATGACTGCTTTTATTCCTGTAGTACTGTAGCTATAGTAAATTCTCATTGCCTTTGTTTGAGGGTGTGTGCATCTGATGTAAGTAGGTGAACCAATGCTGAATGTTCTGTGTGTTTCTATGCAGGAAATATCAGGAACTTTGTGTTCTTGCTGTATGACTGTATAGTAGTGCAGTATTGGGACACCCTGAAATTAGCAGTTCCATCGCTGATATACACGCTTCAGAACAACCTGCAGTATGTGGCAATCTCCAATTTACCAGCTGCCACATTCCAGGTAAGCATATACTTATATACTTATTTTCCTTTCTTTCTGTTGATGGTTTGTTTCTTTAATTACTGTATGTTTCGGACTATAAGTTGCTTGGGAGTACAAGTCGTATTGGCCAAAAAATCATAATAAAGAAGAAAAAACATATATAGGTCACACTAGACTAGTGGTTCTCAAATAGTGGGGTGCGGTGCGATGCCAGGGGAGGTGTGTGTGATCCCAGGGAACATGCTTTTTTTTTTCCGTATTAGGATAAAGTGTAATTCTACATCCACTACAGCAAGTGGCAGTGGCTTAATCACTGTCAGACTGTGCCCAGAGGTAAAATGAGAAGTGAAGTTAATAAACCCACCATGGAAATTTTTAACAGGAACGGGAAAAGAGACGGAGACGGTGAGAGAAACAAAAGTCTCCCAGAAGTTAAGTCGAGGAGGTATGATGAAGCGAATGTAGCACTCGGCTTCACTGTGCTGCGGTGAGAAACGAGGAAAGACTGCTGTGTTTACTGTGTCTGAGAACATTGGCAGCAGACAGCATGAACCCAAATAAATTCAGGTGTCACTTAGACATCACACCCCAATCACGTGATGAGCCACTTGAGTTTTTTTAACGTGCCGAATATTGCCAACAACCATCCCGCTTTGTGTAATAATTTCATATACAAGTCACTCTGGAGTATAAGTCACCAAAGTATGAAAAAAGTGCGACTTATAGTCCGGAAAATACAGTATAGTAAATTTAGTTATTATTCTTTTCAGGATTTTGAAAGAACATGACTGGTCATGCTGCTTTTGGTTTTTTAATTAGCTATTACAGGGGTCCCTTACTTTCCGTGATTAATTGGGACCAAGATCCCCTGCGACCATCAAATTCCGCGAAGTAGGAACAACCCTCTGACTTATGTATATGTACATGTATATGTGTATATAATATCAACAAATACATATTCAATGCTAGCCATGCTTATAATGACAAACATTCAAAAATAATGCATAAGATGTAAATAAAATGTAAATACACAAACATGCACACACATTTTTATGTGTGGTGCACATCTGAGTGCACACTCAGATATGCAACTTCACATAAAAATGTAAGTAGTTTTGATGGGGGTTTTGGGTTGTTTTTTAATTTTATTTGTTTTGGGTTTTTTTTATGCTTTTTGCATAATTGGCCTTGTTTTGTGGCATTTTCCTTAATTTCACCCCTATTCTTCCTTAATTTCCTTATTTTTTAATTCGATGAATATTTAAAAAAAATACATAACCGCGATGCACTGAAGCCGCATGAATTGAAGCCCGAAATAGCGAGGGATCCCTGTACTGCTACAATGTGCTGACACTGTGGACTTCTTTCCAGAAACACTAAATAAACATGTTGGTTAACAGTATTTGCTAATGTGCTGTATTTCTTGAATGTCTGGACCAGGGGTCGGCAACCGGCACCCTAGTGGCTCCCTGGAGCTTTTTCAAAAATGTATGAAAATGGTAAAAGTTGGTGAGGGGTTTTTTTTGTTTTGTTTTTTTTTTAATATGGTTTCTGTAGGAGGATAAGCCTGACAAACATTCTTAATGTTTTCCAAGGTTTTAAAAATTTGTTTAAAAAAATATTAGTTCTACATTTCAACATTTCTGTCAACGAAGATTTGCGTCATAGCCTGCGACACGTTTCAGCGTGACACGTTGCCAGACTGTTGTAAACAAACCGGGAAGTGTTTTATGGGCCATGGATCCCAAAGGAAAAAAGAGAAAGATGGCTGAAGCTTCAAGGAAGTTTTCATTTGCTTTCATTGCCAATTTGGAAGGATTGCTTGTATGTTTGCTTTGTAATGAGAAGCTGTGAAATAAAAAAAAGAGTAATTTGGAAACACATTTCCATGGAAGGCATGCTAGATTTGCAGCTGACCACCCAGTTGGGATTGAGAGAAAAAGTGTGATTGCAATACTACCTGAGAAATTAGAGGAGCACAAAGATAGATTTAAGAAGTGGATTGCATCTCCAACCTCCACTACTGCTGCTAGTTTTGTTGCAACCCGAGAGATAATAAAGTGTGGAGATGGTGCACAGATGGTGATTCCATGAAGGATTCATTCATTCATTCATTCAAATATCAGAGCACCTATTTTCAGACTTCAAAAACAAAACGGAGATAATACAGAAGATTAAAGACGCGCCTCTCTCCAGAAAGACAGTGAAGGAAAGGGCCATTAAAATGCAGGCAACATCACCAATCAGCAAATCAACAATATTAATTCAGCTCCAGCATACAGCAGGCCTCCGTTTTTCGCGATGGTTCGGTTCCGGCCCTGCTCGCGTATTAAGAAAATCCGCGAGTTATTGACGCAGTTTTAAAACCCTATGTATGATCATCATCTTCTTTTCCTTTTGGATTTTTTCCTTTTTCAGGGGTCGCCGCAGCGAATCATCTGATTCGCATGTTTGATTTGGCATAGGTTTTTTACGTTGAATGCCCTTCCTGACACAACCCTAAGCAAGGGAGAGAAACATGCTGACGGCTATGTAGCCTGCTCTTTACGAAAGTCAGCAGGGGTTCTTTTACATGAACCTCTCACCATAGACAGTGAGAGACATGGCCGGCCTTTGAAACCCTATGTATGATATTACATGTGCTAAAATATACTTCTTGAACACAGACAGTCTTACTCATTAATACAGTAATAATTCAGTAAAATAGAGTAATGATTAATTAAAAACTTTTTAATTTTGCACTGTGATATTTATTAAAGAATAAAGCGCTTAGGCTCCTTACCAGAAGCTAGAGAAAATGCAGGGCATTTGAGTGGCATCATAGCACTAAAAAATGTGAATTCACAATTCAAGCAGTCACATTGATGACATGTGTGCGAAGGAGAGAAAAAAGGTGTGTACACATCATCTTCAACCAGTCAGCAGGAGGGAGAAACAAAAGCTCTCAGCCATTGGCTAAATTTGAATCACGTGCCAGTAACTTCCGGGTTTGCTGCTAATCCGGAAGTATAATAATAATGTAGTAAAATGCAGTAATGATTTAATTTAAAACTTTTTAACTTTGTACTGTGATAATAATTATGAATAAATAAAGCCCTTTGGCTCCTTACCAGAAGCTAGAGAAGATGCACGGCGTTTGAGTGGCATCATAGCGCTTAAATAATTATTAAAAACAAACAAAAAACAATTTACTTTGCAATTCAAGCAATCACGTTGATAACTTGTGCGCGAAGGAGAAAAAAAAGGTGTACACATCGTCTGCAACCAATCGGCAGGCGGGAGAAACAATCATTGTACTCAATCACCTGTGATGAGTCATGTGATGTAATTGACATTGAACAGACAGTGCTGTTGTAGAGGTATGTAAACTCTGATGTGCCGCTGATTTCTTTATTGAATTTATAATTTCTTCAATGCAACAAAACATAATATATTAATTTAGTCATAAACTTGAAGCACCAAATATCATACAACAGAGTAGTCACGTTCTGTCATTCGATCCAAGATGCGCTGCAGGGAAAATAAACATTGAATCATGAATGCTCATTATGTATTTGTAGCCTACTTAGTCACTTTGATAGTAGAATAATATACACTTACAGCCTGTGTTGCCTTCATATAAGGCTTATATGAAGTTTTTTGGTCCAATATGGCTCTGAACATTTTGGGTTGCCGACCCCCTAAGTGACAGACAGGAAGGTCTTCAGAATGGCAATGATTACAGGTTCTCTTAAACATAGAAAGATTCTTTTTTCTATTACTTTTTTTTTTTTTTTTTTGATAAACCATCTCCAAGAAGTTTTACCCATGGTTCGTGTTTATATTTAACAAAGTTGTGTAAAAAAAAAAAAGCTTGCCTGCAGATTTTCAAGATTTTACCAGATTCTATTAGATCCAAATAAGACTCCATTCAATTTTGGAGATAATCTGAATCAAATTCAGGACCCAGGATATTTTTTGAAAGGGTTCTTTGACATTATCACCTGTGAGAATTTTTTTTGGAAGCGTCATATCTCAGGAAGCCCAGCAGGAGGTGCTGTACTTTTTAAAAAATGTATTTCATTAGGCTATTTTTTTTTTTTTTTTCATTTACCACATTTTTCGGACCATAAGACGCACCTAAAAGCCTTTAATTAATATATATATATATATATATATATATATATATATATATATATATATAAAGGAAATATATTTTTATTGTTATAACTGAACTATGATGAGAGTTGAATCAAGTTTGGTTTATCTGACTTTTGTTTTGCTTAATGCGCCTTATAATCCGGTGTGCCTTGTGTGTGGACAGAGACCATTCAAGCGTCGTTCATTGATGTAGCGCCTTTATGTGGCGCCTAAAGATGTTGCGCTTTGTGGCCCGGAAAATATAGTGTAAATTTTCAGGTTCTTAGCAGATGGGAGACTTTCGACACAGTATATTGTGGCGACGATCCATTTTAAATTCTGAATTCAGGAATTTTTACAATGATTCTTTAACATTTTGAGAGTATAATTTTTATATGCCTGTTGTAAACGGACCGTATTACGTGATGGTGTTTACTGGTGGGCAGCGTGGACAGAAATGGTTTTTGCTTGATACCTTTAGAAAGAGTTGACCTAATTCGGTATGGACAAGCTTTAGTACAAGTGCCATTTACCGTGACGTTGACCTCATTTTTAAGGTAATTTTTTTGTTTATAATTCTTTCCTCTCTTTGCATTGATACCATGCAACAGACGTATCTTGCACGCTCTGAGTGTAATTTCTTTTACGTTTTGATTCACACGGGGCAGGTGTGCTTCTGTCCACCCGGTAGTATAAACCGGTACCAGTTTAAATACTGAAACGGTAACGGGCAATGGATTCGAATCCTGTCTCGGAGAAGTTAAACTAGATGCTTAAACGTTATGGGACCAGGATGATGAACGAGTAGACCTGTGTGTGAAAAGCTCAGCAGACATTTCCTAGGCTTGGTGGAGGTTTGCACTCTGGGTGTGCTTATTTATGTCTTTTGCCTTTTTGGTTAAAAAAAAAAAAAAAAAAAAAGGAATGACAGCAAGGGAACAACTGTTATTATCAGGGACTAACTTGAATTGCAAGTGTAAATGGATAAACATAATGTTCTCTCTCTTTCTCTCTTTGTGTCTCTCTCTCTATGTGTGTCAATAGGTAACATATCAGTTGAAGATTTTAACGACGGCACTCTTC
>CM045749.1:10344228-10419228 GCA_024760905.1 Plotosus lineatus
TGTGCAGAACGTTGAGCCATCAGGTTTCCACTTATTTGATTAGGATTTTGTTTTAACGGAAATGTGGCTTACTAGAATCTAAAGGCTGCTGCGTAAAGGGTGTCTGGCTCACTCTTGATGACATTACGGCTTGTTACATCTGTGGGCGCCGCATTACCACGAATTCTAATTGAATTTTAAAATAAATGTGACGACATGAAAGTATAACCATGACCAAAACTATAATATTTTTATTAAATTATTATTTAAATCTTTTTAAAGGTATTCAATGTATTCATAATAAATTACTGCTGATAATCTTCATCTTACTATGAAAATTTGAGCTGTTGTTCAGGTTAAAGTGCGAACACTAACAAACCTGATTTTGCTTATTTAAGGGCTCGAGAAAGACCCGGCAGCGTGATTTCGCTGTAATCTCATAGGCTTGGGTTGTGCACGTACAGAACGCTTTGCTATAATACTAATAATTTGTGTTCAACTTGCTTTTGCACTACAATGCTGGTAATTCTGGGAGTCTTAAGGGGGGGGGGGGTTAGAGTGGCCATTGGATTCTACAATCTCTTTATGAAGCTAACTGCAGTTGAATTGTTTTTTTAGTCGTTTTTTTAAACAATGTCCTCTTGTTACTGTGATCAGTGCCACATACTGCACTGAAGGTTTTGTCAAACATCTCACTGATACACCGACACTTGAGTTTTTAAACCCGTATTTCCACGATATCCTGTTTCAATTGATTCAAGTATTATCCCAGATTTGAGGAGTGATAACGAACCAATCAGATTGCAGTTCCTTTGTAGCAAACTAATAGACATTTACCTCACAAGCTTGGGATGATGTCTGAATCAAAACGACGGACGAAACCTCAGGTTTCCATAGTTACTGATTCTGAAATCAGACTGGTACTAATAACTCGAAATGAATAAGTTCTGATCTAATACCTACTTTGCTCTGATGGGGTCACATTTTTCTGTCCTTCTTTCTTTCTTTTTTTTTTTTTTTTTTTAAGCCATTGATGGCATGAGCAGCCATGGCGATTTAAGGTTCCTTGCTAAACTCATGGTCGAGAAGATCTGGAGATTGAGTTGGAAATCCGAGTTACAATCTGCCAAGTCAAATGCATTGTTTGGACTGAGACTTCAAACATTTTTTGACAGTCAAAAATAAACTTTTTTTTTTTAAATTAGCTTTCAACAATATGCACTGATACTCTCAGAAAACCACACCATCCTCTTCAACAGTGCGAACACATGGTTAATACTGTGCCTTTTTCAATGCACCTGTAACTGTACAGTAATGACGCATGTCATTATCACCATTAATTTATTTTTTCATCTTGAGAGAGAAATGGGTTGATGCTTCACCGATGTAACATGATAATGACGTTTGACGAGGGTTTTATTGTGAAAGTGTTTGATATGAACATTATGCCAAAACTGTTTTCACATAGGTTCACGTGTTTTCAGAGAAATACGAGACATTTTAATGAAATTTACAAATGAATGTTATTATTATTATTATTATTATTATTATTATTATTGAGCATATAAGCACATGTTTTTATTGAAGTAATTAATGGTGACTAGGGTGCCACAAAAAAAAAGTTTCTAATTTTTATTGTCCCGCCCCTAAATGTGTTCATAATATGAAAAGAAAAACAATCCCAAAGTTTGGATGTATTATAATAATTTTTACTGGTAGCTCAATCTTCCCAAAGTTACAAAATTGTGTAATATTCCTCAAATGTCTGAAATGGTAATCTAATGTTAAATTTAAATAAATTATTTAAAACTGCATAAATCATCAAAAATATAAAACCGCAGGAAGCACTCGTTGATTTGAAGGAAGTTTGCTTCCAGAGATTGTTTGCAGAGTTCCTCCAATCAGCTGTATTCCACACTCCTTCTTTGGCAGACTACAACTGAAACAAGCCATTCTGAAAACAACTGTGCACCACTAGTCCAATACTATATTTCAAATATTCTGCAATTATCAGAGTAATATACCGTATTCGACATAATAAGTATCCTGATCCAATAAGCGCCCCCGTGTTTTTTTTGTTTTTTTTTAAACTCTTATGTCTAACAATCGCCCATGTGTACTGGGAGCAAAATCGCAGATCAAACTTACCAATTTTATTCGATCAGTCTCTGTAAGCATAAAATGAGGCGTTCACTGCCTGTAAAAGTGAGTTTATACGGTATTTCAAGACCTCCTGCCACTGGGCAATGTCAATAATGTTCATCAGTAACAACACATTTGATCGTTTCTCCATGCTTTAAAAAACAGGAAAATATTTTGCTGTGTTCTCTTGGGAACTGTCCAACAAGATGAACCATTAACTGGTACAGCAAAAACTATGGGAATATCTGAATGAATGGAGCGATGAGCCAGATATGGACCTATCAGAAAGTGATGACGAGTATTTTGCACCCGATTCTCCTGCTCACTAACTTCATAAATTTAAGCACGTTCCTGGCCATGTGCTTTTCAACTTGCCAAGTGCTGAAGTTGGCCTTTGTGTTGATTGGTTCAATGTGTCATGAGAAAATTAGTGTTTTTTTTTTTTTAATTATGCTGTTTTCTGTTTATTTTCAGCTTTCATGTAAGTAGTTTGGTTGATACCACAAAATGAAAAAACAAATAGCAGTAAAACTCTTTTATTGTTCTGTTATTATTCATGTTTTCCACCTCGAGGGTAATAAGCGTTCCACTCCGCGGGTAACATTTTAATAAGTGCCCACCCACTTCAATTTTTTTTTTTAAGCGTCCTGGGCGCTTATCACGTCATATGCGGCATATATATATATATATATATACATAATTATATAATATGACACTATAGCTAACTGCAGCACTGGAACCAGATCCTAGCCTTTTATGTATTCTTATTAATTGGACAGATAACTTATACTTGTTGTCTTATTTAGATAACAATAAGTATATAAGTTAAATAACATTACTTGGTCATTTACCCTATTATCACTCAATCAATTCCTGTTAGCGGAAGACTTCCAATGGTAAGGCAGGATGAGGTGAATGCTATTAGTTTGTAAAGGCCTCCAATGCTGTGTATCTAATAAATAAATACCGTATTAAACAGTGATTTGTTTACACTGTCACAGTGGTTGTTTTGTTAATGATGACTCGAAAAAACCGATCTGAGCAAGAATACTGACTTCAATAAAATAATGCGCACAATCAGTTTTGTAATATAAAGAAATGGTTCAATTAAATAAGATTATATTTCAACATATAATACAGTGTTAACACGCAGGCAATGACCGACCGCTGAATACATGTCGTTACTCTATGAAAATATTCCAGCCGATTGAGCTACCAGTAAATATGCATATATTGCTATCAAACTTTGTGTAGTCGCTATGCTTCATAAAATAACAAAACTAGGGGGTGGGAAGTGAAAAATATTTTTAAATTATTTTTGACATTATAGTCTGTGGCACCCGAATGGTGACGGTTGGGCTGTCGGACAAAATGTGTGTATGGTGTGGTTATTATTTAAAGAGTTATTACTTTTTTTGTTGGGGTTTATAGCATAATATTATATTACTGAGATTTATATGGGACATGAAGCTACTTTTTATAAAACTGAAGGATTTGTTTTTCCTTTTTTTATTTAAGGAGGCAAATTTTTTTGTGAAACTATGAATTTTATTATTTTTGTTAAAGCTGTACATAACGTATCACGTCCTATCAGATTATTGATTGTGGAGGTAAATTCACTGGAATCAAACAGATCTGACTTTATTTTCAAAGCAGTTGTATCCGTTTGGGTGTCTCACCCTAAAAAAAAAAGGAGAGAGAGAGAGAGAGAATGTGTGTATGTGGCTTTTCAGGGAAGCAAAGGATTTATTAAAGCTACATTCTGACTGAGGGTCGTGTTTACTGAGTGCGTTGTCTACTATGTGATCGTGACATGATCCGGAATCAGCAAGTTCTTTATTCCATCAGCCAGGACAAACACACAGTCTGGATAAAACTTCCAAAATTGGACGTGGTTACTGACTAGGTAGAATTATTACCAGTGGGACAGGGTCATGTGATGTAGCGACCCATGCTGAGCTGGAGACTCCTTCTGCAAATAACATAGCCACTGCTTTAGAAAATGGATCAACTCCGGACCAATCAGAAGGGAGGAGTCGACAGTGCTGTAATACAGTTTGTGTACCCTTGTGACAAAATTCTCTTTATACCAATCCAGTAAATTTCATAGATTTTTTAAATTATTTATCCTCCAATATTTTTTGGACATCTAATGTCAAAGGTCTATCTTCACGACTTCTTTTCATATTGTCTGTCAAATGTTCTTTTCATTTAATTCTCCATTTTCAGATTAGATTTAGAGATTGAAAGTAAAGGCAACTTTTTAAACAAACATACTTGTAGTACTGTGCAAAATATCAACGTTCCCCCACACACAGGACAAAATTTTCAGGTTTTTTTTTTTTTTTTTTTTTTTTGGGGGGGGTTACTTTATCAATCAAATCCAAAAATATTATAGAACTCCTGCACAAACTTAAAGTTACAGATGTGTCATAATCAATAACCTCAGAAGAACTGAGACGAGTTCTCCAACTTTCACCTCATTTCCTTATAAAAATGCATTGTACCTGGAACTACTTTGTTTTTTTGTTTTTCTTTTTATTATTATTATTTTTCCAACAAAGCCAAGAGTCAGCTTACCAAATACTGACTTTGTAAGATCACTGTTTTCTTCTCTTGTGGAGGACTCAGGTATTTGGACATTGTTGTATATGGGACAAAGAAAACAGCAATGAATTAAAAAAAGGAATAAAATGCCACAGAGATTAATATTTACTTTTAAAATGTTTCTTTTCTTTTTATTGGGTTTATTATTTAAGTGGTACTATTAATCGTTATCATAAATTATTTTATGATGATTTTATTCACATCTGAGACAACGGTAAATGATAATACATTATGATTAATGAAAATATTACTGCATATTATTTAACTTATTCTTGACTTATTCAACAGGGTTGGTTATATTTAGCTGTAAATGAGCTGATCGCTAACGAGGCATGTAGCACCAAGCAGCTGAGATTGACTGGAATAACTGCTTTATTATATCCAAATCCACTGCAGTGATTTGATGAAAATTTTTAATTATTCAAAATCATTTCTGCTTTGCAGGCTACAGGACTTGTTTGTATAAATCATCCCAAACAAACTAGCAAAGTGACATTAAACACATGCTTTTGTGAAAAAAAATTTCTTAATATGAAAATTTACGCAAAGCTTTCTGCATGATCCTGTTACCAAAAAAACAGACAAAAAAGTTGATAGTCAAACATGACGACTTTGGTAAAGGTACAAAAAAAAAACAAAATAAAACATCAAACACAGTAATCCCCCTTATTTCGCGATTAATGAGGACCGCGAAAAAACGCAAAATGACTTCTGCCACTTCTTAAGGACACCCACCCACCTACTCGTCCTTCTCAAAAACTTAGCATATTGTGATAAAGTTCATTATTTTCTGTCACGTACTGATAAATATTACACTTTCATATGTTTTAGATTCATTACACACAACTGAAGTAGTTCAAGCCTTTTATTGTTTTAATATTGATAATTTTGGCAAAAAAGTAAAGAAAAAAACAAAAATCCCTCTCTCAAAAAATTAGCATATTTCATCTGACCAATAAAAAATGTGTTTTAATACAAAAAAAGTCAACCTTCAAATAATACTAAACAGTGTTGGGTCTGGTGTCTCTCAACTTTCTCTTCACCATATCCCACAGATTCTCTATGGGCTTCAGGTCAGGAGAGTTGGCAGACCAATTGAGCCCAGTAATACCATGGTCAGTAAACCATTTAGCAGTGGTTTTGGCACTGTGAGCAGGTGCCAGGTCGTGCTGAAAAATAAAATCTTCATCTCCATAAAGCTTTTCAGCAGATGGAAGCATGAAGTGCTCCAAAATCTCCTGATAGCGAGCTGCATTGACCCCGCCCTTGATAAAACACAGTGGACCAACACCAGCAGCTGACATGGCACCCCAGACCATCACTGACTGTGGCTACTTGACACTGGACTTCAGGCATTTTGGCATTTCCTTGTCCCCAGTCTTCCTCCAGACTCTGGCACCGCGATTTCCGAATGACACGCAAAATTTACTTTCATCCGAAAAAAGTACTTTGGACCACTGAGCTTCTCTGTAGCCCAGGTCAGGCGCTTCTGTCCCTGTTTCTGGTTCAGAAGTGGCTTGTGCACGGTGGCTCTGGATTTTCTACTCCAGACTCAGTCCATCGCTTCCACAGGTCCCGCAAGGTCTGGAATCGGCCCTTCTCCACAATCTTCCTCAGGGTCCGGTCACCTCTTCTGGTTGTGCAGTGTTTTCTGCCACACTTTTTCCTTCCCACAGACGTCCCACTGAGGTGGCTTGATGCAGCACTCTGGGAACAGCCTATTCGCTCAGAGATTTCTTTCTGTGTCTTACCCTCTTGCTTGAGGGTGTCAGTGATGTCCTTCTGGACAGCAGTCAGGTCGGCAGTCTTACCCATGATTGCGGTTTTGAGTAATGAACCAGGCTGGGAGTTTTTAAAAGCCTCAGGAATCTTTTGCAGGTGTTTAGAGTTAATTGGTTGATTCAGATGATTAGGTTAATCGCTCGTTTAGACTACCTGAACATGATATGCTAATTTTTTGAGATAGGAATTTTGGGTTTTCATGAGCTGTATGCCAAAATCATCAGAATTAAAACAATAAAAGACCTGAAATATTTCAGTTGGTGTGCAATCAATGTAAAATATATGAAAGTTTAATTTTATCAGTACATTACAGAAAATAATGAACTTTATCAAAATATGCTAATTTTTTTAGAAGGACCAGTATGTATATTATATAAAATTTATATAGAAGTTAATTTTAAAGTGTTCTATGCATTTTAATGTCATACAGGCAATGTGTATTAATATATAAATAAATTATACACTTTATAATGACAATAAATATATAAATACTGTATAACAAACCTTATAAATAACAAATCCACAGCCACGTCGAGAAGAATCACTGGCGGCACTGGTAATTGGGTGGGGCTCGTCAGCGCCTCCAGAGCCTTTGCTTTAGTACGGATCATGTTCGTGTCCAAACTCGCAGGCGGTTAACTCTCTTTCTCTCTCTCCATACACTGCATGTGCTGGTGAGGGGCGTGGCTGTTACCTGTAGGTGAAATCCAGAGAGCACACCTGAATTCACTCAGCCATCAGCTATAAAGAGCTCCGTACTCGACCAGTTTCCGTGTTGATACTCTCCCAGTGATTTTGGTTTTTGTTTTTCCCTCACCACTATGGTGAACATAATTTTTCCCGCACCCCAGTGCTTCCCCTGAGCTCAATAAAAGTCATCGTTTCACGAGGGAGGAAAGGTGTGTGGGATGCTGGGAAATATAATCTCGACCAATCAGCTTGCTGGATTCACAGCCAATCAGAGTACACTCAAGTCAAGCAGGAATACACAGCATGTTGGGTAGCGTAGTTGAATGTAAATGTCATGCTGTAGTGTGCGTGAATTTTCAATAATCATTAATTTTTTAGTTTCCCGATGGGAAATCCCGCGATATTGCGGGGATGCGAAGTAGGAAACGTGGAGTGGCGGGGGATTACTGTGCTTTTATTCCAGCAACCCCTCCTCCCTTTCTCAGTAGAGTATGAACAGAACACTTTTTTCGATTTTTTTTATGTAATGATATGTGCTGATATCCCAGTAGAAGAGCAGCCAATCAGAGCTCATATTGCTCATATCTGGTATCTGTAGGAATAATAAGAAACTGTGCCATCGTGAATCTTGGCCTTTGGTTGACTTATTGCCTTCATCAAAATCTCTCCTTTATGATCATTAGAAGGTGTTATAAATGTTTCAGAGGACTGTGGGGGCTTTGTAACTCTCATGCCACATTATCATCATGTGCTGTACTCTGAACAATTAAGTCATAAACATGAAACAGTTTTATCGTTCTGACGGAGGATTGAATTCATGCGGCTTCAATGCATCGCATTTTTTTAAAACATATCCATCAAATAAAAAAAATAAGGAAATTAAGGAAGGATAGGGGAAAAAGTTAAGGAAAATTCCACAAAAACAAGGCCAATTATGCAAAAAACAAACAAACAACCCAAAACCCCCCATCAAAACTACTTACATTTTTATGTGATGTGCGCATCTCAGTGTGTGTGTGCACACATCTGTGCATCTCTATGTGTGTGTATTTATATTTTATTTACATCTTATGCATTATTTTTGAATGTTTAATTATTATAAGCATTTATAGCATTGAATATGTATTTATGTATTGATATTATATACACATATACATGTACATATACGTCAGTCGGGGGGGGGGGGGGTTGATCCTACTTTGCGGAATTCGGCGGTCACAGGGGGTCTCTGTCCCAATTAACCGCGGAAAGTGAAGGATCCCTGTATTATAAACTCCGAATTACTTGCACCTTTGTGTCATTATTTAATGGCCATCTTTAAATGTATAAAAATCTTTAAAGTCAGAACCTCATCTTCAAAACACTTCAAAGTCAGGCGTAACTTCCTGCCATCAGCTGTGAATTTAAAGTGAACTTTATTATAACATGGAAACTGAGCTGTAATAAACACTATCTCCAAATCATTGTGACCTGCTTTGACCTTGACCTTTAACCTAGACATTCTGGAGTCAAATTATCTCCTGGACTTTGGTAGGTAGGGCAGTTTCCACTCCAAATTTGGTGGAAATCCATACTTGAGTGTGGTCAGGATTGACAAACGTCGGGGGGTTATAATGCATCCATCCATCCATCCATCCATCCATTCATTCATTCATTCATTTTCTTAATCCAGTTAGGGTCCCGGTCAGGCTGGTGCCCATCTCAGTCGACTCTGGGCGAGGGCAGGGTACACCCTGGACAGCTCGCCAGGCCATCACAGAGCCAATCACTCACACAACCATTCATACTTACTCTACCTTCATCAAAGTTCTGTCTGTGGCAGATGTACTTACGTCAAAGATTTATATTTTGATGAATCTTGAATAGTAAACAATGCTGAATACTGAAAGATTATGACGTTAAGTCCCTGAAACCACCAGCTCATACAATGGGTTTAGTCATCTGAGCGTTGACTGCTTGACTGCTTTCCTTAGCTATTTGCATGATAATTAATCTAAGTGATCATAATTACCACTAGTCCAGTCAATCAGGTCTGGGCCGGGACTAACGACGGAAGAATTTCACAGGAAGCAGATTGGACGCAGGTATGTAAGATGTGTTTAAACAAAAACCACAGTTTGGATTTCTGTAACGTTTGGCGTGATGGTAAGTTTCATACTGAAGAGCAGTGACGGGTCGCGGACAGGGTCGCGGACATTGAGCAGATTCTCTGTGTGAAGTTCATGGTTGAGATGATTGAGTTTCCGTTGTTGATGCAATCTGTCTTTGTTCTTCTTCTTCTGTTTTAGGAGCCTAGAAAAGGAGAAAGGAAGCTAAAACGAAGGGGAAAAAAAGGATGGGAATGAACAGGATGAGTCTTTGTCACTTCAAATAATATCGCAAATATTTTCTCTTAACGGATATTTTTGTCTGGAACAAGATACAGTATTAGAAAGCATTTCTTAATCCGTAGTCTGTGTTTGTACTGTTTTGCACTGACACTGATTTCTTTTTTTTTTTAAATGCGCAGTGCATAAGTATTCACCCCCCCCCCTTTGAGCTTTTCCACATTTTACAATTTGACAATGACTCACAAATCTACACTAATTAGCCAACAGTATTACTTTCAGGAGCTTCCATCACTTCCGGGCGAGAACATTCCAAACTGGGGGAAAATGTCAAGAGAACGGCGGGAATACTTACACGAGGCGCGGTACACTGTCACTAAGGGTACGATTTTATTAATTAGTGTATGTAGTGTATGAAATCATTAAAAGGTGTTGGATCATGTGATGATCTGACACCAAAGGGGAGCAGCATGCTGCCTTATCTTAACATTATATGAATTGTTTCTTTCTAAAGAATTTTTGAACAGTTAGGTTTTCTGATGTAATAATGATGTCGAAGTAAAATACTGACCGGTCTGCTGTTTCAGTTTTGAGGGTTCCCCCTCCCCCACTCTTATCCAGAGTGACTAACATTTATATATTTTTGAATACAACTGACCATAAAGGTTAAGGGCTTCGTTCAAGGGCCCAACAATGGTAGCAGGGTGGTACCAGGGATTGCACCCCTGAGCTTCAGATATTTAACCCAGAGCCTTATCTTGAGCACTACTGAGCCAATGCTCTCCTAAGGGTGTTTGCCAAATGCCTTTAATGTAAATGTAAAATATCAATAATGATTAAATAGAGATGGTAAACAAAATATTCTGAAAAAATATATATTTTTCAGCAGAGAAAAATGAAAGCTTTATTTAGTTTGAAGTGGAATAAATGTGATGTGCGTCAACTTTGATATTCATCTTCTGAAGAATATTTCAAGTTTTTCACTCAAATCTGTATTTTAAATGTGTTTGGTGTCTGTTTCTTTATTGAGATTAATGTTAGTCCTTCATTTTTAACACTAAACTGCCTCACATGATGTTCCATGTTTCCTCAGTTGTATTTCTGTCATGAGCCTACAGGTGGTGCTATTTTTTATTTTTTATTATTATTATTATTATTATTATTATTATTACTATTATTCTTATTATTTTTATTATTTTTGAAACAACTATTAAAAAGCTTTGGATGCATGTATACAAATTTAATAAAGATTTTCTGAGCATGTTCGCCTGAAGTGTGGAATCATCTTATTCTGATTTTGATTTATGTGTAATATTTTCATGCAGAGCTCAATATGAGATCTTTGGGAGTTGTGTTTTTTCACTGTTCCAAGTGTTCTCCCAACATATGAGTAGAAACACTGTATCCCACTGATATAAGAACCCTGTGATCAGAAGGTTCTCCTCAAAAGTCAATTATTTGTGCGTTTCTTTTCTGGGAAAAAAACATCCAACAGCAAGAGGGGGGGGGTTTAATAAACTCCACCCAGTTAAAAAGTTATGTTTTGCAAACAGGGATTTAATACCTTTTATGTAGAAAGTGGGTGTGTTGAAGATCCATGCCATCCAATGATCAAGTTATTCTGTGGTGGATCCTTGAATAAACCTACGATTGATTTTGACTGATCGTTTAAAGCAGCCCTATCACTCTTTTCCATGTTTTGTTTTTCAATTTAATTCAAATTGGTTTTATAGAAGTAGAGCTTTTTACAGATGTCTGTCGGGTTTTTACACCCGAACCATAGTGGCTCATCAGGCCCGGTTTCTGTAGCGTGAAGCAATCAGGAGTTGACCTCCTCCTGGATGGGACGCTAGTCCATCACAAGTTACCTTCCCAGTATATTTTACTGGTACCCATTTATACTGCTGGGCGAACAGAGGCACACTTGTGGTTGAGACCTTTCCCAAGGGTCCGGGCACAGTGGGGGTCTCAGTGGGATTCGAACTCACAACCTCCCGATCATGAGCGCAGCACCCTAACCACTACACCACCAGCCCCTTTTACAGATGACATTATCATAAATCAGCTTTGCACAAGAAAAGTAGGAGTTTATAAAGTACAAAAGAATTTAAACATTTACTCCGACCCCTATACACATCCTGAATGAGCTTTGCCCATAGTGACGGTGGCAAGGAAAAGCTGCAGTTGATCTTCTTTTCCTTTCGGCTTTTCCCTTCAGGGGTCGCCACAGCGAATCATCTGCTTCCATTTCACCCGATCCTTTGCATCTTCTTCTCTTATACCAGCTACCTTCATGTCCTGCTTCACTACATCCATGAATCGTCTCTTTGGTCTTCCTCTGGGCCTTCTGCCTGGTAGTTCCAACCTCAGCATCCTACTACCAATATACTCACTATCCCTCCTCTGTACATGTCCAAACCATCTCAATCTACCCTCTCTGACTTTGTCTCCAAAACATCTTACATGTGCTGTCCCTCTGATGACCTCATTCCTGATCCTATCCATCCTCGTTACTCCCAAAGAGAACCTCAACATTTTCATCTCTGCTACCTCCAGCTCTGCCTCCTGTCTTTTCCCCAGGGCCACTGTTTCTAACCCATACAACATCACTGGCCTCAACACCGTCTTGTACACTTTAGCTGTAGTTGATGTGAGGAAGAAAACTTGAGAGGAACCACATCCAAAAGGGAAACCCATCCTCATTCGTGTGAAACCATGCAGATACAAACCATGTACAAGGAACTTCATTACACTCCAAAATGTAGTCTGGTTGGTTATACAACTAACTGTCAATCCTTTAAAAGAATTATGGGAAAAGAATTTGTACGTCTAACAGTGAAAAGTCACCGTCACAGTCTGAGTGCACATTTGAGTCCATATAGATAGATCTTCATCGGCAGGAGGGGCCAGCATCCGCTCACCAAGACAAAGCACAGGAGTCAGAGAGCTGAAAGGTCAGGATTTCCACCATCACAGAAGAAGAATGTGTACCTCAGCAAAACACACACATGCACGGGGGGTTGTTAGGTGTACTCATAATAGTTCATCTTCTGTAACCACTTAATCCTAATTAGGGTCACGGGGAGGCTGGCGCCCATCCCAGCCAACTTCAGGCGAGGGCAGAGTACACCCTGGACAGCTCGCCAGGCCATCACAGGGCGGAAACATGCAGACGGCTTTGCAGCTACTCTTGTCGAAAGTCAGCAATGGTTCTTTTACATGCCTCTCACCATAGACAGTGAGAGACATGGCCAGCCTTTGATAACCCAGTTAGCTGCACTGGGGAGGACAGTGACAACCTTGTGGAGAGTGGGACTCGAACCCCCAACCTTTGGATCAGCAATCCAGCGCCCTATACCACTAGACCACCACTGCCCTCACTCATAATAGTGTGTAACGGAAGTAGGTTTTATTATTGCTGAGTACAAGCAGGGACTCCACATGACTTTCTATGACAGCATAACTAAAAGAGAGAGAACCAGAAGGAAGGCAGACATGAGGGCGAGCTGTAACATGAGGCAATCAGCCACCAGACTAAGGTACCTGGGTGGGTATGTAGAGTGGAGGAGCGACAGCATCCCAACATCACAGTTTACTATTTTTGATTCAGAGTAATCATTATCATCATTTAGATTCAGTCCACTAGAACATAGAACTTAATGATTGGTCAAAAGGTTAAAAATTATGTCTAAATATGTGCAAAGCAGGCAGCATGGTGGCGTAGTGGTTCGCACATCTGCCTCACAGCAAGAAGGTCCTGGGTTTGATTCCTAGCTCAGGTGTTTCTGTGTGGAGTTTGCATGTTCCCCCTGTGCTTGTGTGGATTTCCTCCCACAGTCCAAAAACATGCACAAGTAGACTCACTGGCTGTTCCAAATTGCCCCTAGACATGAGTGTGAGTATGAATGGTTGTGTGAGTGTTGGCCTGGCGAGCTGTCCAGGGCTGCTCTTGCCCAGAATTGGATGAGATGGGCACTTCCACGTGATTCAGCAGTTCAGAAAATGAATGTGTAAAGCATTTTAGTCCAATGAATATAATTGCAATAACATCTCTGGTGTGACATTGATATCACAGAGGTGGAAAAGAAATGGAGTAATATTATGGGATGTCTATGACATCATATTAAAGAATACTGAAAAAAACATGAAAGGAAAGGAGCCAATTGAGTTCAGGCTCGCACTTTCCAGAAGTCAATAATTTATATTACATATACTGTACGTCATACAGAAGAGTCACGTGAAAAGCAGGAACATTGATTTATGGGTAGAAAGAGAACAATTTATATTTTGTCAGTGCTGTTTGTCTTCAGTATTACCCTTTTTTGAATAATTTAATGATACGTTTCACGTTTGTAAATTTTCTATTTTAAAGAAGTTGCAACACTGTCGTTTTAACCACGGTATCAAAATAAAAGTCTTAATAATGTAAAAAAAAATATTGAATAAAGATTACAGTTGAGAAAGAACCAAAACATTCAGCACTGATTTTTTTCAAGTAATAATGTAAGTATTCAGTTCCTATTTTATTTTACCCTCCACACTTAACACCTGTTCAATTACGATTCTTTTCTTTTCTTGTTATGGAGCTGTTTTACCCATGATTCCATTTAACCGGAAATGGTTTGTTGGCGCTTATGAATTGGCCACGCATATCGGAAGTGAAACCCGTAAAGCAACAGAAGTTAAGGCGCTCCTGGGTCTGTTTTTGTGGTTCGGTTTCGTGGGTTTTTTTTTTTTAGGAAATTATAAGTGAGTATTTGGTTTATTAGTGTTGTGTTGGTGTTGAATGTTGACGTGTGAAGTTTCATAACATGAAATCGGTGTTTGTCTGTCACAGTAGGCGTGGTGCTGCGAACTTGGTTAGTAATCTAGCTAGTAATTAAACAGTCTAGCTTTATGTCGGTTTTTGTTAATATTTAAAATGAATTAGAAGAATATATTTGTATAAGGCTCGTATATTTTTAGATAACCTAAACACGAGTAATTCCTGCTCCATTATAGCTGTAAGTTTTCTGTTTCGCTATCATTTAGCTAGTAGTTAATCCAAAATAAATAGCTTGTTTGGATCTTTCGTGTACAATTTTACACATATAATTTAATACTTTTAGCTTTTATATTGTCTGGACATGTTAATTACGTTTTCATTTTAAATCATGGGTCATGGTTATGATAGTTGACAGATCTAAAAATCACGTCATATTTATATCCGAAAGGAGGAGAGTTTCTTCTTTCAGACACAAGATGGCACTGTTTAAAAAAAAAAAACAAACAAAACACCCCAGTAGACTACTACCGGTGTACAGTACCCTGCCAAAAACAATCCCCAAATGGGCAGGAGCCACAAGGTCACAAGGTGTGTCACGTGGGGAAAAAGATGTCCCTGCTTTTCATTAATTACTATCCTGGATCAAGGAAGTAAAACAATTGAGGAGATTTCTGAAATAACTGAAACTGGGTTGAGATTTTAATTGTACGTGGAAAACCTGCATGCTGCACCTTCCCTTCCTCCACCTTTATGTCTGGAGTGCACTTTATCAAGGTACCCAACCCCAAGCTGCTCTCTCCAGGCGCTGTACTGTGTGGAAACTCCCTCTCCAAGTGTTCGCCCAAGATCATCACCCAAGATGCCACATCTAGCTGCATTGCATTCTGGGAATTAAAGCCCAGTGTTTGAGCTGCCAGTCTTTCTGCTACTTCTGTGTTGGAATTTTTTTTTTTTTTTTTTCCCCCCTGCAGGATGAGTCTGCAGTGGACTGCGGTGGCATCCTTCCTGTATGCCGAGGTGTTCGTCATTCTGCTGCTCTGTGTCCCCTTCATTTCCCCCAAACGGTGAGCTCCAGCCTGCCGCTTCATTCCTCAGCTTCCAGTTTTCAATTTATTGAACCCAAAAGCCAAACTGTTCTACTGATCAAGGTTTAAAAGCGAGGAGAGAACTCTAGGTCATGTTTCAGTCCTGTAAAAGGTGATTATTCTGATATCAGAGTACCGGCTAATACCCATCGCTAATCCAGTGTCCTCAGTGTTGCCAAGGTTACGTAATGTCTGCAGACTGGACGTCTGTGGATGGAGTTAGAACGTGTTTTAAATCCTGTTTAATCCACTGTTTGAGGTCAGTATTAGCCACGCCCCTGCATGAATGATGCAATCCATGCAGCTTTATAGTTTGCGCTTACATTTTGTGATGTCGCTGGTGCACGCACGTCCTTTGCTGTCCCTACTTCCTGTTTCTGATCATGGTTCCCAGCAGATCATGTGTTTTTGAGTCAAGTTATTAGGAATGAAACGCAATCCAGTGAAAATCTTTGTGAAATCTTTTCCCCTTTATTGCTTTTGTCTTGTTCGGGATGGAATGTCTGATTTAGCATTTAGTAATCGCATCATTTCAAAATGCTGGCAATTTCAGAAATACCCAGCACCATTTTTGAAACATAAAATAAATTGATTTAAAAGTTGTATTCTTATGTACTACATGGGAATGATGCAATCTGATTGGTCAGCTATCACGGCGATAAAAAAAAAAACAATAACCCAAAAAAATCATGTTTGGGTTTGCCGTGGCCCCCATCACACACGGGGGACACTGCTTTCACAGGCTGTCCGCAGCTGCTACCTCAGTCTTGTTAACACTCTAGGAGTCCGGCTTCTCTGTGGATTTTTCATATTTAGTTGCATGGTCCCTATGCCATGCCCTGTCAGCTTTTTGAAACCGGGTCACCTTGACCTATTTTTCAAGGTCATAGAGGTCAGTTTATCAAAAATGCCCATCCACACACCAGAGGTCGCAGTTGGCCACTTGGAAGGTACACTTAGTTCAAGTGCTTCTTAAATAGTGAATAGCGGTATGATGCCGGGGGGCACGGTGTGATGCTGGGGGGAGCGCACGTGACTCTGGTGAACATGCTTTTCTGAAATTGTATACGAGAATTAAGTGTAATTGCACCTCCACTCCACTAGTTGGCAATGGTGCTCTCATTGTCGCGGTATGGTGTAGCAGTTTTTTGCATGAGCAAACGATATGAAGTACAGTAAACAACCCATCAAGAAACAAAACGGAAAAATTTCTAACAGGAATGAAGAGAAAGGTGGAGAGAGACGGCGATATTAAGACATAAATAAGTTGAATGAGTTTAAATAAGGATGTTTTTTTTTTTTAATTTCAGGCACACTGGTGCATTTTAAATCTTTTCTATTACAGATGAAAAACAATGTTAATGAAGTTTTCTTTCTTGTAAGTTGAACTATGCAGTTGGCCCCCTTCTTACGAAAACCCCTGAATATGAAAAATCCAGTATACGAAAAACATTTTCCTAAATTTTTGTCCTCTGTGTACGAAACAAGTTCTTCATACCAAAAGTGCCAAACGCGCCATTCAAACAATGGGCAAGTTGTTGTCTCATTGGCTGTCTCCCAACATTTCGCCCTGCTGACCTCCCGTTGGCCTCGCATTGGTCAGGATGGAGCTGAATCTCCACAGTACTGTACCTATAATGTTTGTTTGTCACACGTGTAAAGGAGAGCTGTATTGTTAGTTCGTGAGTTTTTTGGAAGTGCTCATTGCAGCTTATTTTTTGTTTGTTTTTTTTAAGTTGTTTAAGCCAGTAAATGTGTAATAAATGTGGCACGCGCCGCTGAATGTGGGAAAAACGCGGCTCATCCGGACCTCCGATCCCTCAAGCAAACAGGTGAATGTTGAGTACTAAACAAGTGTTCAACGCGCACTTGCCTGCTTGACAGATCGGCGGTCCGGACAAGCCGCGTTCCACCCCAAAAGCTCCAGTGTCGGCCGCGACGCCTCCCGCACTTGGCGGAGCGCGTCACAAATGTTTAATAATGTTTAATATTGTTTGGTTAATAAATGTTGAATAACGGTTTAATTAATAAATGTTAATAAAATGGTTTAATATGTTAATAAAATGTTTAAATGGTTTAATAAGGGTTTATGGGGTAGTCTTGGGAGCCTTGGAACGAATCACGTGTTTTACGTGTAAAATGCACCTCTACTTACGAAAACTCCAGGTTACGAAAAAGGCTCTGGAACGGATTCATTTTGTAAGAAGGGAGTCGACTGTCTTTCTTTTTTTTTTTTGTTTATAATGTTGATAAAGACACAATGATATGCAGAGGTGTACTAATAACAATTTTATAGACAAATAATAGTTTTTATAGTTGCTCGGGGGGGGGGTGAATTTTTTTTTTTTTTTTTTTTTCCCCTTCCAAAGGGGTGGCGCCACAGAAAATAATTGAGAAGCCCTGACCTAGTGTCCTGTAACAAGAAGTGCACGAGAGTCACGGTGTTGTCTTTTCTAGATGGCACAAAATATTCAAGTCCCGCATTGTGCTCGCCATCACGACCTACGGAAACACAGCCTTCATCGTGATCATCTGTATCCTCGTCTTCCTTCTGATTGGTGAGTATGTAGATTCATCATGATTTAATATTCGAGCAGGAGTGTGTGTGTGTGTGTGTGGGGGGGGGGTCATCATCAGATGTTTACTTTGTACCTCAATAAAGTTTACCGATATTCAGAGTATAAATCAAGAGCAGAATAAAGTATTAACATATTAATGTCTTAAATATTTTGTTTATATTGTAGTGTCGTGGATCTTAATGTGGACTTGATTTGGTTTTAGTGACCAAGTGACCATGGATGTTTTATTCTTTAATCAGACATGAGTTTCCTAATTAATGAGGGTAATTATATATCAATTATAGTTCATCCATCATAATACTGTTTGTGTGTGTGTGTGCGTCTGCGTGCGCTCGCTTCCAGATGCGTTCAGAGAAGTACGGAAGTACAGCGTAACTGAAAAAGTGGATCTCTCGAACAACCCCGTGGCCATCGAGCACATTCACATGAAACTGTTCCGAGCGCAGAGGAACGAGTACATCGCTGGATTTGCCCTGCTTCTCTGTCTGTGAGTCTGTCTGTCTGTCTGTCTGTCTGTGAGTCTGTCTGCGAGTCTGTCTGTCTGTCTGTCTGCGAGTCTGTCTGTCTGTCTGTCTGCGAGTCTGTCTGTCTGTCTGCGAGTCTGTCTGTGAGTCTGTCTGTCTGTGAGTGTTCTCTTTTTCTCTCTCCCTGTCTGTCTATATATGCCTGCCTCTCTTCTCACTCTCACTGTCTGTCTTCCTTTGTGTCTCATGTTTTTGCTTGCTTTCTCTGTCTCTCCCGTTCTCCCTCTGTCCTACACTCTTCCTTTCTCTGTCTATCTTCTCTCACTCTTGCTGTCTGCCTCACTTTCTCCCTATGTACCTCACTGTCTGACTCTCACTGTCAATTGCAGTCCATCTCTCTCTCTCTCTCTTTCTCTCACTTCTTTCACTTCATCTGTGTTCTTGCACTCTCTCTCTCACTCTCTCTCTCTGTCTCACACTTTCTTTCAGCGTACTTCACTGTATCACTCACTTTCTGTCTCTCGCCCACATTCCCTTTCGTTCACTCTGTCGTTCTTTCACTTCTCTGGCTCACGTCATCTGTGATGTTCTCTCTTCTGTGCTTCTCATTATTAATTCCTCTTGGTCTTTTGTTTCCTTGTGAACAGTTTCAATCTGTGTATTGAAGTGATATACACATTAACGTCTACATATAAGCACACACGCCCACTTACGGAATTTTCACAAGCATTGCGGTGTCGTGTCAGATGAATAACATAGTCCCCTGTCCTCAGTAATTTCTTCTGCCACGTGCCGGGATCAGAGTCCGACATGGCCCCGTGATGATCTGCTCCATTCCCACAGACCAGTGTTACCCCACCTGTTAATCAGATCAAACATTCCAAGCATTCTTAATCGGAACGGAGCTCAGGGAATCTTTAGCACGTGCGTTTTAACCCCACGTCTGCGTGATAATCTCATATTTGGCGTGGATTAACGCTGGGCGACTTTACGCAAAAGGATAATGTGTGAATGGTGCATGTTACTGTAAGATGGATGGAAGTTGTACAGTAATGATGGAAGAAGGAACAGGACAGTTGCACATCTTCGAAAATATGAATGCGCATGCTTTCTCATTCCAGGCCTCATGTTGTCATTCTCTGAATGAGCGGATATTAATATCACACAACTATTGTTACTACTTTTCTCTGGCTGCCCGGTTCAGTGCGGTTATTTGGACAGCTAGCATGTGATTAAAGAGCAGATGATTGACGGTTATATTTAGCTAACATACTTGGCGTGAACAAAATGACCTCTAACTCAGTGCTCATGTTGCACTTGGCATCTCGGAGTCCAAGTGCACAGCTGCTCAGGCACTCCGGCATTCGCGAACTGATTTGAGAGAGAGAAAAATAGACGGCTTACGAGAACGCCATGCCGCAGCTTGAGAGCGTGCTTCTGTTTGGTTCATCGGCCTACGCGATTGAGAAATATGAACTAGGTTCCCAGGAACCCGGCTCGTGTTGCAGCGTTGGCATTCGGCGCAAGATAAGAACGGTGAGTGCTGAAAGGTTAAAGTAAAACTGGCCCATAATGCACTGTTCCCAACATGGAGTCCCTTGTGTTTTGAGGGAAGTACCCGCTGCAACCGGAGAGCAATGCACAGAAGGAATAAATGCACACTTGTTCTGCAGCTTATGACCTCGTGCACAACTGAGCAGCTTGTCACGTATGCTCGCTCTGCATCATCAGGGAGTCACATGGTCTGTGTTAACATGTAGTTTCCTCTTCAGCTATCTGAGACGCATCCCCTCCCTCTCCCCCTCCCCCTCCCCTCCTTTTTAAGGCGTGTTTTTACCAGATGCAGAGATCGCTATTCCTGTCAGATGTGTGATGCATGTGTCAAGTGATCATTTGCCCTTTGAACAGACTACGTGGAGGAGTCTGTTGACCTCATTTAGACGGGCCAAGGGTCATGAGTGAAATCAATTCCTTTTTTTAAATTGGCTGCGGTCGTATATTGCAGTGATGCTTTTGTTGGTACATAGGCCCCCACCCCCCCCACCCCCTCACCCCAATGGCACATTGGATGCCCTTTTTCGGAAGCGTGCAGCAGGCTAACCTTGGCTTTACCCCGAACCCCTGTCTCATCGTGGACCTTTTTTTTTTTTTTTTTTTTTTTTTTTTTGTAAATTACAGATCGTCTAACTTAATGTCCGGTAACTGTCGTCTTTCTCCGTATGCATGTAAATATACACCAACTTGCGCTGTAACAGCGGTTCAGGGTGTATGTTCTCTTCCTGTCCGAGTACACAGTGTGAAGCTTCTCGGTGATTTGCACCATCAAGTCGCATTGAGAAGGTTCTAGGTTTGAATCTCATCCAAGATTTTTTTTTTCTGTGTGTCCTTTGCATGTTGTCCCTGTGCTTGCTTGGGCTTCCTCTGGGTCCACTGGTTTCCTCGTACAGTCCAAAGCGATGCGCATTAGCTCAACTGACTATTCTTAATTGCCCCACTTGTGAGTGTTGGGTGTGAGTGGTTGCATTGCCTCAATTCTCGTCTGGACTCGGATAGGACGGGCTCCACCTTGACAGACGTGACCCTGACAGACCAGCATTAGAGACAAAATTAATCAAAGTGGTTTTTTTTTTTTTTTTTTTTTCTTCTTTCTTCTCTCTGGCACCGTCTACAGTTTAGTTGTGTTAAATATCCCATATGTCAAATAGCCCTCCCAGTATCATGACCATGAGGCAGGGGCGAGGGCAAGCGTCCTCTTAGATGTGCGCTGCCAGCCGACTTACACATTCATTCGCAGATTTTTGGTGAGGTAAGTCTGTTGGGTTTTTACACCCGAGCCTAGTGGCTTAGCCTCGTGGCTCATCAGGCTGGTGCTTATCCCCGGTTTCCATAGCGTGAAGCGACCAGGAGTTCAACTCCCCATCGCAGGTTACCTTCCCAGTATATTTTACTGGTACCCATTTATACTGCTGGGTGAACAGAGGCACAACGCAGCACCCTAACCACTACGCCACCGGCCCCACAGCAGATTTTTGGAGAAAGGCGTTAATCTGTTCCCCGAGTGCGTGAGCTCAGTAATATACGAATATTAGCAAATGATCGCTTTAAGTGACAGGAAAGAGACTGTATGCCATCCTATGAAATCAGGCCAATTTGCTCACAAGGGCATAAACTTGTTATCTTTACATGGATCCTAGATCTCTGCTATTTAGCGGAATTCCGCTATTTTATTTATTTTTTTATTTTTTCAGTTTCAGGGGCCCTGCGGCCCCCTTGACCCCCATCTGAAATATTTCATTTCCTCTATTTCTGAATCCATTTCCTCTATTTTTTCGAAACCTTGCTGGAATCCCTGTCTTTAGGAGCATGGTGTTGTACCTCATGCCCTTTTAGTCCTATGTGGTCATAGTGGTGCACCATGAAGAGGATGTATCTACATGTCTGTTTTGCAAGCATGTCTATGTGTATTATTATTATTATTATTACTATTATTATTACTACTACTTTTTGTTTGTTTCTTTGTGTTTCAGGTTGCTGCGCCGTCTGATCACCATTCTTTCTCAGCAGGCCACACTCATGGCTTCCAACCAGGCCTTCCAGAAGCAAGCAGAGAGCGCCAGCGATGCTGCTCGAAAGTACATGGAGGACAATGAGAAGCTTCAGGAGGTAATATTTCTTTTTCTCTCTCACACACACGCACACACACACACACACACACACAAATAAATCTCCACCTATTGAAAGACTACTATTTATTTATTTTTTAACATTCAGCCAAATGCTTCAGTGAACTCAATGTCATCATTGAACATTCAGACTCAGTGAACATCTGTCCATCAGTGGTCCATCACCTTTCGCTCCCATTGGCAGTTGCTTTAATAGTGTGGGTTGAAAGTCATGAGCAGTTTAAATATGCACCCGCCTTTTTTACATAGATGTAGTGAACTGCTGTAGCCACCTAATGTATCACACATACATCTCCAAAAATAAATTGTGTGTAGAACCGAGATGCATCAAGAAACACTTTATATTCCCGTTACGGTCAGTGGGATCAAATTAAAACATAATAATTTGCGTTTACCCTTTCTAAGATTTCATAGTGGCGAGTTCACCAGAACATGATGATATTTAGTAAAAGACGGTTACAGAAGATGAGGAAGTACAGCTTTGTCCATCTCTACTTCCCTGTGAACTGTAGTAGAGGTGAAGATTTAAAAGCAACTACGAACCCAAGGTCCAGTTGAGATTCCTGAAAGGCACGTGCAGATTCCCGAGCTCAGAAAGGTGACGAGTCGCCACGGGCTCTATAATTAGGCAGCACTAATGGCTTGTGATGTACAGGAATTTTAATTTGTTTGCAAAGTCAACGCGAACAAATGGAAAGAGGATGTCTGTAGGTCAGGAGCAGCAGCTTGAGGTCAAAATCCTGCATATACGGCACATGAACACATCTCTCCTAACTGAATAATAAATTTCCATAAACCACAAACTAAAAAATAAAATTACCTGCAGTCACTTACAACACAAACTGTTGTAACCTCCAGACAACTGTACATGTGAGACGCCCATTTCAGGTGCGTTGTATCGCTTCAGTTACTTTACCTACATTTTAACAACTTTTGGGCTTCAACAATGATCTCGGGCCTCTATTTAAAAAAAAAAAAAAAAAAAAAAATTAAAAGTCCCAGTTTCTCATCAGAACCTTTTGAAAAACCTAAAGTTTTATTTTTAGTTTAATTGAATTTCTTCTTATTTAAATAAAGCCATATGCCGCATTTTGGTTTTTCAAAATGTTCTGATGAGAAACCAGGATATTTTTTTTTCTTTTTTCTTTTTTTTTTTTTTTTACATAGAGACACGATGTCATTACTTTTAAATTATATGCATACATACAGTGATCCCTCGCTATTTCATGCTTCAGTTTCTGCAGCTTCAGTGCATTGCGGGTTTTTCAAACATATTCATCGAAAAATAAGGAAATTAAGGAAAAATAGGGAGAAAGTTAAGGAAAATGCCACATTATGCAAAAAACCCAACAAAACTACTGACTGTTTTATGTGAGGTGCACATATCTGTATGTGTGTATTTATATTTTATTTACATCTTATGCATTATTTTTGAATGTATAATTATTATAAGCATTTATAGCATTGAATATGTATTTATTGATGTTATATACACACACATACATGTACATATATATGTATATATATATATCAGTCGGGGGGGTTGATCCTACTTCGCGGAAATTGGCAGTCGTGCCCAAGGGCCGGGGGGGTGTCTTGATCCCCATTAACCGTGGAAAGTGAGGGATCCGTGCGTGCGCGTATGTGTGTGTGTGTGTGTGTGTGTGTGTGTGTGTCAATCATCCATAAATCAATTATTATGAACATAACATTGTAAAATAATAACATTAATTTCAAATAAGTCACTTTACATGAAGCTTAAAACAGTAAATCAACGCTTACAATATGTGAAGTGCTCAAAACCGAAAGTAGTGTACTTGCTGTGGGTTATACAGACTTCCGGTCTTTCAAGTGCACAAGGGTGCCGTTGAACTCGTTTAGAACACAGCCTGCACTGATGTGAATCTCAGCAAAGCGGAGAGTTCTTTCTTTTGTGTAAGTAAGTAAGTAAACTTCAAGAAATGCATACAAAGAACAAGTACAAATACAAATGTATGAGACTTGCACCCATGCGAGTAGGCTTACACTTCTCACCAACCAGATTTGCTTAGGGTTACAAACGTCTGCAAAACAGTGTAAACACAGAGATGACGTCTTAACACAAGGATAACACTATATAACTGAGATATATAATACATATACATATATACATACACACACACACACTCAGTCTGGAGTTTGTAAACAATGAATGCAGTGTCATGACGTCAGTGTACTATGTAGGCACGTCTAAACTCAAAATTTGACTTTTTAAAAAAAAAAAAAAAAAACGGATGAACGTAAGTCGGGGAGCATCTGTAATATCAATATATGCATATTCAACGCTTTAAATGCTTATAATAACAATTAAACATTAAAAAATAATGCATAAAATGTAACTAAAATACATGTGCACGAGCTCCGATGCGCACCTCACAAAAATGTAACTAGTTTTGATGGGAGGTTTTAGGTTATTTTTTTATTTTTTATTTTTTAATGTATATATAATTAGCCTTATTTTTGTGGCATTTTCCTTAACTTTCCCCCAATTCTTCAGGATTCAGGATTATTAATTGCCATTTGTGTTTTTTAGACACATAGGAATTCTTGTGCGGTTCAAGGAGTCAAGTTACAAACAGAAAAGAAGACTCAAATCAACAACACACGAACTGCTATAAAATGAACACACAAAAAAATTCTATTTCTAAAAGGACCTCACACAGACCCAGCAAGCAATACAATAATATCAACAAAAGTAATAAAAATTTCCTTTTTTTTTTTTTAATTCTATGAATATTAAGAAAAAAAAACTCTGATGCACGAAGCCGCATGAATTGAAGCACCAAATAGCGTGTGTGTGTGTGTGATTGATTACACACACATTCTTTTCGTTATGGTCTCAAAGAACCCCACAACATTGGTAATCCCGTTGGCTCCTTCAAGCGACCTTGATCGATGAGATGTTTTGATGTGCGATTCCAACCCTCACCTATGGTCATGAGCTTTGGGTAGTGACCCAAAGAACAAGATCGCGGATACATGCTCCCTTAGTGATAAGGTGATAAGCTCAACCATCTGGGGAGAGCTCGGAGTAGAACTGCTGCTCCTCCGCATTGCGAGAAGCCAGTTGAGGTGGCTCGGGCGTCTGGTTAGAATGCCTCCTGAACGCCTCCCCGGTGTGGTGTTTCGGGCATGTCCAACCGGGGAGAGACTCCAGGGGTCGACCTAGAACACGCTGGAGGGATTATGTGTCTCGGCTTGTCTGGGAACGCCTCCGTGTTTTCGCCCAGAAGAGCTGGAGGAAGAGGCTGGGGAGAGGGACGTCTGGATCTCATTGCTTAGGCTGCTGCCCCCGTGACCCGACCTCGGATTAAGCGGAAGAAGATGAGATGAGTTTTGATCTGTGAGCTGAATGAACTTGAACAATGGTAAATACTGGTGAAGCGTAATCCTGTTACTTTCATCTCTGGTTTCACTTGGAAATATTTTCGGGGTGGAAAATGTATAAAAGGGTTGCCTAGGCAACCAGAGCTGGGAACGTCCAGCGAGATGGAGCCCTGCATCCATAGAGGTTCCCAGTAAAACTACCGAATTGAGGCGGTCAACAAAGCGAATTCAATGCTGTAATATGTTGTTTATGAGCCAATCAGAAGGTTCTCTTCTCTTTGAGTGAAGGAACAAGATGGTGTTCGGTTTAAACTTCATTTACACTGGTGGCTCAGTTGGATGAAGCTGTGATTACTGATGGTAGGGTTGCTAGTTCAACCCCACCACTGCTCAACTTCCCCTTTTGGACCCCTAACTCGATTGGCTCAAACTATGTACACGAGTCCCATGTGGAAGTGGGAGAAATAATGTAAGGAATTTAGTCCGAGTACTACCATGTTCCACACTGGCAATGCTGGGAGTCTGTATTCCGAGCCGTGTTATCAGAAGTTGTGTATTCTGAAGGTGAACCCTTTTGTTTTAATGAAGCTAAATGTTGTAGATTATTATAATTCCCTCGTGAGACTGCTGGGTCTGTGTTCTTCGTCAAGGGGCCTTGATGAGCTGGAATGTGAATTGGTTTGTGGGCTCTTGATGCAGGAACAGAGTTGGACATTGCTGATTTCCGTTACATCGTGACTCGGGAGCTCGGGTACGGGGGAAGAGGAGTCTTGGTTCTGCGTGGCAGATAAGAGAATTCGGCACGTTCTCTGTCCAGAATGTTATCGTAAGGACAAAACATTCAGGCTGAAAATGTTTTGAGCCTGATCACCAGACCACAGAAAACAAACATCACCTGCTTTCACAGCAACAGACTCGGTGCTCGTCATAGAGAGATGTGAGCTGGAGCCTGACTTCATCGTGTTCATGTGTGAAGATCTTCGTTACTAACACGGACATGACTCTGCTTAAACAGGTCTCCAAAATTATCGTCAATTCATCGACCCTGATGCTGGGCTTTGGAAAGTGTTCTTTGTTATAAAGTAAATTGCGATGATGATGGACAATGTATGCAAGTTGTTTACCTGATCAGTCAGGTTTTAAAAGAAAAGAAAACTTTGACATTAAAGTTAAAAAGTCATGCAGAGACTCATGAACCATTCTAGACTTGGACATTTCAATTCTATCTTTGTATTAAATATTTTTGCCCTGGCAAAAGTTAAAGGCCTTTTTTTTTTGGGTTTCATTGCAAATAAACGAATCACAGATTGACCAAAAATCAATTTGCTAATAGCTGAACCTTCTGGCTTTTATGAAGAATACCTTAAAACCAATAAAGCATTTTAATAACCTGCATGTTTTTCTCCAGACCATGTAACTGGAAAATAATATGGAAGGACTCAGTGATGAAAAAATATGGAGTCAAGAACAAAAAGAAAATCATAATTTCTTTGCTTTTAGTTCTTAAAGTGACTCAAAGAATTCCAGACCGAGGAGGGACTACAATGTTTTCCTTTTAAGTTGACTTCAACTTCCTCAAATACCAGCTACTAGATGAGCTTTGCAGGATGGAGCTTTTCCATGCACCATTTATTTGTTTACTTTTTCCATTGGAAGTTTTATGTCAGATTTTATCGAAAGAAATTGACTGTGTGCTGGCCAGTTCATGGAGTTGAAATATTTTAAATTTCTTTCTTTTTTTGAGGGGGTGGCGCGACACAACTCTACCTCGCTTTGCATTTGTGGCAATATCATTCAGAACAGTAAGAAATGTTCTGCATTTCAATCAATACCATGTGAACCATTGCACTGACTGAGCTGAGGATTGTCACCTCCCCTAGTCCTTTACCGGTCATGTAACCCCATATCATAAAGGGTTTTCTTTTTCTTTTCAGGCAATAATCTGTTTCATTAGAATAGCACCCCCCAAAAAAAAAAAAAATTCCAGCATCATCCAGGGCAGGTTAACAATTAACCACTGATGATTAAATTGTCATAATTTCAGTTTTTACAAACGAATACATATTTCATTACAATTAAACCGGGTGGGGGAAACGTTACCTCCCAGGTCTAAATATGGCACGCTATGGAGATGCTTTGAAGGTATTGGGTTCAGGCGTTTCTGAGTGGAGTTTGCATGTTCCTCTCATGCTTGTATGGTTTTTCACGAAGTACTCGGTGGTGGTCTAGTGCTATAGGGCGCTGGCTCGCTGATCCTAAGGTTGGAAGTTCGAGTCCCAAGGTTGTCACTGCCCCCCCCACCCCCCCCCCACCCCCACCCCCACCACCACCAGTGCCGCTAACCGGGTTATCAGAGGCAGGCCATGTCTCTCACTGTCTATGGTGAGAGGTTCATGTAAAAGAACCATTGCTGACTTTCGTAAAGCGTAGGCTGCAAAGCCGTCAGCGTGTTTCTGTCCCTCGCTGAAAGGGTTGTGTCAGGAAGGACATCTGACGTAAAAACCTATGCCAAATCAAACGTGCGAATCATTCGCTGTGGCGACCCCTGATAAAGGGGAAAAGCCGAAAGGAAATCTCACTCTGGTTTTCTCCCGGTCCAAAGACATGCGTTTAGGCTAATTGACTATTCCAATTTACCCGTGTGTGTGTGTGTGTGTGTGTGTGTGTGTGTGTGTGAATGGCTGTTTGTCAACCCTGGGATTATCCTGGCTCAGATAGGCACCAACCTCCCCATGATCATAGTAAGACAAAGTGGTTCGGCAAATGAGTGAGAAAGTGAGTGGGCATTTTTCCTCTGGAGAGTTCTGTTCTTGTGATACACTCTAGAGGGCGATATTGTACACTTGGTACATGTCATCAACCTGTCTGATTTTATATTTACACATTTCATCCCTCTGATGTTTTCATGTTCTGTAAGTAGGTACTTGGGAAATATTCACCGTTTGTAAGAATGAAAATGATTTTTAAGGCAAGAAAAAGAGAAAATTTTGATTGTGCTTTGTAGATGTCATAAAGGTCAGATGCTTCAGTGAAGGTCTTTTGATAAGCAAGAATAAGATAACTGTTTTTGCTCAATGAACTTCAGCGACCGTGCATTCTTGTGCAAGGATTGTGCAATAAACCTCAATTGCCTCCTCGTGGAGATGAGAATTCCAATTAGCTTAGCATATCTTGTTGTAAATGGTAGAAAATGCTCACATCTGAGATTAATGGGGGTTGTCATGCCCTTGGTGAATCTAAATGATCCACATAGCAAGGCTTGGCGCTTATCCGTGTTTCACTACATGGGGACAAGATGACCATCTCGAGGTTTGAGCACAGAGCCCTACGGTGATCCATCAGTAAGATGTCCAGCTCCTCGAATGCAGTGGTCCCCAACCCCCAGGCTGCCTACCAGTACTGTTCCGTGGATTGATTGGTACTAGGCCACAAAAGGAATAATTGATTACTTTGGTTTTATTTATTATCGGAGTCTGAACGATCTTTTGTTTTTGAAAAATCTTTCATTTTGAAAAATTACCCGATTCTCTCAGTTACATGTCGGTCATTTGAGCGCTAAAATGGAACCCCGAGGGGACAGTGTGTGAACAGAGGCGTGTTGGACATGTTTCAGACATTACCAGGGATTTTGCGTGAGCCTGAGCCTTCATTCTCCCAGGTGGTGCATGATCACCTGATATTTTTTTTTTTTTTTTTTTTTTTTTTTTTTTTTTTTTGAGTTCGAGCTCTACTTCCCAACCAACTTTATTTCAGCTTGAAAAATAACATTCATGGAACGTTTATTAATAATAATAATAATAATAATAATAATAATGCAAAGCTTAATGCTATTTAGGGAGGCTGGTGCACATCTCGGCCAACTCTGGTCAAGGGCGGGGTACATCCTGGACAGCTCGCCAGGCCATCACAGTATTTGCATAATGGAGAAAGAAATGTGGAATTGCTCATTCTGGTCATTTACAGACTTGCAGTTTAGTTTGGTTCCGAATGGCCGAATGTAAGGTGAAGAGAAAAAAAACAAAACAAACAAAAAAACACAAGTTGTTACTGTATGTTCCAGTGACGTATGCCACTCATACTGTACTATATACATCCATAAATACCATTACCATATCTCATAAACACCCCTCAATCATTATAAACATAACATTATAAAGTAATATCAAATAATATTAACATTAATTTCAAATAAATTTTAATTAAATTCACTCATCAAATATCAAATACAGTATCAAATATAACCTTTAACATTCTCTGTGATGCGATCTTTCTGCTTGTAAATGGTTCCGATGGTCGACGGAGCTATTTGGAAGAAACGTGCAACAGTCGCATGTTTTTCACCAGCATCAATTTTCTTGATAATAGCCATCTTCGTTTCTAACAAGATGGCTTGCCGCTTTTTCTGATCATCACTATCACTAGTAGGCTTACGCTTCTGACCAACCATATTTGCTTAGGGTTACAAAAGTCCGCAAAACAGTGTAAACACAAAGATCACAGCGACGACGTCTTAACACAAGGGTAACACGCGGTGAACTGGGAAAAAGCAGGGGTCCATTCAATCTGTCGTTTGTAAACAATGGACGCAGTGTCATGCGTAATTAGTGTACTACGTCAGCGTACTACGTGGGTACGTCTCGTACTACAGAGAGCACGCGAAACTCAAAATTTGCCTTAATTTAAAATTTTTTTTTTTTTTTTAAACGTAAAATCGAAAAATACGTAAAATGAATGAACATAAAGTGGGAAGTGTCTGTATTTATTTTTCCACGTGAAAATTTGTTATAATTTATTTTTGGGCAGAGAATGTTCCCAGAGATTTGGATGTTGTACTCATGTTATGATGTTGGCGCAATGTTACGAGGAAGCTGTTAATAAAGTTGCATGGCAGCACACAGTGGATTTACGTTTATCATTTATATTTACAATATAAACAATCAATCCCTTCCCCCCCTTCCCCGGTAAAATTGTCAAGCGCTGACTGGTCTGCAGTGATAAAAAGGTTGGGGACCACTGCTGTAATGGACATTCTAAACAGGATCATCTCTCTAAACGAAAACTTGAGGTGTATCCAGTTTTATGATGGGTGTAATGGAAGCGGTGCTTATCTACCGGCTGTGCTGGGTGTTAACAGCCTTGAGAGCTTTGCAGGTTGCGCAGTATGAAATACCCCGCGGCTCTCCCGTATGGTCGGAGTACGTGCTGGTGCCAGTCGTTCAGACAGCTTGATTTGAATCTCCAGTTTGCTCGGCTGTCATACGCCAACACTGTGGCTCATTTCTTCATTCAATCAATTAACAGTCGTCCAGTAAACGTCTATTAATGATCCTCACAGAAAGGACGAAAGCCTTCAGGTCTGATTTATAAAAGTTTGAACACAATTTAAATAATGTTTTTCATAGCTGGACCACACAATGCTTGTGCAGAATGGGAGATGGGAAGGGCCTTGTAATGCACAACTGTTCTATACACCCAGGTTTTGAAAACAAGGCCAATTATGCAAAAAAAAAAAAAAAAAAACAACAACCCAAAACCCCCCATCAAAACTACTTACATTTTTGTGAGGTGCGCATCTGTATGTGTGTTTGTTATTATAAGCATTCATAGCATTGAATATGTATTTGTTGATGTTATATACGTACATGTATATCTGTATATATCAGTTCAGGGGGTGATCCTACTTCGCGGAATTCGGTGGTCGGGGGGGGCTCGGTCCCAATTAATCGTGGAAAGTGAGGCATCCCTGTATATTGGTATTAGGATGCTGAGGTTGGAACTGCCAGGCAGAAGGCCTCGAGCTGTTGTCACCAACATGGTGCTCACGGGCACCAGATTGCCCGCAAGATCAGCATGAGGTGCCTGCGGGCCTGTTCGCTGCTATTTTTACAACAAACTCGTGGTTCCATAGTGCCACTCTCCATTGAGCTGCATCTAATTTTTTTGCTTTTTTTTTTTTTTTTTTTTATCAAATCAATATCATCACATAGATGAATATCGTTAATTATTCATAATAACATAAAATTATAGGTAAACTGAGCAGATTAGTTATTTCAAAAGTGTGTATTGTCCTGGTAGCCCTTCGCATTAATTGGGACCCAAGAAGTACAGTCATCCCTTGAATATCGCGGATAATGTAGACCAGACCTGGCTGCGATATTCGAAAACCGTGAAGTAGGAACTCATTTCCTCTCATTTCTACCATGCTGTCTCATTTCTTGATATTGTATAGACGCGAAAACATAGAAGTGTATATTAAACGTTACACAGCTATATGCATATGTAAATACTTTAATGTATTAATATTTAAATAGAATTTATATATAAATATTTTAAGTACTGTACTCACCTCTGACAATACTATAGCTCTTCTCCGCTTGATCTTAATCTTAGTCTTTTTGTCTTTTTTTATTTCACGCACGGTAGATTCATTTATGCCGTAATGGCGTGCTACATGGGCATACATATTGCCCGCCATCAGCATATCTAAGAACTTCCCTTTTTGGGTCACTGTCATCATATTTTGCTTTTTCTTGGGCTCATTGGGTGCCTTAGATGATGCAGGACGTTCACAAACACTATAAGATCACAAAATCGCAAAAAATCTCGTGGGAATGTGCGAGGCTACAGCGTCACACATCTAAGCCAATCAGCCAATCAGAGTCGAGTGGGCGGTCCCTGCCCGAACTGTGAAGGAGGGGCACTTCAGTCTGTCGTTTGTAAACAATGGATGCAGCCTGCCTTGGGTCCCTGCCTTCCGCTTGCGTACTTGCGAGTTTCAGCATGAATTTTTTATGAATTTTTAAATATCGCGATGTACCAAGACCGCGAAGTTCAAATCACGAAGTGGCAAGGGATGACTGCGGCTCTCCGTTTCAAAAAGGTTGGTGACCCCTGGCCTAGAGGAAGACCAAAGAGATTTATGAATGTTGTGAAGGAGGACATGAAGGGAGTTGGTGTAAGAGATGATGATGCAGAGGATAGGGTGAGATGGAGGCGGATGATTCGCTGTGGCGACTTCTGAAGGGAACAGCCGAAAGGAAAAGAAGAAGAAGAATTATTATTATTAATTTGGTGTAGTGCAGCACAGTGGTGAGAACGTCTGCTTTATAGTGGTTCGATTCTCTGCCCGGATGTTTCTGTCTGGAATTCTTGGGCATGTTCTCCCCGTGCTTGCGTGGGTTTCCTCCAACAATCCAGAAACATGCACAGTAGGTGAACTGGCTGTTCCAAATAATCCCTAGGTGTGAGAGTGAGTGTGAATGGTTGTATGTGCTGGGACTTGTATTGGCAGAGCATCACGGGAAAAATGTCAGGGGTGCGACTGTTACTCATCTCTAGGTTTCTCAGTGTGAATTTCACCCCATAAATCTGTGAGGAGCTCAGCCAAGATTTATGGGCATGCTGCACGAGTTTGGTGTTTGTGAGGTACGTCTCCTGCATGAGCACCACTCAAGGCTGTAACGTAAATGCTAATCGGATTATAAACGCAAGATCAACCAATCACGGTGCTCTTTATGAAAAAAGATGATCTTGGTGATGGGATTCGGATTAAGCCGTGTCTGTCTTTGTGAAATCAGCTTCGGGGATTGTCGGGAGTTTGCGGGCATGGCGGGGGAAAACATGGCTGGTAAATGTGAGGATTGCAAACCTCTCCCCCCTTCTTAATCTAGTTTTTGGACTGTGTAGGGGCCTACACACAAGCCTTAAAAGTGGCAAATTGTTCGGGGGTGTACTTCTCATTCAAAGGCCGCCGAGATAAGCGACAGCCTGGGTGTGACCCTCATTAGGATGAAGCGGCTTAGAAAGTGAATGAATGGACAAATTAATAATTTAAGAAAGAATATATGTGTAGTGCTGGGGACATATAAAACAAATCTGCACAATCTTTCAAAGGAGTCGTGAACATATCACGTTCTCCATTACGTTTCTTAAACGTGGGTGATGGAGAAGCCACAAACCAAAGCGTGTGACATTAAAACGTGCCATTTTCAACTGTGTTCCTTGTCTGGTTTTGGGTTGTTTACTGGCTTCCAAACATCAAAACCGACTCGATAGGACACCCCTAGTCTTCAGCGAGAGCACAACCCAACGCAATCTGGTTCAGTTTGAAGTGATTTGAATCAGCGCTCTGTTCATGACCCAAACGGGGATTTTTGTTTGTAGTGTGCAGGGAATGTCAAGCCACAATGCCCTTTTGGGGTTTGTTTTATTTTATTTCATTGGCGATTGCTAGAGAAATTTGCCATATATGAAGCAGACCCCACTGAGCTGTGTGTGTGTGTGTTTGCACAGAAACTGAGGGATGCGGGAGTAGCAGTACCGGAGGCGGGAAGCAAGGCTAAGAGCGGCACAGAGGAGGAGAGCAAGGTCCTGAAGGAGGAGGTCAGGAGGCTGAAAGATGAACTAGAAGCCACCAAGAAAGGTATGAGTCAGCTTGCTGAAACCCATCAGCGCCCAGGGCTGAGATGAAAATGATTATATATACGTGCACACACACACACACACACACACACACACACACAATAAATGAAGAGGGGTGTGATGCAGAGATACTGATTTATAATGACGGTTGTTGTACACTCAGTAAAGGCTGGCTGTGGCTAGGATGTTTTTATTTACCCGCTAAAGCTGATGTTTATAAAACGTCCTGATTATATTCCTGCTTTTAGCAAATGAAATTATTTCCTTGCAGCATCGATTGATGCAGTTTGACCCGACACATTAATATTTTTTCTAATACTGATTCCAGTTTTGAAAAAGTGATGAATGTTCACGCTTTTTATTTATTTATTTATTTTGTCTAAAAAAAATAAATTATAAATCGATGGTTCATGGATGTACTAGGGCTCAGAACCCTCACTGATCTGTGTGCTGTGAGTGTCCAGCTCTGAACCTGCCAAGCTTTTTAGTTGAATCTCCCGTTTTTCATCGTCCGCATTAAAATAATGCTCTTTGTGTTCTGTGGGTCGGGTTCCTGTGTCAGTACTCCGTAGTCATGATGAACTCGGATGGGGGGCACACTGAAGCTTACTCTGTTCTGGCTTTCAAGTAGCACCAAGATTAAATGTACCAGTTATTATTGTAATTATAATCAGCACTAACCAAAAAATTAGATTTTAACCCTCCATCTGTTTTCTTTTCTTTTTCTTGGAGAGTATTTTAGTTTAGTGTATAAAATTTCAAACATGTTAAGACGATAGCAAACTTGTAACCTAGGATATAAAACCACAGAACTAGTAGTAATGAAAAACATATTGAGGGCAAATATAAAATAGGAATGACTCGTAGCTTGGAAGGGGCGTTGCAATGGAAGGAGAGACGTGTTTATTGGGTGGAGGGAGTGTCCGAATCCGTAGCGAATCCTCGGTTGCACAACAGACGTATTCTTCTGCCCCACACGTGAACCAGTTCATGTTTACGACCCAAACGGCCAAAGTGAGAACAACAATTCTTGATGACATGCACAGCACAAGCATCGGAATGTTGAACGTCGGGTCTGCTGTAAGTCGAGGACTCGCTATACACTGGTGCCTCACTTTACGAAATTAATCCATTCCAGAGCCTTTTTCTTAACCTGGATTTTTCGTAAATTGAACTGCATTTTACATGTAAAACGTGTGATTCGTTCCAAGGCCCCAATACTACCCCCTAAACCCTTTAAAAATTATAAAAGCATACTTTAAGACCTTCTGCTTCAATATCATACCGATGGTAGACGGGTTTGGCCATATTCCTTTGCAATATATCTCTTGCGATATAGTCTTACAAATATTTATGGAATGTTAAAAGCAATGAGCACACTCAAAAATCTCATGAAACAACAATAACTCTGTCCTTTACATGAAAAGCATTATGGGAGATGCAGCTCCATAATAGCCAGTGGGAGGGAGCTGCGTCATCCCTCCTAGCCAATGGGAGGCCAGCGCGGGGGGGGGGGGGGTGTTGGACATAGCCAATGGGAGGGAGCTGTGTCATCCCTCCTAGCCAATGGGAGGCCAGCGGGGCAGGATGTTGGAAGATAGTTATGGGAGAGCAGCTCATGCATTGTTTTAATGTTTGAATGGCGCGTTTGGCAATGAGAACTTGTTTCGTATACAGACGCAAAAAATTTTGGAAAATGTTTTTCGTAACCTGGATTTTTCGTTTACTGGGACGATCGTAAGGTGAGATACCACTGTATTTAAAATGCGTGGTTTCTCAGAACACATTGTGCTGTGCCTCGTATGCATTTCTTTCCCCTACTACTTGGTACATTACGCTGCTTGAACATTCACACAGATAAATAAATAAAAATTTGAATGATTGCGCCTTTGCAGCCTCGCCTCGAATTCCTTTTGAAAGACGTGATGCACGCTTGCATGAGCAGGAGGTTTATTTCTCGTCTCTGTTTCTATTATTTAATGGAACTACCGCTCGACTTATCTGAGTAAATATCGTCGTGATGGCATCAGAACGTAGCTTCTGTTCATGATTTCTCAAACCCTGCAGGGACGCTTGAGATCCCTCATAAACAAGACTTTATTTTTTTATTTTTTTAGGCCATGCTGCATGGTTAAGCGTGTCAGCAGGTTCTGTGTACAATCGAGCAGCCGCAGTGTATACAGGCAGATTACGTCTCGAACCCAAGGTCGGTCTCTACTTCGTCCCCCGGATGAACATTATAACTCCCAGTGCGACCGACTAATTGCCTTGTACACTGCTGTGTTTTTCTGAACATCTTGACTGCCAGTTTGTCCCCACCCTTGGGAGTCCGTCCAGTTCTAGTGAATATCAATTTCAGTGCCAAAAAAGAGAGGGGTGGGAGTGAAATCCCTACAAATTCCCTGTGAGGTTTTGTGGGGCGTAACAAGTCACAAGTTTGTCATTGGTCCATCGAAGAGAGCTGTTTTTATTAATCAGCTTGTGTGATGTATTCATTATGTGTTTCACTGTTGATGAAAATGTAGCATCCAGTCCTTTCAGACGTCCCTCTGGTATTTATGAACCGTTTCCAGGTGGACAGGATGGGAACAGGAGGGACACTCAGAACTTCTTAATATAAATGTTGGAACATGGGCGCACAGCACCTGTGTGTGTTGGGGGAGGGGTGTGTGCGTTGAAATTTGATATAAACACCCAGGTTGTCTTTTTTTTTTTTTTTTTTTTTTTTTTTGACATTGTTTGTTTTTCTGTGTTTGTTCCCGTGTGCAGCTCTGCAGAAGTCAGACGGTGATGTGAAGGCGATGAAAAAGCAGGCAGAGAATCTAACAGTCGAGTACGATCGCCTGCTCGAACAGCACGCCAAATTACAGGTTAACACGAGCGTACACACACCCCCACAATAAGGTCCATTTCAATGAGCTTTATTGGTGTGACACGGTACAGTTACAGTGTAACTGAAACACCGTATAAAAGAGAAGTGTTCTAATCCAAACATGCTGAGAATAGTGTAAAAAGTACATTTTTAAACCACATGCAAACAAAGTGGGCTTTGTATTCATTTGTTTAACAGAATTAACAATAGTTGTTGTAATTGTTGCTCTGAGGGGAAAGTAAGTGCACCCGAGTGTCAGAAGCTGGTATATAGGGCCCTCTTCAGCATAAATAATTTCTTCTAGGTGTGTTTTTGTATGATTCTCTGCCAATGTCCTCCACCAGCCAGTCGAAATTTGACTACTGTTCCTTCATTTGCTTTTCAAATCCACCACATTTCACTGGGCTTTGACTCACCTGCTCCAGAACTCCAGTTCCCCATTGAGACGTTCCTTGATAGATTAGCTACTGCAAGTATCGGTATCCTTTTAAAACAGGGTGTGACTCATTCGTACTGATTGCCCATCACCAAAAGGTGATCCAGGGCCCAATAATCACCGAACAACTATTCTCAAAGGACGCCTGTGAGATCTGCATGATAAAATGCCATGTTTGGAGCGCAGGCTGGCTGAAGATTGATCAGAACATTGTCGACAAAGGAAGAAGCGTTTCATATTCGTCTTTTCTCAAGTAGGGGCATGATGACAGGATGCCAATCCACGAACCGGGCAGTAAGCCCAGAGTGAAAAGAATCAAAGGGAAGGAGATGGTGACCGAGGGAAGTTTTCCATCCCTGAAATTCAGCGCAGTGATGACGACGATGATGTCGTTGGAAACTCTCACCATAGCGTAGGCCTCCGTCAGTCCCGAAGGACTATGGCTGCGCTCTGGCCAGTATCCCGACTGGTGATACTCCCCAGTGCACAGAGCCTGGGTAGGGAGTAATGAGGGACAGGCTGTTACCCAAGCAGCAAGTCCCCCCCTGTCTCGGCGCCACCGGAAGGATCCAATGGAAAGGCAAGTGCCGATACGACTGGGTTCCAGTGCCGCTGCAGGAGAGAAACTACGGTCAATTTAGAACGGCCAATTAACCTACAGTGCACGTCTTTGGATTGCGGGGGAAACCGGAGCACCCGGAGGAAACCCGCACAAGCACGGGGAGAACATGCAAACTCCACACAGAAACGCCCAGGCCGGGAATCGAACCCGGGCCTTCTTGCTGTGAGGCGGACGTGCCAACCACTACGCCACCGTGCCGAAACTCTCACCATGCATTGGCATGTATGCCCGTCCTCATGCCTTTTGATTGATAAAACTGATTGTCAGTGCACTTTACCCTCGGCTGCTGGCCAGCTGCCGGCTGTATTGTTGCCAAACTTTTGCAGTGAATAGTACATGATAGCTATGACATCATGCCGTGCTCATTGCCTGCTGTGGTGAGAAACTTTGGCATTCATTGCTGGGCTCATCATTTATGCTTGTTGTTTATCAAGTAGCGTTATGTACAATTTTTTGGAGATTGTGCTGTGATTGGTTGGCTATGATGACATCACTGGGAATTCCGGGATTTCCTTGTATTATGCAGAAAAGATGCACGAAAAAGTGCCTCCACGGGTACATATAAAAGTTGGAGTGTGGTTTTGCTCCCCAAGACTTTTTTTTTTTTTGGGGGGGGGGGGGGGGTGGGACTGCATAGCTACCATGTTTTACAGGTGTAAGACACAGCATACAGTCATCCCTTGTCCCTTGAATATCGCGAATAATGTAGACCAGACCTGGCTGCGATATTCGAAAAACCGCGAAGTAGGAACGCCCCTCTCATTTCTACCATGTTGTCTCATTTCTATATGTTTTCGCATCTATACAATACAAGAAGTGTATATGAAACATTTACAGTTATATGCATATGTAAATGCTGTAATGTATTAATATTTAAATAGAATTTATATATAAATACTTTAAGTACTGTACTCACCTCTGACAATAGCTCTTCTCCGTGGTGCAGGATGTTCACAAACACTACAGTACAAGATCACAAAAAATCCCGCGGGAGTGTGTGAGGCAACAGCGTCACGCGTCTAAGCCGATCAGCTTGCGAGATTGAGTAGCGTGGGCGGGAGGCAACAGCGTCACGCATCTAAGCCGATCAGCTTGCGAGATTGAGTTGAGTGGGCGGTCCCTGCCTGAACTGGGGAGGAGGGGCACTTCAGTCTGTTGTTTGGAAATGATGGATGCAGCCTGCCTTGCCTTACGCTTGCTTACATGCAAGTTTCATTGCGAATTTTGAATTTTTTGACTCTTTTTTTATTTATTTATTTATTTAATTTTTATTTTATTAAAATACTGCAATGCTCAAATCGCGAAGTGGCAAGGGATGACTGTATTGATCACCTTGGTTTGCTGGTGTTATATATATATATATATATATATATATATCTCGATTTAAATTCTCCATATTTAGTATGTGAGAAATATATCCTGTAAACCCTCCATTGCTGCTCTTAACATGTAATGGGAACTGCGTTTAACCGTACTATCTGGTTCAGTCTCTGCATGCTTGTGGGCCAGCAGGAAACAGGCAACGAAGATGGTGGGCATTTGAGGAAAATCAGGATTGGTTAAAGTTCAACATGTGGTTGACAGCATGGAAAGGCCTGTTGATGTGAAGTTCTTTTCCTGTTTCCATGTGTACTGTGGCTGGACAAATTTAATATTTTATTTATCTGTCCAGAGTACATTATTCCAAAAGTCCTGTATTAAAAATCTTTTGGGACCCGCCTCCCGTTGTCCAATGTCATTCTGACTGCAGAGATATAAATGTGCTTTCACACCAGCACTTGCAAGTTTTAGAGGCAGTTCTCCTAGTCAGTTGTTTTGATACTTACAGCCTTCTTTTTGTGTCTTGCCATCTGCTTCCTGGTTGAATTTACTGAAGTCTTGTGACATTTGACCTTGTAGAAGAATTGGAATTATAGGATTAAAAGAAATTGCATAAAACTGAAAGAAGCGATCTGCAGGGTACAAACAAAACAAAATATACATTTATTGATTTTCTGGACCGCTTAATTAGGGTCACCGTAAAGCTGGCGCCCATCTCAGCCAACTCTGGGCAAGGTACACCCTGGACAGCTCGCAAGGCCACCACCAGGGCCGACACTCGCACAGACATTAATACACACACTCACAGCTAGGGACGACTTGGAACAGCCAATTGAATCACTGCGTATGTTTTTGGACTGTGGGAGGAAACCAGAGTACCCAGAGGAAACCCACGCAAGCACAGAGACCATGCAAACTCCACACAGACACGCCCAGGCCGGGAATCGAACCCAGGCCTTCTTGCAGTGCAGCGGACGTGCTAACCATGACACCACCATGATGCCCACAAAAGATAAATCTCCATAACTTAATGTAATCTTCATTTTATGTTTATTAGTATAATGTATTGGTTCCACTGCAATCCATAATTGCTATAATAGCAGCCATGTAGATGATATATATATATATTTTTAAATAAGATAAGGTGGCCTTGCTCACTGTAAATCCTCAGCATAATTATCTTTAGGTGGAGATTAAATCAAAGCCTCACAAACAAACAGCATTGTGGGTAAAATAAACAAGAGTAATGTGAATTGTGCAAGTTTAAAACTAATAAAAGGATCTCCAGATTTAATAAATCTTGGAAACCTCTTAGAGACTCACAAGTATGCTGTACGAGTGTGTGCAGGATGTATACGCCAGTGATTCAACTACTTAAACAGACCCAGGAAATTCATTCCATCACCCGAATGCCAGGACCAAGAAGAGCCTTCTTGAATGTTTTTGTCAGATTTTGATACAGGAGCCAACTAGAGGTGTGAAGAGGAATGTGGTGCAGAGTAAAGGTTGCTTTTTTGTTTGGTTTTTTTTTTTTTTTGCTTTGGCTCTTTTAGGCAAGCATCACTGAATTAAATTGGATGCAATCATTTACAGAGTGCCTGTGCATGGAGCGCAGCAATATCTGGTCTGTCCAACAGTTATTGTATTGGTCTCCGTGCAACTCTCACCACCACCACCATCGAGTGCTTCTCAAAACCCTTATTTTTCGTGTTCTTGAACCTAAAGGTCTGCCCCGCCATCTTTGCCAGTCATCCCAGTTCTTTTATTTGTCGAGCGAAGATACATGAGAGCAGTCATCCTGGAAGATCTGCATGCCGGTGTATCAATAACTCGCTCACTTTTATGCTTTTGCGCAACAGTTCCTCGCGCCACAAGACACTTCAGAGGGGACACAATTTCACAAACTGCGTTTTATATATTCCATGTTCTTCACATCGTTCCCTCACATCTCCATGTTTCCTTGGTGGGAGGGATAAAGCCCATGGATTTTTTTTTTTTTTTTTTTTTTTTTGACATTTTGTATGTTAATATATGCGATGAGATACAAGTGGTGGTGGGTGGAGGGGGGGGACTAGGTGCAGTTTAAAGGTTTCTGGAAGGATCCTTAGTTACAAGCACCAGTGGTGCTACATGTAGAGCTCGAAGAGAAGAAAATCTACCTCAGGTTGGACCGGTATAACAGGATGAGCATGATATGGTTTGTATATGTGCATTATATATATTTCCTTAAGGTTAAACCATACACACGTTATTTTTCATGTTCCGGTTCGCGCAGCCCTTGGAATATGACTTGTACTCCTTTGAGACACAGTGCTCTGAGCGCCGTATAAAAGGGCGAGACTGCTGCACTGGAGTCTCACAGATCAGAAGTCACAACGGGTTTGCAAGTCACGCTTGCAATTATTCTAAATTTCATGGAGACGTCGAGCGCAAACATCATGTAGATCGTTTGAATCTTTGTGCTGTATAAGCTGTTCACCCGCCCCCCCGCCCCCCCCGCCCCTACCTGAAATCAAACAAATTTAAGTGAATATCTGTATTCAAGAATTGAATAAAAGTTAAATTGGAAAACAAAGTGCCCTCCCCCCAAAGTTCTGTTACAAATTACAGCCAAATCCAACTCGCTGAGAATCAACGACCTTTAAAAAGTCTGTTCTGTTTGTTTTGGCGATGGCTGATGTACTAAAAAAGTTGTGGGCTCCAGAGTGGCCGAGTGCTTGAGCAACAACTAGGAGATCGTAGGTTTGAATCCAAGTTGACGCATGGCCATTTGTGACCAGGAGTGTCCCTGGGAAATAATTGGCTGAGCTCTTGCAGGCGTTACGGATGGTATCCACTCCCTTCAGTCACTCACGGTGATCCCCAGCCCATCATGAGCACCTTTTGTCGGAGTATGTTATTCTGCTTCCAAATACAAATGCGCAGCAGTTGGAAAAGAGACGGGTGGTAGCATTGCATGTCATGGAGGGGTGTGGCATGCTTACGCCCCTCTTTGCTTGGTGGTGGTTGAGATTTAAAAAGGGGGAGGGACATAATAGTAAAATTAAAATGTCTAACAAACCAGTGGAATTATGCTAACTCCAGGGTTTATTATTGTGCAAGCGAGCTTTCGCAATTCATGCTTTTTTTTTTTTTTTTTTTTTGGTGCAAACAGGAGAGTAAATATATATTTTTATTAAAACGGCACATATTTGTTTACCTTACTTAGTCAGTGCTGCTGCTTTGGAACTGTTTTATGAAGGCCACCATTGTTGCATAAACTGGCCCTGATCCCTGAAGCCAACTGTAGCCAGTAATGACGAGAACTTCATATATCAAACACACGGACAAGAGCCGTACTGTTAACCCTCCTTTTATTACTGGGCTTTTCCTTGAACTCGGACCTCCTGCCCACATACTAATGACTGACTTTCTGGTACGAGATAATCTTTCTGGTTTTCCTACACTACTCCAAATGTATACAAGGAAGGAAAAAGAAAAGTGAAGGTGCATTAAGGACAGAGGGTTGCTGTTTATTAGTATTATTATTATTTATTATTATGGTAACAATCTTTTAAATTCAGTGTTCCAGTAGCTGAATGGTTGGTTTTACCTGTAGATGTCATCATACTGATTTAGGTTGAAAAAGCTCCAGTACCAAAAGGTCTGCTTCTGTTGAACTGATTAACTTGCATACTGAGACACACACACACACACACACACACACACACACACATTCCCCTTAACACTTGCTTTGTCACTTGCCAGATTTCTCTTCTATTGAAGCAGTAGTTTTTTGTGAATGCTGAGTGGAGTGGAAGGATACTAGGTTTCAGTTTGAAGACATTACCACTTTGTTTACCTCCATTTTGAGACTAATGGAGAGTAAGGCTGTGTGATCAAACAATGTTCATGGGATGGGAAATACAGGGATCCCTCATTTTCAGTGGTTAATTGGGACCGAAATCCGTGAAGTAGTATCAACCCCCCCTGACTGACGTATACGTACATGTATATGTATATATAATATTCAACGCTGTAAATGCTTATAATAATAAACATTAAATAATGCGTACGATGAAAATAAAATATAAAATGCACACGCATGCAGATACTCGTGCAGGCGCTCAGATGCTCACCTCACAAAAATGTAAGTAGTCGTAAATTTGTCAATGCAATGCCCCCCCCCCCACCACCACCACCACCACCACCACCAGTGTGTGCAGTCAGCAGAATATTGTATGGATGCCAAAGTTTGTGAGATATTTAAAAAAAAATCCAATAACATAGTAGTACTGTACGTGTCACGTCTTTCCTAATATTTATTTCCTTCTCCATTCACGTCCTGTGTGGTGAATACTTCACCAGCGTCTTGCAGTAGTTTCCTATCAGTTTTAGTCACAGTCACATTGACTTGCCTTGTGTGTGTGAATCAGCTCAAGTTCATGGGCTTGGCTTAGTGTTTCAGCTGCTTTTCCAGAATGTTCTGAGACCGAATTGTGTTGCGGTCCAAGAAAAAAAAAAGTGATTGAGGGCTCGTATTCATTTAAGACGTCTCCGGTGATTGTCTTCACTTGCTATCATGGAGCATATTTTGATTGTCAGTAATACGTTGTGCTTATACACGCATGAAAGGTGTTTTTAATGAACCAACTGAACGCTTTTGCGTGACAAAATGTTCCACTTTCTAGGGCTGTGATTCCATAAAAATATTTCTAGAGTATGAACCTTTTAGCTTTGCATTACACTCAGGCTCCAATCACACGCTGGTTATATATTATACACGTACACACCAGCCATGAAATCATCACCGACTGACGGGTCTCTGGCCAGTTAACCCCATACACAGCAAGCTGCGATGCATTTTGTGGTCCAACGTACAGTGGTACCTCACCTCACGAGATTAATCCGTTCCAGAGCCTTTTTCGTAACCTGGATTTTTCGTAAGCAGAACCGAATTTTATATGTAAAACACATGATTCGGTCCAAGGCCCCCAATACTACCCTTTAAAAATGATAAAAGCATACCTATTAAGCTACTACTTTGTGTTGACCATGTCTTCTTAGCAGAGTTATAATCTTACAAATGTTTATGCAAGGTTAAAAGCCTGAGCCACAAAATAAAGTTGCAATGAGAACACTCGAAAAACTCATGAAACAAGCTGCTTCTCAAAGGAGCTGCGTCATCCCTCCTAGCCAATGGGAGGCCAGCGGGGCGGGATGTTGGGAGATGGCCAATCGGAGGGAGCTGCATCATCCCTCCTAACCAATGGGAGGCCAGCGGGGTGGGATGTTGGAAGATAGCCAATAGGAGGGAGCCGCATCATCCCTCCTAGCCAATGGGAGGCCAGCGGGGCAAGATGTTGGAAGATAGTCAATGGGAGAGCAGCTGGTGCATTGGTTGAATATTTGGCGTGTTTGACACGTTTTCGTAAGGAGAACTTGTTTCGTATACAGAGACAAAAACATTTGGAAAATGTTTTTCCTAACCTGAATTTTTCGTTTGCAGGGACTATCGTGAGGTGAGGGACTATCGTATTTCTATCACAGCTAGCGTGAAGAGATTCAGCAGTTTGTGCTACAGGAGCTCTTCTGTGGGTTCAGATCATATGCAATGGCAATGGCGTCCTCAAGTGCATCACTGACGCCTCCATGACGTTCCTGTTTAACCGGTTCACTGGTTGTCTTTTCTTTGGGTTACTTTTAAGGGTACTTATCACTGCACATCAGGAACACCCCGTGAGGCCAGGAGACGAATAGAACCAGTTGTTCCACGTTCGCTATGTGGCAATTACAGCAAATTCACTCGCATCCTTCAACTTTGCTCATTGTCTTGCTTCTGACGGATCAACTTGATGAACTGACTCTTCACTTTCCTTCTGTTTTAATTACTACATCTCACTCCGTTTCACATGCGTTTGTAATAATGACCAATTATACTCACTTCTTGTCAGTGCTCCTGATGTTGTGGCTGATTGGTGTTGATGAAATGCTGGTGTTTGCTTTAAACGGCATACTGACAAATTAGCTTATTAAATCTATAACAGTGGCAACCGATCGACATTAATCATCACAGCGTGTCAACATCTCATGATCAGAAATGATGAAATGTCAAGTTCCCACTTTCAGGCAGCGTTCGCAGTTTGTAATGAATCAAAATTAAACTCTGATGTAAACTGTTTACCCTTAAAAGACGTGTCTGAAGCTGCATGCACTTTCTGCTGTTGTGCAGATGTGATTTACTGTGGGATTTTTTTTTTAATTCTAATTAGGGCAGATCAAGTTTCCAGACAAACTGCTGAGTGTCAAAACTGAAAGTGATTGAAGCTGTACAACACCAGGCCTCGACATTTCAAAAACTTGGGGAACCAGTTTATGGTTCACGGGTAAATGACTTGGGTAACCCGAAGTTTGTTCAGCTGAAAATGAGCCGCGTGACCCACAGGTGGTGCAAAGTGCTTCCCTGAAGTCCAAGTAAATTATTAAACAAACCTGTTATTGAATTAATTATATTATGCATACATCTCCTGAACTTAAAAGCACAAAAATCTTATGTATTGTTGCATTTTTTTTTAATATTGAAGGATTCAATTATTGACAACAGAACTAATTAATTAAAACATTAAATTTTAATACCGTAATCGTCAGTGTTGTGATAAAACCGCTGGAACACTTTTAATACACGAACATGCAAAGTTTCATCAATCAGCATAAACATCAAACACCAGCAGCACCGACCTGAACCTTTAACTGGCTGAACTGGGACGTTCACTAATCACCAACATTATTCCCTGGATCTCCATTGTTTTGCTATTACATTATTTTAATAATTCACAAGGTCTGTCTGTCTTACTTTCGGCTTTTTCCCTTTTTACTCGGGAGTCGCCACAGCGAATCATCTGATTCGCACGTTTTTTTTTTAATTCACAAGGTATTAATTAATAAATGTGGAACAGATTTTTCCCTAATTTGTACGATATACTTGTAGCAAATCTTGCATCTTATTTTGGTAACATATCCATCTTTGATGTTTAGTATTTCGACGTCGCCTTTCGACGAATATTTTCTGAACGTTTTGGCGTGTACCCGTCGCGACGGATATTTTTATTTTGTTTATGACAAACGAACCCGTTTTTGGCAATGCATGGTGTCATGCACTGCATTATGGAAGTGAAATATGCACGGAATCGTTTTGTCATTTGCGCGTTTTGAAAGACCGCCAACCCGGTCGCAAGACTGACCATCGGGTCGCATCAATTGTCGAGGCTTGCAACACCGTACACGATCTAGTCTTTTACATATACATCTAAGATGTCCTTGTAAAAGTTTTGGTTTAGTGGTGAAAGCAATCGCTTACTGAGCTGAAGTTCAATGATTCAACCCCACTCTCATCACTGTTGGGCCCTTGAGCAGGGCCCTTAACCTTCAGTTGCACAGTTGTATAAAAATAATCATTGTAAGTCACTCTGGATAAGATTGTCTGCCAAATGCTATAAATGTAAAAAAAACTCAAACTCTGAACAACTGTCTGTAGAATTGAACATCTTTGGATATTAGAACCATTTCTAACAGAACTAATTCTGACCCAACAATCACAGCACCCATCACCTTGTGTATTCCCCCCCCCCCCCTTTGTTTTGAGTGTGTATTTAAAAAAAAAAAAAAAATAGATGTGGTGATGAGAAACAGGGAACTTTTTTGCAGACATAAATCAATGTGGAAGGTTTTAGAATTACTGAAAACCGAACACTCCCGAGTCTGATAATGCGAAGTGTTCCCCTGACAATCAGAAATAGTGTATGTGGGTGTTTTCTCTCTCTCTCTCTCTCTCTCTCTCTGTCTGTCTCATACACTCACACACACACACTCTCTCTCTCTCTCTGTCTGTCTCATACACTCACACACACTCTCTCTCTCTCTCTCTCTCTCTCTGTCTGTCTCACACACTCACTCTCTCTCTCTCTCTCTCACCCACACACACACACACACATACTCTCTCGCTCTCTGTCTGTCTCACACACTCACTCTCTCTCTCTCTCTCTCACACACTCTCTCTCTTGCTCTCTCTCTCTCTCTCTCACACACACTCTCTCTCTTGCTCTCTCTCTCTCTCTCTCTCTCTGTTTGTCACTCACACACTGTCCCTTTCTAGCTCCCCTCTCTCTCGCACACACACACACACACACATCAATAAACTTTCATGAATACACCTGTGTTTCTGGTGGTGGATTTTTGTTTGGGGTCCGTGTGCTGTTTGTACTTTTGTGTACAATCGTGATGGTTTTGAACAGGAAGTTGTCATTCTTCATAATTCAGGAGCTTCAGCATATATTTCCGTATGGGATTTTATACATTTTAAAATGGAATTTTACCCCCAATACTACTGAAACCAGTAGCGCCCCACCCCACCCACCCAGTACTGTTCCATTCACGATTATTAATTTCGGATGCTGTTCTGTGTTTGTTTTCCAGGCGGTGTTTGACTCTCAGCATGATAAGAAGTCGGACTGATCGAGTTCATGCCGCGCACCTGTCTGCCTCACCTCCAACCCCTGAAGCCAAAACTACGCATCACTTCCTGTTAATGGATTGTGCTGTACAGGATTTAGGAGTGATCCCGTCCTGTATGCTTTATCTAGTAGCGCTGTAGTCCGGTGTTGTTGTTTTTTTTGTTTGTCTCCCACACCCACACACCGGATTTTTGTTTTGTTTTTTTTTTTTTTGTGCCCCCACACACACAGACACACCAGATTTTTGTTTTGTTTTTGTCTGGTTAGGTTATGGTTTAAAATGGTGTTATCTCTTATCAATGTGATTTTTTTTTTTTTTTTTTTTTTTTTTTTTTTTTCAGGTGTTGTTATATTGGGTGAGTGGGAGGGGGAGGGAGGGATTGTGCGGTTTCTCATGTTTAATATTTTTAATAGATGAACTCTGCAGTTTTTGTGGATTATGTGGATAATCCCATCCAGATGGTGGAGATGATATGATTGATTGTTTTGGTGTGAAATCTTTTTCCAGTTCTGTGAGGTTGTCGTAAGGCTATGTTGTGTTGTTGTTTTATCGGCCTTGAAAGGAAAGTATTGAGCGAGTGCGCATTGTAAGTCAACTCTGCTGCGTATGTGGCGTTTGGTGTTTTTTTTTTTTTTTTTTTATAAATCATCAATACTCGATACACTCTGACTAAATCCCGAAGACTGTTCTCTCGGATTACTTCCACTCATACCCTCCCTTCAAGCTTTCACTACTGGAAACTAATCACCCATGTGCTAGACTCTGAAGCGATGGCGCTCTCGCTCTCTTTCTGAGGTCATAGAAGCGTGCGGCAGACTAGTTTATTCCAGTACATGCTGGTTTCACTTGCTGTTCATGAAACGGGCAGAGCTGTGATCTCAGTGACCGAGGCAGCTCGGATCATGTTTCCAAACATTGCAGCGTCTCTGAAGGTTTTTCAACACCAACTGCTCAAGATTTGTGATATTCGAGAGATGGAATGTTTCACATCAATCTCATAATGGCTTGCAGTTTCACGTCCACACGGACTGCGTGCAGATCGATAGCCGTTGTTTAGGCTGGACAAGTCTAAGTGATGGCGAATATAGTGCTTGTAAATAAATAAATAAATAATACAAGGTCAGCTTGGGACATGATTGTTTCAGGAGGAGTGCGTAGTTGTGCATGTGGGCGGTCCTAAGGCTCGAGGCTTCATCAGGAAGGTTTTTCTCGCCAAAAAAGTTACTCGATTCAGGTTAAAGTCTTTGCATTGGGTCATTTTGGTGTCAACATCACAGCAAATCATAATACTACTTTTAAAGTAGAGCTGAAAGGGATCACAAAGGATTATGGGATATACAATGTGTGTGTGTGTGAGGCTCCGTGAAGCCTACAAGGATATTTAATCTCCTTCATGATCACAGTTCGGTTTCTTCTAAGAACCGCCACGGGTGAAACATTAACCTCACTGTACCAGGTACTTCACGTCCCTGTGTGTTTAAAGACCCGAGGTTATATTTAAGGCTGGTAATCTTTGCTTTCTGCTTCCTGCCTAGTAGGTTTCTATGGTAACGCTATCAGTTTTAATTGTGCGTGTTAATCTGATGAGTGATTTCTCACAGTAATCTGGTTAATCAATAAACGGCACTCCGACTCCATCCAGTTTAATTCCAGGGGCTTTTTTTTTCCCCTTCTCCCCCCCTCTTTTCAGAATGTTACTTGAAGACATTAGCTTTTTGTGTGCTGGTGAAATTATCCGGAAAGCACCGGCTGATTTTAATTGCACACTGTTAAATTGTTCTGATTTCCCAGCATGCCACGTTTTGTCTGTATCGCCATGTCACATGTTTGGCACTGTGCTTTCACCGAAGCTGATGAAGTGCATCTATTAAAGACTTAACTGAGAATTATCTTTTTTTTTGTTGTTGTTAATTTTGTGCAAACTTCTCTGCTCAATTATGCTGAAGCTAATGAAATGGCAGCGCTACAGTACACTTGAGATTCATCGTGTATCGGAGTCATGAATTTTCAGCGCTGGCTGTTTATCGGTATCTGTGTGTTTGTATGTGTGTGTCTAACCAAACGAATGTCTGCAAATCATACACCAAATTTGAGTTCGTGGAGTGCGCTCAAAACAATAAACTCGGAAAATGGACTGGAACTGCCTGGGTTGTAGATTTTCTCCAAGAATTTTACTGTTTGGCCAAAAAATTGCATTTGCCTGATTTTATATCTTACCCCAGAATTGGATTTATCTTCTCTCTCTCTCTCTCTCTCTCTCTCTCTCTCAGATTTGTTCTTGTTCAGATGTTCTAATATTGATATGTCACAGTTGATCCTATAACTCTGAATTGATTCATACAAACTGCAGGTCCTGGTTTCTGAACCTCCTGGGAATTCTGAAGGAACCTCATAGGTTGTGCACAGTGCGGTCCCGGCCAATCTGCTACGTTTACACTGAACACCCTGACTGGTGAATGAGAGGAATTTCCAGTGTGAATGTTTTTGGAACAGACGGTGATAAATCTAACTGGTTTCGAGGATACGAAATGGGTCAGTTATATCACAGGCTTTGCCTTTTGCTTCTTATGATCCCTGTGTGTGTGTGTGTGTGTGTGTGTGTGTGTGTTTGGCAGCATGGCTGTTTATAACTGCTGTAACAAAAGTGATGAGGACTTCCTTATCTCAGGGACAGTCCGCAGCATTAGATAGAACTGTGAGTACAATACGCCATTGTTTCACTATTAAAGTGTTGCTGTGGTTTTTCATGCATCATTAACGCATGATTTTAATTTTAGTAAATGTTCGACCTGTGAGTGCTGTATCAGAGAGATGTGCACCATCTGACAGGATTTTGGACTGCTAATGATAGTCTTCCAGAGTCACAGCCACAGATCTGAAAGAAGCAGTAAGGTTCGGACATGCATGTTCTCCCAGAGCTGTTGTGTGTTTAACTCGGGTTTTGAGGTTTCCTCCAACAAACCCCACAGCCCCAGGTTAGGTCAACTGGTTACTATAAATTTGCCCACAGGTGTGAATGTGGGTGTGAATAGTGGGGATGGTTCAGGGTGTACCTCACCTTTGCTCATTGTGTGATTGTGATGTGGCTTGCATCTCGTCCCCGACAGCTAGGGTGGGTTGATTAATGGAAGGATGGATGTATTGGCGTCTTCAATAAACATGCAGAGTGGATATGAAGGACTATTTTGAGAAACGTTCCTTCAGGTCTAGTTCTATTGACCTGCTTTGAGCTTATGAATGATGCAAAGAGCTCTTAAGATGGTAATGATGCCTTCACTGAGGAGAGATTGCTCCTAGATTGAGGTGAACATTTCACAATCTCTTGGCTGTCAGTTTTGAGTTCAGGGTGTGGTTAGTGGAAAGGTGACATCATAGTTCATAACTACTGTATACAGTATGCGGGAAGGTGAGCGGCTGCCAATTTCAACTGAAGGCAATAACGAGGAACACAAATGAAAAAGAGATGTATACAAACGGCGCTCATGTGAGAAGAGGTTGGAATGGTGACCGTTTCCGTCTCTTATACTTGGGCCTGCACTTATTGGTACAATCCGGCCAACATGACAAAGACAAACTGTCCTCGCTCTCAACGGTGAAAACACGCCATGCCTCGCTGCTCTCGGTTTAAAGTTTTATTTTTTGCTTTTCTAATAGAGAATGAATACTTTGGGTCCTGCTGTGCTATATAAAGTGAAACAATGCTGATGTGCTGAAAGTTTTACGACCCCGTTTGGACGGTTAAATAACTCCAGGGTAATGTGGTCATCTATTACTCGACTACTGTGGAGAAGGTTTTGTTTTGCTTATTATTTTACTGGCTCGCTTTTTCTGCTTTGTTTTCCCATTGTGATATTTTAAGCAATATTTAATCTCACCTCTGGAACTTGGCTTCTCAGCGTAGTTCTCGGATGCTCTTTTCTTCCCTGACCGAATCCCCACCCTCCTTTAACAACGCACACTGTACAGCCCAATCCGGGAAGGTGAAAGTAACGTACGTCATGTTTGATACTCTGATCATACTCTGGACGGTCATAATGGCTCAGTGGTTACCACACCAACAAGAACTGTGGGATTTTTTGAGTGGAGTGTGCATGTTCTCGCCATGGGTCTATTAGAAACTGCCCTTGGGTGTGAATGGTTGTTGGTCTCGGCAGTAGGCTGTACCCGGCCTCCTCTTCGAAGGTGGCTGAGATTAGCTTCAGTTTCCACCACGACGGCGTAGTGGTGTTGAGGATGGAGGCCTATACATCATAACATGATATCTCAACAGATTCTGGAGGAGAACCTCTTTTGAGGTGAGAGGTTCCAGCCTCCATGTGTATATATCTCAAGAAAAAATGGGCAAAAGCAGGGTGTGCTGTGCGGGGCCAACAGATATGTACAACCAATTTACAAATTGATCAACTCTGGGTAGTTTTGTATATCCAGCTAGCCTAATGTGCATGTCTTGGGCTGTAGGAGGAAACTAGACTATCCAGGGGAAACTCATGCAAGCTCCACACAGGAACGCTCTCGTCGAGAACGGGACTTGAACTCTGGACCTTGTTGGTGTGAGGCGAACATGCCAACCACTCCGCCACTGTGCCATCATCCAGGATGCATCTCGTCTCAGTTGTATGTTGCTTTGAATAAAATCCTTCAAATGAAATTAAAGGCCCAAGAGAATGAATGTCCTTGTCTGATTTTATTCCACTGGAGAAGGAAACCCAGTGCAGACCATTCCTCAGTCTAACCATCCATCCATCCTCATGCTGTCTGAAAGGGAACATTAATTTTAGGCTACAGAATAGGAGGAATTTCTTCAAACACGAGTCACCTGTTGCGAACGTATTTTTATTTGTTGATCTGTTGGACACTTAAAAGCATTCCGTCCTGTACGCCGAGCATGAGACGCTAGAAGCTTATTTTCATTGGCTGTAGTGATGCACTAATGTGTCTCTTTGGAGGCGATGTGGTGTACAGACAGGCCTCTGGTTTAAATATGAAGGGAGCCGTGTGTAGAGTGCTGCATGGCAACTGTATTATAAAAATAGCCATGCAGGTTCAGGGATAATGAAAAAATATGCTAAAGTTGATACAGATAAGATTCAGTCGACTGTAGTTAGCTGTGGACCAGGAGTGGCCCGGTGGTAAGGTGCTGGATGACTGATCCCAAGATTGTGGGTCCAAGCGCCAGTATCAATGGGTTGTCAGTGTTTTCCCCCGCCAGAGAAGCTAACTTGTTTATCAAAGGCCAGCCATGTTTCTCAGTGTGTATAGGAAGCATTGCTGACGTTCCTCAAGAGGAGCTGCACAGCCGTCAGCATGTTACTGCCCTGCGATGGCCTGGTGAGCTGTCCAGGATGTACTCTGTCCCCACCCAGAGTCAGCTGAGATGGGTGCCAGTCTCTCCATGACCCAATGAGAATTAAACGGTTCAGAAAATGAATGTCTTCCTTTCGGCTTTTTCCCTTTTACTCGGGAGTCGCCACAGCAAATCATCTGATTCGCACGTTTGATTTGGCAGAGGTTTTTACGTCGGATGCCCTTCCTGTCACAACCCTTTTTAGCAAGGGACAGAAACACGCTGACGACTTTGCAGCTACTCTTTACGAAAGTCAGCAATGGTTCTTTTACATGCCTCTCACCATAGACAGTGAGAGACATGGCCCGCCTTTGATAACCCAGTTAGCTGCACTGGGGGGGGGGGGGAACAGTGACAACCCTGTGGAGAGTGGGACTCGAACCCCCAACCTTTTGGATCAGCGATCCAGCACCCTATACCACTAGACCACTACTGCCCCCGGTTCAGAAAACGAATGAATGAGCTATATGGATATACTCATAGATCCGACTAAATATGAACAAATATAATTTTGTAATTGAGTTTTCTGGGACAGCATTCAGGTAATCCTTTACTGATACACATTTTACTTAAGCTTAGACCAGTGCTTCTCAAGTAGTGGGGCGCGCCCCCCCTTGGGGGGGAGCGATATGATGCCACGGGGCGCGTTTTACCCTGGGGAACATGCTTTTCTGGAATTGTTTGAGAATTAAATGTAATTGCACCTCCACTCCAGTAGTTGGCAGTGGCACGCTCATTGTTGTGCGATGGTGGAGCGGTTTTTAGCATGAGCAAATGATCTGAAGTGCAATAAACAACTCGAGAAATAACACGGAAAAATTTCTAACAGGAACGAAGAGAAAGGTGTAGAGAGACGGAGACATTAAGACATAAATAAGTTGAGCGAGTTTAAATAAGAATATATTTTTTAATTTCAGGCACATTGGTGCACTTTAAATCTTTTCAATTGCAGATTAAAAAAACAATGTTCATGAAGTTTTTCTTTATTGTAATGTTACGTATGCTAAAAGGATTCGATCCCGAATGAGCCCCCAATTTTGTTACGTATGGAATTTAAAAAATGAAATTGCCCCGTGAAACCAGCGAAGCACGACAGACCATGATATAAACTATATACAGTTTAATAATAAGAACAAAATAAGACAAAATAATAACTTGGATCTTCGAGCTAAACAAAATACAAATTAAACAAAGGGTCCCATAGTCACCGAGCACCTGCAGCAGGGTAAATCTGGAGACGGCACGCGCGCTGGCGGGGAAAGGCTTGGAATCCCACGCGTCGAAAGAACCATATAATTAATATTGTCGCGTGGGCTGTGAGTGAACATGGATGATGGACTTTGCTGAAGTCCCGAATAATGAAACTTGGGGTTCCATGATCCGCCTTGGATGAGCTCATCAGATAATCTGTGTGCCTCAGAGATTCCTCACATGATCTGTGTCAGCTGAAGAGACCCGAAGAGACTGGAGCCAGTTGGCAACAGGTCATTAATATAGATTCCTGAAAGTTCCATTCTGGAAAATTCCAAATCACCTGACCCACCACCAGGGCGCATGCCCAACTAGGTCTATTCTGGAAGTTTCCCTAATGGAAAGTTCCAGATCCAATTAGAGCATGCAGGCAAAAATAAATAAATAAATAAATAAACAACAACAGTGACTCAAACACAGCTGAGTAATATCATATGTCTCTCTTTACAGCACACTAACTCTATTATTTTTATATTTACATTTATTTACATTCAACAGCAAGTTGAACTATATTTCTTTCTTTTTTGTTTTTAATGTTAATAAAGATGCAGTGTTATGCAGAGGTGTACTAATAACAATTTTATAGACAAATAATAATATTTAGTCACTTGTGGGGTGGTGGGGGGCGTGAAATGTTTTTTTTTTTTTTTTTTTTTCTTCCTGGTGGGGCGCCACAGAAAATAATTGAGAAGCACTTATCCAGACCCTTGAAGGAAACCATAGTTTGTAAATTGCAGTGCAGGGGGAGACGGGATGTTGAAGGACTTTTTGTTGTCCATGTAGTGCAGCCACTGTAGTGTGCCCTCAGTCAGTGGCCACCAGCCTTGTTCAGAGAGAAACCTCGTCTCCATCCCTAATCATACCCTCCTGACGAAAGTCCTTGATCAGCTGAAAGAAATGTTTGGTTGGGTATTATTTCGAGATAAATCCTCTAGGAATGTAGATCTCAGCATTCGCTTTTGTGAGGAACTTTATCGAGCATTACACGGCCGACTTGCAAGTTTGTACACAATGACGATCTTGTGTAACATGTCACCGGGGAAGATTTTCCACACAACTTTGTATTTGGAAACATTCAATTTGAAAAAACTCACACAGTGACATGACTGAGAATTAAGCCGGTGTTACACGGCTCAGCGGAAGTGCCCTTGAGCAAGGCACCTAACCCCAACCACTCTCGGCACCACAGTGTGGCAGCCCACTGTGTGTGTGTGTGTGTGTGTGTGTGTGTGTGTGTGTTTTCACTTTTTAATGGGTTATAATGCAGAGACAAATTTCCCTTGGAGGATTAATACAGTACATTTTAAAATTCCATAAAGATATTAAGCCACATTGATGCTCTCTTGACTATTCTTACCACCACTTTTGTCAAACTTACCCAACAAGATATTTCCCGGAGACATCATTTTGGTGAAAACACAATTTTCCCCCTCTTATTTGCCTTTTTTTTTATTGGGTTTTCCCCAGACCACCACACACTAACTGGAAATCCAGGCAGGATTGGTTGACTCAACTCTTCCTTTCCACCTTATTGGAGAAAAATGGTCATGAAGGCCTAACCATAATCCTCCGAGGACTCTCCGGAGGCCTACGGATCATTGGAAAACTCCCAGCTTTAGATTTCTAAATTGAAACCATTACAATTTCCACACAAAAGAACTTAGATTGTAGTTACATGTTTTTTTTTTTTTTTTTTTCTTGTTTTATATTTTATCTTTAAATATCTTGTGTTCATTGGACCAATGTAATATTACTGCAGTATGGACAGGGAGTACATCAAGTGTGCTGGTTTTAAGAGGTTTTAAAGATTGCTTCTTGATTTCCTGCAGCGTTCCCAGGATTAGATTAGCTTCAGAGCAATTACTCTACATTCGTTAAGGTTTTTTCACCTCACAAAGATTCAACCCTTAATATTTGGTTAATACCATTTAAGGCAGCAATTTTTTAAAACCGTACAGTGGAACCTCAACTTACGAAAGCCCCAACAAACGAAAAATCCAGGTTACGAAAAACATTTTCCTAAAAAAAGCTCCCTCCCATTGGCTGTTATGGAGCAAACATAATGCTTTTCATGTAAAGGACAGAGTTACTGTTGTTTCATGAGTTTTTCGAGTGTGCTCATTGCAACTTTATTTTTTGGCTCAGGCTTTAACCTTGCATAAACATTTGCAAGATTATAACTCTGCTAAGAAGACATAGTCAACACGCGCACACGCTCGCACGATTCCCAGTGTGAGTGAAAAGAAGAAGCGGGCTCGAGGCATGCGGTTGAGTGAGATCGCAAAGGAATATGGCCAAACCTGTCTAACATTGGTACGATATTGAAGCAGAAGGAGGCCTTAAAAGGTATGCTTTTATAATTTTTAAAGGGTTTGGGGGGTAGTATTGGGGGCCCTGGAACGAATCGCGCGTTTTACATGTAAAATGCAGTTCAATTTACGAAAAATCCAGATTACGAAAAAGGCCCTGGAACGGATTAATTTCGTAAGGTGAGGTGCCACTGTATTTTGTCCAAATCTAAAGGTAAGGTAAAGTCTGTTGGGCTTTTACACCCGAGCCTACTGGCTCATCAGGCCGGTGCTTATCCCCACTTTCTGTAGCGTGAAGCGACCAGGAGTTGAACTCCTCCTGGATGGGATGCTAGTCCATCGCAGGTTTCGTTCCCAGTATATTTTTACTGGTAACCATTTATACTGCTGGGTGAACACTTGTGGTTGAGACCTTGCCCAGGGGTCTTAGCACAGTGAGGGTCTCAGTGGGATTTGAACTCACAACCTCCCAATCATGAGAGCAGCGCCCTAACCACTACGCCACTGGCCCCACTATTTTGTCCAAATGTACATGGGAAAATTTCTGAAATATCAGAACTGATCTTTGTTGTTTTGGAACTTAATGAAAGATTTTATTGCTTGTAGGGAAAAAAAGAGCAAAACTATAAGCAGCAGCATGGTGGCGCAATGGTCAGCACGTTCAGCTCACAAAAAGAAGGTCCTGGGTTCGGTTCCTGAACTCGGCGAGGACATTTCTGTGCAGTTTGTATGTTCTCTCTGTGATTGCATGGGATCCCTCCGGGTACTCAAGTTTTCTCCAACAGTCCAAAAGCATGCACAGTATGCTACTTGGTTGTTCGAAAACACCCCATCGGTCAGTGAGAATGTGAATGATTGTGTGTTGGCCCTGTAACAGCCTGGTGAGGTGTTTAGGGTGTGTCCTGCCCTCGTCCAGAGTTGACTGAAATGATTAGGATTCAGTGTAAAGTACTGAATGAATTAGTAGCTTGCAATTTAAATGTTATTTTGTAAACATTAGCACATACAATCTGTCTTCATAGTACTAAAATACATCTCATGGGTCCAGACGATCCAGACAGCTGGACTATTTGATAATATTTCCTATCTCAGCCAACTCTGGGCCATAGCTTGCCAGGCCACCGCAGGGCAGAAGAACATTGACTATGCAGCTGCTCTTGATGAAAGTCAGCAATGGTTCTTTTTCATGAACTTCTCAGCACAGACAGTGAGAGACCGGGCCGGCCTTTGATAACCCGGTTAGCTGCACTGGGGAAGATGGCAGTGACGAGCCTGTAGTGGGGCTTGAACCACAGACCTTGGGATCAGTAATCCTATACCCTACCACCGTGCCACCATCACCCTGCCTATATACTGTTCCACCTGAAAGCTTCCTGAAGGGAACCCATTGGTGATTAATTTCCTTGCAAATTGTTTGCAGTTTACAGTTTTTGACAAGTTTAATATAGAAAAGTGACCTTGTGTCCTTCAAAAAAGGCCAATAGGACCCATACACAAGCTCACTCTTGGACTTTTTCACCAAATTTGGTGATTCTATGTAATTTCCTTCCAAGGTTATTGTACTTCCAAGTTGGAGAAATGGACAGAACCCTTTTCTATAGCTCTCGCTCCATTTATCTTCAGTGGCAGATAATAATTTGTAAAATTAATGAATCACAAGACCATATCTGGCCGAGGGCTTTTGTTAGGGAATCCTGGCTGTAGGCAAAAATTCTGTCTCGAACCTTCTAATATTGTGTCTTATTGACTGGGGGGATCCAGAAGCCAAGAGCCCTCAACATTTTTTGTTCCCCCTCAAAGTCCACCACCCTTTTTTTTCTCAATTTATTTACTAACACTTCTTAATATGGAGCTCTGGCTTGTTTTCATTCCTTTGCTGTAGAGATAGACCTGACCCACTTTAATAGCTGCCAAGTTGGTAATGAAATTGAATACCATCAAATGACCAAATGGGCGCAATCATATTTCAACTATTTGGCCTTCTGCTCTCATTCCTCTCCAAGATTGATTTTCCAGTGTATCTCTGATTGCAAGTTAGTTATAGCCTACACATAACGGCGTCACCTGGCTTACACGTCGCTGTGGAACGCTGCAGAGGATCTCCGCCAGATCCACGTGCCAAAACGCGGTCAAAACACAGCCTGGATGGAAGTGTCCTTTTCAAAATGATGCAAACGTTCAGCCAGATTTGATGTAAACATCTCTGCTAGCTTTCATTCAAAAGGTTCCTCAAGCTGGACATAGTGTGTGTGTGTGTGTGTGTGTGTGGTTTACTGGACTGGCGGAGTCAGCATCAGTGTAGGGTTTCAGCTGTTTATCCGGAGATCCACTGTGGTCCAGAAATAGATCCGAGTGAGAAAGCTAAACATAGCCGTTACAGACTGTGTGACAGTGGGCCACTGCCTGAGCTTAATATGGCAGCTGCGTTCCTCTTCCAAACAGCCTTGATCAAGAAAACCAGTTTAAACTGCACCAGGCTGAGTATCATGCACGACCACACAAGACCCATCAGTGTGCTGGAGGAAATTAATTCAGGATTCTTGTGTGTGTGTGTGTGTGTGTGTGTGTGTGTGTGTGTGTGTGTGTGTGCGCGCCTGTCTGTCTGTCTGTCTGTTTCTGTGTGCATGACACATTCATTCATACACGGACCGCTTGTAACAGCTGCATCTCAGTTCTCCAGCCCATACGCCTTGAATTCTTTTTAAAAAGTCTGCAAACCCAAAGGTTACTGCAAACTAATGAAAATTAAATGAAGATAAATCGTAGTAAAGATTAGCGCTAGATTGGTCTCTTTATAGCAAAATTTTTGTAAATATAAACATATTGAAGTGCTACAGAGCTTATTTTAACATAAATGACCATAAACGGCACAATATTGGGCAATTTTGTCCCGTAGATCAGGGGTCCCCAACCAGCGGGCCGCAGCTCAATTGGTACCGGTCCGCAGAAGAAATAATTATTTACGTTTTATTTATTATCGGAGTCTGAACGATCTTTAATTTTGAAAAATCTTTAATTTTGAAAAATCACTGGATTCTTTCGGTTACATGTCGGTCATTTGAGCGCTAAAATGTAACCCACAAGGGGACGGCACAATGAACAGAGGCGAGTTGGACATGTCTCAAACAGTAACAAGGATTTTGGGTAAGACTGAGACTGAACCTTCTTTCTTCCCGCTGGTGCACCATCATCTGTGTTTTTGTTTGTTTGTTTTTTAGAAAAGTTCAAGAAAAACTTCCCAACCAACTTTATTTCAGCTGTTAAAAAATAACATTCATGGAGTGCATATTATTAATGTATATAAATAAATTATATTTACAATGTAAACAATCTATGTCCCCCTTCTCTCCCCCACACACACACACACACACACACAGTCCGCGGTAAAATTGTCAAGCGTTGACCGGTCCGTGGTGATAAAAAGGTTGGGGACCCCTGCCGTAGATTACTCACGGATGCTGAACCAATGTGGAACAACTATTTTTTCCCCCTGAAAGTGACGTAAACCCGTTGGGTCAGGCTTTCCGGCGACATTTCAGGTGCTAAAACGTTCTGCATGCTCAGGGCTTCTACCTTTTATTGCTTTCTTTTGGCGAGGTGCTGCTCCTTTCCACTGTCATCTTTTGATTTTTTTTTTTTTTTATGAATGAATGAATCTCGTAGGAATAGCGTCCGATTTTAGACGTAAAAGCTTGGGTTTCATGCCAAGTAGTTCTGTCTGAGGGTTACGCAGAGAGCAAGCCGGGTTGAAGTGGTCTTCACGGATTACCGAACTGCGTCCAGAAGGAAATGTTTTCGGAGTACAGCCTATACCCAGGTTATGTTGTTTTCCGTGATTTCGGCCATTGCCAGTGCTGTAGTGGTGGGTACATGCCGTGTACTCACTGGTTTTAGTGGCTGAGTTGCGTGGACTGTACTGACTTAATTTGGTCTACTTTATAGTTGATCAGCGTAAATTTCCGCGACTGTGTAAATAAAAAGCGGAGACGAAGTGATAAATAGTTTCAAAGCCAAAGCCGCACCCTCCCCACACTCCGCGCACCTTAGCTCACTTCGTGGATGAGGTGCTTCTATGCGCCTCGGTCGCTTCGCTGCCATCGCGTACTCGGTTATTTTTGACCACTACAGCGCTGCCGATTGCTGTTTGTGTAGCCGTGCTTTGAACTCCACCATTTTCCTGGCGACTCGCTGATAATGTGTTATCTCAGACTGGTGTCTGCCGTACGGATCCCAGCCAATAGGACAAAACAAAGAATTTGCATCGCTACCAGGGCTGGAACAGCCAATGAAGAAGGCAGCATGTTGCTGCACATGCCTAGTACTAATAGTAATGCAGCAGCACTTGCACGTATTTGACAAGAACAAAGGACTGACGTCGACTGACGTTGCCTGGCGGAAACGTTGATGTCATACATGATCATTTTAAAGAGATAGTAATAGAAATTCACCACAGGTAACCGTTAACCCATTTTCCAGATGTAATGTGATCTAGAAAGTTGAAGGAAGAGTTTTCAAGCAGGAAAAGGTTACATATCCGTTCAATAATACTTTGGTGTATTATAATCAGAAGGTGTTTTAACCTTCAGTCTTTTTTTTTCCTTTATCGATCAACCTCACTGTGTTGGATAGGCTTCAGGTTTGGGCTCTGCGTGGGACGTTCCATCATTCCCTTGCTGACTTAAATTTGCTGTTTGGGTCAGTACCATGATGGAAAAATAACAAATAAATAATTAAATCAAGGCGGCCTGGTGGTGTAGTGGTTAGCACGTCCGCCTCACAGCAAGAAGGTCCTGGGTTCAATTCCCAGCTCAGGTGTTTCCGTGTGGAGTTTGCGTGTTCTCCCCGTGCTTGCATGGGGTTTCATCGGGGTACTCTGGTTTCCTCCCACATTCCAAAATCATGCACAGTATGTTAATTGGTTGTTCCAAATTGCCCCTAGGTGTGAGAGTGAGAACGCATTTTGGTGTGAGTGTTGGCCCTGCGATGGGCTGGTGAGCTGTCCAGGGTGTACCCCACCGTCGCCTGGAGTTGGCTGAGATGGGTGCCAGCCTCCCTGTGACCCTAATTTGGATTAAGCGGTCCAGAAAATGAATATTTAAATTTTTTTAAAAAACAGATCAGTGTCTCTTTGCTACCTTTACCAGGACAAGAAGGATCATGTAGTGTAAAAAAAAAAAAAAAAAGTGGATTTTCATGATATTTGTAGAAGATCCAGGGACGTGGATGAGGAAAACTCCATTAGATTGGGGCAGTGGTGGCATAGTGGTTAAAGTGATCGGTTATGTATCTGAAGGTCAGCGGTTCAATACCCACTGTCAGCACTGTTTGGCCCTTGAGAAAGGCCCTTAACCTTCAATTGCTGTTACGTTTCTAAAAAATGGTAATTGTAAGTCGCTCTGAATAAGAGCATCTGCCAAATGCTGCTGCTGCTTCTTTTCCTTTCCACTGTTCCCTTCAGGGGTCGCCACAGCAAATCATCTGCCTCCGTCTCACCCCGTCCTCTGCAGCGTCTACTCTTACACCAACGACCTTCATGTCCTCCTTCACCAGATCCATAAATCTCCTCTGTCGTCTTCCTCGAGGCCTTCTGCCTGGTAGTGCCAACCACAGCATCCTACTACCAATCCTACTACCAAATCATCACTATCCCTTCTTCGTACATGTCCAAACCATCTCCATCTATCTGTCAAATGCTGTAAATGTAAATTTTGGAGATGATCCTCATCACATTGTGAAAATATTTTTAAATCGCATCCCATTTGTTTAGTCACTGATTACTGGTGTAATCAAAACCTCAGTACTTTAAGAACAAGTTCGGTACCAAGAATGTCAACTTGCTCCGAATGAAAAAGAATACAGATATGTTCTGAATGAAATGTTCTAGAACAAACCGCCAATCCGCATCAACAGATATTCCCCGTGTTCTAATACACAGTTAAATAACAATCCTACGATGTAAGCTGCCGACTGAGAGGGTTTAATGAAGAGTACTGAATGTGAGAACCTGATGATGAACGTTGTGTATCTGTGAGCCGTCGCTACCTTCGACCTTCTTCACTAATACACAGATGTCAGCCAGGAAGAACGACAGGAAGCGAGTGTGTTGCCATGGAGTTAGTTCGTTTATTGCCGGTCTGATATGGGTGAGTGGATCTTCAGCACACAGTCACAGTGGTATAAAGCATGAAGCCCTTCATACATCATCATCATCATCATCATCATCATACATCATCATACATCATGATCAGCTCTTGCATGAGCAAAGACTTTTACAGCATGAGTCGTTACGTTTATTACTACTTCAGCTTACGAATGGAAGACTGTGCTTACAGCTCACAGCATGTCACGAGCACAACGATGGAGGTTCATCACTACGTTAACTATGAGGAAAAAGAACCGTCTACACAGTAGCCTGACCCAAAGCTTTAGGTTGTTATTATTATTATTATTATTAAGCCAATCACTAGTGTTCAATTATATTTATAACTCATGAAACTTGATTTTTTTTTAAAAATAATTAATTTGGATTTTCACTGGGTTTTAAACATTTTAACCAACAGCATCGTATGTTATAGAAGAGCTGATGTTTAAAAAAAAAAAAAAAAAAAAAATCAATCTTACAAATCAATGCTGTTACATTATTTATTTGTTTTTTTTCATTCATTAAAAAAATGGTTAATTCTGGTTGATTTAACTCAAACATACACATCACGTGATCATTCATTAGATTTTAAACACAACTGTAAATTACAGCTTTCAATTCCTAGCAGATTAAAAGTTAGTTATTTTATTTGATTTCAAGATATTGATGAATATATTCCTACAATTCTTTAACAATTAATTTAATAATCAATAAATTTATTTAAATTTATTCAGTTTAGCAAAAAAAAAAAAAAATGGCTGATTAAATCAGCTCTCGCTTTATGTACTTTATATATCTTTTTTTTGTATAAAAATGATGAACACGACCATAACCGCTTCCACTGAACTCCCGTCCACCTGCAGTTTTGAGACAAAGCTACTGTCAAGATAACATTTTTTTGTTTGTTTTGTTTACGATGTTAATGGGTTTTTTTTCTTTTGTACTTTTCTACATTTAACGACTAAACAACATTACGTCAGCTGACCATCCCAGGGCTTGGAGAAATTTGGAAACAAAACAATAAACAACTTTCTTCAGTGTCCGATTCTATAATCACGGATCATCATGTGTAGTTTCGCTGGACTTTTTATTTTTTATTTAACCTCAGTGTGTGAAACGAGAACCAGATTCTGAAATCAGAGCCGTTTTGGCTCTAATATTGGATTAATTGCAGGATGCCCCTTGGAATAGACAGACCACTGCATGGTACCCTTGACCACCTGTGTCTGTCTATCTCACCGTCTCTCATGATGTCCAGCTGCAGATGACGGAAAGCCAAAGAGACAAAAATTCTGACCTGGCCTTGTTTTTAAACCACGCAGGGACATCCCACCTCTCGAGATTTACGCAGTGTTTCTCGTTCCTGTTGAAATTTCGAGAGAAGCATTCATATAGGAACACCTGTACAAAACAACCAGCCAATCATATCCCAGAAGTGCCATGCTATAAATCATGCAGGTAGAAGTTAAGAGCTTCAGATAACATCTACATAAAATATCAGAATGGAGAAAACAAAGAAGGGGGATTTTGATTGTGGTAGCGGTGTTGTCCATAGCTGGTTTCAGTGTTTGAATGATTTATTATTATTATTCATTTATTTATTTATTTTTGACACACAACAATCTTTAGACTTAGTTAACTCCTCATTCGAGCCACGGAGAGCAGAAAGACATCTCCAAAGATCTCCTTATTGCTTTAACTACCACTTCTGTTCTTCATAAGGTGGCCGTTGATTATAAATCAATTTTCCGACCTGGTTAATACTTTAAAAGAGGCGACCCAGAACATTTGATCATTCCTGGCAGTTTCGCTGGTGGTGTTTTTTGGTCTCAGTGGAGTTAAAAGTCCGTGGTTAATTACTGCCTTGAAGGTGCTTTTCAAACGCTGCTTGCTTTAAGGGATCAATCTGATTCATTCGACTGGTCTCCGGTCACTCATCTCTCATACACGGTAATACTTGATTTATCTCCATGCATACTGCTGTATAGTCGGACAAATCTTTAACTCTGAATGTGTTATAATGAGCTGCTCTTGTGAACTGCGATAAACTTTGCTGGTTTCCTTTTGAATAAAAAGGTTTTGAGGGGGGAAAGGAGAAAAAAAAAAAAAAAAAAAGTTTGATTTGGATTATGCGATTCTCAATGGAGGAACACCAAGTGCAAAGGTTTGCATGTTGGGAGGCAGCTTTGGCCAGACGCTTAGAGAACTGGATTTCTGACTGAAAGGTTCGTGGTTCAAATCCTGAACCAGGATGTAAAGCTGCACCCGAGTAAGGCACCCATCCCCTACCTGCTGTCCGGGCGCCACACTGTATGGCGGCCGGCCCACTGCTCCGAGTACGTGTGCCCACTTTACAATGGTTAAATCCAGAGACAAAATTTCCTTTGTGGGATTAATACAGTATATCAGAATAAAAGTCTGTGCTTTCTATGCGGTGTTCCTCCTTTATGTGATGATAAAATCTTAGAAATTGGAAAAAGGGAGGTCGGAAGCAGCGGATTGACATTTTACCAAGATGTACCACATTCACAAATATTTAAATAGACTATTTCATCCCTTAATAATATTGTAGCATACACCGAGTTTAATTCATTTAATTTTTAAATAAAAATGAAGTAATACCTATGATCTATAATAGTGGTCCCCAACCACTGGTCACTGCAGACTGGTCAACGCTTGACAATTTTACCGTGGACATGGGGGTCATGGATTGTTTATATTGTAAATATAATTTATTTATATAAAATAATAATAATAATAATAATAATAATAATAAGCACTAGCTTGAATTTTTCTAAAAAACAAATAAACAAAACAAAACAAAAAAACCCCCACAGATGACGGAGCACCAGTGGGAAGAATTGAAGGCTCAGTCTCAGTCTTAACCAAAATCCTCACTACTGTTTGAAACATGTCCAACGCCGTCCCCATGTGGGTTACATTTTAGTGCTCAAATGACCAACATGTAACCGAAAGAATCTGGTGATTTTTCAAAATAAAAGATTTTTCAAAATTAAAGCTCGTTCAGACTCCGATAATAAATAAAACGGAAATAATTAATTATTTCTTCTGCGGGCCGGTATCAATTGAGCCGGTGGTTGGGGACCCCTGATCTATAACACAGTATGCTTCGAATACAGTACGTACCATCGTCTTCATACGGTTCTAAAAGGTGTAAAACCCTTTGCACGCGGCTCTATTTCCTGCAGCCGGATATGACACGTCACCATATTTATTATTAAAACTCCAACTCGAATAGAGAGTTGTATAATTAACTGCTTAAAAAAAAAAATCATCTCAAACTGGATGCAATCTTATAATTCACATTAATATCCTTTGGGTTTAGTCCCTGGGTGGTCAGCTGAAAATACTGAAATCTAACATATAACACACAAACAAGCTTGATACTTTGAATCTCGAACGCAATGTGCTGCCTTAATGCTTCCGTCAGCGTTGTGTCACCAATGTCCTGCAACACCACCGAACCGCATCGCCAATGAAATTCCCTTCCACAATCGCATCATTATCAAAACATTCATCCTGCACCAAACGTTTAAAATATACCTCACAGATATTCAATAAGTATATTTATACTTCTATATATATACACTATATAGATGTATATATGTATATCAGCAAAATAAAAGCCTTCACAAAATAAATCTCTGATTTCTTTCACATCATGTAAAACAAAAGATTCAAATTTAACATCTACTTTTTTTCCCACAGTTTTTTTTTTTTTTTTTTTTTTTTCTTTTTTTTAAGATTTCACTGGTGTTAAAAAGGCTTTGAGTAAGGTACACTAGAGTAAGGAAAGAAGGGCAGAATTCCCACAGTGCAGTTCAACCCATATACACATAATGGGTTCTAATGTTAGACAATAAAAAAGGCAAAAATTGGCGACTCGTACCCGTTAATTCGGACGGTACAGCACTTCTGTACCGCCGTCACACCTTAACTATCCGTTAATCTCTACTCGTACACGACCCCAGTGTTACTGTGTTAGTAAACGTGCTACATCTGTCGCTAACAGAAAGCTGCTTCATTCACACACTGTGGACCGCCGCCCACTTTAAACCCAAATAATCAAACAAAAAAATTGAAATATCTACATACTGAACAATCTGTGGAGCTAGAAAAGGTTTATATTGATTATATTAGTGTTATATTGAATCTTTTGAATCTTTTATGTTCTAATATTAAAGGAGTGTTTGAAGTAAATTTTTTTTTAGCCTCATCCCAATCCACTGCATCTGTTTACTATATTCTATGTTTATCTGTTTACTGTATGCTATCAATACTTTTTTTTTTTTTTTTTTTTACACGTTTGTTTAAACAGAAAGCAGACATGTGATGTTTAATAAGGGAAGTCGCAGGGCAGATGGCATCATGTGTCAACATAAAAATTAATTTGTACCTTTGTTGCTGGAGCGACACAAAAAGAAACAACTTTGGAAAATTTTCATTTTGGAAAACTTTGCGAATAAATAACTCTCGTCTCCGTGTCATCTGTGTTGAAGTGAATTGATTGTGATTTTGAATTGGTTATAGATTGGCTCTCGGGTGGTCCACCATATCCGAGAGTCTGCAGGTTCGAGCCGCCGTTGGTGCGTGCAGCCGTCCATGGAAAGGAGTCAATGAAAGCTAACTGGCCAAGATCCTGAGGGGAGGGAGGGTTTTCTTCCCTGACAAACCAATCAGGTCTGGGAGCCAGCGGGGCAGGATGTCGGGAGACAGCCAATGGGAGAGCAACACGCGCGTTGTTTGAATTGCGCGTTTGAATGTTTCAATGGCGCGTTTCGTAAGGAGAACTTGTTTCGTATACAGAGACAAAATTTAGGAAAATGTTTTTCGTAAACTGGATTTTTCGTTTTCTGGGACTATCGTAAGGCGAGGTACCATTGTATTAGGTTTCTGGACATTTACTTGTCGCACGCTGAGGTCGGCGCTTTCAAAGTCGCGGGGCTTGTTCTATATTGGTATAATATTATATTGGTCATGAAATGGACCTTTCGGTGGGAGCATCTGGACAACTGATCTATTTTACTAATCTGTTTATCGACTGCACTAACATCTGCCCTTCGATGTTTACTTTAAGCGAATGTCTTCTTCACTTTTAAATATGTTGACATTTTGCGCGGTGGTAACATCACATGCTCTGATAGAAAACGCCTGGATTGAGATACGGCTAAAGCACACATTTCATTCCTCGTCCTCGCTGTTCTCATGTACTCGCTGGGTACCATACAGCATTCGTTCAGCATCTCATCATCTCTGCCTTCAAGTGAAGCCAATTCTGAATTACTCTGAAAATAATATATTCACAGAAATCCGAAAAAAAAAAAAAATAATAATAATAAAAACAAGCAAAATGTAGGATTCATTCTTTGAGTTTGTCACCACCACAGATCTGTTTTCGGAAATATTAAAACTTTACTTCAAGCACAAAATAAACACAAATTCAACTGAACGATGCAGGTGATCTCTGCATCTCTTATGGCAACGAATCCTCCCTCACGCGAGTCTGGGAAGGAAGGAAGTTGAACTGTTTGGCACACAAGGTGAGTCGAGTTTTACACGCAAAAGAAAGTGCTACCATTTAGCAAACACATACAATTAAAAAAAAAAAAAAAAGCTGTGCAATAAACGGAATTGTTCATACGATCTGGTTAATCTGTACCTCAGTGGTCAGAAAATTAAAAAAAAAAAAAAAAAAAAAAAAAAATCAACTATCACTTTTAATTTCTATATTTATATTCAAGCTAATACTTATTCTTGTATTCTATTAGTCTGACCTATATATACACAAATACACTGTTTTGTAATTAATAGTACGTAATGCCAGACTAACGAAGGAAAAATGTAATTAAAGATCATCTACTTTGGCCCTTAGCTTTAAATACAGTGGACCCGATTGCCGTGTCTACGTCTCAGCGGGCGCTGATGAGCGTCTGAGCCGTATTTGTACGGATCCTCCTCACAGCAAACATTCTTTCATATACGACCTTTATCTGAATGAGGAGGATTGTGGGAATTCTGCCCTGAGGAGGTGATGGATGGTAAGAAAGAAAGAAAAAAAAAAAAAGCTACACCAAGCTAGACTCCCTCCTACGCTTACGCATCTCCCGCGGAAACCAAGGACAAGCTAATAGTGCGCTGCTGAAATCTGCAGGAGTGAAATGGAAACAGCAGTGATTTCAACCCGGACGTTCAACACGATTAAGTGAATCAAATGAAATGAAATCATCGTCTTCTTGTAAACTCGTTCTCACAGCTATATGTTTGTAAATCAGCAGATTTGTTTTTGTTTTTTTTTCAGGAAAGATTAAAGCTGAATTGGAATACTGGCAGCGTCATTATCAGCTTGTCTTCGGCTTCTGCGCGGATCCTCCGGCGCTGTGGCTACATGCCGCTCTCGAAGATGATGACCTTGTTGTCTTCGGTGCCTGGAGACAGTGACGACAGGCTTCTGATGTCTGCATCAGGTACCATGTACTCCAAATGATGCGCAGCCCAAATGGGTTTGGTCAGGTTCTCCCAGCGCTACGTGATCGAGGAGAAAAACAAAAACACACAACTTAGCGAGATGGTAGCTATAAATCCATCGTCCATGTTGCCGTTAACGTGACACAAACTACTTGAATAATCGTCATCCTAACGATGCTCCCCATCGCACATTGTTCCGTGGACAGAAAAAAATCTCCGGTCTTACTCAGCTATAAACTCGATAATGATTCGTCTCCAGGCAACGCTCGATAAATAAACCGGGAACGAACGATGAAAACGTTGGAGCTCACGGTAATCGATCGGATTCAATCAGCCTGGTGTTCCGTCCTTTTCACATTTTTACCATTAAGACGAAGTCTTTTTCTCATACAACAAAAGGGGTGAAGTTCATAGCCCGATCTTAGTTCTTCCTCTTCCTAATCTGTAGGAAGCAGAACTGATGATGGAGTTCTTCCTCCTCCAGCCCTTCAAACTGCAGCTCCAATAACCGTCAGCCCTGCTAATGCCGGACGTGAGCTAACGGTGCTATCCGTTCGGAATATAAAAGGATCGGTTCATTTTCTGTAACCGCTTAATCCTAATTAGGGTCGTGGGGAGGCTGGCGCCCATCCCGGCCGACTTCAGGCGAAGGCCGAGTACACCCTGGATGGCTCGCCAGGCCTTCACAGGGCGGAAACACACTGACAGCTTTGCAGCTCCTCATGTCAAAAGTCAGCAATGGTTCTTTTACATGAACCTCACGCCATAGACCGTGAGAGATGGGGGGGGGGGGGTCAGTGACAACCTGTGGTGAGTGGGGCTTGAACCCCCAACCTTAAGATCAGTGATCCAGCACCTTTACCACTAGGCCACCACTGCCCTGCCCTAAGATAAAAAGATAAAATAAGATACGAGGTCCTGGGTTCGGCGAGGGCGTTTCTGTGTGGAATTCACATGTGCTCTCTGTGCTTGCGTGGGTTTCCTTGGGATGCACTGAATTCCTCTTACAGTCCACACACACACACATACACACACACACACACACACACACACACATACACACACACATACACACACACATACACACACACATACACACACATACACACACAAACGGTTAACTGGCTGTTGTAAATGGTTGAGTCTGTGCTGGTTCTGTTGTGAACTGGTGAGCTGTTCACGGTCTGCCCTGATTTTGCCCAGAGTCGGCTGAGATAAACTCCAGCCTCCTTGTGACCCGAATAGGAGTAAATGATTCGGGACATGAATGAATGAATTAATGGAATCTTCAGTAAGCCTCATCCACATCGTTTCCACCCAGAGTATTTACCCTACATGCCTTCCGGCGCAACAGTCTGTGTGTCTGACCCCGAGAGTCTCTGGGTTCTATTTATAGTGGGCCCCGATAGTCTCTGGGTTCTATTTATAGTGGGCCCCGATAGTCTCTGGGTTCTATTTATAGTGGGCCCCGATAGTCTCTGGGTTCTATTTATAGTGGGCCCCGATAGTCTCTGGGTTCTATTTATAGTGGGCCCCGATAGTCTCTGGGTTCTATTTATAGTGGGCCCCGATAGTCTCTGGGTGCCATTTATAGTGGCCCCCGATAGTCTCTGGGTGCTATTCATAGTGGCCCCCGATAGTCTCTGGGTGCTATTTATAGTGGCCCCCGATAGTCTGGGTTCTATTTATAGTGGCCCCTGATAGTCTCTGGGTTCTATTTATAGTGGCCCCCGATAGTCTCTGGGTTCTATTTATAGTGCAGATCAATGGAAAACCATTAGCCCATTTATCTGAATGAAATCCACTGCTTTCCTTTCTATGGCGCCGGGTCCGTAGGAAACTGCTGACCCGAATGCAAAACTCATCCAAACAGCTGAAAGTTCTGGCTGTTCAGTGCACGCTGTGATACGACGAGATGACTTGTGATTACATTCATTTGTTTTCTGATCTGCTTAATCCTAATCAGGGTCACACGAGGCTGCTGCCCATTTCAGCCGACTCTGGGTGAAGGTGGGGTACACCCTGAACAGCTTACTGAACTATTGCAGGACCAACACACACAACCGTTCACACTCACTCTCACACCGAGTGGCAAACTGGAGCCGCCAGTCAGCGTTCTGTGCATGTTTTTGGACTTCCTGAACGCTGCGCCGCCGTGCCGCCCCCTTAATGGAATGTTTTACAGAGTACTATGGTGAATATCCAGACAGCTATAATAACTCGCACACGAAATTAAACAGAAATCCACTTCACGGGTTTTGTGCTGTTGCCTGGATACTTATAGATCTTCACATTTACACGCGAGAGCAATTAGCAAAATTAGAAAAAGTTTTCTTGAGGGAGAGATGGAGGCAGATCATTTGCTGTGGCGACCCCTGAAGGGAACAGCCGAAAGAAAAAGAAGAAGAAAAAGTTTTCTTGAGTTATTTATTTTTACATGTAAATTTATGTCAGGAACAGCGGTGGCCCAGTGGTGAAGGCGCTGGATCACTGATCCCAAGGTTTGGGATTCAAACCCCACTATCACCGAGTTGTCACCGAGTTGTCACCGCACACCCCCCCCACACCCCCCCCCCGCACCCCCAAGGCCGTCATGTCTCTCACGGTCTCCGGTGAGAGGTTCACGTAAGAGAACCATCTCTGACTTTCAAAAAGAGGAACTGCATCGCCCTCAGCGTGTCTCTGCCCTGTGATGGCCTGGCGAGTCAGCTGAGATGGGAGCCAGCCTCCCTGCGGCCCTCATTCGGATTCAGAAAATGAATTTATTTCAATATCTCCCAGAAAGACATTTCTACAATCCAATATTTATTTTTTCACTGAAATCCTTGGCCATGATGATCACGAGTCAGAAGTACGCGCAGTTTGTTCAGATAAGCCTGAAGTTCGCTGACGGATTTAACAAAACCTCGACGTGCACACCGGAGCATCACGGTCCGAAAAGTCCGAGTGCATCCGGACTTTAAACAAAACAGAGAAGGCGGTATATGATGGACGAACCTGTGAGAAGGATCCTTTGGCCATGATGAGTTTGTAGAAGACGCTCACGGGGATGCAGAGCATGGAGGAGAGAGCCATGCACCATCCGAGTACCTCGCCCCACCACGGGTACACGTACACATTGTTGTAGGTAAGAGGTTTGTAGTTCACCAGGTGGAACACAAATATTCCCTGAAAGAGAGAGAGGGAGAGAATATCAGTCAGTTGCTTCAATAGTGTGTGTGTGTGAGAGAGAGTGTGAGTGTGAGTGTGTATGTGTGTGCGACTGTGTGTGTGTGTGTGAGAGTGTGTGTATGAGCGTGTGCGTGTGTATGTGAGAGTGTGTAAGAGTGTGTGTAAGAGTGTGACATTGTGTGTGTGCATGTGTAAGTGTGTATGCGTGTGAGTGAGTGTATGTGTGTGCGTGAGAGTGTGGTGAGAGTGTGTGCGTGTCGGTGTGTGTGAGTGTCTGTGTGTATGTGTGTGTGTGTGTGTGTGAGTGTCTGTATGTGTGTGTGTGTGTGTGTGTGTGTGAGTGTGAGTGTCTGTATGTGTGAATGTGTGTGTCTGTATGTGTAAGTGTGTGCATGTGTAAGTGTGTGTCTGTATGTGTGAATGTGTGTGTGTGTATGTGTAAGTGTGTGTGTGTGTGTGTGTGTGTATGTGTGAGTGTGTGTATGTGTAAGTGTGTGTGTGTGTATGTATCTGTATGTGTAAGTGTGTGTATGTGTGAATGTGTAAGTGTGTATGTGTGAGTGTGTGTATGTGTGAGTGTGTATGTGTGTGAGTGTGTATGTGTGTGAGTGTGTATCTGTATGTGTAAGTGTGTGTGTGTGAGAGTGTGTGTATGTGTCTGTATGTGTAAGTGTGTGTATGTGTGAATGTGTAAGTGTGTATGTGTGAGTGTGTGTCTGTATGTGTAAGTGTGTGTGTGGGTGAGTGTGTGTAGTGTGTGTCTGTATGTGTAAGTGTGTGTGTGTGTATGTGTAAGTGTGTGTATGTGTAAGTGTGTATGTGTGAGTGTGTGTCTGTATGTGTGTGTGTGTGTGAGTGTGTGTGAGTGTGTGTCTGTATGTGTAAGTGTGTGTGTGTGTGTGAGTGTGTGTCTGTATGTGTGAGTGTGTGTAAGTGTGAATGTGTGTGTCTGTATGTGTAAGTGTGTGTGTGTGTGTATGTATCTGTGAGTGTGAGTGTGTATGTGTGTGAGTGTGTGTGTGAGTGTGATTGTGTGTGTCTGTATGTGTAAGTGTGTGCATGTGTAAGTGTGTGTGTGTATGTATCTGTATGTGTAAGTGTGTGTGTGTGTGTATGTGTGAGTGTGTATGTGTGAGTGTGTGTCTGTATGTGTAAGTGTGTGTGTGGGTGAGTGTGTGTATGTGTCTGTATGTGTAAGTGTGTGTGTATGTGTGAATGTGTAAGTGTGTATGTGTGAGTGTGTGTCTGTATGTGTGTGTGTGTGTGTGTGTGTGTGTGTGTGTGTGTGTGTGTATGTGTGAGTGAGCATGGCCAGCTTCCTAATGCCTGCGAGACGTGGCCTCTCCACGCTTTTTACACGAGCATGCATTAATAATCGAGTACGATGGCATTATGGGTGTTATCCCGGTCCTTTACACACCTGACTGAATTCCTCTGCTAATGATCAAAGCCAGCGTGGCTCGAGGATATCGGTCGCGGTGAACCTGCGCGAGCTCTGAACTTATCCAAACCACGACTTAGTTGACCGTAGCACGCAGTTATCAGAGCGAAGTTCCTACGCAAACCTTCCTACAGAACCCCACAGAAATTGTCCCCTACACATGTGTTGTGTCCCAGGTGAGATGTCCCACCCACTGGAGAACAGGCCCCTCCCATATACAGTACAGAACTGTGGCGGGCATCTTTAGATTTTTCCTTAAAAGGAAGCTCATTTACTTCATTAGAAAATAAGGAGTATTTCGGTCACAGGTCGGTGGGCAGTCCCATAGCCTCCCTCTCTTCCTGACGCCCAGCGGCGGTGGCAGCTGTGGAAACCAAAACGTGCAGCTACCAGGGGGACGCAGCAACGGGTCAGGGTTCTCGTCCGAAGGACTGCCCCGACAGCTGTTGCTGGAGCTTGTCATTTAACCCATGACTGTGGGCACCGGCTGGAGGATACAGGATCCTCCCTCCCCAACCACGAAACACCCAGTGGGGTACCGGCTCAGAGGTGCCCAGGATGTGGCCACTGCCAAACCAGAAAATACTGTTCATTTAAATATAGTGAGACACCCAAATCTGTCTGTCTGACGGACGGACGGACGGACTTGTAGTAAGGTGCTGGATCACTGATCCCACGGTTGGGGGTTCAAGCCCCACTCTCAACAGGTTGTCACTGTCCCCCCAGTGCACTAACTGGGTTATCTAAGGCAGGCCGTGTCTCTCACTGTCTATGCTGTGAGGTTCATGTTAAAAAAAAAAAAAAACATTTCTGACTTTCGACAAGAGGAGCTTCGAAAAAAGCCATCAGCGTGTTTCTGCCCTGCGATGGCCTGGAGAGCTGTCCAGGGTGTATTCTGTCCTTGGTCAGAGTAGGCTGAGATGGGCACCAACCTCCTCGTGACCCTAATTAGGATTAAACGGTTCAGAAAAAAAAAATTAATGAACTCCCATCATGCTCATGGAACTTTACAGCGTATGATATACTCACAAAACAATTTGTGCTTACGCACAAAAAAACCAAAAAACAACAACAACAACAACAACATTGAGAAATTGTACGACAGATTTCTGCAGGATTTGAGCAGAATATTCTCTCACCATGCAAACACATGGAGTAAGAAACGACCAGCACCACTTCATCCAAAAGAAAGGCCGGTAACCGATCATACGGGCAATGTCATCCAT